>JANAVB010023800.1:37840024-38495024 GCA_029216955.1 Iris pallida | reverse complement strand
GTCATACGTGAAGTGTATGGATAACACTCTCAAGGAACAATCACAGAAGAAAAAATGATCACATATCTACGCTAAGTACCCCCATCCTCGACCAGTAAAGTAGATCTAGTAATGACATGTCATGGCACATGATTCTCCGAGGGGTAGCGAGCCTTCGCAGAAATCGTGTATATATAATGCACAGGAAAAACTTGTACAGGGTATACCAAGGAATACAAAGAATAACATCTTATGACGGGATCCAGACAAATACCAATTCGTATGGACAATGTGACAAGAGAACTAGGATATCTACTCTAAATACAAGAAACATAGATGATACCATAAAACAGAAATACTATCAGAGAATGTACTCGCTTGAGATCCGACAGAAATATGTCAACTGTGTAATCTGGCTCAGAGTGAAATCACAGACCTAAAGATAAGATATCATGAGTTAATTAGGGTTTAACAGTGTATGGCATAATTTCTAGTATATGTTATACAATCTAGGTGAAACTCAGTCATACTAAGTCACACCAAGCCAAACTAAGTCACACTAGGTCAATCTAAGTCAAACAAGGTCAAACTAAGTCAATCTAAGTCAACTCTGGTCAACACTCTAGTCAAACTAGGTCAACTCTAGTCAAACTACAAGTCTAACCAATAAGTCATGTAGGGTAAACTACTCTAGGCCTATATACAATATAGGTATAATACATACATGCATATTCATTACATTCATTCATTCATATCACATATACATGCGTACTTCAGTTCATGCATTACATTCATTAACATATCATTAAGTTGCATACTGTAATGTCCCAGTTCTAAAATACGTAGGACCAAGTACGTGAACATGCCAGCTGCACGTATATGAAGAATACTCTAATATATGGAATCCTCATATATGCACATAAGCTGTAAATAAAATAATCACAGGCCAGAATAACATAATCTAATCTCATCACAGCTCAACATAGAAGATAATAAAGTCCAAATAAATAAATAAGATTACCAAAAGATAGCCGGGTGAACAAGCTCACTCCAAACAGCTATGAAAAATAGTCTCACAAGATCGGAGTACAACCTCCACAAAATAGAAAGAAAAAAGATGTAAAAATAATGTCCACTAATGTCTCAAATAAGAATAGACTAGAAATCGGTAAAGACTGCCTCATCATCGATGTAGGATAGCTCCAACACCGCTTCGTACTCCTGTAGAAAATCGTCTAACCCTGGAAAGATAACTAGGTCCTCAGAGGGACGTAGCAAGATACAAGAAAACACCACGCCATATAAACTGTGATAATATAATAAGAGATAAAAATATGCATGTAATCGGGTTCCTGACCATTCTACTGTGAATATGCAGTTGAGATACAATCTTTCGACGCATGAGCCCTGGCTGAATATAGGATCCGGTATAGTCCCCTATTGGGCACCAGTGACCAAGCGCATGACGTTCCAAGAACGACAGTGGCAAACCTGAGGGGCTAAACATACCCGTATCTCCAGCGGAGCTTCTGGGTTACAAGGAAAGTACAATCGAAGCCCATACGTCAGGTATTGTTCTCCTCACCCAATGCCTAGTATCATCATCTCCATGATTGACATGTACCTCTAGTAACCGCCAAGTCTTCTAGCATGCAATTCTATTGGCATTTACTCCTATCCATCGCACGCTCCATACGTATCGGTGGCCAGTCGACTACGCGGATACGTGTCCTATATGTGACTCACATCACGTGGTAAAGCAAGTGTCAAGGCCGTATGAGATATACCAATACCTCATCATCAATGGGTGGTCACTAGACTAAGTCAATACAAGAGAAATAAATAAAGCGAGAAAAACGACCGATAGAGTTGCTTGCACCCAAGTGTGACTTGGACGCACAGTTTAAATATCAAGAAATAAGAAATGTTGAAAATAACAAATAAAAATAAGAATATAATAATCACAGAGTAAAGTGGCAAGGTATCTTGTATGATGGTACAAAGTGGCAAGTCCAGGTAATCACAATGTCCACCAAAAAATATCACAATCTCCAAACAACCTCGGATGCTGAAACAAACATCAAAAGCGTACTCGGTGTAAAAAATATACCTAGGAAATGCCTGTCCAAAAGTCTAATTCTGGAACATGGGCAAAATCATAATTTTGGGTCAAAACGATGTCTGACGTTGGACCCGCTTTACACCGAAATACGTGCCAAAGTCTATGGTCTCTAAAGTCATCAAACTACATGTCTACAGATTCAGTTTGAGGAGAGGAAATCAACAGTATGTCCAGTTTTGGCTTCCGATGAGCCGTGTACAAAATTGCCCGTTTGAGTGGGCCGCGGGCCCGCCAAAAAGGGTTTCCGATTCGACCTTCTCAAAATCGAACCAAACTTGGCACACAGGACCAGAATTTTGATTTGAACCTGTTGGCATAAGTTTTGTCTCGAATCGACGACTGTACACGAAGTTTGGGCAAAGTTTGTAAATTGGCGATACGTGAGTATTTCGACGGATACGGACTGATTTTGTCGCGCATACACGACGAAACTGAGTTCCGTCAGTTCCCACACGTCGACAACGTCCATACGCGCCTTTCTATGCATATAGCGCACGACCACGTCACCCGGTTTGTCGGGGCGCACGTTGTATCGGGGAAAATTCTATGAAATTAACTATTTTAAAAGCAGTTTTTCGCACAAGTTTAGCATTGATTTAATTCTTACACAGAAATCGAAATACAGATGTACAAGTTGTATTTTAATCGTATTTATGTTGTCTTCAATTTGTTCAATTAGTTTTACCAAACTGTCTAAGAATTGCCCAGATTTTGGCTTCCAAATATGGGTTTGGGACTGCCTTCTATACTATTTTTTTCGCGAGTTTTCTCGAAAAATTTGAATCAATCTCCTGAGAAATCTAGTCGAGTAATCTCCAATCTAGTTGAAGGGGCTCCTAGATGGTTATATTGGTTATCCCTAGGAAGTTACGGTACGAGAATTGGCTAAGCACGGAGGGAGAAATACAGGGTTGAAGGCAGTACCTTGCGCGCGCAAACACCGAGCAAGGGGTGGCCGTCTGTTCGTGAAGCTTCTCCGGCGGCGCGGTAGTTGTCCGACGGTGACGACTAGTCGAAGGCGTGCGCGTGAGGTCGAGGAAGGTCCAGGCAAAGGGTGGCAGCCGAATTGGCGTGAAGTTTAGGGTTTCTCTCAAGTTTTTCCTTCGTGACTTATATACTCCCCCATCCGAATCAAACTCGAACTGGCTGCGGCCAATTCAGTTTAAGATGGGCTCGGTTTAGTGCTGCTAGGCTTGGGATTAAGGGGCTTGAGGGGTTAGCAATAAAATTAGAATTTGAGATGCTTTGCATCCACAACCGAATACACAAAACAAGGGGGTCGGGTTTGTGAGAGTACTGCACCTTTGGCTGCAGTACCAACTTTTTTTTTACTCTAATGTAGCAGTATATATATATATATATATATATATATATATATATATATATATATATATATATATATAAGGCAATTCACAACTCCTATAAATTGTAAATATGTACAAAAGATTTATAATAATTGTAGACTATATATATTAACAATAAAATATAGCAAGCACACCATTATACATATTATATATATATATATATATATATATATATATATATATATATATATATATATATATATATATATATATAATTACATACAAATGCCAATTACACCATTAATTCTAAATAATATAGCAAAAATAATTTTTAAAGTACTAAAATAATTAGAAAATTTTTTGGAGGTTTGCATCCAACCCAACTTGAAGAAAATTTTGCCCTCGAAATTAAACTAAGTTCGGGGGGTCAATGCAATGCAAGAAAATTGATAATAATTCAAGAGTTTAATGCAGTACATACCTTCGTCTTCGAACAATTGCGGGTAGCAATTTCGGATATCGTCCTCGCGCTCTTAAGTGGACTTCCCTGGCGAGTGATGCTTCCATGCCATACGAACCAATGGAATAGATTGATTCCACAACACCTTCAATCGGCGATCGAGGATACCTACTGGTTGCTCTTCGTACGACAAACTCGGTCCAACTGTGATCTCGGAGTGATCAAGCACATGATTATCGTCTGTCATGTACCTCCTCAGCTGAGATACATGGAATACGTCATGCACTCCCTCCAGCGACGGTGGCAAGGCCAATCTATAGGCAACCTCTCCAACACGTTCTAAGACATCGAAAGGCCCAATGTACCTTGGACAACTTGCCACGTCCTCCGAAACAAATTGTGCCTCTAGTGGAGGATATCTTTAAGAACACATGGTCGCCCTCTTTGAATTCCAAGGGCCGATGACGATTATCTACCCACTGCTTCTGACAATCCTGCGCTGCTCGCAGGTGGCCCTGAATTTTCTTCGCTGTCTCCACTGTGCTCAAGACAAACTCAGGACCCAATAGCTGCCGCTCTCATATATCGCTCCAACAAACAGGAGACTGACACTTCCTACCATACAATGCTTCAAACGGAGCCATCTGAATGCTCGCTTGATAGCTATTGTTGTAGGAAAACTCAACAAGATGGAGATGGTCCTCCCATGAACCGCCAAAGTCAAGCATGCACGCTCTCAACATATCCTCTAGCATCTGAATAGTATGCTCTGACTGGCCGTCTGTCTGCGGATGGTATGTCGTGCTAAACTTCAATCGGGTGCCCAAACTCTCTTACATGCTCCTCTAAAAGTACGAGGTAAATCTCGAGTCACGGTCTGACATAATACTAACAGGCACACCGTGTAATCTCACAATCTGCTCTATATACATCTCTGCCAATAGCTTTGTCGACTGTCCCACTCTAAAAGGTAAGAAATGGGCTGACTTGGTAAGTCTATCCATAATCACCATACTGCGTCACGTCCCCTAGGACTCCGAGGAAAACCCATGATGAAATCTATGGTGATGTGCTCCCACTTCCACTCGGGAATGGGTAACAGCCGTAATAGTCCGGCCGTCCTCTGGTGCTCCGCCTTCACTTGTTGACATACCAAGCACTTGGCGACGAAATGAGCTATTTCTCGCTTTATTCCGTGCCACCAATAATACTGTCGTAAGTCACGGTACATATTGGTTCCTCCGGGATGAATAGAGTAAGTCGAACTGTGAGCCTCTGCCATCAGCTCCTGCGTAGCTCTCCATTGGGAACATAAATGCGATCACCACATCGCAATGTCCTATCGGGGTGGATCTTCAATCCCGTCTGCTCTCCTGCTTCCGTCCTTTCTCTGAGCCGTCAAAATCTAGCATCATTGGGCAATGCTGCCTTGATGTGCTCTACCAATAATTATTGCACTTGGAGGTTGGCTAATACGCCGTCCGCTCCAGGCAATACTACCTCAATACCAAGCTGCACCAAGTCTCTAATCAACTCCTTCTACGTAGTCAAAAAGTGTGCCATAGGCTTACGGCTTAATGCGTCTACCACAACATTAGCCTTGCCCGGATGATAATGAAGCTCGATCTCGTAATCCTTCATAAACTCCAACCAACGTCGTTGTCGCATATTCAACTCTTTTTGTGTAAACACGTACTTGAGGCTCTTATGATCTATGTAGATATCAACCTTCTCTTCGTACAAGTAGTGTCTCCACAGCTTCAAAGCAAAGATAACCGCTGCGATCTCTAGATCGTGGGTCGGATAATTCTTCTCGCGCACCCTTAACTGTCGCGATGCATATGCTACTACACGACCGTGCTACATCAATACGCATCCTAATCCCTTCCCGGATGCGTCGCTGTAGATCACAAATCCTCCTGGGCCCGATGGTAGTGTAAAGATCGGTGGTGTGGTCAATCGCTTCTTTAACTCATCAAATGCGGCTTGAAACTCATCTGTCCATACAAACTCCTGATCCTTACAAGTTAATCGAGTCATAGGCCTCGCTATTCGAGAGAAATCTTCTACGAACCGTCGATAGTAACCCGTAAGTCCAAGGAAATTTCTTATCTCTGAAGCTGATGTGGGAACGGGCCATAATTTGACTGTTGTGATCTTCTCTGGGTCCACTGATATACCATCACCCGTAACAATATGACCAAGAAATGATACCTCATTGAGAAAGAAATCACACTTGCTAAGCTTCGCGAAAAGTCGCTCATTCCTCAACGTTCCCAAAACTATCCGTAGATGCTGCTCATGCTCCTCTTGACTCTTGGAGTAGATCAAGATATCATCTATAAATACTACTATAAATTTATCCAAGTACTAGTGAAAGATCTTGTTCATTAAATTTATGAAGACTGCGGGAGCATTGGTCAAACCGAAAGGCATGACCAAGAACTCGTAGTGTCCATACCTCGATCGAAAAGCCGTCTTCGCAATATCTTCCTTCCGAACCTTCAATTGGTGATAGCCTGATCGTAGGTCAATCTTGGAGAATACTTTTGCTCCACTCAGTTGATCGAATAGATCGTCTATACGCGGCAAAGAATACTTGTTCTTCACCGTCACTGCATTTAATGCTCTGTAGTCGATGCACATGCATACTGTCCCGTCTTTCTTAGGCACAAAAAGAACGGGTGCTCCCCACGGTGACGCACTAGCACGAATAAAGCCCTTCTCTAATAAGTCATCAATCTGGGTCTTCATCCCTAGCAACTCCTTGGGTGCCAGACGATATACTCAAGATGAAATAGTCTCGGCCCCCGGAATAAGCTAAATAGAAAACTCAATATCTCGGTCAGGTGACAGTCCTGGCAATTCCTCGGGGAATACATCCTCGAACTCGGTAATAATAGGATGTTGAGGGGTATCGTGCATCATCATATGAGTCCCCGATGCGGGTGTATCATAACTCTCTCCATCTTCTTTGGTGAACTCAAACTCTGCCGCATTCGGTGGTCTAAAGATAATACTTCTCCTATGGCAGTCTGTGAGAGCGAAATGCTTTTTCAACCAGTCCATTCCAAGAACCACATCAAATATCGGTATAGGGAATACAAGAAGTCGTGCCATTATCTCTCTGCCACTTATTACTATAGGACAAAGTCTACAAACACTACTAACAGGTACAACTCCTCCTCCAGTGAGGATTTTAACATTCTTAGCTAAGGGTGTGATGGGAATGCTGTGTCTAGTGGCAAAACTAGTGGCTATAAATGAATGTGTGGCTCCAGTATCAAATAATATAATAGCAGGAAAAGATGCAACTAAAACCATACCTGCTATGACCTCTGCCTCTGTCTCTACATTCTCAACAGCTAGAGAGAATGCATTTCCATAGTTTTGTCCTGGGCCTTGAGTTCTGGCCTTGTGGTACTGTACTGCCTGTGGTGGTAATGGTGGACGAGGTGCTGGAGCTGTAGGCCTCTGGGACTGATGTGCCTGAACTAGAGCCTGCTGCTCAGGACAATCTCTGGCCAAGTGTTGTCCTGATCCACATCTCATAAATAAACCCAAACGAAGTCGACATTCATCTCTGATATGACCATAATTTCCATAATAGTGGCAAGTAGGCTTCCGGTAGGAAGTAGTCCTCTGCTGGTACTATCATGTGGTCCGGCAGATAGGTCCACCCTGAGTAGCTCGGGCTGGTGTAACTACTGGTGTATGACGTGTCGATGTCTGCTGCTGCTCCTTGCGAAGAATCTCCTGAGTTTGAGCTTCTTCCAGGACAGCAGAATGGAAGACTCGAGACTGAGTAGTCATATAAGACTTGAGCTCTGGTGCCAGCCCCTGGTGAAATCTCCTCACCTTCTCTAACTCCGTCGGAATTAATCCCGCACCAAATCGACTCAGGCGATTGAACTCTGAGTCATACTCATCAACCGTCATATTCCCTTGCTTCAGATGGAGGAAGTGGTCATAGAGACCATCTCGAACATTAATAAGGAAGAATCTTTCATAAAATGCATCATAGAACTGCTTTCAGGTGATCCCAGTACCTAGTCGTCTATCTTCCGCCTTTCACCAGTGGTGAGCATTGTCTTCTAACAGTAGGTCCACTGCTGTCATCCAATCTCGAGCTAGCAACTGGGATGCCTTCAGTTGCTTCTCTGTACTAATAAGCCACTGTAACACCTCTAGTGGCTTCTTCGTTCCTCTAAAGGCCTTAGGATTCATATCTGTGGAATTCTTGATAGAGCCTTCATATGGATGCAGAGCCGGTACTGGTACTGGTACTGGAGGTGGTGGTGGAGGTCTAGCCAATGCTGCCATCATCGTCTGTCTCATCAGCTCAGTCTGCTGCCATTGAGCCTGCATCATAGCGTACATAAACTGGAAAGTAGGGCTCCCATCAATCGGTGGTGGAGGCATCTGAGGTCCCGACTGTGGGGGAAACTGCTGAGGGAATGGTGGTGGTGGAGGCAGTGGTATATTCCCTTCCGGTGGTATAGTAGTGGTCTGTCTAGCCTAGTTGCCTGGGGGTGCTGCGATCTCTGGGTATTCCGTCGTCGGTGTCGTAGTAGGCTGCGACTGTCCTAGCTGGTATGGTGTCTCTGGAGTCATTGGAGGATTCCGTCCCTCCGGAGTAGCCTCTTCAACAGATGTGAGGGCCAAGGTAGAAGTGCGTCTGCTTCTTAAATGCATACTGTTGGCCCGAGGAAGATAAGTTGATATTAGAGAAGATTAGATATGAGGTAAATCAAATAATCAAGGAAGTTTCAAAAAGATTGGAAGTCAAGAGGTAGTAGTAGTTCTGGATGAGATATTCCTATTCCTATATGCAGGCTTGTTGGACACAGTCGTGTAACCTAACAATATTAACGTAGACCTGCATGGGCCACCAAAAAATATGTAACGCCCTAGTCCCAAAATACTTAGGACTAAGTACGTGAATATGCCAGCTGCACATATACGAAGAATACTCCAATATATGAAATCCTCATATATGCATATAAGCTGTAAATAAAATAATCACAGGCCATAATAACATAATCTAATCTCATCACAGCTCAACACAGAAGATAATAAAGTCCAAATAAATAAATAAGAGTATCAAAAGATAGCCGGGTGAACATGCACACGCCAAACAACTATGAAAAATAGTCTCACAAGATCGGAGTCCAACCTCCGCTTAATAGAAATAAAAGAGATATAAAAATAATGTCCTCTAATGTCTCAAATAAGAATAGACTAGAAATCAGTAAAGACTGCCTCATCATCGATGTAGGATAGCTCCAACGCCGCTCCATACTCCTGTGAAAAATTGTCTAACCCTGGAGAGATAACCAGGTCCTCAGAGGGATGTAGCAAGATACAAGAAAACACCATGCCATATAAACTGTGATAATATAATAAGAGATAAAAATATGCATGCACTCGGGTTCCTGACCATTCTACTGTGAATATGTAGTTGAGATACAATCCTTCTACGCATGAGCCCTGGCTGAATATAGGATCCCGTATAGTCCCCTCTTGGGCACCAGTGACCAAGCACATGACGTTCCAAAAATGATAGTGGCAAACCTGAGAGGCTAAACATACCCGTATCTCCAGCGGAGCTTCCGGGTTACAAGGGAAGTGCATTCGAAGCCTATACGTCAGGTATTGTTCTCCCCACCCAATGCCTAGTATCATCATCTCCATGACTGACATGTACCTCTAGTAACCGCCAAGTCTTCTAGCATGCAATTCTATTGGCAGTTACTCCCATCCGTCGCATGCTCCATAAGTATCGGTGGCCAGTCGACTACGCGGATACGTGTCCTACATGTGACTCACATCACATGGTAAAGCAAGTGTCAAGGCCGTACGAGATATACCAATACCTCATCATCAATGGGTGGTCACTAGACTAAGTAAATGCAAGAGAAATAAATAAAGCAAAAAAACGACCGATAGAGTCGTTTGCACCCAAGTGTGACTTGGATGCACAGTTTAAATATCAAAAAATAAGAAATGCTAAAAATAACAACTAAAAATAATAATATAATAATCACAAAGTAAAGTGGCATGGTATCTTGCCTGATGGTGCAGAGTGGCAAGTCCAGGTAATCACAATGTCAGCCAAGAAACGTCAGAATCTCCAAACAACCTCGGATTCTGAAACAAACATCAAAAACGTACTCGGTGTAACTGATATACCTAGGAAATGCCTGTCCAAAAGTCTAATTCTGGAACAGGGGAAAAATCGTAATTTTGGGTCAAAACAATATCTGTCATTGGACCCGCTTTGCACCGAAATACGTGCCAAAGTCTATGGTCTCTAAAGTCGTCAAACTACATGACTACAGATTCAGTTTGAGGAGAGGAACTCAATGGTATATCCAGTTTTAGATTCCGATGAGCCGTGTACAAAATTGTCCGTTTGAGTGGGTCGTGGACCCGCTAAAAAGGGTTTTCGATTTGACCTTCTCAGAATCGAACCAAACTTGGCACACAGGACTGGAATTTCGATTCAGACCTGTTGGCACAAGTTTCATCTCGAATCGATGACTGTACACGAAGTTAGGTCAAAGTTTGCAAATTGGCGATACGGGGGTATCTCGACGGATACGGACTGATTTCGTCGCGCACACACGACGAAACTGAGTTCCGTCAGTTCCCACACGTCGGCAACGTCCATACGCGCCCTTCATTGTGTATAGCGTACGACCACGTCACCCAGTTATTCGGGGCGCACATCGTATCGGGGAAAATTCTCTGAAATTAACTATTTTGAAAGCAGTTTTTTGCACAAGTTTAGCATTGATTTAATTCTTACACAGAAATCAAAATACAGATCTACAAGTTGCGTTTTAATCATGTTTATGTTGTCTTCATATGTGTTCAATTAATTTTACCAAATTGTCGAAGAAATGCCAAGATTTTGGCTTCCAAATATGGGTTTGGGACTGCCTTATATACTGTTTTTTTGCGAGTTTTCTCAGAAAATTTGAATCAATCTCCTGAGAAATCTAGTCGAGTACTCTCCAATCCAGTTGAAGGGGCTCCTAGATGGTTATATTGGTTATTCCTAGGAAGTTACGGTACGAGAATTGGCTAAGCACGGAGGGAGAAATACAGGGTTGAAGGCAGTACCTTGCGCACGCGAACACCGAGCAAGGTGGTGGCCGTCTGTTCGTGAAGCTTCTCCGACGGTGCGGTGGTTGTTCGGCGATGACGACTGGTCAAAGGCATGCGCATGAGGTCGAGGAAGGTCCAGGCGAAGGGTGGCAGCCGAATTGGCGTGAAGTTTAGGGTTTCTCTCAAGTTTTTCCTTCGTGACTTATATACTCCCCCATTTGAATCAAATTCGAACTGGCTGCGGCCAATTCAGTTTGAGATCGGCTCAGGTTAGTGCTGCTAGGCTTGGGATTATGGGGATTGAGGGGTTAGCAATAAAATTAGAATTTGAGATGCTTTGCATCCACAACCGAACACACAAAACAAGGGGGTCCGGTTTGTGAGAGTACTGCAGCTTCGGCTGCAGTACCAACTTTTTTTTTACTCTAATGTAACAGTATATATATTTATATATATATAAGGAAATTCACAACTCCTATAAATTGTAAATATGTACAAAAGATTTATAATAATTGTAGACTATATATATTAACAATAAAATATAGCAAGCACACCATCATACATATATATATATATATATATATTTTTATATATACATATATTTTTATATATACATATTTTATATACATATATATATATATATATTATATATATATATATATATATATATATATATATATATATATATATATATATATATACACATATACCAATTACCCCATTAATTCTAAATAATATAGCAAAAATAATTTTTATAGTACTAAAATAATTAGAAAAATTTTGGGGGTTTAGACATACATATACTTATTTTCATTACATACATGTCATTCATGCATATTACATACTTGCATGCATCTATACATTATATACATTGTATACAACATGTAAAATTAGAAGAGGGAAAAAAGGGGGAAAACTAAAATGGAAAGGGAAGGGAAGGAAAAATGTAAGGAAAAGGAAAAACAGTGGACATATACATACTTGCATCATATATTCTACATTACCATACATGCTATCATTATATATTGCATTACAATATGTATACATTATGCATTCATATCTATCATTACATGTATACCTTGGATTCATATCTAGCATTCATTATATACTTTCATGCATACATTGTATATCATTCTTTCATTCATGCATTTATTCATTGCTTACATACATTACATTGATTGCATTTCTACATGCTTGCATTCAACCATATATATACATTAATGTAAAGAGGATACATATCATATATATATATATATATATATATATATATATATATATATATATATATATATATATATCATTTCATTCATCTGACATATCATGCATTACATACTCTACATTCATTTAATATCCATACTAAATAGGCTCATAGGTTACACAAAATGCCTATGTCGTATAGTCACTCTTCTACTTAAAACTATTACCAATTGGGTCTTCACTAAATTATAGGATTAAAGTTTGTCGTAGTCCTTTATGTTAGCTTTCCGAAACTTCGAACGGATCGCATTTTCGAGTCCGAAAGCTCCCGGAATCACGAAAACACTGAAACGCGTTCGTCTTTCGGATAGCTGACACTCAAACAGTTTTACAGAAAGTTCTAGAGTGTATTTTACCTATTAATATATATATTTGGAAAGCTAACTTCGATACGATTCTTTTAAAAAAATGGGAGATTAATCGGAGTTCTAAGCTAAAAGTTATAACATTTCTAAGTTATTATGGCTACTAAAAACGTAGATGAATATTATGACAAATTTGGGTTGTTTGGACAAAAGAAACACATCACACTCTCCACACCACTCAAGACACACATCAAACCACACTCCCCTCTCCTCTAACACAAGCACACCACTAACAACATATCTACATGCATCTAATATGAAATATATCTAACATACATATTATATACATACAAAACAGTCCATTATATAAAGAGACACTAAAATAACAAGTTGAGACTAAAATTATGACATGTAGACTAAACCACTTAGATATAACCATGGGTTTCCAAATGAAACTCATTCTAACCATCCTAGCTAACATCAATTCATCCTCTAACATGTCTAAAACTGAAATTAAAATACAATTAAACCTATTAGACATTAAACCAAACACATGAGGTGTCCTAATTTGAGATCTATTAAGTAGGACACAAGACACACTTCTAACTTGCTTTAGAGAGCTCCAAATGGCCTCAAACTTGAATCTAAATAGGGTACATGCATGGGGGGTGGATCCTATGGATTCAAAACTAACTAATATGCATAGAAAATCAATTTAGAGGGTTGGTTTTACCTATTGGGAGTGGGATCACAATGATACTCTCAAGGACACGGCTCTGATACAAAGATCCATCCAAAATGGACACTCCTCCTTGCACTTTAATCCAAATCTTTGCTAGCACCCTCCCTTGATAGTATGAGAAGGTTGGATGGAAGTTTTGGTGGAGGAATGAAGAGATTTGAAGATCAAATCAAAGAGGAAAGCTCCCTAATTTGGGGAAGAACACTTTGTAAAGGAAAAGAGGCAAGATGAAATAAAATAAAAGGAAGGGAGGCTAACCTACCTATAGTGGCTGCCATTAAACCCTATTTAGGCCTTGGAGAAAGCCTAATAAGGCCTCAACTAGTCCTCTTGGTTAATTTTAAGTTAGGTTCAAGTTTGGGATCAAAATGGTTAAATTTAAGCCTCTAACTTAACTAATCTAACAAATGGGATTAGTCATAAACTTACTAACTTAATTAGTAGGGTTTGTGGGTCATGACTAACTAATCTTGGGGTCCCGTCTAGCGTCTAGGCTACCCGGGTCACTAACACAAGTCGAAACGAAACGAAATTCAAACCCGACTAAACAATCCCAAAAATCAATCTTAAAATATAAAAATTCCCAAAATATTAAAGTATGAAAATGACCAAAATCGCAATACATCAATTTAAATATTATTAAAATAATCAAAATTTACCAATAAATTAATAACATGATTTAAACATATTATTAAGTAATCAATTTTACAAAAGTTTAAAATTACCCTCATTTTAGAAAAGTGGTGGTTACAGAAATACAGGAAAATAGCATCATGAAGATATAAGGAACTAAGTACATAAATAAAATAGACAACATGTTAACTTGAAATAAACACAAGTAATTTAGAGCACAAGACTGTTATGTGATTGTTTAAGTTGCACATGATTATTCTATGGTAACTCGATTATACGTGAAAGGTATAATTGACATGTACATGATTATACTAAGGGATGTAATCACATAACTACTACTACTCCCCAGCCCCAATCAATACACATAGATCTGATAACGACATGTTACGTACATGATTTTTATTTGTACATGAAGTACATGAAAGAATAATAAAAATACAAGGAGTACACGATGCACATGATAAAGTATATGAACATGATATACCGGATGTACCCAATAAGGGGATAACATCTCCTGACAAGATCCATTTAGCATCAATCCATGTACCAGTGTGTCAACATCAAGTAAAGTAGTCTAGAGCAGGTAATATAGATACTATCATGATGAAAATAATCAAAGGTAGGTACTCGCTTGATATCCTGAGCAACGACTGAGTATCGATATTTGAACTAGCATCATAAAGACCAAATATGAAATTATAGACTTACATAGTATTCTAGGGTAAACAATATATTTTAATGCATTAATTATATGTTGTTAGGCCTTTTCTAGGTCATGGAAGTCAACTAGGTTAAATTAGTCTAACTTGGTTGTATGAGTCTATTTCTAGGATACTGTGTCCATACACTAAGTTTTTAGGCTACAAGATATCCTAGGATACTAGAGTAGCCGACTACCTATATCACTTAAATGAAACTCTTACCCTATCACATATGTATACCTATACCCTATGTAACAATGCCCAATTCTTATATTAGCCTACAACCCTATATAAGTATACCCTATGCTCATAGAGGTATATAGATTTATCTATAGATAATATTCATAATGCCACTTTCCTATATAGTTATATGGAAATCCCATATATACTGATATAACAACTACATGACTGATATGGGTAATCCTATATATATACTAATATAGGATACCTTACAACTGTTACATGTTAACCCTTTAACTGATACATGTTATTGCAAGTAGCAATTGCTACTAGTACTACCCGGCTCTTCTATAGCAGCAATTGCTGCTACTGATATGGCCTAAAACCTTTCATAACAGTCCCTAGGACTGATACAAAGATCCCATATCCTATCTATCAGTTGACTGTTAGTCATACAGGTTATAGGACTGAACTTGAGCCCCTCTCATCATAGGACTGCTACAAATGTATCTATAGGACTGATACCACAAAGTTGTATTCAACTGATACAATGTATCATGTAGGACTGATACAAATGTAATAAAGGAATGATGCATAATTAAGTGAGGACTGATATAAAAGCCTCCTTCATGAGATAACACCTATGTGACCCCCTTCACTGATACAATATTCATATATCAGTTCCATTCTCTCAACTCGTGCTCCTCATGCCCTGTCCTAAGTAGTATTTATTGCTGCTGGTAATAGTAGTAGATGTTAATATTGTACTACTTTTGGTACAGGGCTTGACCCCCCTATAGCAAGCTGCTATCAAGCAGTAGCCATGCTACTGCTGCTGCTCTACTAAATTGAGCCCTCTCTCTATTGCTGAAATACACTATTCACTATCAGTGAACATATAGCTCACATTCTCAATGGACTAATACAAACATAAATATATAGCCGAAACACACATATATATCTCTAAAAAATAGTCCACTATCTACTGATACATGATCCTAATAACTGATACATTGTCCTACTCCTCTTATGACAGTTAACAGAGGCATACATGCCCCCAACTCCAGTATACTTCTATCATAACTCCCACTTACCTGAGCCAAGTTAAGGACTGATACACTTGTATCAAATGACTGATATATGCCAACCTATTTAACTGATAGCAGTTACAACTACGCCTTGTATATATATGAGATACTTCTCATAAAAATATACATTAATAGTGTCAGTGCCTCAAATCCCCTTCACTGCAATAGTATCTATAGATACTCAAAACAGTTCTAAGATACAAAAAATATATATATGGGAACACCCACTATCTCAATAACAGTCAATAATATCCCTTCACCTAAACTATACACAAATCAATACAATGCTCTTATCTAACACTAAACAATTCTAAAGAGGATAACCTATATTAATATACATCCAAATACAAGTGTCAAATTTGGATTTAAAGCATTGGATGCTCTTTTGGTCATTTTGTCAAACATTTGGCGTGCGTATCAGAACACGTTGTGATACACCCACGATACACACCCGAAATGGATTCAAACTTGATCCAAAGCACACCCACATATTCTAAATCATAAATATGACCTACAAACCTATTCAATAACCCTAAAAATATTATTCTCGGATTTTTCCCCTAAATTGGGTCAATAAAGTCTCTAATGGAAAGATAAGAGTCAAAAATCTTCACCATTGGCAACCCTAATGCATGGGGCTTCCTATTTGATGCCTCTACTATATTAATGCAAATTAGAGGGTTTAGAATGCATATATCTATTGGAAGATTGATTCCTAAAAAAATAGCTCCAAGTTCTAAAAGTCTTTAAGCTCTAAGTGCTCCAACCTCCCATGCTTGGAGTCTATTGTCTTCTACTCTCCATGGCGAAGAGAATGAGATCAATTTGGGCAAATTTGGAAAATAATTGGTGGTAGGAACAATTGGGGAAGAACCTTCTAAATTATGGTTACGGTTTCAAATGGAAAGAGGAATAAGAAGAAGTTATTCTTCTTATAGGCAAGGGGAATGGCTTGGCCGGCTACAATAGGTAGGTTTAGGGCTTTGGGCTAGTGTAAAATATCTATCAAGTCCCTCTTCAAGTGTCATGAAAAATTTAGAAAAAGGCCTTTCTTCTTAATTAGGTATTTATCCTAATCTTATTATTAAACTTGCTAGTATAACTAGGGACTAACTAAACCTATAAAAATGGGTTTGATGAAATTCTAGTCTCACTAATTAGGTCCACTAGGGTCGTGACTAATCATCTAGTCCATCTAATTAAATAGCACTATAGTTATCATATAATATGACACTTATATAAATAAATTAATTAAATGATATAAATATTTATAAAACATAATAAGTCTAAAATACCCCTATTTTTAGAATGTGGTAGTGACAACTCTACCCTCTTTAAAATAATTTTGCCCTTGAAATTAAAAAGATAAAACTATGACAGAAATGAAAAGAAATAGAAAGAAACATACCTCAAGGCTCGAAAAGATATGGCTATCGCTCGCGCATCTCATCCTCCCTCTCCCAGGTCGACTTACCTGGAGAGTGATGCCTCCACGCGATACGAACCAAAGGAATAGTCTGGTTTCGCAACACCTTCTTCCGATGATCCAGAATCTCTACTGGCTACTCTGGATTGCTGAGAGTAGGGCCCACCTCGATCTCGAAGTTATCTAGTACGTGACTGGGATCTGCCACGTACCATCTCAACTACGATATATGGAACATATTGTGAACTCCCTCTAGTGTTGGTGGCAAGTCTAGCATGTAAGCTATGGCACCGACCCTCTCACGAATGATGAAAGGTCTGATGAAATGTAGGCTAACAAGATCACAAAATCGAATAGTGCCCCGTATCGGAGATATCCTCAGGAATACCAGATCACCAACCTAGCAAACAAGGTCTCACACTTTATCTATAACAATCAATCACAAGCAAACAAGATCACAAAATCAAAAGAATTTAAAACCTAAAATCTAAGCTATACCTCAAACTCTAAACGCCTCTGGTGGCTATCGGGCTAATGTCGCTATATGTCCTACGCCACCCGAAGTCGATTGCTGATGAGCTTCACCTTCTTAGCTATATCCATTACCATCTCAGGCCCCAATAAAGCTATCTCTCCAACGTCTTCCTAAGACAAGGGAGTACGACACCTCCGCCTTTATAAAGCCTCGAATGGTGACATCTCAATGTTGCCTTAAAATCTGTTATTGTAGGCAAACTCAACCAAGTACAAATGATCCTCCCAAGAGCCTCCAAAATCCAAAACACAGGTGCATAGCATATCCTCGAGAGTCTGGATAGTCCTTTTCGGCTGTCCATATGTCTGAGGGTGGTAAGCAGTACTGAACTTGAGCTGAGTGCCCAAGCTAGCCTGTAAACTCTGCCAAAAATGGGAAGTAAAGCGACTATCCTGATCTGAGATTATTCTCATGGGAACTCCATGTAGCCAGACTATCCGCCTCACGTATATAACTGCTAGCCTCTCTGTAGACAAACCCACCTTAAATGGCAAGAAGTGGGTTGATTTAGTCAACCTATCAACGATGACCCAAATCGTATCTTTTCCACCTGGTGTACGTGACAATCCTGACACAAAATCTATAGTAATGTTCTTACATTTCTACTCTGAAATGGGCAATGGCTATAATAATCCTCTAGGCCTCTACCTCTCTGCCTTAACCTGCTAGCATACCAAGCACCTGGCTACGAAGCGTGCTACCTCCCGCTTCATACCATACCATTAAACGTGCTCTCTCAGATCCCTATACATCTTGTTGGCACCTGGATGCATAGAATACTGAGAGCGATGTGCCTCCTGCATCACCTGCTCCCGAAGCTCTCCGCTAAGCACACACAGTCTGGTATCGTACCTCAACGCCCTATCCTCTACGAGAACAAACTCATCCAGAAGTCCTGCCTGAGTCTGTACTCTAATGCTCCTTAGAGCTACATCCTCGAACTGAGTCACTTTGATTCTGTCCATCAAGTCCGACTGAATCTACAGTCCCCACGTATGCATCTCAACTTCAGGCACTATCACCTTAATCCCAAAGCTCTCAAGATCTGCTAGCAAATAACGGTATGTCGTCAAGCATATAGCTACCGGATACCTGCTCAAGGCATCGGCAACTATGTTGGCCTTCCCTGGATGATACTGTAACGAGATGTTGAAGTCCTTCATTAACTCCAACCATCTCCTTTGTCTCATGTTCGGCTCTTTTTGGATAAACACATACTTCAAGCTTTTGTGGTCTGTAAAGATCTTCACATGCTCTTCATATAAATAGTGTTTCCATAACTTAAGAGCGAAGATAACCGCTGCCAACACCAAGTTATTGGTAGGGTAGTTCTTTTCATGCGGACGTAATTTCCTGGAAGCATAGGCAATCACCTTTCTATTCTGCTGCAATACACAACCTAGACCCTTCCTAGAGGCATCACTATATATAGTAAAACTACCTGCCCCTGATGGCAATGTCAATACTGGAGCTGTCATTAACCTTTTCTTCAATTCATCAAAGGCGACCTGATACTCCTCTGTCCAGACAAACTGCATGTCCTTCCGGGTCAACCTAGTCAACGGTTCTGCAATCCGGAAAAAATCCTAAATAAATCTCCTGTAGTAGCCTGCCAATCCCAGGAAACTCCTGATCTCTGCAACTGAACTCAGAGAAGTCCACGCCTTAACGGCCATGATCTTCTTCGGATCGACTGAGATCCCCTCTCCTATCATAACTTGACCAAGGAACTCAACCCGATCAAGAAAGAACTCGCACTTCGAAAGCTTGCCATAAAGCTTCTCCTTCCTGATTGTCTCCAAAACTACTCTCAGATGCTCCTCATGCTCCTCTGGGTTCTTCAAATACACCAAGATATCATCAATGAACACTAGCACAAACTTGTCTAGATACTGATGGAACACCTTGTTCATCAGGTTTATGAACACTGCCGGGGCATTAGTCAACCGGAATGGCATCACCATGAACTCAAACTGGCCATACCGAGTATGAAATGCTATCTTCGAAATATCCTCCTTCTTTACCTTCACCTGGTGATAGCCTGAACTCAGATCAATCATGGAAAATACCCTCGCTCCGCCAAACTGATCGAAAAGATCATCAATCCTCGGCAGCGGGTATTTGTTCTCGATAGTGAGGTTGTTGAGAGCCATATAGTCGATACATATGTGTACCGACCCATCCTTCTTCAGGACAAAAAGTATCGAAGAACCCTACGGTAAAGAACTAGATTTAATGAAGCCTTTGTCCTGCAACTCATCCACTTGCTTCTTCAACTCAGCCAGCTCACTGTTATTAACTCTATAGACGTGCTGAGATATCGGCTCTACGCTTGGCACCAAATCTATAGAGAACTTAACATCTCTATCTGGGGGCAACCCTGGCAACTCCTCGGGGAAAACATCAATGAACTCAGCTATCAATGGATGTGGCAATCTCTGCTCCTCTACTAAGGCTCCATAAAAAACTCCCTCGCTCTGCTCCTCCTTTTCTCTGGCGGACTCGAACTCTGGCTCTCCTGGCGATATGAACAACACTCTGCCTCTATGATAATCTATACTAGCATGTTGTCTACTCAACCAATCCATCCTGAGTACAATATCGTAACTCGAAAGTGGTATTACGTGTAAGCACACATCCAGCTCTCGGCCTCCCAAAATAACTCTCCACTACAAAATTTTGTCATATTAGCGACGTTCCAAAATGTCGCTAATCACGGCCAAAATGTCGCTAACCTAAATTAGCGACGTTTTGGAAACGACGGAAAAAAGTGTGTCGCTAATCAGGAAAATATCGCAAAATACCGCTATGGCGACGTTAGTTAGCGACGATGATAACGTCGCTAATTAGCGACGTTATTTGCGACGTTCTCACGTGATCTCTAATTAGCGACACAATTTGCGACGTTATTGTGTGGTCGCCGTTTAGCGACACTTTTGCGACGTTTTGGCGACTATGTGCTGACATTAGATTCGGTGCCACGTGTTGCCATGTCAGCAATTTAGCGTCACTTTTAGCGACATTCACTAACGTCGCAAAACTTTAGCGACGCTTATTAACGTCGTTAAAAACGTCGCTAAGTTAAAAAATATATAAAAAAATTAGAATCCAGAATGCAAATGGAGCTGGAGCTTGAGCCAAAATATAGAATCCAAAATACAAAATACAGAATCCAATCCCTGGGTTCGTCGACCCCCTCGGTTGAACACTCAACACCGGTACGCACAATACATTCCAGAATATACAATAAATATAAAGAAAAAATAATATCCTCAACGAACAAAGTCAATATCCTCAAATACGTACAAAGTCAATATCCTCAATGAACAAAGTGAATATCCCCAAATACGTACAAAGTAAAAAATATAGTACAGTACGAAAATGCAAAAATAAAACTACTGATCGCCTGGAGCTGGAGCTGGACCCGGAGCTGGAGCTGGACCCGGAGTTGGAGGAGGAGCGCTACCAGATGACTGTCATTGCAACTCCAGGATCGTCTGATACTCCTCCGGTGACAACAGGTGGACGATCATGTCCTTCCGTGCACCGTCGGATGTAGACGATGCTTCCAGCGTACCAGCAGACGGTCGCTCCGTAGCCATCTCCTGGAACTGCTGTATCTACTCGACCAACCGCTGTATAGTCTCCTGCGTAGCGTGGGTCATCTGTCACAGCGCCTCAGTAGTCTCCTCAAGCCTCTCAAAGCATGAGATGAGCGCAAAATGATCTGTATGCGGCGCCACCATCCTCTGTAGCATCTTGTCACGCAAAGCTGTAATCTGCGCATCGATACTCTACTGGTGGATGAGCGACTCCTCAGTCTGTGCGGAGCCGGGCACACTAGTGGCGGTCGTAGAGGCCTGTGACGCAATAAAGGCACCATAGGATCCCGTACTATAGCACGTACCCCTATGAATGCCACCAACGGCCCTCATCCACAACTCGTCATCTAACTAGCTGCGGCGGCCGGGGGCTGCTGGGAAGTGCTAGTACCAGCTCCCTCTGACCGTGTCGGTCCGGCCTCCCTAAGCCTCAAAAACTCGGCCTAGAAATAACATATATATGAATTCTCACGTGGTCGCTAAAAATTAATATTAATGAACTAGCATTAAGTAAAACTTCAAAAACTCGGCCTAGAAATAACATCTATATGAATTCTCTACGTAACTAAAAATTAATATTAATGAACTAGCATTAAGTAAAACATACGTAGGTGTCCCGGGCCTTGTCGTCTACGAACCGCTCCCCCTTCGTGTGCGTGGCGAGGAACAAGGTTACCATATTCGGGTCTTCTTCCGATTCAACCTGTTACAAAATTATTATACGATTTGTCAGTTAAGTTGAAAGAAATATATTACTATAAAGTATTAATTATGGGTATACGGCGAGATATGTACCATATGAGTGAAGAAATCCATGATGGACGGTGACCCACCACACCACTGCGACCCCACCTGTCGTACTCTTTTAGACTTCGCGGACTTCTCCTTGTAGGTTCCCTCCTCGAATCACCTCTTCATTGCCGCCCAGTCGGCACCAGAGATCTAACCCTGAATAGGCTCTCCCCGGCGCTCGCAATCCTTTTGGTCCAGGATCGCGTCCCTAATGAGCTTGCTGACGACGCTAGAAAAAATAGACTCGACAGCAACGGCGCAGTGGAGAGGAAAAAAGTAAGTTCGCTGAAAAAATTATAGAAGTACGTAAGTTATAACATAACATACTAAATGTTAAAAGGAAATAAACTTTTACGTACCGAGAAGTGCTCAAACCAGAAGGCCTTCATGTCGATCTGGACATCCCTCCAGTTGATCCAGGCCCCCCGTAGTTTTGTCCCAAGATATACCCAACGACCGATGTACGGAGGAGGGATAATACCTATAAAATGGAAATTAAAATTTATTAAACAAGTTTATAATAAATTTAAACAAATTAAATGCAACAATATTTTTACTTACAGCCTGGTCCGAGTACAGGCCCAAATCTCCATCCTCAGATCCCCCTCCGGGCGACACGGAGGATTTGTCTCAAATGGGAGCTGCAGCCTGCCCCTGTCCCCTGTCCCCCTCCCCCCTCCGCCCCTACTCCTGCCCCTGCCCGTAGCCTGCCCCTCGACCTCGGCCTCGCCATCGACGTGGGCCTTGCCATCGGCGTGGGCCTCGCCATCGCCCTCGACGTGGGCCTCGGCCTCTGCCTACTCCTCAGTAGTGGGGTCGGCCTCTGGAATACTCGATGGTACTGGCTGCAAAAAGAAGAAGGCCCTAGCCTGGAACTGCTAGAGCCGGGTATGGAGACACTGCCGACGACTAGACCGCTAGTGTATACTGGAGTGCGGGGGGGTGACGAGTAGGTAGGAGGAGTGGTAGATGGAGACTGTCGGCCTTGTCGACTCCTACCAGCACCGGAACCAAAGGATCCACGTTGAGCCATATCTGAAAAAATACAGAAGTAAACCATACTACATCTAAAAAATAAAAGTAAACCATACTACATCTGAAAAATAACAAAAGTAAACCATATTACAACTGAAAATTAAACATATTCAATCCTCTTCTGAAAATTCATCTTGTTCCGAGTCCTCTTCCTCTTCCTCTTCACTTCTATCAACTTCCTCTTCATCTTCTGATACTTCTACCTCTTCTAATTGATGAAACATGTCATAAGGAACTTCCGTTGAGTCCACATCGACAATATTTGTAATAAGAGGTAGTTCGTCTTCCTGATAAGCTATCTCGTCGACATCGAAGGTATTCCGAGCTTTAGTCTTACAGACTGCCTATCAATCTGATCTTTCGGCTCCTCGTTTTGGATAGCTGGTAAAGTAAACTAGCTGAGCCTGGCTTGCTATAACAAACGGCTCATAAGCTGGATATCGACGGTGATAATTTATGTTGACACAAAATCACAGTCAACCAAATATTGATAAAATTGACTATATGATACTTGTGATAATTCAAGACGACACATGAAGACTACATCCAGTACAAGTCAGACGACAGCTCGAATTTGCAATACAAGTTATTTTTTGAGTCTGTATTTTATAATTTTATTGAGTCTAGACTTATGTAAACTGAGCTGTGATGAGCATCTGAGACTTAACCTATACCCATACCCAAAATCCAATAGCTCCACACATATCCAAATAAGCCAATTGGACAATTGACCCATTCTGTGCTCTGGAGACAGAGTTCGGGCCGAACTCTGCCTCCACACAGAGTTCGGGCCGAACTCTGCCTCCTAAAAATCAGCATCCTAATTTTTAGGGTTGGCTGGTTGCAAGTTGTCCAACGGCCAATTTTTTGAAAATTCCAACCAGAATTCTGGCCGAATTCTGCTTACCTGGTATCCTATAAATAGGCCATGAATTCTCTCATTTTCATTCATCCAATCATCTCTTCTCTTCTCTCTAAAGCTCTATACAAGCCATATCCTTCTTCATCTACTAGCCACAAGCTCTCTAAGCCTCAAGTGCTCAGTACTTTTCAGTTAGGAGTTTGTGCAAGAGTTCAAGAAGTCGCTTGGAAAATTCCAAGCATCTCCACTTCGATTTTTGTAAGAAGTTGACGTGCTCTTCTGAAGAAAATGTACGGGGTGTAACTACTATTTCACAAATAGTGGATTTAATCCTGAGCTAGAGTTCTCAGGCCTGGACTAGTCCTCCACGAGGGAAACTAGGTTAAAATTTGGCTGTGTTTGTGTATGCTTTCTTGCTCCTTATTTATTTTCACATTTACTCTGATTACTTTCAGCTGGTGAAAGAAGTTTAATTTTTTTTGGGTATTATTGTTATAAACTCTATTCACCCCCCCTCTAGAGTTGCCATCTGTTCTTCAATTGGTATCAGAGCTCGCTTATCTCAACAAGGACTAACATCCTAGAGCTGACCCATGACAACCACACAATCCTTGATTTTCAATCACGGTGAAGGGCAGTCCACTTATAGGCCTCCCCTATTTAATGGAACTAACTACACCTATTAGAAAACAAGGATGAGCTTTTATCTCAAGTCGCTAGACTTCGACCTGTGGACTATCGTCACCGATGGTTACAAAAAGCCCACCAGGATTGTTGTCAATGGTGATCTCGTTGAGAAACCACATGACAAATATTCTGACGAGGAGAAAAAACAGGCAAGTCTAGACGCGAGAGCTATTAATGCCTTATTTTGTGCTATAGACAGGAATGAGTTTAACAGGGTCTCAATATGCACCACCTCTCACGAAGTATGGAGACTTCTAGAAGTGACGCATGAAGGAACCACCCAAGTCAAGGAATCGAAGATAAGTCGTCTCACTTAAGAATATGAGGCTTTTAAGATGAAGCCAAATGAGACGATCACGCAAATGTTCACAAGATTCCTCGACATTATCAATCCCCTATCTTCGCTCGGCAAACAATATACAAATCACGAGAAGATTCGCAAGCTACTTTGGGGGCTACCAAAGATTTGGAACCCTAAGGTGACAGCCATCATAGAAGGAAATGATCTCACAACTATGCCCATGGAGACTTTGATGGAAAAGCTGATGACTCATGAGCTTGACCTCAAAGACTTCGAAGAGCCTGCTCCTAAGGCTAAGGAGATCGCCCTCAAAGCTCACCGACGAAGGGCTGATCCCGAAGAGACGGATGACGACAACTCGGAAGGTGATGATCAAGCTTTTCTTGTCCGCAACTTTAAGAAATTCATTCACTTCAACCAAAAAAAGAAGGAACCATAAGAAGATGATAAAGAAGAGCCAACATGCTACGGTTGTAAGAAGACTGGACACGTCCAAAAAGACTGTCCATTCTTAAAGAAGAGCAACCGTTATGAGAAACCATACAAGAAGGCTTCCTCAAAGAAATATGCCAACACAAGCATTTGGCATGAAAGCGAAGCTAGTGACTCCGAGCAAGAAAAGGACTCTCCTGAAGACACTGCAAATGTGTGCCTAATGGCAACGTCCGACAAGGTATCAAACAAAACTCTTGATGATTTCACTTTTGATGAACTTGGTGATGCTTTTACCGATTTACTTGATGATCACAAAAAGGTCATTGGTAAATATAAACATGCCAAGGAAAAGATCAAAAAGTCATGAAGTCAAAATTCAAAGACTTTCTTTATTGCTTGATAACCTTAGAGACACGTCACCCACGGAAGTCGCAAATGAGGTGTCTAAGCTTAAACTAAGCCTTCATGATGCCGAAGCACGTATTGAACAACAAACACAAGAAATTACCGCACTCAACACGGAGCTTGCTGAAGAAAAGAGTAGACACAAGATTTCTGTTACTAAGATATATGGTTTGAATGCTAAGGTTAATGAACTGCAGGCTATCTCTAAGAAATTAGAGATTAGATTGGAAAAACAGGTTTCTCAACCTCAAACCCAATCACATGAGACACACACAAAGCACAACACTTCTCATACTACTCAAACATGTCATACACCTGCAGCACGCAATTATGCTTTCATATACACCCACTTTCATAAAGCACACAAACCACATGCACGGAGAAATAACTTTCACTCCAATATGACACATAATCACCATGCTACACATAGATACAATCATCACTATGTTGCACATAAACAAAATCACCATCATACTGCTTATGATTATAGTCATCATCATGCTCCACATAGACATCATCACCATACCACTCTACATATCATCACCATGCTACTCCACACCACTCTACATATAGATACCATCATCATGCTCCTAACATAAATAGGAATGCTATTTGTACTTATTGTGGATTACATTGACACATTTCACCACAATGTAGAGTTAGAAGATTAGTAGATAGAAACATATATGCATGGTTTCCGAAAACTAACTTTTCAGGACCCTCAAGAACTTGGGTACCAAAGGTCACATCTACTCTTGATGTAGGTGGACCTTCCCTCCTCAACTAAGAGTAAGTGGATTCTCGATAGTGGATGCTCGCGGCATATGACTGGAGACGTAAATCTTTTCGCATCACTATCGATGAAGAGAGAAGGATATCTATCCTTCGGCAACAACCTAAAAGGGTATATTATAGGTAATGGTATTATTGGTCATCCTCCCTCTCCCGTAATAAAGAATTTCTGCCTAGTGACCGAGTTAAAGCATAACCTACTCAGCATTAGTCATCTTGCTGACCATGGATATGACATTAACTTCGGACAAGATAAATGCTTTATTTATGATAGGTCAACGGGAGACATTGCTTTTGAAGGGATAAGAGAGAATAATATTTATATTTTCTATTTGTCTAGAGATACTAACAATACAGGTAGATGCCTATATGCTCATAAGGATGAAAGATTACTGTGGCACCAGCATCTTGGTCATGCTAACATGGATACTATATCCAGGCTATCGACTAAGAAGCTAGTTAGAGGCTTGCCCGACATCACATTCAAAAAGGACACTGTATGTGCCGAATGTGAATTGAATAAGGCAACCAAGTCCTCATTTCATTCCATAAACTCTGTAAGCACTACTAAACCCTTGCAATTACTCTATATAGATTTATTTTGCCCTAGTAGAGAGCCAGTCTTGGTGGAAAACTCTACGCTTTTGTTATAGTTGATGATTTTTCTAGATTTACATGGGTTTTCTTTCTTACAAATAAAAGTGATGCTATTTCGGTTTTCAAGATTTTTGTTAAGAAAATTCAAAACGAAAAAGGCTACATGATTACTTGAATCCGAAGTGATCATGGAGGCGAATTCGAAAATACTGATTTTGAAAAGTGTTGTGACTCTAATGGTTTTGATCATGAGTTTTCTTGTCCAAGAACTCCTCAACAAAATGGTGTTGTGGAGCGGAAGAATAGGACTCTTGGCAATATGGCTAGAGTCATGTTGAATAAGTTCTCACTTTCGAAATACTTTTGGGCTGAATTTGTCAGTACAGTATGCCATATTTTAAATAGGGTGCTTATTCGTCCTATTACGAAGAAAACACCCTATGAGCTTTGGTTTGGAAGAACCCCAAATGTTTCTTATTTTAGAGTTTTTGGTTGTAGATGTTTTATCCTTAATACCAAAGACAACTTCGGCAAATTTGATGCCAAAGCTGACGATGGTATTTTCCTTGGCTATGCTGCCAAGAGCAAGGGATATAAAGTGTTTAATAAACGCTCATTAATTGTGGAAGAGTCTATCAATGTGACTTTTGATGAGGATAACAGTGCAGCAGCCACTCTTGATGATGATGTTGAGCCATCAACTTCTACTCTAATGAATACTACCACCAAAACCAATTCTCTAGAGGGCTTGCCAAAGAAATTCTCTTTCAAGCCGTCACATCCAGAAAATTTGGTAATAGGTAAGGTTTCACGCGGAGTAACTACTAGATCATCATTAAGAGACTCCATTGCTAGTACTGCCTTCATTTCACAAATTGAGACGAAAAATATTTTAGAAGCTTTTAATGATGAATTTTGGATTTCTGCCATACAAGAGGAACTCAACCAATTCGAGAGGAGCCAAGTATGGGAACTCGTTCCTAGACCGGCAAATCACTCAATTATTAGCACTAAATGGGTTTTTAGAAACAAAGTAAATGAAGATGGTTCAGTTACACGCAACAAATCTCGTCTAGTAGTCCAAGGATACAACCAAGAGGAAGGTATCGACTACAATGAGACGTATGCTCCTGTTGCGAGATTGGAATCCATTCGGATGCTTTGTGCATTTGTAAATTTTCAAAATTTCAAATTATTTCAAATGGATGTTAAAAGTGCTTTCTTGAATGGATTTATTAAGGAGGTAGTTTATCACAAATTTCTTGACCATGTTTTCAAGCTGAAGAACGCGCTATATGGCCTCAAACAATCCCCTAGAGCTTGGTATGAACGGCTAAGCAAAAAGTTTTTCAAAAGGGAAAATTGACACCACACTTTTCATAAAATTTTTCAAAGACACTATTCTCTTAGTACAAATATATGTAGATGATATTATATTTGGTTCTACTGATGAAACCCTCTGTCAAGATTTTGCCAAGTGTATGCAGACCGAGTTTGAGATGAGCATGATAGGGGAGCTCAATTACTTTCTTGGACTGCAAGGCAAACAAATGTCAAATGAAACTTTCATCTGTGAGTCAAAGTATACAAAGGACATGCTGAAGAAATTCGACCTTGACAACGTCAAACCAATCAGCACTCCAATGGCTACTAGAACTAAACTAGAACCAGATGAAAGCGGCAAACCTGTGGATCAACGTAAGTATCGAGGTATGATAGGCAGTCTACTTTATTTAACTGTTAGTCGCCCTGATATTATGTTTAGCGTTTGCCTATGTGCTAGATATCAAGCAAATCCTAAGGAATCACATATGACTGCGGTTAAGCGTATATTTCGATACCTTAAGGGTACGGTTATAGTGGGCCTATGGTATCCCAAATCAACATCGTTTGACCTCATTGGTTACTCTGATGCCGATTTCGCTGGATGCAAGGTCGACCATAAAAGTACGAGCGGTACGTGTTATTTATTAGGAAAGGCTTTAGTCTCTTGGTTTAGCAAGAAGCAGAATTCTGTCGCACTATCCACAACAGAAGCAGAATACATCGCAGCTGGGCATTATTGTGCACAAATTCTGTGGATGAAGCAAACCCTTGAAGACTACAACTTATTCTTTATGCACATTCCAATATTTTATGACAACACTAGTGCTATAAATCTCACTAAGAACCCCATATGTCACTCACGCACGAAATATATTGAAATACGTCACCACATTTTGCGTGATCATCAGCAAAATGGCACTATTAATTTAGAATTTATTGACATTGATCATCAGCTAGCAGATTTCTTTACAAAACCATTATCCGAAGAGCGCTTCAATTTTCTCTGTCGTGAACTTGGAATTTTGGACGAAGCTGTTATTAATTAAAATAAACCTGCATAAATATCGAGTATGTCTTGATTCTTTTATGATGAAATTGCTATTGGTACAAGCCGAAAGGGTCCTTCTGACAACAAGGCATAAAAAGCCTAAGCGACACGGTGCACTAGTCCTCAGGACTACCGCTAGCTGGAATCCAGCCCCTGCAGCTAACCCATGGCAACTTCAAAATATTGAATTATGGCATAATTTCTTGTTTCTTACATGGTTCATTTTTATCTTATCACATGCTAAAATTCAGATTTTCCATACATTACTTTGCTTCAGCGTTAACTTTTCTTTCACAAATTTAGTCTTTCTCAAGTTTGTATATTCCTTTATCATACTCTTTTGATCTCTCACTTTTTATCAAAAAAAAAATTTTGCCTGATTTCTGTTCTGACTACAGAATCCGAAATTCGGGCCGAACTCTGCCTTACCCAGAGTTCGGGCTGAATTCGGCTTGGTCATCCCATAACCGGGAGCAGCCTCAGCCGCTGATCAAAATTTTGATCCAATGGTCCATATCTATTCCGACCATTGGAACCCTTACACATGTATTCGGTTTTTCTTCTTCTTTCTCCTCTATTGCCACCTTCTACACTTCTCCAAACATATTTTCTCTAAACCCTAACCCTAGTTCTTCCTTCCTAAAGCATATCTATTCTCCAAACTCAAGGAGAAGGCTTCCCTCACCATTCTCCTTAATTGTTCATCATCACATTGAGGTATACTTTACCACTTCTCTCCATCTCAATTTTCTCAATTATCTTTATTATTTCATGGCTCCAGGATTGTTCAATTGAGGGAAGAGACTTCGAACCGAGGGAGCGTCCTCTTCGAATGCTCCTCCTCGTGTTGAACCGCCCGTTGAACAACAACCACCTATCCACCCGTTGACACGTCCGGTGTTTGCGGGTCATTCTATCAATTTTACTATTTTTCTCAATATGATTCACTTTTTTATGATCTTTGTCTTGACGAACTTGTCACCACCAACTCGGTTATATATCGCAATGCTATTCAAATGTTCTACTACAACCTAACTCATGATGATACACATATTTTCTCACGGGTTGCGGGCATTGACATCTCTTTTGATGATTTCGATTTGGCCGAACACCTTGAACTCCAGGAACCAAACTAATGGAAAAAGCTTGTTGAAGCTCGATCGTTTCAATTTTTGATGGGTCTTTCCTTGAAAGCTTCAAGGATGACTTGTGTACCCCTAACACACGTCCTCGCAAGCTTTTGGCCAAGTATCTCAATCCCTATTTTTATGAACTTCATCGAATTATCTTTAACACTATTCTACCCAAAGTGGGCTCCACCGATGAGGTCACCTACTTTGAAATCTCGGCGTTGTATCACCTCCACTTTCATGTTCCATTTAATCTTCCATGAACCATGATGGACTGGATGATTAATTCTAGAAAGAAACCAAGATCCTTGGTTTATGCTTTGTATCTTCCTATGGTCTTTCGTGCTTTTCGTGTACCTCTTGATGAGTGCCAGTTCTTACCTGCCCCTGCCTTCCTCTCTAAGGCACGGCGGCTTCAGGCAGCAGTTGGCTCTCCTGTGGTGTCCGAGCACTCTGACGATGAGCCCGATGCCCCTCCTCTGGGACAGGATCCTCCTCCTCCTCCTACCACTCTAGAGTCACTCCAGACTACGCTCCACGATCGATTCACCTTAGAGGATGATTGCTGGACTCAGCTTGACTATCGGACTACCTTGCAGATGAGTGCCATTAGCAACTCGCTGCACAATATTCGGTACTCCATGTCCCGGCATCCTTCAATGCCTATTCCTATGGAGCGGGACCCTGCTTGCGATGGATATCGTATCGATGACCCTTGGGTTATCCGCTACTTGGATCCGGATGCGGCCTTCGTGGACCCTCGTCGTTCCTTCACTGATCCATCCGACGATGCTGGGCCTTCACGAGCTCGATGATGGATATGGACTTCTACTTGTTGCTGCTACTGAGGATCGTAGTTTATGTTTTATGCACTTTGGATTTTAGTTGTTTTTATGCACTTTGGCTGTATTAGACTTATTATTTGTGACTCTTGAGACATTCAGTAGTTTTATCAGTCTCTATGCAGTATCATCTATTATCTTTTGGTGTGCTTGCCAGTTCTTTTTGTTTATGGTTCATTGCTAAATGCCAAAAGGGAGAGAAATTTTGGTATATTCTATATTCTTTTTGTATCTATTTCTGTGCTTTGGGGGAAGAATGTTTTTATCAGGCCAACAGGATTCAAAGCTATTGCTATTACTATTGCTTTACGGGGGAGATATTGCTAGCTTGGCACTGATTACGGGGGAGCTATACCATTTCTCTTAAATGTGTCCAGGTATGAATATTGAATATACAACTATCATTTTGTCAATTATCAATATGGAGGAGATTGTTGACACAAAATTACAGTCAACCAAATATTGATAAAATTGACTACATCATACTTGTGATAATTCAATACGATACATGAAGACTACATCCAGTACAAGTCAGATGACAGCTCGGATTTGCAATGCAAGTTATTTTTTGAGTCTGTATTTTATAATTTTATTGAGTCTAGACTTATGTAAACTGAGTTGTGCTGAGCATCTAAGATCTAACCTATATCCATACCCAAAATCCAATAGCTCCACACATATCCAAATAAGCCAATTGGACCATTGACCCATTCTGTGCTCTAGAGACAGAGTTCGGGCCGAACTCTGCCTCCTAAAAATCAGCATCCTAATTTTTAGGGTTGGCTGGTTGCAAGTTGTCCAACGGCCAATTTTTTGAAAATTCCAACCAGAATTCTGGCCGAATTCTGCTTACCTGGTATCCTATAAATAGGCCATGAATTCTCTTATTTTCATTCATCCAATCTTCTCTTCTCTCTAAAGCTCTATACAAGCCATACCCTTCTTCATCTACTAGCCACAAGCTCCCTAAGCCTCAAGTGCTCAGTACTTTTCAGTTAGGAGTTTGTGCAAGTGTTCAAGAAGTTGCTTGGAAAATTCCAAGCATCGCCACTATAATTTTTGTAAGAAGTTGACGTGCTCTTCTGAAGAAAAGGTACGGGATGTAACTACTATTTCACAAATAGTAGATTTAATTCTGAGCTAGAGTTCTCAGGCCTGGACTAGTCCTCCACGAGGGAAACCAGATTAAAATTCGGTTGTGTTTGCGTATGCTTTCTTGCTCCTTATTTATTTCTGCATTTACTCTGATTACTTTCAGCTGGTGAAAGAAGTTTAATTTTTTTGGGTATTATTGTTATAAACTCTATTCACCCCCCTCTAGAGTTGCCATCTGTTCTTTAATTTATGTCAACAAGACCATGTTTGTCAACTCTCCAACCTCGACCTTGGATCGGATCGAACCAGTCACATCTGAACAAGACGATCTTACAAGGTTCTATTGCATAATTGTATGTCAGTTCCACAATCTCCCGTAAGACGCCAAAGAAGTCATTGCCTGGGTTAACGTCTTTGTAGTTTAAAGATTTTATACAAAAACAACTATTCTTCGTAGAATCCAAATCCAAGAAGTCGTCTCTTATTCGAACATTTGTTGACTTGAACCTGAAGCGATTTATGCAGTAACTTGGCCAGGTCTTTACTTGATAAATTGGTCCCTTGGCTAGAGTTTTAATATACTCATTCTCAAGGATTGCCTCCGGATGATCAACCTGAATACCAAATAAACGATGCTAACTTAATTATTCTGTGCAAGTATATACGTACAGAAAAAATAAATTGTGAAGATATATATACATATGCTCTCAACCAAAAAGGAAAATGAAGTCTCATTTGCTGTTCTACTTCCTTCTTGGTTGCAAACGGATTGTTGGACGTTACATCATCCTTAAACTTGCTGAAAAGCAACGAAGCATAGGTATATTAGTTATATTGAGAAGCAATGAAGCACGCGAAATAATTTTACTTACCTCTCTAGCTTGTCCACTTCTTTCTCGTCACAGTTGAGCAATACATATAACATTGCAGCGCTAACCTCGTCGTCATTTAGATATCTTTTTTTATTTTACCAGATAGTTTTCCGTAGGCAGTAAATACCTTCAGCTTTGTATCAATACCAACTTCATAGCCGTCATCATTTTTGGGAGCTCTTGTTCTGTTTGTAGCAATATGAGGCTGAAAATTCATGGAACAGAAGTTTGAAATCTTCTCAAGGACATATGCTTCACAAATAGAACCCTCCACCCGTGCCTTATTTTTCACCTTCCTCTTGAGGTGGTTCAACTGTCGCTCGAACGGGTACATCCAACGATAACCGATAGCTCTAGCAACAAGATTCTCATGGATAAGATGAATCGCCAAAAGCTCCATTGAGTCGAAGAATGCAGGAGGAAAAACTCTCTCAAGTTTGCAAAGTGTTACCACAATGTCCTTCTCTTGCTTCTCTAAACGATCGACGAGCAACTTGCAAGAACAAAGATCTCTGAAGAATATGCTAAGCTCTGTTAATGGATCCCAGACTACCGGCAATAATAATTCTCAAAATGCAACAGGAATTAACCTCTCCATGAATACGTGGCAATCGTGGCTCTTTATTCAGGTCAGTTTACACTTCTTTATGTCGACACATCTTCTTAGATTGGAGACGTATCCGTCCGAAAATTTCAAGTCCTGGATCCATCTACAAAGTCTCACTTTATCCTCCTTGTCCAGCGAGTAGATTGCCTTAGGCGGCAAAAGCTTTCCCTTTCCGTTGTCTATCATGTGCAATGTAGGGCGTTTGCATATTTCGGCTAAGTCCAATCTAGCCTTCTGATTGTCTTTTGTCTTTTCCTTGACGTCCATTATAGTATTAATTATGTTATCAAACATGTTCTTCTCGATATGCATGACGTCAAGGTTATGTCTAATCAGATTTGTGCTCCAATATGGCAGATCCCAGAATATACTCCTTTTGGTCCAGTTATGATCTTCGCCAAATCCTTTGTAACGGCTGCTCGTTGTAGGATCTTCAATATCACTTGGGATTTCTTTTACTTGCTCCCATGTGTCCTCTCCGAACCACATTGGCGGTGGATCGCCCTTCTCCATAGCTCCGGCACGGAAAGCAGTTTTGTTCCTACGGTACGGATGGTCTTTCGCCAAAAATTGCCGATGACAATCAAAGAAGCATGGCTTTCCTCCGTGTCTCAAACAAAAAGCCTTAGTGCGATCCATGCAATACGGACATGAAAGCCGACCATGAGTGCTCCACCCCGATAACATTCTATAAGCCAAAAAGTCGTTGATTGTCCACATTAGTACTGCCCTTATCTAAAAATTCTATTTTTTTGAAGCATCATACGTGTACGCCCCTGTTTTTCATAGCTGCTTCGGCTCATCTATCAATGGTTGTAAGTACACATCGATGTTCCTCTTCGAGTTGTTCGGACCGGGGATGATAATAGTTAAGAACATGTAAGGTGTCTTTATGCACATCCAAGGCAGTAGGTTGTACGAAGTAAGGATTACCGGCCAGCATGAATATTGGGAGCCTGAAAGACCAAATGGGGTGAAACCATCATAGAAGAGCCCCAACCTTACATTACGCGCATCAGAAGCGAAATTAGGATATACTCGATCGAAGTGCTTCCACGCTTCTCCATCAGATGAGTGATCCAACACTCCTTCGGTCTGTTGTCGCTTGTGCCAACTCTTATTTTCGGCAGTCTCTTTCACTATGAACAACCTCTGCAACCGCGGTGTCAACGGCAAGTAGTGCATTGAAGCAGTCGATCTTCTAGACTTTCCTGCAGCAGTTGGCTTGTAGCGATCAACACCATAGAATTTGCACACTTCTGCATCCTTGTGATCTTTGTAGTAAAGCATGTATCCGTTCTGACAGCAATCGATCTTGTCGTATCCCATCCAGAGGGATCTCTCCATTCTCTTAGAGCGGTAGAAGTCTTTCGGTAACTTGGCACCCTCTGGCCAGATATCGGTAATCAACTCGAGCACTCTATTATTGCATTCTTGCAACATGTTAAAGTCAGACTTTATGCTCAAGAGTCGAGTGATCACCTCTAACGGTGAATGGTCCTTACAGCTAGGGTACAAAGGAGTCCTTGCATTCACCAGCAACTCCATGAACTTCGTGGCATCGGCATTCGGTGCCTCCTCAGCTGCGTCACGATTGTTTGGATCGAAACTAGGCCCCGCAGCATCGAAGACCATGTTCACGTACTCGTTGTCGACACCAGTTCAGTTGTGGACATTCATATAAGGCTCCACATAAGGCTCAACATAAGGCTCCACATAAGGCTCTATTTTGAATGCTAAAGGTACAAGCTCTCTGTGTGCGGTCCATTGGTAGTAATTTGGAAGGAAACCCTTTGTTTATAAGTGATACGTCACATCTAATTTTTATTGAAACTTCATGTTCCGATATTTTGCACACGGGCACTTAATGTCCATGTCGTCCATGGATTGAGGAAATGCCTTCGCGAATTTGAAGAATTGTTCTACTCCGGCGATGTATTCATTTCGCACACCGCACCTGTCATATCGAATGCGGTTATACATCCACGAACGGTCTAGCATATACATGGATATAGTCATTTCTAGATATCTGCAAATATGAATAAACTTCAAAATTAAAATGAATATACTACATACTACATGCATACATATATACTACGAGCCCCCTAGGGGCCCCACCCCGAGCAGCAGACCCTCCAACCCCACGAGCAGCAAGAAGGTCCTAACCTGACGTATGGCCGTGACTCGGGACTGTTCCTATGAGTATCGGGATCAAGGAAATAGATGACAGTATTAACCAACCAACAAAACTTCGTGTTACAAATATCGACACTATCGGTGGTTTCGAATCGGAGTATCAGATTTTTCGGTGTTAGAAAACAAATAATTATTACTAAATTATCAAATTTTTTGGCACTATCGGTGCCCCTGATCCAGCCCCCCTCCCCCCTCCCCCCCCCCCCCGCACCCCTCCCTCCTACACCACCCCTAACCCTAACCCGAACCCTATCCCTAACCCCTCCCCCACCAGCCCTCCTCCCCTTCCCAGCCCCCTCTCATCCCCCCTGCTCCCCTCCCCCACCAACCACCCCTAACCCTAACCCGAACCCTTACCATAACCCTCCCCCCCGTCCTCACCCTCTCCCTCCTGCCCCTCCACCCCCCTCCCCCACACACACACACCCACCCCTAACCCGAACCCTAACCCTCCCCTCCCCCCAGCCTCTCCTCCTCTGTAGAAACCAAATCGTAAAGCAGAATACTCTAGAGGGGGTGAATAGAGTAGGCAGCAGAATATTTCTAATTAAAAACTCATTAGCAGTTAGATCACAGATATAATAATAATCACAAAAATAAATAACCGTGTCACGATCCGCACCCATTTTTCGGATACAAGACATGTCCAAGCCCAGCCTACGCCGCAGTGTCGATGGTAGTACGCTGTCTATACACAAGTCACGGTAATCTAGAATCTCATGGTAAACTATATCTCATCCACAGAATAATAATGAATCAACCAAGATCAATGTAATACCAAAAAAACTGAATAATATAACTAAATATATCCAAGATTCAATGTCATGTCCGGTGGACACAAATCCACTACCAATAGACGGAAAGAGAAAAGTACATGAAATATACTAACTGAATACAACCTGCTAGTCTACAACCAATTTGGGCAACCAAAGACATTACCTATAACCAAAAGCATCTGCTACCCAATGATCCTAGCAATGTATGAACTTGGCAACTATATACTTGACTAGGCTGAACCCACCATACCCAGGAAAAATCTTCCCTTCCTTTGTGTTGTCATAAGCAAGGTGGTATGGACTGAAACAGTGTAGAGATGGAATGCCAAGGCCTGAACCATTAACTCCTATTCACTAACGCATTCAAGGTTCTGGACTTAATGAGTTAGGATAGCACAGAACAAAAAGACTGAACCAATATATATATCAATATTCCCACACTCGAGTCCCTCACTACCCCAACTGGCACACAAGCTTGAATGAAAAGGAAATTGGTACCCTTATAACAGAACTTAAAATGTGTAGGAATATCCATCGACTGGTACATTGCTCAAAGAGGCTGAAACCATATGGAGGTGGGATAGACTTTTAAAGGTAATTGACTGAATCAAATGCTAATACTAAGATGCCACTGACCCTAACTGATATAGAGAGGAAAGGGACTGATACCTTGTAATAAAAAAGAGTGATCAGAAGGCAAACATAACACAGAGATTTATACTAGTTTTTCTCTTGTGAGGACTAGTCCAGTCGAAAGAACTCTAGCTTGCAGTTGAATCCACTATTGAAAAATCCTGCAAGTTTTCCTACGAAGTCCTTACAACTTATATAGACGCGAGCTTTGAAACAAAGAACTCGACCAACTTCAATTGTAAAGAGTCAATCTTCAATCAAGCCTCTGATTACAATCGCTCTGAAACTTCTAGACCGCACCGCACTAGCAAATCGACTAGAGGATTGTAACTGGCTTGGAATTTAAAAATGGAAGCTTTTTAGAACTCTTTGGAAGAAATGTAAGCTTTAGAAGAGAAGAGATTGAAAGTGAATTGGTGATTTGAAATGATCGAGATTCTTCTCTATTTATAGTTTTTCCAAAGGCAGAACTCTGACAGAATTCGGGCAGAATTCGGACAGAACTCTTTGTAACCAACCGCAACTGAAGGGAGACCAAGTTCAAAATCAAACGTTTATATAACGTTCAACTTGGCCGAACTCTGACCGAGTTCTGTCAGGGTTTGGTCAGCTGATTTTGTGAAAAATAATTTTGGCTTTTTGAAAAGTCCTTCAGAAGCTTTTTGTAAAATATATATTTTTCAAAAACATAGGTCATTTTAAAAAGATAGGTCAGTTTGAAAAACGTTTTCGGATAGCCTATTTGCCAGTACGACTTGGTTTACAATATATTCCTAGACTAAATAAAAATGAAAATTATATTGCTTTAAAGTAAATACATTCTTGAGTGGCAAATAGCTTCGGTCTTGAACTGAATAGATATCCATCTTTGGTCAGTGTCCAATACGTCGTTAGTAAACATCTGAATGATTCATATATCGAGACAGAGTTTGATCAATTATTAAAATCAGGTTTGACCATGACCAATGGGCTAATAATCTCTCCCATTTTGATAATTGACAAACCTTGACCGATATAACATCTTGGTTCTGATCAATTCAAAAGTGTACCGAAAGTACAGAGAGATAAAATGAATAAAAATTGTTCATAACCTGTATTCATGAAGATGTTAGGTCTTATTTCTCCTCCATTGTTACTTAGCAAAATAATTGCAAAAGAGAAAGCTCCCCCGCAATAAATGCATAAGTAACAAGCAGTGAAGAAACACAAAAAAAATAAAAACATTCATCACAGGCATGGTATAAACATTTTATCACAGGCATGGTATTAAAAATAAGATAAACAGAAATGATATAAACAACACAGGCATGGTATTTATCACAGGCGGTTTATATGGAAGCATAAAGAAAGATAATGCTATAATAAAGCTGAAACAAATAAAGTGCTGAACAATAAACTAAAGGGAGTCATTTGCTAAACTGAGGCATAAAAATATATGTCTATCAAAGTCACAAATCAAATCTAAAATAAAGAGTACTGATAATATCTTGGAATGTCGGAGCATTTCCAAGTAAACATAAGATAAAAGAGACAGTCTCAAAAAGTAATATCTCAAAAATTATCATCATTCTTATCATCATCATCATCGGCTACAGTGCCAACATGTCCAGATGGACCTGCTCCAGAAGTGCCAGCTCCAGAAGTATGTGAAGTAGCACCAGAAGTACGATACCAATCGTATGCGTTCCCTGGCTAGAACAGAGAGTGGACTACCTCATCGTCAATACGGTAGCCAGATACAGAAGGGTCTCGAGGAAGAAAGCTAGCAGAGTGACCCGTTTGTGCAAATCTCAGATCAGCGAAGGAGTTGGCAATAGCCTGGAACCGAGTCACGTCACGGAACTCATGTTCTACGGAAGTGTCAACGAAGAATGACTGTAGGTCTAAAAGATACTAGTGAATACCCTCAAAGGTCATAGGGTAAGACTAAGGAGGACCAGGTGTTGTGAGAGTACGTGCAGGAGGAGCAGGTGTAGTAGGTAGAGGAACAGTAGCAATACTGTGACGAGAAAGCTTGAGGAACTTAGGCTCAGGGTCAAGAGCACAAGTGGATAAGTCAATATCGAATCTCTGAAAGATGCATGGGAGGATCATCGCATAAGAGTGGTTGCGGTCTCTTCCGCGACATCTATCTATCATCTAAATGATAGTCTTAGGGTTAGAAAAAGGAATCCCCTTAAGAATGTGATATAAAGCATAAAGCTTAAGTGCAGTGACATCATCTTTTGAAGTAGATTTTGGAAGTAGAGTGGAATAGATGATGCGATGTAATTCGTAGTTAAACAAGTTCAAGTTATTGGCCTTGAACATTACAGGACGAGCACGTGCGGGCGAACAAAGTCATTCTTGAAACTAACGAGAGTCGTACCCTCAGGGAAATCGAAATCAGTGATGTCATCGAGCGGGGCACCTGTTGGCCTATTGGTCATATGGTCAAACTGATTTTAATAATTGATCAAACTCTGTCTGGATATATGAAGCTAGTCAAGATGTATCGGACTCTTGGACATGAACAAAAACAGCTATCTACACAGTTCAAGACCGAAGCTATGTTTGCCTGTTCGAGTCTGTATTTATTCAAGCAATATATTTTTTATTTTGTTGAGTCTAAGAATACGTTGTACACCGAGTCGTACTGGCAATTAGGCTATTCTAAAATGTTTTCAAAATACTTTTAAAATGTCCTTTGTTTTGAAAAACATTCATTTAAACAAAAGCTTCAAAAAGGTTTTCAAAAAGGTTTTCAAAAATCATCAAAAACTAATTTTTAAAACCTAACCTAACCCTGACAGAACTCGGCCAGAGTTCGGCCAGAGTTCGGTTGGTGGCCGTTTGATTTTTGAATTCTTCTGAACTTGGTCCTCCTGCAGTTGCGGATTTGACCGAGATTTTCTCATAGAGTTCTGTCCGAATTCTGCCCGAATTCTGCCAGAATTCTGTGTTTGGAACTCCTATAAATAGAGAAGGATTTCGATCATTTTAACTCACTCATTCACTTTCAATCTTCTCTCTATCTAAAGCTTTCAGACTTCGAAAGAGTTTTCTTGAACTTTAAATTTTAGATCCCAAGCCAATTACAATCCTCTAGTCGATTTGCCAGTACGGTATGGTCTAGAAGTTTCTGACAGATTGTAATCAGAAGGCTTGATTGAAGAATACCTCTTCATATTTGAAGTTGGATGAGTTCTTCGTATCAAAGCTCGTATTTTAGAAGTTGTAAGGACTTCGTAAGAAAACTTACGATTTTGCCAATAGTAGATTCAACTGGTAGCAAGAGTTCTACCGACTGGACTAGTCCTCAACAGAGGGAAACCAGTATACATCGCTGTCTTTGCATTTGCTTTCTTATCTCTGCCTTTACATTACTTAGTTGTGATTATTATTCTGTGATCTTGCTGCTAACATTTTTTAATTAGCATATTTTTGCAGCCAACTCTATTCACCCCCCCCTCTAGAGTATTATGCTTTGCAATTTCGTTCCTACAATTGGTATCAGAGCGGGTGTTACAGGTAAAGCAAGGTAACATTGTAATTATTTATTCATTTAATTAATTGTTATATAGATTACAGCACAATACATGGCAACTGTAAAATTTATAAGTGAAGGCCAGGCCACAAACAGACCTCCACTGTTTGATGGTACGAACTATACCTATTGGAAAACACTGATGAGTTTCTTTTTGAAATCATTTGACTTTGATTTATGGTCTATTGTCATTGATGGCTATCAAAAGCTACCTCGTATAAATGTTGATGGAGTTTTAGTTGAAAAACCCCATAGCAGATATACAGAGGAAGAAAAAAAAAGGCCAGTCTTGACGTACGTGCTATTAACGCTCTATTTTGTGCTTTAGACAGAACCGAATTTAACAGGGTGTCTATCTGCACAACGGCTAATGAAGTGTAAAAGCTACTTGAAGTCACACATGAAGGCACAACTCAAGTCAAAGAATCAAAAGTCAGCAGACTTACTCAAGAGTATGAGGTGTTCAAAATGAAGCCCAACGAAACAGTTACTCAGATGTTCAAAAGATTCTTGGATATTGTAAATCCTTTATCATCCCTAGGCAAAGAGTACAGTAACCATGAAAATATTCGCAAACTCCTGCGAGCACTCGCAAAGAACTGGATTCCAAAGGCTACTACAATTATTGAAGGGAACGACCTCACCACTATGTCCCTCGAAGTACTCATGGGTAAGCTACTCACTCATGAACTAGAGCTACAAGATTTTGAAGAGCCTGCACCAAAGGAGAAGACGATCGCTTTCAAGGCTCAGCACAGAAAAGCTGCTGAAGGTAATTCAGACAGCAGTGAATCTGATGCTGAAGACCAAGCACTCCTAGCAAGGAAATTCAAAATATTCATGAGATATAAGAAAAGAGCCAAAGAAAACAACAGCAGTAACAACTGGTATCAAGATGATGCTGTCTGCTATGGCTGCAAGAAGAAGGGACACATAAAGAAGGACTGTCCTACAAACTCATCATCAAGCAAGAAGAGCAACATGTATAAAAAAAAGAAACCTGAAGAGATCGACATCACGGAAGTATGCCAACACCAGCATATGGCATGAAAGTGATGCCAGCGACTCAGAAGATGAACAATCAGAAGACGCTGTAAACGTATGCTTTATGGCATCCGATCAGGTACCTACTGAACCTGTAGTTGATACTTATGATGACTTCACCTTTGAGCAATTAGGAGATGCCTTCAGTGAACTGATGTGTGATTACAGGAAACTGCATAGCAAATATCAGACCTCTAAGAAGGTACTCAAAGAGTACAAAGGTGAAATAGGTAGACTTATCGACCTACTAGCTGAGGTTAGAAATAATGTTAGTGAGTCTGGTGAGCTTTCTTCTATCAAGCTCTTATTACACGAGACTACCAAGTCATCTGAAGAGAAAGACAAAGTTATTGACCAACTCAAAGAAGAACTTTCTAAAGAGAAGAAAAGTCTTCAAAGTGCACAAATCAGAATGGAAACACTCACTTCTGATTATACTAAGTTGTATGACACTTCCAAAAGATTGGAAATTAGGTTAGGAAAACAGCCTGAGACTGCTGCTTCCTTCCCTAACACGTGTCACTTACCGAAAAATCGGAACATTCCCAAGCCAAACACTGTCAGACCTAACCCTATCAAACCTTTACCCCAAAAGGTTAAGCCCAAACAGGATTATAGGTATACTTTCTTCTATACTAGAAAACCTAAACCTACCAACCATGCACACCACTCAGCTTTCAACACTCGACATGCACAATGTCATTATTGTGGCCTTATTGGTCATATTTTATCTGTAAGTAGAATCAGAAAGCTTGTTGATTTAAATATTAATGCTTGGATACCAAAGGCTAACATTTCAGGATCCTACAAGAAATGGGTACCAAAAGTTTCATCTCTAAATTGTTTTGTAGGTGGAACACCCTTCACATGCAAAAAGTAAATGGATCCTCGACAGCGGTTGTTCACGACATATGACCGGTGACGCTACATTATTTGTAACACTGTCGAAGAAGAAAAAGGAAGGTTATGTTTCCTTCGGTAATAACTTAAAAGGGTATATTATTGGTATCGGTGATGTTGGTAAGTCTCCCTATCCTATAATTAAGGATGTCTGTCTGGTTACCGAGTTGAAACATAATCTACTCAACATAAGTCATTTAGCTGATCATGGTTATGGCATCAACTTTGGCAAAGACAAATGTACTATAGTTGATAGCTCAACTGGTAGTACTATCTTTGAAGGTATCAAGGAAAACAACATATATGTTTTCTATTTGTTGGAAGAAAATAACATTTCAGGTAGATGCTTAATGGCTAAAAGCGATGAGAGTCATCTGTGGCATATGAGACTCGGTCACGCAAATATGGACACAATCTCAAGATTATCCACAAAGGAGCTAGTACGCGGTTTACCGGACATAACATTCAAGAAGGATTCGGTACGCAGTCAATGTGAAAAGAACAAAGCTACCAGATCCACATTCAAGTCAGTAAATGCAGTATGTACTACTAGACCTCTACAATTGCTTTATATGGACTTATTTGGTCCTAGCAGAGTTGCTAGCCTCGGAGGTAAACTTTATGCTTTTGTAATTGTAGATAATTTCTCTAGATACACGTGGGTATACTTCTTGACACGCAAGAATGATACATTATCCGAATTTGTCGCCTTTTACAAGTAAGTATAGAATGAAAAAGGTTACATGATCACTCGTATTAGAAGCGATCATAGTGGCAAATTCGAGAATGCAGAGTTTGAGCAATTTTGTGACACACACAGTTTTGTACACGAGTTCTCCTGCCCTAGGACTCCACAAAAAAATAGAGTTGTGGAACGTAAGAACAGAACTCTATCCGAAATGGCCAGAGTAATGTTAAACCAGTTTAGTCTACCCAAATATTTTTGGACTGAAGCTGTCAATACAGCTTGTTTTGTTCTCAATAGAGTTCTAATTCGACCCAAATCGAAGAAGACACCATTTGAGTTATGGTTTGATAGAATTCCATCAGTTTCATATTTTAGAATATTTGGCTGTAAATACTTTATTCTTAATACAAAAGACAATTTGGGAAAGTTTGACGAAAAGGCCGATGAAGGTGTATTTTTAGGTTATGCGGCCAAGAGCAAAGGATACAGAGTCTTCAACAAACGAACTATGATCATCGAAGAATCAATCAACGTCACCTTTGATGAATTGAATCAAATGACTATCGATGACAATGACGAAGATCCAACGGTACCAAGCTCAACAACAGCTGATTCTCAACCAAGCTCGGCACTAGCTGATCCTCCTAGAGAAGATCCAGAAACCAGCTACCTTTAGAGTCTGCCAAAAAGATTAAAATTTACGGTTGATCATCCAAAGAATTTGGTAATTGGTGACATTACCAAAGGTATAAGTACTCGTACATCCAGTAGAGATATTGTTTCTAGTGTTGTATTTATTTCATAGCTAGAACCCAAAACTATTGATGAAGCATGTAGTGATAGTTTTTGGATAGATGTTATGCAAGAGGAATTAAACCAATTTGAACGGATTCAAGTTTAGGAACTTGTTCCCAAGCCTATTGATCATCCGGTCATTGGCACCCATTGGGTATTCCGAAATAAACTAAATAAGAATGGTTTAGTGACTCGTAATAAGGCTCGACTCGTAGCTCAAGGATACAATCAGAAAGAAGGTATCGACCATGATGAGACTTATGCCCAAGTTGCGAGATTAGAATCCATTCGCATGTTATGTGCATTTGCATGTTTTCATAATTTCAAATTATTTCAAATGGATGTCAAAAGTGCTTTTTAAACAGTTTTATAAAAGAAGAAGTTTTTGTAGCTCAACCTCCAGGTTTCACAGATTTTAAAAACCCTGATCATGTTTTCAAGTTGAAGAAAGCTTTATACGGTTTGAAACAAGCCCCTCGTGCTTGGTATGATCGTCTAAGCTCTTTTCTACTTGACAACGGTTTTTCAAAAGGCAAGGTTGACACTACACTTTTTATTAAGTCCTTTAATGGTAAGCTTCTTTTAATACAAGTCTATGTAGATGATATCATATTTGGATCTACTGATTAATCTCTGTGTCAAGAATTTTCTAAGTGTATGCAGAATGAGTTTGAGATAAGCATGATGGAAGAGCTGAAATTCTTTCTCGGACTGCAAATCAAACAAACTGACTATGTGACGTTCATAAATCAAGTCAAGTACACAAAAGATTTTCTAAAGAAGTTTGATCGGGACAATGTCAAACCTATTGGCACTCCGATGGCAACTTCAACAAAGCTTGATATTGATGAACAAGGCAAGCCGGTCGACACACGTAAGTATCGAGGTATGATCGGTAGTTTACTTTATTTAACTGCTAGTCGTCCAGATATAATGTTTAGTGTTTGCATGTGTGCACGTTTTCAAGCTAATCCAAAGAAATCACATATGTGCGCAGTTAAGCGTATCTTTCGATACCTTAAGGGCACTTCTTCTGTTGGCTTGTGGTATCCCATAACTAAGTCCTTTGACCTTATTGGTTATTCGGATGCAGATTTTGCCGGATGCAAAGTTGATAGAAAAAGTACCAGTGGCACATGTCATTTCTTAGGCAAGGCTTTAGTCTCATGGTTTAGTAAAAAGCAAAATTCTGTAGCCCTATTAACAACAGAGGCTGAGTATATCGCCGCAGGACGTTGTTGTGCTCAGATTTTGTGGATAAAACAAACCTTGGAAGACTATGATTTATTTTATACACATATTCCCATTTTCTGTAATAACAGGAGCACTATCAATTTGACTAAGAATCCTGTATGTCATTCTCGTACTAAACATATCGAGATTAGACATCATTTTCTTAGAGATCATCATCAAAATGGAGATATTGACCTTGTATACATAGATACTGAGAATCAATTAGCTGACATTTTCACAAAACCTCTAGCAGAAGATTGTTTTAATTATTTACGTCGAGAATTAGGAATTTTGGACGTCAATAATATTAATTAATTTTGTTTTATGATTATATTTTAATACGCAAAAACTGTGTTAGAGATAAGCCGATAAAAAGTCTGTCTGTCACCACAACTACGGTTGAAGCGAAGCGGTACTTAAGAGTTCCCCGGTGAACCTCCGTCAGCTGGGACAGTACTCCTACAGCTAATTTAAAACAGTCGCTGTGTAATAATATTTAATCTATAAAATAATATTAATTATGTTAATTGAAGGTTGAAATTACTAATCTTTGAATTAAATATTTGAAATGAGCCAATGAAAAAGAAAGTGTTCCAAGCCAAACCCAAGCGAATTCGGCCAGACTTCGGCCCGAATTCGGCCCGAGTTCGGTTGACGATATCAGGTTATATAACCAGAACCCGATAGCCTTTCTTCCTCATTGCTTCCAAACCACATCAACAGCAGCAGCAGCCGCGCGAGAGAACTCCCAAACCCTAATTCTTTACCACCCCTTCTCTTCCAATCCAAGTAGTAAAATTAATCCAAACTTTGGATTCGTACAGAGATCGTTATTCTCTACAACATACTCTATTCTCGGGAGGTATAACTCCTTATTTCCCTTCCGTTTAATTTTGTGCTATTTTCTTTTTATTACACAAATGGCACCTAAGGGTTTTAATCCCTTCAAGAGGAAGAAGACAACCAACCCAAGTGAGGAAGGTTCATCTTCGAATCCACCCACTAATTTCCACTTTTTGCCAGTCCAATCTAGCGATGGCACGTTCGACGGGTTTTACTTTCAAACCCTAGACCAAGCCCTACTGTGGTATGGAGATTTTTCCATGAGATCCATATGCACATGCGCTCCCATTAAGTGGACTGTATTTCCAGATCACCGCTATTTCTTTGAGGCATTAGGGTTACAGCATTTTGTTAAACTCTGTTTTCCCGTAGCAACTAATGCCATTAGACTGTTTTACTGCAATATCATATTAAACACGTTTGATGTAAGCACTCGTGTTGGACGATTAGATATCAATTTCAATGATGTTCTCTTAGCAGAGATCCTTGGTATTCCCAACGAAGGTGAACCGCTGGTTGATATCACCGAGTTTGATTTCCTCGAAGGCACGACACTTACTAGTTTCAAAGCGGAACTCTGTGCACCTGATAGAGTTCGCTCTGGAAAGTTCAAGGCAAACAACTTGAACTTGTTTAATTATGAATTGTACCGTATCATTTACTCTACTCTCCTTCCGAAATCTACTTCGAAGGATGATGTCACATCTCTTGAATTATCTGCTATGTATCACATTCTTAAGGGGATTCCATTTTCTGTCCCTAAGACCATTATTCAGATGATGGGACGTTGTCGTGCAAGAGATAGAAATCTCTCTTATGCGATGATTCTTCCACGCATCTTCCAGCATTTTGACATTGACTTACCTACTTGTGCTCAAGACCCTGAGCCTAAGGTTCTCAAGTTATCTCGTCGTAGTATGACTGTATCTGCTCCTCCTACTACTCATGCTACTGCTCCACCTCCTCCACCTCCTCAGCAGTATGCTATGAAATTTGAGGGCATACACCAGTACCTTTCAGATTTGTACGTCTTGATGACGGACATGGCTCGCGAACGTGAGTTCCGCGATGTCACCCGTTATCAGGTGATTGCAAATTCTCAGCTGATCTTCGTTTCGCCCAGACTGGACATTCTGCCGATTCCATTCCTAGAGATCCAGCTTTCTCTGGTTACCGCTGTGAGGATGAGGCTGTTCATGCCTACTTTAAGCCAGATAACGCATATGATTGGTACCGTTCTGAAGGTGCTCCTCGAGACTATGTCGGTGAGTTTTATACTGGCGCTCCTCCTCACCCTTTTGGCGCGGGTACCTCTGCAGCTGGTCCTTCTGGACATGCTGGTCATGCTGACGATGACGATGATGATGATGATGAGGAGTTGTGATATGTTAGTTGATTTGTGAGACTTAGACATTATCTACTGTATACTTGGAAATGCTCCGACATTCCAAGTTTTTTCTTTTAGACTTTTTTATCAGTATTTCTTTTTGAGGACATGTACTGGATTTGTTTTATTGATGTCATCTAAACATCTTTATCTGCATCTTTATGAGATTCGTAGATTATGATTCACATCAGTTTATTTACTTAGAATCTTCTATGCTTCTCTATTATAAACTGAATTTATTTACTTAGCATCTTTATGGCTACTGTGATATTATTCTTTGTTTATTATAAACTGCCTGAGTACAAATACATGCCTGTGATGTCATTCAAATTTTCTTTACTATTTTTTCATCATGATTATTTTCTTGTGTTTCTTCATTGTTTGTTATTTATGCATTGATTGCGGAGGAATTTTTCTCTTTTGTAATTATTTTGCTAAATGACAACGGGGGAGAAAAATAAAGATCTAGCATTCTTTTGAGAAAATGCAGGACATGAACAATTTTTGATTTTATTTCAAGCTTAAATGTTATATCATTCATAGTTTGTCAATTATCAAAATGGGGGAGATTGTTGGCCCATTGGTCATATGGTCAAACTGATTTTAATAATTGATTAAACTCTGTCTGGATATATGAAGCTAGTCAAGATGTATCGGACTCTTGGACATGAACAAGAACAGCTATCTACATAGTTCAAGATCGAATCTATGTTTGCCTGTTCGAGTCTGTATTTATTCAAATAATATATTTTTCATTTTATTGAGTCTAGGAATACGTTGTACACCGAGTCGTACTGGCAATTAGGCTATTCTAAAATGTTTTCAAAATACTTTTAAAATGTCCTTTGTTTTGAAAAACATTCATTTAAATAAAAGCTTCAAAAAGGTTTTCAAAAAGGTTTTCAAAAATCATCAAAAACTAATTTTTAAAACCTAACCTAACCCTGACAGAGTTCGGCCAGAGTTCGGCCAGATTTCGGTTGGTGGTCGTTTGATTTTTGAATTCTTCTGAACTTGGTCCTCCTGCAGTTGCGGATTTGACCGAGATTTCCTCATAGTATTCTGTCCGAATTCTGCCCGAATTCTGCCAGAATTCTGTCTTTGGAACTCCTATAAATAGAGAAAAATTTTGATCATTTCAACTCACTCATTCACTTTCAAGCTTCTCTCTATCTAAATCTTTCAGTCTTCCAAAGAGTTTTCTTGAGCTTTAAATTTCAGATCCCAAGCCAATTACAATCCTCTAGTCGATTTGCCAGTACGGTACGGTCTATAAGTTTCTGACAGATTGTAATCAGAAGGCTTGATTGAAGAATACCTCTTCACATTTGAAATTGGACGAGTTCTTCGTATCAAAGCTCGTATTGTAGAAGTTGCAAGGACTTCGTAAGAAAACTTGCGGTTTTGCCAATAGTGGATTCAACTGGTAGCAAGAGTTCTACCGACTGGACTAGTCCTCAACAGAGGGAAACCAGTATATATCGTTGTCTTTGCGTTTGCTTTCTTATCTCTGTCTTTATATTACTTAGTTGTGATTATTATTCTGTGATCTTGCTGCTAACATTTTTTAATTAGCATATTTTTGCTGCCAACTCTATTCACCCCCCCCCCCTCTAGAGTATTGTGCTTTATGATTTTGTTCCTACAGCACCTTCGTTTGGAAGACCAAGGATTTCCCCTAGCAGTTCATCATTGAACTCGATATCTTTCCCGCCGACACGAGTTCTCGCGATAAAAGTGTCTAACACGAAATTACAGTAAAATAGTCTAATGGCATTAGCAGCTATAGGGAATTATAAAGTAACAAAGTGATGTAACCCTAATGCCTCAAAGTAAGGACGGTGGTCAGGAAATATAGTCCATTTGATCTGAGATCTGGTACATATAGTATGCATAATAAAGTCGGCATACCAAAGTAAAGCTTGGTCGGGAGTTTTGAAATAAAACTCGTCTGATGCACCGTCATCCGATTAGACCGAAGAAAAGAGGGAATCTGTATGCGGATCAGAAGACGATGCCTCTTCACTGGCATGGGTCTTCTTCCTCTTGAAAGGATTGAATCCCTTAGGAATTCTATCCCAAAAACTAGAAACCCTAATAATTTAAAAGTGGTGGAGAGAAGGAATTATACCTCCCAAGAATCAGGTATGCTGTAGAGGACGAGATTCTCCGCACAAATCCAAATTTTGGATTAAGATCTCCACGTAGATTGGAAGAAGGAAGGTGGAGAAGAACTAGGGTTTTCGGGCACTGCTACTGCTGTTGATGTGGTTTTAGAAGGAATGAAGAAGATGGGGGCCTCGGGTTCTGACTGATATATGTATATACCCAGCCGAATTCGGACCGAACTCGGGCCGAATTCGCCAAGGGTTGCCTGGCTATATATAAAAAAAATTTGTTCGGCCACATCTTTTTTATCAATACATTTCAAATATTTAATTCAAAGTTTAGCAATTTTAAATTTTAAATAATACAATTAATATTATTTTAAAAATTAATATTCTTTACTCAGTTTCTATTTCAGATTAGCTGTAAGAGTACTGTCCCAGCTAACGAAGGTTCACCGGGGAACTCTTAAATACCGCTTCGCTTCGACCGTAGTCGTGGTGACAGACAGACTCTTTTTAGACTTGTCTCGAAAACAGTTATTGAGTATTGAATAAATTAATTATTAAAACAAAATTAATTAATATTATTGACATTTAAAAAATTTTATTCTCGACGTAAATAATTGAAATGATCTTCCGCTAGAGGTTTTGTGAGAATGTCAGCTAATTGATTCTGTGTGTCTATGTATACACGGTCTATATCTCCATTTTATTGATGATCTCTAAGAAAGTGATGTCGAATCTCGATATGCTTAGTACGAGAGTAACATACTGGATTTTTAGTTAAATTAATAGAACTAGTGTTATTACAGAAAATGGGTATGTGTGTAAAATGCAATCCATAGTCTTCTAAAGTTTGCTTCATCCATAAAATTTGTGCACAACAACGTCTTGCGGCGATATACTCAGCCTCGGTTGTTGATAATACGACAGAATTTTGCTTTTTGCTAAACCAAGAGACTAAAGCTTTTCCTAGGAAATGACATGTGCCACTGGTACTTTTTCTATCTACTTTGCATCCGGTAAAATCAGCATCAGAATAACCGGTTAGGTCAAATGACATGGTTTTGGGATACCATAAGCCGACAGAAGAAGTTCCTTTAAGGTATCGAAAGATACGCTTAACTGTACACAGATGTGATTCCTTAGGATTAGCTTAAAAATGTACACACAAGTAAACACTAAATATAATGTCTGGTCGACTAGCAGTTAAATACAGTAAGCTACCTATCATACCTCGATACTTACATATGTCGACGGGTTTGCCTTGATCATCAGTATCAAGCTTGGTTGAAGTCGCCATTGGAGTGCTAAGTGGCTTGACTACTTCTAGGTCGAACTTCTTTAATAGATCATTTGTGTACTTTGCTTGATTTATGAACGTCCCATTGTTGGTTTATTTGATTTGCAGTCCGAGAAAGAATTTCAGCTCTCCTATCATGCTCATCTCAAACTCATTCTGCATACACTTTAAAAATTCTTGACAAAGAGATTCATCAGTAGATCCAAAAATAATATCATCTACATAGACTTGAATCAAAAGAATGTTGTTATTCAAAGACTTTATAAACAATGTAGTATCAACCTTTCCCTTTGAAAAATCGTTATCAATTAGAAAAGAGCTTAGACGATCATACCAAGCTCGATGAGCTTGTTTCAATCCGTATAAGGCTTTCTTCAACTTGAAAACATAATCAGGATTTTTAAAATCAGTAAAACCGGGAGGTTGAGCTACATAAACTTCTTCTTTTATAAAACCATTCAAAAATGCGCTTTTGACATCCATTTGAAATAACTTAAAATTATGAAAACATGCAAATGCACATAACATGCGAATGGATTCTAATCTCACAACTGGGGCATAAGTCTCATCGTAGTCGATACCTTCTTTTTTATTGTATCCTTGAGCTACGAGTCGAGCCTTATTACGAGTCACTGAACCATTCTCGTTCAGTTTGTTTCAGAATACCCAACGGGTGCCAATGACCGGATGATCAATAGGCTTGGGAACAAGTTCCCAAACTTGATTCCGTTCAAATTAGTTTAATTTCTCTTGAATAGCATCTAACCAAAAATTATCACTACATGCTTCTTCAATATTTTTGGGTTCAAACTGCAAAACAAAAGCAACACAAGAAGCTATATCTTTATTAGAGGAACGAGTACTTACACCCTTGGTAATCTCACCAATTACCAAGTCCTTTGGATGATCTGCCAAGAATCTCATCTCTTTTGGCGTATCCTTAGGATTGCTAGTTCCGGCTTTTTTGCTTGAAGGTTCAGCTGGTGCTTGGTGTGACGGTTCTGTATCTTTGTGTGAAGGTTTTGCAGTAGCTGTACTTGGTGTGATTATGTCTTCATTGTCATCATTATCTAAGTGTTGATTTAGCTTATCAAACTTGACATTGATTGATTCTTTGATGATTATGGTTTTTTTGTTGAAGACTCTGTACCCTTTGCTCTTTGCTGCATAACCTAAAAATATACCTTCATTGGCCTTTTCATCAAATTTACTCAGATTGTCTTTAATAATAAGAATAAAGCATTTACAACCAAAAATCTTAAAATATGAAACATTGGGTGTTCTATCAAACCATAGTTCATAGGGAGTCTTCTTCGGTATAGGTCGACTTAGAACCCTATTTAGAATATAGCACGATGTATTGACAGCTTCATCCCAAAAGTATCTAGGTAGACTAAACTAGTTTAACATTACTCTAGCTATTTCAGATAGAGTCCTGTTCTTACGTTCCACAACTCCATTTTGTTGTGGAGTCCTAGGGCAAGAGAATTCATACAAATAACCGTGTGTGTCACAAAGTTACTTGAATTCTGCATTCTCAAATTTGTTGCCATGATCACTACGAATACGAGTAATCATGAACCCTTTTTTCATTCTGTACTTTCTTGCAAAAGGTGACGAATTCTGATAATGCATCGTTCTTGCGTGCAAGAAAATAAACCTATGTATATCTAGAGAAATCATCTACAATGACAAATGCATATAACTTACCACCTAGGCTAGCAATTATACTTGGTCCAAGTAAGTCCATATGCAACAGTTGTAGAGGTCTAGTGGTACTTACAGCGTTCTTGGATTTAAAAGCGGATCGGGTAGCTTTGTTCTTTTCACATTCACTACATACCGTATCCTTCTTGAAAGATATGTCCGGTAAGCCGCATACCAATTTCTTTGTAGATAGTCTTGAAGTTATATCCATATTTGTATGACCGAGTCTCATATGCTATAGTTGACTCTCAATATTTTTGGCCATCAAACATCTACCTGCTTTGTTAGCATCTTCCAACAAATAGAAAACATATATGTTGTCTTCCCTGATACCTTCAAAGATAGTACTACGAGTTGAACTATCAACTATAGTACATTTGTCTTTGACGAAGTTAATGCCATAACCGTGATCAGCTAAATGGCTTATACTGAGCAGATTATATTTTAACTCGGTAACCAGACAGACATCTTTAATCACAGGATAGGGAGCCTTACCAATGTCAATTATGTACCCTCTTAAATTATTACCGAAGGAGACGTATCCTTCTTTATTCTTCTTCGACAGTGTTACGAATAATGAAGCATCACCGGTCATGTGCCGTGAGCAACCGCTGTTGAGGATCCATTTGCTCCTAGCATGTGAAGGGCGTCCCACCTACAAAATAATTTGCAGATGAAACTCTTGGTACCCATTTCTTGTAGGGTCTTAACTGGTTACTTTTTGGTATCCATGCATAAATATTTAAATCTACTAACTTTCTGATTCTACATGAAGAAGATATATGACCAATGAGGCCACAGTAATGACATTTTGAATGTTGAGTGTTGAAAGTTGTGTGATGTGCATGATTGGTAGGTTTTGGTTTTCTAGTGTAGAAGAATGCATGCCTATTAGTCTTCTTGGGCATAGGTTTGGTATGGTTTGGTCTGACAGTGTTTGATTTGGGCATGTTTCGATGATTCGGTAATTGACACGTGTTAGAATAGGAAGAAGCAACTTCAGGCCGTTTTCCTAAACTAATTTCTAACTTTTTGGAAGTGTCATATAATCTAGTATAGTCAGATATAAGTGTTTCTATTCTGACTTGTGCACACTGGAGACTCTTTTTCTCCTTAGATAGGTCTTCCTTTAAATGGATAATAGTTTGGCCTTTTTCTTCGGATAACTTGATAGTCTCGTGTAACAACAACTTAATAGATGAAAGCTCACCAGACTCAATTGAAGAGTCATTATTTCTAACATGATCTAATTGGTCCGTAAGTCTTCTTATTTCACCTTTGTACTCTTTGAGTACCTTCTTAGAGGTTTCATATTTACTACACAGTTTCCTGTAATCATTTAACAGGTCACTGAAAGCCTCTCCTAGTTGCTCAAAGGTGAAATCATCATAAGGATCAAAAAGAGGATTAGTGATTACCTGATTGCAAGCCATCAAGCAAAAATTTGTAGCGTCATCTGATTGTTCGTCTTCTGAATCGCTGGCTTCACTTTCATGCCATATGCTTGTGTTGGCGTACTTCCTTGATGTATATTTCTTCAGGTAGCCTTTGTCATATTTGCTGCTTTTCTTGTTGATGGTGATGCTGTTAGACAATCTTTCTTCGTGTGTCCTTTCTTCTTACATCCGTAGCAAATAGGATCTTCCTCCTTGTTGTTATTGTTGCTATCTTTTGTTCTCCTATTAAATCTTATGAACTTCTTGAATTTTCTTACCAGAAGTGCTTGATCTTCAGAGTCAGAGTCGATGTCGTCAGAATCATCTTTGACAGTTCTTTTATGTTGAGCCTTGCGTGTGATCGACTTTTCTGACTTCTTCTTTGGTGTAGCATCTTCAAAGTCTTGAAGTTCTAACTCGTGAGTAAGTAGCTTACCCATGATTGTTTCCAGAGACATTATTGAGAGGTCATTTTCTTCAATGATTGATGTAGCCTTTGGAATCCAGTTCTTTGTGAGAGCTCGTAGAAGTTTGAGAATCTTTTCATGGTTACTGTATTCCTTGTCTAGTGAAGATAAAGGATTTACAATATCCAAGAATCTTGTAAACATCTGAGTGACTGATTCACTTGGCTTCAATTTGAATGCCTCGTACTCCTGAGTAAGTCTGCTGATCTTTGACTCCTTGACTTGTGTTGTACCTTCGTGTGTTACTTCGAGAAGTTTCCACACTTCATTTGATGTTGTGCAAATAGATACCCTGTTGAATTCAGTTCTGTCTAAAGCACAAAATAAAGCGTTAATAGCATGTGCGTCAAGACTAGCCTTTTTTTTTCATCCTCTGTATATTTGTCGTGGGATTTTTCAACTAAAACTCCATCAACATTAATACGAGGAGGCTTTTTGTAGCCATCAATAACTACTTACCATAAGTCAAAATCAAGAGATTTTAGGAAGAAACTCATACGTGTTTTCCAATAAGTGTAGTTTGTGCCATCAAACAGTGGAGGTTTGTTTGTGGCTTGGCTTTTACTTGTAAATTTTACAGTTGCCATGTGTAATTCTGTGATCTATATAACAATTGCAAAATAACTGAATATAGCTGCAATTTTACCTTGCTTTACCTGTATAACCCGCTCTGATACCAATTGTAGGAACAAAATCGTAAAGCAGAATACTCTAGAGGGGAGTGAATAGAGTAGGCAGCGGAATTTTTCTAATTAAAAACTAGTTAGCAGTTAGATCACAGATATAATAATAATCACAAAAATAAATAACTGTAATAAAAAAAGAGTGATCAGAAGGCAAACGCAAACACAGAGATTTATACTGGTTTCCCACTTGTGAGGACTAGTCCAGTCGGAAGAACTCAATCTTCCAGTTGAATCCACTATTGGAAAATCCACAAGTTTTCATACGAAGTCCTTGCAACTTCTACAGACGCGAGCTTTGATACGAAGAACTCGACCAACTTCAATTGTGAAGAGTCAATCTTCAATCAAGCCTCTGATTACAAATGCTCTGAAACTTTTAGACCGCACCGCACTGGCAAATCGACTAGAGGATTGTAACTGGCTTGGGATTTGAAAATGGAAGCTTTTTAGAACTCTTTGGAAGAAATGTAAGCTTCAGAAGAGAAGAGATTGAAAGTGAATTGGTGATTTGAAATGATCGAAATTCTTCTCTATTTATAAAGGCAGAACTCTGACAGAATTCGGGCAGAATTCGGACAGAACTCTTTGTAACCAACCGCAACTGAAGGAAGACCAAGTTCAAAATCAAACGTTCACATAACGTTCAACTTCGCCAAACTCTGGCGAACTCTGGCCGAACTCTGGCCGAGTTCTGGCAGGGTTTGGTCAGTTGATTTTGTGAAAAATAATTTTGGCTTTTTGAAAAGTCCTTCAGAAGCTTTTTATAAAACAGATGTTTTTCAAAGACATAGGTCAATTTTAAAAGATAGGTCAGTTTGAAAAAAGTTTCCGGATAGCCTATTTGCCAGTACGACTTGGTGTACAATGTATTCCTAGACTCAATAAAAATGAAAATTACATTATTTTAAAGGTAATACATTCTTGAGTGGCAAACAGCTTCGGTCTTGAGCTGAGTAGATATCCATCTTTGGTCAGTGTCCAAAACGTCGTTAGTAAACATCTGAATGATTCATATATCGAGACAGAGTTTGATCAATTATTAAAATCAGGTTTGACCATGACCAATGGGCCAACATCCTCACCCCCAGCCGCCCTCACCCCTCTTGCCCCACCCCTCCCCCCACCACCCTCCAACCATTCCTCACCCCCAAACACCCGTACCCCCCACCTGTCCTTCCCTCCGAGCCACCAGCACCCCTCCAACCACCAATAACCAAAATAGAGAGAGAGGGAGTCACGTACCGGAGAGGGAGGAGAGTCGCCGGAGAGAGTGAGAGCGCCGGAGAGAGTGAGAGTGAGAGCGCTGGAGGGAGAGAGTGGGAGAGTAAAATGGGGGGAAATGAATCGGAGGGAAATTTAATTTAACTAGAATTTAGCGACGTTTATACTAACGTCGCTAAATTAGATGCTATTAGCGACGTCATAGCAACGTTTTGCGACGACTAACTCATGTAACTAGTATACGTCGTTGTCACGTCACTATTGTTGTCGCTAGTAGCGACTGTTAGCGACGTTTCAATTATATGTCGCTAATGTCCACAATTTAGCGACGTTTTACGAACGTCGCCTAATTTACGTCGCTAATTGAGCCGATTTTAGTAGTGGTCCGATCCTTGTAAACATCAATGACTAGGATGATACCACCCCTAGTTGTGATCGTGCAAGTCATAGGCAATGATTCAGATGTAAGATGGTGTTTAATAGAAAAAGATACAAAAACAAAACTATATAGGAAGCCCCGGAATCAAATAAAGCAAATGTTGGAATGGAATCGAGAAGGATGAAACCTGTGATCACATCACCGACCGGCTCGGTCTCCTCAGCTGCCATGGAGAAAGTCGCCCCTACTGGCCTCCTTTGTGCTGTTGTTGATGTTGAGCAAAATTTTATTACTGAGTCTGCAGGGGCAGTCCTCTATGCTGACCTGTCGGTGCTCTAACTGCTCCTTCCTGGACTGGGGCTCCACCTAAGCCATACGAGTGGAAGCTATAGGACAGTCCCTCAACTAATGCTCTACTGAATCGCACAACAGACACTTGCCCAACCTCTCCCTGTAGTCACCCCATCCGTGCCATGGCCTCTTGTAGAAGGGGAAAGTGATGGCCTATTGTGCCAATCTCGGTGCCTGCTGTTGACCCTGTCTCTGTTGCTGGTGCACCTGCTGTAAAGGCACATGACCCTGGCCCTAATGTTGCTGGTGCTGGAACGGCCTCTGCTACTGAATATAGGGCCTTTTGGTCGAGCCTGCACTGTTACCCACTGCAAAAGTATCTTTACCCCTCTTGGACTTAAGTTTCAAGTCATCCCCAACCCTTAGAGCATCCTCCATAATCTACACAAAAGTCACATCGCTGTCACCCTTGGTCAATAACTTGACCTCCTTGTTCAAGTCCTTGCGAAACATCCTCGCCTTCGCTGCATCACTCAGCCCCTCCACAAATCTGCCCAGACAGCAAAACTCCTTAGCGTACTCCTCCACTAGCATGCTCCCCTGGACGAGACTCTCAAACTGGCTCTCTTAGGCACCAACAGCCACATTCGGGAAAAACTTCTCCTTGAAAAGCTTTCCAAGTCAGTCCCTCAACTGCAACCCTCGGATCGGTGCGATACCATATTAAAGCAAGGTTGAATATCTGGATGCTTGTTGTTCTATAAGCAAACTGTCCGGAATCTACACCAGCCGGCAGATCCCTTCGATGTCCTCAATCAAGTCATCCGTATATAGGATACCCACCGTATCGCATAAATCCTTGGGCTGTATCCTCTGGAATTCGATAATGGTGCCCGGCCTCGGATGCTGAATCTGACCTCCTTGTGGTTGTACTTGAGCCATCCTCTCTACTGCCATCATCGCCACCTGATGAGCATTCTCCATGCCCTGCCTCATGACGTCTGACTGACAATATTGGGTGTCCAGATCTCTCTGAAAAGTGCAAACTGTTGTATGACATCCACTGGTACTGGAGGTAGTGGTGGAGGCTGCGAAATATCCAGAATAACTAGGGTAGTCCTCGGAACAGGTGGAGGAGGACCCCAAAGGTAGCTGATACTCCTACGTGAGCAGAAGTAAGAAGTAGAGCAGTCCCAACATCCTAATGAACTGGACGAGAGGTGGAAGGCCTTTCGGTGGCAGCCTCTGGGACGGAATGATGTGATCGGGTCTTCGGCAACATCCTGAAGACAGATCAAACAAAGAAGTCAATACGGAGCAAGGAACGATATTATTAAAGAAGGACAGTATTATTTCAAAGAAGGCAATTATCAGAAGGATAAAAGATAGCAAAATATTAGATCAAAAATTTTCCTAGTTGTGATTGAGTACACCTTATAACCTATATCCTATATCCTACCGTACGTTGTAGTAATACTCAAGTCTGAGTACTACTACAGGACTGAGACAAAACTCAGAAATCATCTACAATGACAAATGCATATAACTTACCACCTAGGCTAGCAATTATACTTGGTCCAAATAAGTCCATATGCAACAGTTGTAGAGGTCTAGTGGTACTTACAGCATTCTTGGATTTAAAAGCGGATCGGGTAGCTTTGTTCTTTTCACATTCACTACATACCGTATCCTTCTTGAAAGATATGTCCGGTAAGCCGCATACCAATTTCTTTGTAGATAGTCTTGAAGTTATATCCATGTTTGCATGACCGAGTCTCATATGCTATAGTTGACTCTCAATACTTTTGGCCATCAAACATCTACCTGCTTTGTTAGCATCTTCCAACAAATAGAAAACATATATGTTGTCTTCCCTGATACCTTCAAAGATAGTACTACCAGTTGAACTATCAACTATAGTACATTTGTCTTTGACGAAGTTAATGCCATAACCGTGATCAGCTAAATGGCTTATGCTGAGCAGATTATATTTTAACTCGGTAACTAGACAGACATTTTTAATCACAGGATAGGGAGGCTTACCAATGTCAATTATGTACCCTCTTAAATTATTACCGAAGGAGACGTATCCTTCTTTATTCTTCTTCGACAATATTACGAATAATGAAGCATCATCGATCATGTGCCATGAGCAACCGCTGTTGAGGATCCATTTGCTCCTAGCATGTGAAGGGCATCCCACCTACAAAATAATTTGCAGATGAAACTCTTGGTACCCATTTCTTGTAGGGTCTTGACTGGTTAGTTTTTGGTATCCATGCATAAACATTTAAATCTACTAACTTTCTGATTCTACATGAAGAAGATATATGACCAATGAGGCCACAGTAATGACATTTTGAATGTTGAGTGTTGAAAGTTGTGTGATGTGCATGATTGGTAGGTTTTGGTTTTCTAGTATAGAAGAATGCATGCCTATTAGTCTTCTTGGGCATAGGTTTGGTATGGTTTGGTCTGATAGTGTTTGGTTTAGGCGTGTTCCGATGATTCGGTAATTAAAACGTGTTAGAATAGGAAGCAGCAACTTCAGGCCGTTTTTCTAAACTAATTTTTAACTTTTTAGAAGTGTCATATAATCTAGTATAGTCAGATGTAAGTGTTTCTATTCTGACTTGTGCACACTGGAGACTATTTCTCTCCTTAGATAGGTCTTCCATTAACTGGATAATAGTTTGGTCTTTTTCTTCGGATAACTTGATAGTCTCGTATAACAACTTAATAGATGAAAGCTCACCAGACTCAATTGAAGAGTCATTATTTCTAACATGATCTAGTTGGTCTGTAAGTCTTCTTATTTCACCTTTATACTCTTTGAGTACCTTCTTAGAGGTTTCATATTTACTACACAATTTCCTGTAATCATTTAACAGGTCACTGAAAGCCTTTCCTAGTTGCTCAAAGGTGAAATCATCATAAGGATCAAAAAGAGGATTAGTGATTACCTGATCGCAAGCCATCAAGCAAAAACTTATAGCGTCATCTGATTGTTCGGCTTCTGAATCGCTGGCTTCACTTTCATGCCATATGCTTGTGTTGGCGTACTTTTTTGATGTAGATTTTTTCAGGTAGCCTTTGTCATATTTGCTTGTTTTTCTTGTTGATGGTGATGCTGTTGGACAATCTTTCTTCATGTGTCCTTTCTTCTTACATCCGTAGCAAATAGGATCTTCCTCGTTGTTGTTGTTGTTGCTATCTTTTGTTCTCCTGTTAAATCTCATGAACTTCTTGAATTTTCTTACCAGAAGTGCTTGATCTTCAGAGTCAGAGTCGATGTCGTCAGAATCATCTTTGACAGTTCTTCTATGTTGAGCCTTGAGTGTGATCGACTTTTCTGACTTCTCCTTTGGTGTAGCGTCTTCAAAGTCTTGAAGTTCCAACTCGTGAGTAAGTAGCTTACCCATGATTGTTTCCAGAGACATTATTGAGAGGTCATTTCCTTCAATGATTGATGTAGCCTTTGGAATCCAGTTCTTTGTGAGAGCTCGTAGAAGTTTGCGAATCTTTTCATGGTTACTGTATTCCATGTCTAGTGAAGACAAAGGATTTACAATATCCAAAAATCTCGTAAACATCTGAGTGACGGATTCACTTGGCTTCAATTTGAATGCCTCGTACTCCTGAGTAAGTCTGCTGATCTTTGACTCCTTTACTTGTGTTATACCTTCGTGTGTTACTTCGAAAAGTTTCCACACTTCATTTGATGTTGTGTAAATAGATACCCTGTTGAATTCAGTTCTGTCTAAAGCATAAAATAAAGCGTTAATAGCATGTGCGTCAAGACTAGCCTTTTTCTTTTCATCCTCTGTATATTTGTCGTGGGGTTTTTCAACTAAAACTCCATCAACATTAATACGAGGAGACTTTTTGTAGCCATCAATAACTACATACCATAAGTCAAAATCAAGAGATTTTAGGAAGAAACTCATACGTGTTTTCCAATAAGTGTAGTTTGTGCCGTCAAACAGTGGAGGTTTGTTTGTGGCTTGGCTTTTACTTGTGAATTTTACATTTGCCATGTGTAATTCTGTGATCTATATAACAATTGCAAAATAACTGAATATAGCTACAATTTTACCTTGCTTTACCTGTATAACCCGCTATGATACCAATTGTAGGAACAAAATCATAAAGCAGAATACTCTAGAGGGAGGTGAATAGAGTAGGCAGCGGAATTTTTCTAATTAAAAACTCGTTAGCAGTTAGATCACAGATATAATAATAATCACAAAAATAAATAACTGTAATAAAAAAGAGTAATCAGAAGGCAAACGCAAATACAGAGATTTATACTGGTTTCCTACTTGTGAGGACTAGTCCAGTCGGAAGAACTCTATCTTCCAGTTGAATCTACTATTGGAAAATCTGCAAGTTTTCATACGAAGTCCTTGCAACTTCTACAGACGCGAGCTTTGATACGAAGAACTCGACCAACTTCAATTGTGAAGAGTCAATCTTTAATCAAGCCTCTGATTACAAATGCTCTGGAACTTTTAGACCGCACCGTACTGGCAAATCGACTAGAGGATTGTAACTGGCTTGGGATTTGAAAATGAAAGCTTTTTAGAACTCTTTGGAAGAAATATAAGCTTTAGAAGAGAAGAGATTGAAAGTGAATTGGTGATTTGAAATGATCGAAATCCTTCTCTATTTATAAAGGCAAAACTCTGACAGAATTCGGACAGAATTGGGACAGAACCCTTTGTAACCAACCGCAACTGAAGGGAGACCAAGTTCAAAATCAAACGTTCACATAACGTTCAACTTAGCCAAACTCTGGCGAACTCTGGTCGAACTCTGGCCGAGTTCTGGCAGGGTTTTGTCAGTTGATTTTGTGAAAAATAATTTTGGCTTTTTGAAAAGTCCTTCAGAAGCTTTTTATAAAACAGATGTTTTTCAAAGACATAGGTCAATTTTAAAAGATAGGTCAGTTTGAAAAAGTTTTCGGATAGCCTATTTGCCAGTACGACTTGGTGTACAATGTACTCCTAGACTCAATAAAAATAAAAATTACATTATTTTGAAGGAAATACATTCTTGAGTGGCAAACAGCTTCGGTCTTGAGCAGAGTAGATATCCATCTTTGGTCAGTGTCCAAAACATCATTAGTAAACATCTGAATGATTCATATATTGAGACAGAGTTTGATCAATTATTAAAATAAGGTTTGACCATGACCAATGGGCCAACATCCTCACCCCCAGCCGCCCTCACCCCTCTTGCCCCACCCCCCCACCACCCCCCAACCATTCCTCACCCCCAAGCACCCGCACCCCCTACCTGTCCCTCCCCCCGAGCCACCAGCACCCCTCCAACCACCAATAACCAAAATAGAGAGCGAGGGAGTCACATACCGGAGAGGGAAGAGAGTCGCCGGAGAGAGTGGGAGCGCCGGATAGAGTGAGAGTGAGAGCGCCGGAGGGAGAGAATGGGAGAGTAAAATAGGGGGAAATGAATCGGGGAGGAATTTAATTTAACTAGAATTTAGCGACGTTCATACTAACGTCGCTAAATTAGATGCTATTAGCGACGTCATAGCAACATTTTGCGACGACTAACTCATGTAACTAATATACGTCATTATTACGTCGCTATTTTTGTCGCTAGTAGCGACAGTTAGCGACGTTTCAATTATACGTCGCTAATGTCCACAATTTAGCGATGTTTTACGAACGTTGCCTAATTTACGTCGCTAATTGAGCAAATTTTAGTAGTGCTCCGATCCTTGTAAACATCAATGACTAGGATGATACCACCCCTAGTTGTGATCTTGCAAGTCTTAGGCAATGATTCAGATGTAAGATGGGGTTTAATAGAAAAGATACAAAAACAAAACTATATAGGAAGCCCCTGAATCAAATAAAGCAAATGTTGGAATAGAATCAAGAAGGATGAAACATGTGATCACATCACCGACCGGCTCGGTCTCCTCAGCTGCCATGGCGAAAGTTGCCCCTACTGGCCTCCTTTGTGTTGTTGTTGATGTTGAGCAAAATTTTGTTACTGAGTCTGCAAGGGCAGTCCTCTATGCTGACCTGTCGGTGCTCTAACTGCTCCTTCCTGGACTGGGGCTTCACCTGAGCCATACGAGTGGAAGCTATAGGACAGTCCCTCAACTAATGCTCTACTGAACCGCACAACAAACACTTGCCAAACCTCTCCCTGTAGTCACCCCATCCGTGCCATGGCTTCTTGTAGAAGGGGCAAGTGATGGCCTGTTGTGCCAATCTCGGTGCCTGCTGTTGACCCTGTCTCTGCTGCTGGTGCACCTGCTGCAAAGGCACATGACCCTGGCCCTAATGTTGCTGGTGCTGGAACGGCCTCTGCTACTGAATATAGGGCCTTTTGGCCGAGCCTGCACTGTTACCCACTGCAAAAGTATTTCTACCCCTCTTGGACTTAAGTTCCAAGTCATCCCCAACCCTCAGAGCGTTCTCCATAATCTACATAAAAGTCACATCGTGGTCACCCTTAGTCAATAACTTGACCTCCTTGTTCAAGTTCTTGCGAAACATCCTCGCCTCCGCTGCATCACTCAGCCCCTCCACAAATTTGCCCAGACAGCAAAACTCCTTAGCGTACTCCTCTACTAGCATGCTCCCCTGGACGAAACTCTCAAAATGGCTCTCTAAGGCACCAACAGCCACATTCGGGAAAAACTTCTCCTTAAAAAGCTTCTTGAAAGCTTCCCAAGTCAGTCCCTCAACTGCAACCCTCGGATCGGTGCGATACCATATTAAAGCAAGGTTGAACATCTGGATGCTTGTTGTTCTATAAGCAAACTGTCCGAAATCTACACCAGTCGGCAGATCCCTTCGATGTCCTCAATCTCGTCATCTACATATAGGATACCCACCATATCACATAAATCCTTGGGCTGCATCCTCTGGAATTCGATAATGGTGCCCGGCCTCAGATGCTGAATCTGACCTCCTTGTGGTTGTACTTGAGCCATCCTCTCTACTGCCATCATCGCCACCTGATGATCATTCTCCATGCCCTACCTCATGACGTCTAACTGACAATATTGGGTGTCCAAATCTCTCTGAAAAGTGCAAACTATTGTATGACATCCACTGGTACTGGAGGTAGTGGTGGAGGCTGCGAAATATCCAGAATGACTAGGGTAGTCCTCGGAACAGGTGGAGGAGGACCCCAAAGGTAGCTGATACTCCTACGTGAGCAGAAGTAAGAAGTAGAGCAGTCCCAACATCCTAATGAATCGGACGAGAGGTGGCAGGCCTTTCTGTGGAAGCCTCTGGGACGGAATGATGTGATCGGGTCTTCGGCAACATCCTGAAGACAGATCAAACAAAGAAGTCAATACGGAGCAAGGAACGATATTATCAAAGAAGGACAGTATTATTTCAAAGAAGGCAATTATCAGAAGGATAAAAGATAGCAAAATATTAGATCAAAAATTTTCCTAGTTGTGATTGAGTACACCTTATAACCTATATACTATATCCTACCGCAGGTTGTAGTAATACTCAAGTCTGAGTACTACTACAGGACTGAGACAAAACTCAGAACGAGACCTGCATGGGCTACCACTAAAACGTGTCACAACCCGCACCCGATGAAAGGGTACGAGATCGTGGGTACATCCAGCCTACGCAGCAATATCGGCGGTAGAACGCTGTTCTAGGTTACACAACTAACTATAACACAATATAAATGTACCTATCGATGATAACTCTCTATACGGAGGATAATCATAAATAGTACAATCTCAATCAGAAATAGCTAAGGAAGAATAATAGCACGATAAAGAAATAGATAGATGTCAAAGTGCAATAAAATTAAATATAAACAAGTCTAAGAGTCAACAACACATCTCAAAGAGTAGATAGTATAATATGACATCCCAGAATGATAACTGGAGACAAATCCAGACAAATATCCTATCTATCTAACTAGACACTACTGGTGTCTCCTCTAAGCAAGCAGGATCCTCCTGATGATCCAAGTCACAAGTGTCATCGATGCCTGCTCCCTAATAGGTCATGCAAAAGTCTTCCAGGTCCTCTGAAAAATATATCCAGTCAAGATTGGAATGAAGTACATAACTCTTAAAGCAGTTCCATTGCATAGTAGAAAATATATAACTTGTATTAGAATAATATACATGATGTACTAGAATAAAAATACAAGGAAATAGCATCATAAAGATATAGGGAACTGAGTACATGAATAAGATAGAGAACATGTTAACTTGAAATGAACACAAGTGATTTAGAGCATAAGACAGTTATGTGATTGCTTTAGGTTGCACATGATTATTCTATGGTAACTCAATTATACGTGAAAGGTATAATCGATATGTACATGATTATACTAAGGAATGTAATCACATAACAACTTCTACCCCCCGCCCCAATCTATAAACATGGATCTGATCACGACACGTTACGTATATGATTGTTATTTGTACCTGAAGTACATGAAAGAATAATACAAATATAAGGATTACATGTTGCACATGATATATCCGATGTACCCGATAAGGGGATAACATCTTCTAACTAGATCCATTTGGCATCAATCCGTGTAACAGTATGTCAACATCAAGTAAAGTAGTCTAGAGCAGGTAATATAGATACTATAATGATGAAAACAATCAGAGGTAGGTACTTGTCTGATATCCTAAGCAATGACTGAGTATCGATATCTGAACCGGCGTCACAAAGACCTAATATAAAATTACAGAGTTACATGATATTCTAGGGTAAACAATATATTTTAATACATTAATTACATGCTGTTAGGCCTTTTCTAGGTCATGGAAGTCAACTAGCTCAAATTATCTAACTTGGTTGTATGAGTCTGTTTCTAGGATAATGTGTCCATACACTATGTTTCTAGGCTATACTAGATATCCTTGGATACTAGAGTAGCCTACTACCTATATCACTTAAATTAAGCACTTACCCTATCACGTAGGTATACCTATACTCTAGGTAATAATGCCCAATTCTAGATTAGCCAACAACCCTATATAAGTATTCCCTATGCTCATAGAGGTATATAGATTTATTTATAGATTATATTCATAATGCCACTTTCCTATATATTGATATGACAATCCTATATATACTGATATAATAACTACATTAAAATATATATATATATATATATATATATATATATATATATATATATATATATATATATATATATATATATATATATATTTTTTATATATATATATATATATATATATATATATATATATATATATATATATATATATATATATATATATATATATATATATATATATATATATATATATATATATATATATATATATTTATATGCTAATATAGGATACCCTCTAAATGTTACATGTTATATATTTAATATATGCTAATATATTTATATATAATATATATATATATATATATATATATATATATATATATATATATATATATATATATATATAATATATATATATATTTATATTTATATTTATATTTATATGCTAATATAGGATACCCTCTAAATGTTATATGTTAACCCTTCAACTAATACATGCTATTCCAAGTAGCAGTTGCTACTACTACTGCCCTGCTCTTCTATAGCAGCAATTGCTGCTACTAATATAGCCTAAAACCCTTCATAATAGTCCCTAGGACTAATACAAAGATCCCCTATCCTATCTATCAGTTGACTGTTAGTCATACAAGCTATAGGACTGAACCTGAGCCCCTCTCATCATAGGACTTCTACAAATATATCTATAGGACTGATACCACAAAGTCCTATACAACTGATACAATGTATCATGTAGGACTGATACAAATTTTAGAAGCATGGAATTTCAGGCGCATCCAAAGGCCAGAATTCCTATGCGCCTAATATTACATGCGCCAGGGAGCTCAGATGAAATACTTGGCACAGCAGACAGCAAAAGTGTAGACATCAAAAGAAGATTTTTATTTCATTTAAAAGTCTATTACATGTCAAAAAAAGGCTTTACAAAGTAGAATTTCTACAAAAAGAAAGATCCTAAGACTACATCCAGGCGCAGCAAACTGCAATGCGCCTCCTGCCAGGCGCATCATCTGCCAGGCGCATCACTTCAGAATCTCAGTCAGGCGCATCTCTTCAGCGTCTCAGTTAGGTGCATCATGAAGTCTCAGCATATGCGCTCCACTTTCGATCCGATCAAGTGCTTCGGCTAAAGGAGCAGCTTTGGGCAGAACCAGAGTGGGCAGCCAACCCCACTCTAGCAGGAGGAAGAGCTCTCCATAGTCCAAGGAAGAAGAGAGCACCGCAATTTCGATCTGCGGCTCCTCCTGCATAACGGAGACGGGGCTCGTGCATTCCGACCTTTGGATGCAACAGGCACCTTCGGCCTACCTCCGAACCCCGCGATTCCGACTTTTGGATGTAACAGTCACCTTCAAGTGCATGAACAAAGACAACTCGTCGCATCTTTACCCTTGGGAGCATCTTATCAACAGAATGTGCTCGAGCAAGGAAGTTCATTCGGGAGGACGTGAGAGAACGAGAAGCAAACTCTCTCCTTGATGCTATTTATAGGCCGAGCAAATCAAACCCATACGCCAAGTGGCAGGCTCTCCGAATCCCGTGCAATAAATTTGCATTTATGGTGATGAACCTGACCCTTCGAATTCGGCCAGGTCAAAATGGTTATTTAAAGCACTTGACGAACTCAAAAGTCGGACCAATAAAGACGTGTCATGCAAATGGATGCGCCGGTCAGATACCGCGTATCGTAAAGACGCACCCGTCAGTACCAAGCACCCCGTATGGATGTGCCCAATCGACGCGTCACCCCATCAAGCAATTAATGCCAAAGTGACAGAGTTGGCAGCACGTCCCCCGAGGACTGAACGGTCGACAGCTTTTTCAGAAGACGAAGCGTCGCCGACGTCAGCATAATTATTACTTTTCTCCGACGGTTACAAACCCACGTGGCCGACCAACCACTCACATCCGCCTCAGCAGCCATGCGCCCGAAGACTCGTATGCGCCTCAAAAGACGTGCGTCCAGACCGGTTCGTGACTCGTAAAGATTGTGAACCAAATTCTCATGCGCCCAATGTAACACCCAGTTTTCTAAATAAGAGTAATTTTGAAATTTTATATTTTTAATTATTTAATTATGATATTTAAATAATAATATGATTTTTGGTGATTTTTAATCAATTTAAAACTATTTAAAATCATGACTTGTGATTTTGGTGTTTTGCTAGTGTAACCCTAGAGACAGTGTGACCTAGAGCCTAGCCATGTGATTAGGGTGTTTCATTTATCATTTTTAGCTTGAGGGTATTTTGGTTATTTTGAATTTATTTGAACTTAATAGGATTTATTAGAATTTATTGGAATGTATATAAATTTATTATTAATTAAATAATTGCTTGGTGTCTAGTTAGTCTTTAACCTAGAATGGACTAACCTAGAAGTGAGACTTAACCTATAGACTAAGTGGGACTTATTAGTTTAAGTCATGGTTAGAAAATTGGTAGATAATTGCTTTTGGGCTTATTAGTTAGAATGAGGTGTTTTGAGAATAGGCCTTTAACTAGGAAGCCTAGAAACCCACCAAGAGAGGGAGGCCCATGGCCCAACTAACTAAAACCCTAACCCTAGAGTTTTGGCCAGTCAACATAGGGAATCTCACCCCTATATAATGTCTCTTCCATTAGTTGTAGCCTCCTTAAGAAAGTTTCCAAGTTTACAAGAAGGAGAGGTATAGAAATCTTCCTCAAGCCCTAGTTTCTTTATTTTAATTCCTTTTCCACTCTAGTCTTTTGCATTAGTTCCTAATCCAGCTCTATTTCATGTCCATGGAGAGAAACCTCAGCTTTGGAGCAATTTGGAGCATTGGGGTAGCAAGGAGGAATCCTCATTTTAGGAGTTTTCTTGAGGAAGAACAACCAATAGGTAACCCTATCTAAACTCATTAGATTTTCGATTTCTTTGCATATTTTCATAGCCCTAGGTGTCCCCTAGCCATAGGTATTGGATTTGTGTCGAGTCGTGTCCATTTCGTATCCGTATCGGACACGTATCAACACCTAGGTATAGGTGTTCGATAAAATGCCACAGAGGACATTTCTTCACTGTTTTTGAAATATTATTGAATGGAAATGTTCGTGATGATGTGTCTTCTAATTTTCCTAACCTACTTTAGTATTTCTTTATTGTGTCGTGTCCACACGAGGACACAAACACGCCCCGCATGCGGGCTAAGGTTTCCTCTGCTGCTCGAGTGTCCTGTGGGACACGACACAGCACCTCGGGACACAAAACTTGGTACACACCTTGGGACAATCACTGACACTATGCTCCCAAAATTTGGGAGCATATGATTCACTACGCGAGGAGAAATCACGCGTGCACAGGACACGCACTGTGTGCACGTATGAGAATTCTTCCTCACTGATACGCACGTTCAGTTCGGACACGACACCCCTAGCCCTATCCTAGGCGAACCCACATGCATGAGCACGAGACACGGGTCGCCCTGTGTCGTGTCCTAGGGCGACCCACACGCACGCACAAGGACTGCTGAACCCAGTCCACAGTTTTGTTTTTGGTTGGTTTAGACACGCCATATCCGGCTTGGTTGGACACGAAATGGTTTGACTGAAACAAGCACATGTAGTACTCTGATTACCAACCCTTACTTTGGATTTATTATGTATTTTATATTTCGAAATACAAGTTTCCCTATTCTAACTGATACGTATATGCTGTTTTTGTAAATTCTGATGTTAATTCCATTTTAACTGATTTCTTGATATTAATTTACATGTTTAAGTTCACCTATATGTTTATTAGACTTCTACAATGATTGGGTACTGACTAGTGTATGGTTTTTAGATTCAAATTGGATTTTGGAATGTTGAACGGCTAGGTGTAAGTATACTGTAGACTGATACTTTCTGTTTTTTTCACTGATTAGAACTCTAAATTTAATTCCTGATTTAAACTAAATGTTGATGTTAATTTGCCTATTTAATTTCTTACACATGTGTATCAGTTAACTGTCATGTGGGGTTTGTGTTTGTGTTGGAAATATTGGGATTGAATGAGTGATTGAGTCTTTGAGTTAACTGTGAATCCATATGAACTGTCAAATGCCATGTAAAACCTGATTCCTGTGTTTTATTGCTGTTTCACTCAAATTCCCTAACATTTGTACTGTATGAAAACTGGAAACCGAGATTGATACTCTCTATGCACTGACTTCCCATACATGACACTCAATACACTAAAATCTGAGACATCCTTCTCATTTTTCTGATTCGCTGTCACATTGAACTGAGCACACCCTCATTCACATATGAGCGAAATATTGTAACACCTATTTTCGGAATACGTATTTTATCAGGCGTATACGTATTTCGGACCTGTATTTTATTTTCTCAGATTTTGGCCTGTAATTGTATTTCTGGCTCGACTTGCAGATTTTGGTTTTCTCGTAAAATGGGTTTTGACTTGGTTTGGTCTTATGTTGTGGAGAAGGTTGGTTTGGTTTGGTTTGGTTTATTTTGCATTGGAGCACCTTAGCTAACCTCCACCCTACACTCAACTTATCCTCCACCATTAAAATCCCCACCTAACACTCTCTCTCTCTCTTCATTACTTTCCTCCATTAATTCTTCTTCTTCTTCCTCTACACAACACCTCCACCCATAGGCAAGTGCACCTTGCCACCACATGAGAACCCTATTTTATTTGTCTATTAGCTAGATTAGGCCATAGAGATGAACATTAGAACTTGACATTTTGTGATTTGGAGTCTCCTTTGTTCTAGATCTAAGTTTTCTCTATTTTCGGATTTACATGGTTTTGATCTATTTTAGCTGGGTTTTTGTGGGTTTTGATGCTTCCATGTGGAAGAGAACTTAATTTTACTCAAGTTAGAACTTTAAAAATCTAGATTTGGTTTTGATTTGATAATGATATGAAGATTTGAACTTGGAGTTCTTGGAGTGTTCTTCTCGGCCTGGAGAAGGAGGCAGCAGCCTGCACTCTTAAGCGCAGTGCTGGACTGCGCATCCTCCTCTCGGCCTGCGCTCTTTAGCGCAGCGCCGACCGCGTTGCTTGCCCCTTTGCGAACTGCGCTCAGCCCCATGCGTCATCCGTTCATGTACAGTCTGTTCATGCGCAGTCTGCTTATGCGCAGCATGTTCATGCGCAGTCTGTTCCTGCGCCATTCGCCCCTGCGCATTTCACCCCTGCGCAGTTGGCTCCCGTGCAATCTAACCCCACACGCTTGGACACTGTGCACTCCACCCCTGCGCAATTGATCCCTGCGCAATTGATCCCTGCGCAATTGGTACCCTGTGCAGCTGACACCCTGCGCAACCCGACCCCAAGGACCCTTGCACAATCTGTCCAATCATGGAGATTTGGTTTTATTTTTCCTTAAGCTTGGCTCTTCTATAGCCATGTATATTAATATTTTATTAGATATTTTACGCCTATTTTATATCCTTACGCCTTTTGTCATGAACTTGATTTTACTTAATATGCTTGGAATGACTATTGTACATGGCATGGTATGACAAGGAACTAGCATAACACGACAGTGACCCATAGTGGTGCACTCCTGACATGACCAACCTGACTTGATAGTGGCCCGTGGCGGCGCACTCCTGACTTGACTTGACTTGACTTGATGTTGTTGCGACAGCTAACTTGACTTGTATAATCAACTTGACACCGTGGGTGTTCCTGCTTGCTTGCTTGTGCAATCCACTTGTCTTGTCTTGCATCATGTCTAGGACGTGACTCCCTGGTTCCCACGGTCAGGGATTCATACTGAATATGGACTAGGCTAATGACTAGACCCAAACTATAGTCATGGAGAATTTCCAGTCACAGGCAATCTCGTTATCTGGGCGCTCTTAATTGGACTTGTAGCTTGCCAACGAGTAGAGCACATTTCCAGCGCACTGTCATGTGTTGCACCCTCTAAGTCACCTAAGGGTATATCGTCTCCGGGGCGATGTACCCAACCATACTCTCAACCCGCGGAAGGATAACTAGATGGTCTGCAGGGCATAGGACTGGAAAATTCTCACTTGCATCTTGTTAGTAATTAAGGCTTGTGATAACCCTAGTTAGTTAAGTAGTAAGCCGTAGTACCTGCTTTGCCGCTTATGAATGGATGGAGTCTAGTCTTGTCTAAGTCTTGTCTAACCCCTGTACCTGGAACTCTTGTACATGATTGTTTTACTTGCTTTAACAATAATTGGGTAGGGACAAGGAGATATTCAGGCGAAGGGTTACAACCCCGGTCCTTGTTTGGTTTACGGGTTGTAACCTAGCTCCCAGAATGGTTCCACGTCCCTAGTCATTTTTTGTCCTGACGTGCTCTTTATTACTTGTACTTTTCTTTCATTTTCTTATGTTCTGATATGCTGGCTTTTGTTCTTATTTCGTGGCCTCCTTTGTGGCACTTGCTCTTTCTGGGGTTTGATCCAGCTGGTTTTGTGTGGCCAGATTTCGAAGCAGCACCCGAGGATCTACCGAACCTCCAGTCCGATGGTGGCGACTAGAAGGAACCCGGGCTACGAGTGGGTTTTCTATTTTGTTTCGCTCACTCTATTGTAAAATTATTCTTTTGAGGCGTTTAGCCGACGAGCACATGTTAGCTCGATACACTTTTACTTACTGTCTGCCTACGGGCTGTAAACATGATTAACAAATCCTAGGATTGATCATGTATGACTTAACTCTTGCTAGCCCTAGCATTTTGTACGACTAGCTTCATGATCAGCTGATATATAATAATTGGGACGCCTTTTATTGTATATTTGGTGGTCAAACATCTTGTAATTATATTATTTGCTTGAGATCCAGACAGTAGGCTTGGCCTTAAGAGACTGTTGGCTTGTAGTAAACCCTCATATCTAGATAGCCGTGACCGTATAGTTGAGATGTATTCTATTTCAATATACGTAGCTGGCTATGTTCGCCCCCGCTCTCTAGTATTCTGGTTCTGGGGCGTGACATGGTTTAAGTGGTGGCCCATGCAGGTCTTGTCAATCAAGAAATGTGAGGGTTTTCCGAATAGATGTCTCAATCATTACTCGTCCTTGATCTCCGTTTATATCCTCTGAATCCCTGAGAATCTTGACTTGATCACATGCTTGTATCGTTGATCTGTCCTGGTCCTTCCTTATTATTTTTCCTGTGTCGTCTTCTTCAACGGTACTGTACCTGACCCCGCCGATCAACAAGGTGGAGCACCTTCCGCGGACCAGCAGCAACCTGGAGATCAAGCCCAGCATTCCGGAGTTGCCTCCCGAGTTATACCTCCTGGAGGACAGCCCCCAGTTCAGCCTGCTGAGCCGGATGATGGCACCTTGGTAGGTCTCATCAGGGCCTTGATAACTTCTCAAGATCGCAGAGGAGACGCCTTACACCAGACAGTGGCAGATGCTTTGACCAGAGGCGATCATCCAGGGAACAGCGCGGCCAACAGCTTCAAGCGCCTGAACCCTCCCTTCTTCGACGGCAGTGAAGATGCGATTGCCGCGGATGCTTGGCTTCAGGATACCGAGGTGGTTCTGGAAGCAGCTAGGATACCTGAGAATGAGAAGGTGGCGGTGGTACGCCTGCAGTTATTGGACTTAGCTCGCAGTTGGTGGGCAGCACAAGCCATGGGATTAGTGGCACCCATTGCTTGGGCAGTATTTAGAGAGAGATTCCAGACGAAGTATTTCGATGCTGTGGCTCGGTACGACCTGCAGACCAGATTTACCAACCTGAAGCAAGGAGGCAGAACAGTCGATAGTTATGCATCTGAGTTTTCTAGACTCAGTAGGTTTGCCCCCACCTTGGTGGCGACCGAGTTTGATAGGGCCCAGCAGTTCCAGCAGGGACTGTATTTGGAGATCTTGTTGGCGGTTGAGCAGTTCGAGCACCAGACGTTCAATGCAGTATTGAGAGCGGCTAGGAGGCAAGAGTACACCTCCCAGAGGATCGTGGATAGGACCGGAGGTAGGAAGCGGTCCCACAGTCAGATGCACCAATCATCAGCCCCGGCCCCGGCAGCTAGAAGTTTGACCATTGGAACCCCGAGGCGGGCGGCCTCAGTGACGTCTGTTCAGCATTCAACCCCGACGTACCCGCAGCAGCAGAAGCAGAAGCAGACTTCCGCGATGGGATATTCTCATTGCGGGAAGCCAGGCCATGTAGTGGCAGATTGTCGTAGGGCGCAAGGATTATGCCTAGCTTGTGGAGCGGCCGATCACAAGATAGGAGCCTGCCCGAATAGGGGTAGTTCGTCCTCTTCCAACCTAACCAGTCCATCGGTTAGGGGACCAGCACCTGTGCAGCAGCAGCAGTACCCGAGGCCGTTGTTGCCTCAGGCCCAAGCATTTTATCAGCAGAACCAGCAGCAGTATTCCCAAGCCCAAGTGCAGAGCAGGCAGAGAGGTTTCCAGCAGAGGGGACCAGCAGCTAGAGGTCAGGCCATGATGATGGCTATGGAAGAAGAAGTTGCACCAGGTGAGGTAGTGGCAGGTACTATTCTCGTCAACTCCTCTCCAACATTGGTATTATTTGATTCTGGTGCATCGCATTCATTCATGTCTGTACGATTCGCGACACGGATAGGATTGGAGCCCGAGTCATTATCAGTGAGGCTCAATATACTTACTGGTAATGGTTTTGTGGGAGTAGATCGAGTGTTTTCTTCGTGTCGGATCATAGTTAGCGGTAGAGAGTTCCTCGCTAGATTTATAGAATTCCCTATGGCAGACTATGATGTAGTCCTAGGCATAGATTGGTTGAGGAACCAGTATGCTAGGATAAACTGCCATGTTGGCAGAGTTGTTTTCAGCATTCCAGGCGAGCCAGAGTTTTTCTTTTCCAAAGGCGCGGTGGAGCCATCATCCCCAGTATTACGGATGGCAGTAGTAGCAGTGCAGTTGCCCAGGATAGTTGAAGAGTTTCCAGATGTCTTTCCAGAGGAGCTTCTAGAGATGTCGCCAGAGCGGGAGATCGAGTTCACTATAGACTTGATCCCCGGGACAGCACCAGTATCAGAGCGAGTCTACAGGATGGCGCCTTCAGAGTTGGAGATTTTGTACAAGATGATTGAAGAACTCCGGACCAAGGGATTTATTCGTGCAAGTGGATCACCTTGGGGAGCCCCGATGCTTCTTGTAAAAAAGAAGGATGGTACGTCCAGGCTATGTGTAGATTATCGTACCTTGAACTCAGTGACAATCAAGAACAGATACCCTCTCCCGAGGATAGATGACTTGTTTGATCAACTCAGAGGGGCTTCAGTGTTTTCGAAGATAGACTTGCGGTCAGGATACCACCAGATCAGAGTCAGAGAGCAGGACATCCCGAAGACAGCTTTTCGATCGAGGTATGGACATTGGGAGTTCCTTGTTATGTCCTTTGGAGCGACTAATGTACCGGCAGTATTCATGGACCTCATGAATCGTATTTTCATGCCTTACTTGGATCAGTTCGTGATCGTGTTCCTAGATGATATCCTGGTCTACAGCAAGAACGAAGCAGAGCATGAACAGCATCTCAGAATCGTCCTTCAGACGCTTAGGGAGCATCAGTTGTACGCCAAGTTCAGTAAATACGAGTTCTGGCTCGATCATATTTCGTACTTGGGTCACATCATTACTCGAGGAGGAGTGGAAGTGGATCCCCAGAAGATTATGGCTATCGAGTCATGGCCAGTACCTAGCTCAGTGGCAGAGGTTCGCAGTTTCCTAGGATTGGCCGGCTACTACCGACGATTTGTTTCAGATTTTGCAAGGATTTCAGCACCGATGACCCAGTTGACCCACAAGGATGTGCCATTTGTTTGGACAGCAGAGTGTCAGGAATCATTCGAAAAGTTGAAGCGAGGTTTGATAACGGCTCCTATTCTCACACTTTCGGATGGGACCGGAGGATTCACAGTTTATTACGATGCTTCAGGCAGGGGATTGGGATGTATCTTGATGCAGCATAGGAAGGTAATATCTTATGCATCACGTCAACTTCGTGATCATGAGAGGAATTACCCGACCCATAACTTGGAACTGGCAGCAGTAGTGTTTGCACTTAAGTTGTGGAGGCACTGCTTATACGGAAATAGAGTGGAGATATTTACTGATCACAAGAGCCTGAAGTATATTTTAACCCAGAAGGATCTTAACATGCGGCAGAGGAGATGGCTCGAGCTACTGGTGGACTACCATATGGATTTGGAGTATCACCCAGGGAAGGCCAACGTTGTAGCAGATGCGTTGAGCAGGAGAGCCGGAGTTTATTTTCTGACGGCGCAACCAGAGTTATTAGCAGATTTTCAGAAGATGGGGATTGAAGTAGTTCTTCCTACCAGCGTGGCATTGATGGCCAGTCTACAGGTTCAGTCCAGCATAGTTGAGAGGATCCGGGTGGTGCAATCTACAGATTCCAAGCTTCAGCGGCTCAGAGCAGAGTGTGAGGCAGGAAGAAGGCCAGAGTTATACATTCATGAAGATAGTACACTTCGACATGGCACTCGTCTTTGTGTACCTAATGGAGATATCAGACAGGAAGTCATGGCAGAAGCTCACAGCTCGCAATATTCTATTCATCCCGGTGGTACGAAGATGTACCGTGATATTCGTCAGCATTTCTGGTGGAATGGCATGAAGAGGGAGATAGCCCGGTTTGTCTCTCGGTGTTTGGTTTGCCAGCAGGTTAAAGCTGAACATCAGAGGCCCGCTGGACTTCTTCAGCCCTTGCCGATTCCAGAATGGAAGTGGAAGCATGTGACCATAGATTTTGTGACTGGATTGCCTAGATCCCCAGCTGGTCGAGATGCTATTTGGGTTATAGTTGACAGGCTCACGAAGGTGGCTCATTTTCTCCCATTCAGAGTTGGGCAGTCAATGGCTCAGTTGGCAGAGATGTACCTCAGGCAGATTGTCAGGCTTCACGGTATGCCGGTCAGCATTACCTCGGATCGAGATTCAAGATTCACGTCACACTTTTGGCGTAGCTTGCAAGAGAGTTTGGGAACTTGTCTCCAGTTCAGTTCAGCTTATCATCCGCAGACAGATGGCCAGTCAGAGCGCACAATCCAGACTCTTAAAGACATGTTGAGGTCTTGCATACTTGACTTCGGTGGTTCGTGGGAAGATCACCTGCATCTGATGGAGTTCTCGTACAACAACAGTTTTCAGGCCAGTATCCAGATGGCTCCGTTCGAGGCTCTGTATGGTAGGAAGTGCAGATCCCCGCTAGCATGAGATGATGTCGGAGAGAGGCAGATGCTTGGTCCAGAGATAATTGCCCAGATAGTTGAAGTGGTCAGAAGGATCAGAGATCGTCTTCGAATTGCCCAAGATCGACACCCTCATTGGGGCGATGCTCATTGACGTCCTTTGGAGTTTGCTATCGGCGACCATGTATTCCTTAGGATCTCGTCTAACCGCAGTGTCATTCGCTTTGGCGTGCGGAGAAATCTTAGTCCTAGGTATATAGGGCCGTTCGATATCCTGGAGCGAGTAGGAGATGTATCCTATCGTCTTGCTCTTTCGTCGTCGCTAAGTGAGGTACATGATGTATTCCATGTGTCCCAATTACGACGGTACGTCCCGGACCCGAGCCACATCCTAGACCATTCGAAACTGGTTGTTGGTACCAACCTTTCGTATGAGGAGAGGCCCGTGTCTATATTGGACCGGAGAGAAAAGATACTCAAGAACAAGACTATTAGTTTAGTCCGTGTTGCTTGGGGTCATCACTCTCTAGGTGAGTCAACGTAGGAACGTGAGGATGACATCCGATCGCGATATCCCTACCTGTTTGACTCATAAGGTATAATGTCTTCCTTATGCCTTATTCCTTCCGTCCTTGCTTGCATGCGTGATTGTTTGATTGACTGCTTAGTATAGCTTGCATGTGAATAGTATAACTCGTCCTTGTCTCTCTAGCTCCTTGATTAAATTCCGAGGACGGAATTCTTTTAAGGTGGGTCACCCATATTCGGAATACGTATTTTATCAGACGTATACGTATTTTGGACCTGTATTTTATTTTCTCAGATTTTGGCCTGTAATTGTATTTCTGGCTCGACTTGCAGATTTTGGTTTTCTCGTAAAATGGGTTTTGACTTGGTTTGGTTTTATGTTGTGGAGAAGGTTGGTTTGGTTTGGTTTGGTTTATTTTGCATTGGAGCACCTTAGCTAACCTCCACCCTACACTCAACTTATCCTCCACCATTAAAATCCCTACCTAACACTCTCTCTCTCTCTTCATTACTTTTCTCCATTAATTCTTCTTCTTCTTCCTCTACACAACACCTCCACCCATAGGCAAGTGCACCTTGCCACCACATGAGAACCCTATTTTATTTGTCCATTAGCTAGATTAGGCCATGGAGATGAACACTAGAACTTAATATTTTGTGATTTGGAGTCTCCTTTGTTCTAGATCTAAGTTTTCTCTATTTTCGAATTTACATGGTTTTGATCTATTTTAGTTGGGTTTTTGTGGGTTTTGATGCCCATGTGGAAGAGAACTCAATTTTACTCAAGTTAGAACTTTGAAAATCTAGATTTGGTTTTGATTTGATAATGATATGAAGAATTGAACTTGGAGTTCTTGGAGTGTTCTTCTCGGCCTGAAGAAGGAGGCAGCAGCCTGCGCTCTTTAGCACAGTGCTGGACTGCGCATCCTCCTCTCGGCCTGTGCTCTTTAGCGCAGTACCGACCGCACTGCTTGCCCCTTGGCGAACTGCGCTCAGCCCCATGTGCCATCCGTTCATGCACAGTCTGTTCATGCGCAGTCTGCTTATGCGCAGCCTGTTCATGCGTAGTCTGTTCCTGCGCCATCCGCCCCTGCGCAGTTTACCCCTGCGCAGTTGGCTCCCGCGTAATCTAACCCCGCACGCTTGGACCCTGTGCACTCCACCCCTGCGTAATTGATCCATGCGCAATTGATCCCTGCGTAATTGATCCCTGCGCAATTGACCCCTGCGCACTTGGCACCCTGCGCAGCTGACACCCTGCGCAACCCGACCCTAAGGACCCTTGCGCAATCTGTCCAATCATGGAGATTTGGTTTTATTTTTCCTTAAGCTTGGCTCTTCTATAGCCCTGTATATTGATATTTTATTTTTCCTTAAGCTTGGCTCTTCTATAGCCCTTTTGTCATGAACTTGATTTTACTTAATATGCTTGGAATGACTATTGTACATGGCATGGTATGACAAGGAACTAGCATAACACGACAGTGACCCGTATTGGTGCACTCTTGACATGACCAACCTGACTTGATAGTGGCCCGTGGCGGCGCACTCCTGACATGACTTGACTTGACTTGATGCTGTTGCGACAGCTAACTTGACTTGTATAATCAACTTGACACCGTGGGTGTTCCTGCTTGCTTGCTTGTGCAATCCACTTGTCTTGTCTTGCATCATGTCTAGGACGTGACTCCCTGGTTCCCACGGTCAGGGATTCATACTGAATATGGACTAGGCTAATGACTAGACCCAAACTATAGTCATGGAGAATTTCCAGTCACAGGCAATCTCGTTATCTGGGCGCTCTTAATTGGACATGTAGCTTGCCGACGAGTAGAGCACATTTCCAGCGCACTGTCATGTGTTGCACCCTCTAAGCCACCTAAGGGTATATCATCTCCGGGGCGATGTACCCAACCATACTCTCAACCCGCGGAAGGATAACTAGATGGTCTGCAGGGCTTGGGACCGGAAAATTCTCACTTGCATCTTGTTAGTAATTAAGGCTTGTAAAAATCCTAGTTAGTTAAGTAGTAAGCCGTAGTACCTGCTTGGCCGCTTGTGAATGGATAGAGTCCAGTCTTGTCTAACTCTTGTCTAGCCCCTGTACCTGGAACTCTTGTACATGATTGTTTTACTTGCTTTAACAATAATTGGGTAGGGACAAGGAGATATTCAGGCGAAGGGTTACAACCCCGGTCCTTGTTTGGTTTACGGGTTGTAACCTGGCTCCCAGAATGGTTCCACGTCCCTAGTCGTTTATTGTCCTGACGTGCTCTTTATTACTTGTACTTTTCTTTTATTTTCTTATGTTCTGATATGCTGGCTTTTGTTCTTATTTTGTGGCCTCCTTTGTGGCACTTGCTCTTTCTGGGGTTTGACCCAGCTGGTTTTGTGTGGCCAGATTTCGGAGCAGCACCCGAGGATCTACCGAACCTCCAGCCCGATGGTGGCGACTAGAAGGAACCCGGGCTACGAGTGGGTTTTCTATTTTGTTTCGCTCACTCTATTGTAAAATTATTCTTTTGAGGCGTTTAGCCGACGAGCACCTGTTAGCTCGATGCACTTTTACTTACTGTCTGCCTATGGGCTGTAAACATGATTAACAAATCCTGGGGTTGATCATGTATGACTTAACTCTTGCTAGTCCTAGCATTTTGTACGACTAGCTTCATGATCAGCTGATATTTAATAATTGGGACGCCTTTTATTGTATATTTGGTGGTCAAACATCTTGTAATTATATTATTTGCTTGAGATCCAGACAGTAGGCTTGACCTTAAGAGACTGTTGGCTTGTAGTAAACCCTCATATCTAGACAGCCGTGACCGTATAGTTGAGATGTATTCTATTTCAATATACATAGCTGGCTATGTTCGCCCCCCTCCCCCTCTATAGTATTCTGGTTCTGGGGCGTGACAAATGTAGATGGACAATCTATGACACTTGACACACATGTAGCACTTGTTCACATTCTCTTCCTTTTTCAATTTTAGGTTGTTTTAGTTGTGTATTGATTTGGGTTTTGTTGACAATTGTTGTTGTATAGGTTTCAATCTTAAACGATTGAATAATGAAATCTGAGAACCTATGGGATAAACATACACACACCTATAGCCTAAACCCCAACACAGACACACCCTATTCTACATTCCTGCCACATGAACCTATTTACACACTAAAACCCTCTATAAGCCTATGTACACTTTAGACACATTTCATCACACTATGCCATGTACACACACATGTTCCCCTCTCATATTTTCCCTCTTTACATACCTATATACATATATAATATTAGCTCATATTATGCATGTTGATCCTATATTAGTTGTATAGTGGTTATGGATAGATATGTATGTATACATATAATGATATAAATGAATGAATGCAAATGAATATGAAATGTAAGCATGAATAAGAATATGTAGGTAAGTATGCATGTTGCATGACTTGTATGTATGCAAGTATGCATATAAGGAATGTATGATTTATGCCTAATATAGATGTATACCTTGTTAGCCATGCATGTTAAGTGCAATTAGATGTTGTAATATAGATAGTTAACCTACATACCATGTATAGAATAGTTAGTATTTGATACCCTTTCATGTCCACAACCATGTACACCCACACCAACCACATAGGCCCCTACATGCTAGTTTTTCTCTCTTTCTATTTACTTAATGTATGTGTAATGTTTTATATACATGTAAGCCTATATATATATATATATATATATATATATATATATATATATATATATATATATATATATATATATATATATATATATATATATATATATATATATATATATGAATTCAAAAAAAAAAAATATATATATATATATGAATTCATGATTAATAGCTAAATGTGATGTGCCTTTGATGTGTGGGTTGTGTTGGCTTGTATAGCCTTGTGATTTATGTATGCTTGCTAGGATAGTCTTAGTTAAGCCTAGTAAGACTTGTCTGGGTTAGGTTGACCTAGTTTGACTAGTGTAGTTGACTAGAGTCGACCAAGGGTTGACTTTAGTCTAGATTGACCCTAGATAGCATGCAGATGCATTGTACATTTCATCTATCATCTCCTGTATATGTCTTGACTTGTGTTGCTCTAAATAGGAGTCAGATACCTCATCTCGGACAGTATATTCTCACAGATATTCAGATACCAGGCGAGTACATTCTCTGATTATTTTATAACTTGCTTAGAATTATATTTCTGCTCTAGTTTACCTTATTGATATTGTCACAATATTATTACGGATTGGTACTATATGGATTCCTACATTGAGATTTAATTATCCCCCTCGGGAGCATCGAAAACATCATGTCGTGTGTTTCATGTACATCATGTATTCCTCGCTCTTATGTTATTTATGTTTCTCATATGCTTCATGCTCGTTCATGCATGCTCGTGTACTCTCATATGCTCTCATGTTCGGTCATGTTTCTCATGTATCTCATGTATAACCTATACTTCATGTGAACCCATCTATGGGCCTTTATGTGAAATTCATGTGCACTCATTTATGAGCCCTCATGTATACTTCATGTGCACCCATCTATGGGCCTTCATGTGAAATTCATGTGCACTCATTTATGAGCCCTCATGTATACTTCATGTGCACCCATTTATGGGCCTTCATGTGAAATTTATGTGCACTCATTTATGAGCCCTCATGTATACTTCATGTGCACCCATTTATGGGCCTTCATGTAAAATTCATGTGCACTCATTTATGAGCCCTCATGTATACTTCATGTGCACCGATCTATGGGCCTTCATGTGAAAATCATGTGCGTAACATAACTTGTCTGGATCTTTGTGTATTGATTGGGGTATGGGGGAGTATAAATAGTCATGTGAACGATTCCAAAGTAGTATATCCATGTGCGCCTCTTTAGTATATTCATGTACAAATCCAGCCGTTCACATGTCGACTTTGTACTCTAAATCACTAGTCACTGGTAGCTCTCTACTTATAGTAGATATTTCTATTACAGTTCTCTCTCTATTTACATCATGTACTTTCTTTCAGTTTCATGTATCGTACACTCTTGCATGTTTATATTTTCTAACCTATTGTGATCTGCGTGAGATGTATTGTGCTTGCTCCCGTCCTGACTGGACCTGTTAAAACTTTTACAGAGGATGATGAGGAACCCAGCATCCCTTACTTTGGAGCTTGCTAGATGACACTCGCGACCTGGACCCTTGGGAGGTTCAAGCAGCTACTAAGGACGATACCTTGCATAGTGTAGATAGCTTAGACTGTTCCTTCATTTCATGATTAGTTGTTGTCCTTGATTTCAGAGTTGTATATTTAGAGACGTTGACACTGATAGTTGTTAACTTTGATTATTTAACTTCTTGTTGTACCTCAGTTTGAGGATTTTCTTATCTATTTCATCGTGCTACATTCTACCATTAGATTGTGATTGAGTTGTACCTTCTGTGATCGGCCTCCTTTTGGACAGTATTTCATATTATATAGTTATAGTTCATGACCTAGAACAGCGTTCTACCGTCGATACTGCAACGTAGGCTGGGCACTGTTACACACTCGTACCCTCATGGTGGGTGCGAGTTGTGACATGTTTTTAGTGGTAGCCCATGCAGGTCGAGTTTATATAGTGGTATTCGAACTAGAGTATCACTACAGCCTATAGTAGGATTAGGATATATTTTTGAAGGTACTCAATCACAATTAGGACTCCTTGAGAAATTACTGGGATGACCCTTGAGAATCTTATTTAAACTTCAATTTGAAATTATTTCCCTTATTTTGTTCCCTCTCACTCCTTGATTATTGAATTTGATTTTGATGGATCATTGTTGATTTTGATTTTCCTATCTACATGAATTTTATGGCCTGAGTTACGATATTTTATGATAACATATGTTGACGGGAATAACAGGGATGGTAAAACGTTTACTTGATTATGGAACCTGTAGTTTATCGCAGCCATATAAGCTGGCGTGGCAGAAACATAGAGACCTGACTTCGGATGTACGTATCTTGGTTATGAGATTTAGAATTTCTCACAATGTTATTACGGATTGGTACTATATGGATCCCTACATGATTATAGAGATGCATGCCCCAGTTATGGAATCTAACGTTTATCACAGCCTTGCTTACTGGCATGGCGAGGGCTCTGAGTAACATGATTTTGGACAGACGCATAAGATTATCAGACTGTATCTTGAGAAGGTTTTTAAACATATCATCTCTATCGTACCCTTCTGTTATAAATTGTATTCCATCATCAAATAACTTAGAAGTAGGGATATTTTAGTTTTATAGAGCTTATTCATATGTAGTTCTTTCATAGTGTAATGATATGATGACTTATAGCGTGGTTGTACCCTAGAGATGATAGTTAGCATTGGTATTAGAATAGTAACCCATTGTAGATGATTCTCCTGTTATTTATAATACCTACCAGTTTCCATAGAGGATGTTAGTCTGCTCTGCAGCCTTGATTATTATTATTATTTTCCCTTGTCCTTTCCAGTAAGGCACCCATGACCAGAGCCTGTCCTTGAGTATAATTATAGTTCACCTAAGACTGAGAGGTCTATATGTATAGATAGATTGCAGATGACATTGGCATATGGGATATGGGTTGGTTGGTATCTATCGGCCATTGTTGTATAGGATTATAGACATGTTGTTTAGCCTATATTTGTTTCAGTTTTCTATTTTAGTTAAGTTCTCCTTGTGATGAGTTCAGGCATGATAGATCAACCTTTATAGGCAGTGTGCAGACCCTTCACTAGATGTCCTGTTCTTTTGCTTATAAATTCAGTCTCCTTAGCATCATTTCCTTTTGCCTACATTGATGTTTCAGACCATTCATCCTTAGCCTAATTTTTGAGCATTTGTTCAGTTCCTTATAAGTTTAGTCTACCTTAACCCTTGATGATCAGTTATATATGAATGGATATATAGATGATATACTTAGGATATATGTAATGGGTTGTTGTTCTTGAGCTTATGTATATATGGTATTTAGGATTTGTGTGCTTAGATTATGGATATTTAGTTATGGCTGACTTGACAAGATTGGGAATTTAAGAGTTAGTCTATTATAGAGTTTTTTTTTTTGCTAATCTCTAGTTGCCAACACCTAGATAGCTAGCATAGGTAAAACCCTAAGAAGTTGACCAGTTGATGACCAAGCACTTGGATGTTGAGAAATTGACTAGTGGTTGACCCTTGACTATGTTTGACCTAGAAGGAATACTACCATCCTAAATTTCGAGGACGAAATTTTTCTAAGGTGGGTAGACTTGTAACACCCAGTTTTCTAATTGAGGATAATTTTGAAATTTTATGTTTTTAATTATTTAATTATGATATTTAAATAATAATGTAATTTTTGGTGATTTTTAATCAATTTAAAACTATTTAAAATCATGACTTGTGATTTTGGTGTTTTGCTAGTGTAACCCTAGAGACAGCTTGACCTAGAGCCTAGCCATGTGATTAGGGTGTTTCATTTATCATTTTTAGCTCGAGGGTATTTTGGTCATTTTGAATTTATTTGAATTTAATAGGATTTATTAGAATTTATTGGAATGTATGTGAATTTATTATTAATTAAATAATTGCTTGGTGTCTAGTTAGTCTTTAACCTAGAATGGACCTAACCTAGAAGTGAGACTTAACCTATAGACTAAGTGGGACTTGTTAGTTTAAGTCATGGTTAGAAAATTGGTAGATAATTGCTTTTGGGCTTATTAGTTAGAATGAGGTGTTTTGAGAATAGGCCTTTAACTATGAAGCCTAGAAACCCACCAAGAGATGGAGGCCCATGACCCAACTAACTAAAACTCTAACCCTAGAGTTTTGGCCAGCCAACATAGGGAATCCCACCCATATATAATGTCTCTTCCATTAGTTGTAGCCTCCTTAAGAAAGTTTCCAAGTTTACAAGAATGAGAGGTATAGAAATCTTCCTCAAGCCCTAGATTCTTCATTTTAATTCCTTTTCCACTCTAGTCTTTTGCATTAGTTTATAATCCTGCTCTATTTCATGTCCATGGAGAGAAACCTCAGCTTTGGAGAAATTTGGAGCATTGGGCTAGCAAGGAGGAATCCTCATTTTAGGAGTTTTCTTGAGGAAGAACAACCAATAGGTAACCCTATCTAAACTTATTAGATTTTCGATTTCTTTGCATATTTGCATAGCCCTAGGGGTCCCCTAGCCGTAGGTATTGGATTTGTGTCGAGTCGTGTCCATTTTGTATCTGTATCGGACACGTATCAACACCTAGGTATAGGTGTTCGATGAAATGCCACAGAGGACATTTCTTCACGGTTTTTGAAATATTTTAAAATGGAAATGTTTCGTGATAATGTGTCTTATGATTTTCCTAACCTACTTTAGTATTTCTGTGTCGTGTCGTGTCCACACGAGGACACGAACATGCCCCGCACGTGGGCTAGGGTTTTTCCTGCTGCTCGAGTGTCCTGTGGGACACGACACAGCACCTCGGGACACGAAACTTGGTTCACACCTCGGGGCAATCACTGTCACTATGCTTCCAATATTTGGGAGCATATGATTCACCACGCGAGGAGAAATCACGCGCGCACTGGACACGCACTGTGTGCACGCGCGGGAATTCTCCCTCACTGATACGCACGTTCAGTTCGGACACGACACGGCCATGCCCCGATTTAGGGTGCTAGACCCCTAGCCCTATCCTAGGCGAACCCACATGCATGAGCACGAGACACGGGTCGCCCTGTGTCGTGTCCTAGGGCGACCCACACGCACGTACGAGGACTGCTGAACCCAGTCCACTGTTTTGTGTTTGGTTGGTTTGGACACGCCGTATCCGGCTTGGTTGGACACGAAATGGTTCGACTGACACAAGCACATGTAGTACTCTGATTACCAACCCTTACTTTGGATTTATTATGTGTTTTAGATTTCGAAATGCAAGTTTCCTTATTCCAACTGATACGCATATGCTGTTTTTGTAAATTCTGATGTTAATTCCATTTTAACTGATTTCTTGATATTAATTTACATGTTTAAGTTCACCAACATGTTTATTAGACTTCTGCAATGATTGGGTACTGACTAGTGTAGGGTTTTTAGATTCGAATTGGATTTTGGAATGTTGAACGGCTAGGTGTAAGTACTGTAGACTGATACTTTCTGGGTTTTTTTCACTGATTAGAACTCTAAATTTAATCCAGGATTTAAACTAAATGCTGATGTTAATTTGCTTATTTAATTTCTTACGCATGCGTATCAGTTAACTGTCATGTGGGGTTTGTGTTTGTGTTGGAAATATTGGGATTGAATGAGTGATTGAGTCTTTGAGTTAACTGTGAATCCATATGAACTGTCAAATGCCGTATAAAACCTGATTCCTGTGTTTTATTGCTGTTTCACTCAAATTCCCTAACATTTGTACTGTTTGAAAACTGGAAACCGAGATTGACACTCTCTATGCACTAACTTCCCATACATGACACTCAATACATTAAAATCTGAGACATCCTTCTCATTTCCTGATTCACTGTCACATTGAACTGAGCACACCCTCATTCACATATAAGAGAAATGTAGATGGACACTCTATGACACTTGACACACATGTAGCACTTGTTCACATTCTCTTCCCTTTACAATTTTAGGTTATTTTAGTTGTGTATTAATTTGGGTTTTGTTGACAATTGTTGTTTTATAGGTTTTAATCATAAACGATTGAATACTGAAATCTGAGAACCTATGGGATAAACATACACACACCTATAGCCTAAGCCCCAACACACACACACCCTATTCTACATTCCTGCCACATGAACCTATTTACATACTAAAACCCTCTATAATCCTATGTACACTTTAGTCACATTTCATCACACTATCCCATGTACACACACATGTTCCCCTTTCATATTTTCCCTCTTTACATACCTATATACATATATAATATTAGCTCATATTATGTTTGTTGATCCTATATTGGTTGTATAGTGGTTATGGATAGATATGTATGTATACATGTAATAATATAAATGAATGAATACAAATGATTATGAAATGTAAGCATGAATGAGAATATGTAGGTAAGTATGCATGTTGCATGACTTGTATATATGCAAGTATGCATACAAGGAATGTATGATTTATGCCTAATATAGATGTATACCTTGTTAGCCATGCATGATAAGTGCAATTAGAAGTTGTAATGAGGATAGTTAACCTACATGCCATGTATAGAATAGTTATTATTTGATACCCTTTCATGTCCACAACTACGTGCACCCACACGATCCACATAGGCCCCTACATGCTAGTTTTTCTATCTTTCTATTTACATAATGTATGTGTAATGTTGTATATAAATGTAAGCCTATACACATAAAATATATATATATATATATATATATATATATATATATATATATATATATATATATATATATATATATATATAAATATATATATATATATATAAAAATAATATATATATATATATATATATAATATATATATAATATATATATATATATATGAATATATGAATTCATGATTAATAGCTAAATGTGATGTGCCTTTGATGTGTGGGTTGTGTTGGCTTGTATAGCCTTGGGATTTATGTGTGCTTGCCAGGATAGTCTTAGTTAGGCCTAGTAAGAGTTGACTGGGTTAGGTTGACCTAGTTTGACTAGTGCAGTTGACTAAAGTTGACCAAGGGTTGACTTTTGTCTAGATTGACCCTAGACAGCATGCAGATGCATTGTACATTTCATCTATCATCCCCAGTATATGCCTTGACTTGTGTTGCTCTAAATAGGTGTCAGATACCTCATCTCGGACAGTATATTCTCACAGATATTCAGATACCAGGCGAGTACATTCTCTGATCATTTCATAACTTGCATAGAATTATATTCCTGCTCTAGTTTACCTTGTTGATGCTGTCACAATATTATCACGGATTGGTACTATATGGATCCCTATATTGAGATGTTATCCCCCTCGGGAGCATCGGATACATCATGTCGTGTGTTTCATGTACATCATGTATTCCTCGCTCTCATGTTATTCATGTTTCTCATGTGCTTCATGCTCGTTCATGTATGCTCGTGTACTCTCATGTGCTCTCATGTTCGGTCATGTTTCTCATGTATCTCCTGTATAACCTATACTTCATGTGCACCCATCTATGGTACTTCATGTGAAATTCATGTGCACTCATTTATGAGCCCTTATGTATACTTCATGTGCACCCATTTATGGGCCTTCATGTGAAATTCATGTGCACTCATTTATGAGCCCTCATGTATACTTCATGTGCACCCATTTGTGGGCGTTCATGTGAAATTCATGTGCACTCATTTATGAGCCCTCATGTAAACTTCATGTGCACCCATCTATGGGACTTCATGTGAAAATCATGTGCGTAACATAACTTGTCTGGATCCTTGTGTATTGATTGGGGTATGGGAGAGTATAAATAGTCATGTAAATAATTCCAAAGTAGTATATCCATGTGCGCCTCTTTAGTATATTCATGTGCAAATCCATCCATTCATATATCGACTTTGTACTCTAAATCACTAGTCAGTGGTAACTCTCTACTTATAGTAGATATTTTTATTACAGTTATCTCTATATTTACATCATGTACTTTCTTTCAGTTTCATGTATCGTACTCTCTTGTATGTTTATATTTTCTAACCTGTTATGATCTGCGTGAGATGTATTGTGCTCGCTCCCGTCCTGACTGGACCTGTTAAAAATTTTACAGAGGATGATGACCCTGCACCCCTTACTTTGGAGCTTGCCTAGATGACACTCGCGACCTGGACCCCTGGGGAGGTTCAGGCAGCTGCTGAGGACGATACCTTGTATAGTGTAGATAGCTTAGACTGTTCCTTCTTTTCATGATTAGTTGTTGTCCTTGATTTCAGAGTTGTATATTTAAAGATGTTGAGACTGGTAGTTGTTAACTTTGATTATTTTACTTCTTGTTGTACCTCAGTTTGAGGATTTTTTTTATCTATTTCATCGTGCTACATTCTACCTTTAGATTGTGATTGAGTTGTACCTTCTGTGAACGGCCTCCTTTTGGAGAGTATTTTATATTATGTAGTTGTAGTTCATGACCTAGTACAGCGTTCTACCACCGACACTGCAGCGTAAGTTGGGCGTTGTTATGCACTCGTACCCTCACGGTGGGTGCAGGTCGTGACACGCAATCCCAGGCGCATCCTGTCTGATCACTCTCCACCAAATCCGAGATCTTTGAGCTACGGACATGCGCCATGTGTCTTTTGATTCAATTCAGCCTATGTAGGGGTACAAATCACCCAAGATCTCAGCAACTGAAAGATCCTCTCCCCTGCTACGTGCCAGCCCACAAATACAGCATGAAGGATTCAAACCACAAATAATGGTGCATCATCCATGCACCTTCCGCAGTTTTAACCACGTGGCGTCCCCACGTACAGGCACATCCTACATATGCGCGCATGAGCAGCCCAACCTGCTGCTTATAAATAGCGGGATCATTTCCTTCTTCCACACATAGATAGACATACAGAGCCCGGAAGAGACACTCAATGTCTTCTTCCTCTCCGCAAGCTCCAGCATCCAGAGCAACTCAGACCTTCAGAGAACCGAAAACCGCCGTCAGATCGTCAACGGAGTCAACGTATTACCACTCACTCCATCGACATAGGACCCAGCTATAAACAAAATTGTACTCCTAGGACTACATCTAAGTCCTACATTGTAACACTGTTCTGTTTGTAATTAAAATTACAATCAAAAGATTTTAATGGCAAACAAGCTGGCGACTCTGCTGGGGACCTCTTTCTCCTCTGCTAAGAAAGCTGTGTCGCAATCTGACGACGTGAAGGTGGGCTCCTTCCACAAGATGCTGGTCATATGCCTCAATCAACAAGCGTATGAGGAGTTCATCTCTGAATGCAGCGCAAGTCCTTCGAAGCGGCTGTCGAAGCCGAAGAAGACTCGCCAAGTCTAGGTGCACAATGTCGAGGCCCCTGGCACCACCACCGAAGGGGATGCGCCGATGCAGCCTACCCTTCCCGCTGACGTCCTCAGCAGCCAAGATGCGCCTGCGGTTGCAGCACATCCCTCGGGGAAGCGTGGGGCCGACCACATTCCCCAACCTTCTTCTTCTCAGACAATGAAGATGCGTCGACGGAGCAGGGGCGCAGCTAACGCCCTGCACATTAACTCTGATATGCCACAGAAGGCATCTGTCTTTGACAGACTCACTCACTGTTGTGGCGAGAATAATTTGGACTCTGAGTACTATGTGCCCAGCGGGCTGGTACGATGAAATATAAGGCAGCACGGGCCATGCACCTCGAACATGCTATGCCAGCAGTGAGCCAGAGGCATGCGATCACAATCATGCGCTACCAATGGTAAACTGTACAAGGTTGACTCGGGTGCTTCTGCGCCAGAAATGAGCTGACCTTCAAAGTCCTTGTCACACTTGAGTGCATCTGCTGCGTTCGCAACCAAGTCGTGTAAGGCAAACTCAGTAGTCTTGAACCCCCGTACCTACATTGGTTGTGCGTCTGAGGCTGGTTCAAGTCACTCTAAATGTTGCTCCCCCACTATTGATCTGGGTGCATCTTTTGCGTCGGATCAGGGGGTACAGCATTCACTTGACCACCCCGGCGCTCGACCTTGCCATGCGCCTGATGGGGTGTGAAGGTGGCACTCTCCTCCAACGATTTGCGTAACATAATCACTCATAAATACCGATCAAGAGAGTCGACTGACAAGCACCATGTGCCCCTCACAGGGCATACCTGTGCTGTAGTCACCATCAATTGTTGTTGCAAGACAGCAGCCCCACCAAGATAGTCCGTGTTCCAGTGACTACAATCATCAACGCCCCTCCAACATTGCCTCGAAAAGAAGGTGTCAACTGAAGAGGAGCCAGAACTAAACGTTGCTTCTTGCGACGTAGTCTCTAACTCCCCATCAATTCGAAAGACGACTGGGAACTCCTCGACCTTGTCCTCATCCAAGAGCCAGCCGAGGAAGACCAAGACGACCGTCCCGTCCTCAGGAGTTTTTGAGGGCACCCGAGGGAGAAAGAAGATCTCAGAGGAAGCTGGGGGTAGTCAAGCCCCTGTGGATCTTCATCCTGAAGATGAAGTTAGCCTCCCGAACATAGCTGGGGGTAGTCAAGCCCCTGTGGATCTTCAACCCGAAGACGAAGACGTCCTCCAGAACATAGCTGGGGGTGGCCAAGACGAAGCTCTGGGGGAAGTTCATCTTCTACAAGAGAGCAAGTTTGAAAGCGAAGCTTCAACCGATCCATCCACTTCCAGTTACGTCATGACAGTATACATGATGAGAGGCGGTGATACATGAGTCAGATGCGCTACGAGCAGATCTTGTTCAGCGCATGGATACCTTGGAGGGAGGACTCAAGACCCTCTCTGCCTCCATGCAGACACTGACTCAAGCAGTGTTCGATATACGATCAGCTTTGGCCAGAGCACCTTCCACTAATCCTGACCTAGGAGTCAACGAAGAATCAAGTGTGCCCCTTCAACGGGCATCCTTGAATACCGATTGCCGCGAAGCACCGCGTGTGTTGGAACCTTCGAATGTACAGCTCCAGACTGTACCACCTTCTCCGACTCCCAGCTCCATGGAAGATGTGGTGGAGATGAACAGGGACTTGCGTGAGTGCTTTGAGTCCAAGAACAGACAGGAGGAGCGCCAGAAGATGGGGATCCCGCAACCATACCCCCTCAAATGGAACAAAGTGGTTTATCCTCCTAAGTATAAACCACAAACATTGACACCATACGATGGGAAGGACTCTCCACGCCGTTATCTGACATACTTTCAGTTTCAAACGGGACATCTCCCGAAGGAAGACGCGCTACTCACCAGCCTGTTTGTTGGGGCACTGAAAAGAGTGGCTTACGACTGGTACTGCAGTTTCCCTGACAACTCCATATCTTCCTTTGATGACTTGACACGTCTCTTCCTCGATCGTTTCTATGACGAAGGAAAAGATATGAAAGTGGCGTCTCTGATAGAGGTGCGTCAGAAGGAGAAGGAGACAGTTCGAGCATTCATCGAATGTTTCCGACAAGCCTGCTTCAGACTGCCCCCGGGTATGCCAGAACATGTACTCCTCTCCTCATGTTGCATGAACATGCTTCATGTGATCAAGCTCTGGCTCAACTCCACTCCTCCTCCCGACTGGAGCTCATTGATTATTGAGGCTGAAGCAGCTGAAAAGAAGGCATGCAATGCTCGCCTTCTGGGAGTCACTTTTCCTGCTTTCGAAGATAAAGAAAAACGGCCTACTGTCAACAACCCTGGACGTGAGACGAAGGGGAAGCAGGCGTTGACTGTCAATGCCTCCAAAGGCGCACAAGCACCTACTCAGAAGCCTCCGCTTGCGCCGAGGCCAAAGGAGGTCTATTCCTTCAACGATGAAGACACCTTGCAAGTCTTCGAGATGCTGAAGCAGGGTGATAAGATCAAATTGCCCGACCCGAAGCGTCCCGACGAGGTTGAAAGAGATGACAATCCGAGGTACTGTCACTACCATCGGTTTGTAGGACATCCAACTTAGGACTGCTACGTCCTCAAGAACTACATCCAGCGTATGATCAATACGAATGTCATCTCCATCGATTACGAGGAGAAGACAGTCTCGGCTAATCTGGTGTCACTCCAATTCGGCACCTTGCTGCCAACCACAACACAAGATGGCGTCGTCTTCATCCCAAAGGTGACAATGGAGGAGGTCAACCTACCACCTGCTCGTGACAATGTGAGTGGACTCATCCCACTCACCACATCTCGGGGAGAGATCTTATGAGTTCACCCCGATCTCGTCTCCGAAGTTACTCAACCGGGGGTACGCTCTACCTCCAAAGCTAAGGGCAAGAAGATCAAGTCTTGCTGCATGGTCTCTTCTTCCGTGGAAGAGGTACTTCATGTGCAAATGCGTTCACAATAGAACGCCCAACCCGACGAAGCTGCCGTCGAGGTAGTGCCTCCCTGTACTGCCCCTGATGCCCAGGAAGAGGACCCATCAAGACCTCCAGCAGCCAATAAACAGAAGCACGTAGAGGCCCGTTTTGACAAACCTTTGCGAAGGAAAAATACTTCGGGGCTGGCTAAGCCCCACAACTTTGACATACTGGCACAACTTGCCGGTACTCCTGCCCGTTTATCTCTGTACGAGCTTCTTCGTCTTTCCAAAGACATCCGCGAAGCTCTCTGTGAAGTCTTGAAGGATGCTGAGTCCTTCATCAGTCAGGTCAAGCAGCCTGAGGATCTTCCGACCATATATGTGCAATGCCATTGTGCGAATGAGGTCATCCCCAACATAACCTTCATCCAACAAGACATGCTACTCAAGCACAATCGGCACAACAGGCCACTGTACTACACAGGGTATGTGGGTTCCGTCAAGGTGAAGCGAATTCAGATTGATCCAGGGTCTTCCCTCAGCATCATCCCTAGGACTCTGCTGTCAATACTGGGGATCCCGAAGTACCGGCTGGCGCCCTCCAATACTACAATCAGCGGTTTCAATGCTAGCAAAAGTGAATCGCTGGGCAAAATACGGCTGAAATGTCATATCGGTAACCTTCAAACCGAGGTGACTTGCTATGTCGTGGACACCGATGTCAACTATAACCTCCTGCTGGGTCGCCCGTGGCTGCATGAGTACATGGTGGTGCCATCTACACTCCACCAATATATGAAGTACGTGTCCACCAATAACATCATCCGGACAGAGTTCGCGGACATTGACCCTTTCAAGGGGTCGAAGCCTACTTCACCGACGCTAGCTTATATAAGTCACTCGATGAAGGGGAAGCCAACGATGCTGATGACGAAGCTGAAACAGCGGTAGAACCGGACATGGAGCCAGAGATGATTCCCGACGCTCCTTTGAAGATTCGACTCAAAGGAAAACCGCCTCAGATGCTGCCTCCCATGACCATCAAGCTACCTGGAAAAGTACCGGCTTCTCTAGGTAGGACACCTACTGAAGCTCCCTTGAAGATACGGCTCAAGGAAAAACCTCCTCAAACGTTGGCTCCCCTTATGGAAAAACTACTGAGGAAGGCACTTGTCATCGAATGCGCAGTCGAGGCACCCCTGAAGGTGCGTCTCAAAGGCAAGCCTCCGCAATCATCCAAGCTGCAAGAGAAGGCCCACACAGCCCTCTCGGATCCCAAGATCAAATCGGTAATGAACTCTGTCGAACCGGCCCCAGTGCTCACAGATGAAGAGTTAGGGGAGTACATATCTGCTGATATAAATGCACCTTCCCTTGATAATATAATCCCGCGGGACAAAATCTCGTATTTTATCAATAATAGAGTGTCTTTCAATTATTCTAGTCTTTCATATTGGAATGCCATGTATACACTAGATAACGCTCTACGGTCGTTACAAACACAAATAACGATCGTCAATCATGTAAATCGAGTAGTCCCGTCCCAAGGAGTCTGTTTTATAGTCCCATCGCGGAATCGGGATGAAGAACCCATCATCTTCGGCAAGTCGAGCGTCATCAAGACCTTCCGCGACTCGAGCCAGAACCAGATACCGGCTGAATACAAGTCTATCGGTATACGGACAAGGCAAAGTACCTCATTCAAAAGATGGGTTACGACCTGAAAAGCAACAAAGGCCTGAACTACGGAAAAGGCCGGTGTCTTCCCCTCCGGCTCCCAACACCTAAAGGAAAGCCGCAGGACTACTATCATCGTACTCGATGGGGGGTAGGCTATGTCACATCGCCGGCTACTCCAGAGAGTTCGGAGGCAGAAGAAATTGAACACTCTCATTCGTCCGAAGCATCAACTTGGGATTCCGATACCAGTATCGGCTCAGTCCTCAGGAAGGTGCTATCAGTCGACATACCATCTGTACAATCTCAAGAGGATGAAGGCGATAACCAAACGCTAGAATTCTTTGAGGAAGAACCATGGGCTCAACGCCTAGGAGCACAGTGGGAGTCTTGTTTTGAATTACGTGAACCCCCTACCGAAGACGAGGTCGAACAAGTTGACCTTGGGGATGGATCTCCTTCCAAATCCATCTTTATCAGCAAGAGTCTAAGGGGAGAAGACCGGGAGTCTTTGGTCTAATTGGCCAAAGAATATATCGACGTCTTCGCCTGGAGCTACGAAGATATACAGGGACTTGATCCTCGATCACAATGCATAGACTTAACATCTTGCCTGATGCTAAGCCTGTAAAGCAACAACAACGACATTTTCGTCCTGACATCATGAACGCTATCGATCAGGAAGTGGACAAACTCCTGAGCAGCGGGTTCATCCGTAAAGAGCAACATCCAGATTGGGTGGCCAATGTCGTCCCTGTCACCAAGAAGAATAGGAAGATGCGAGTCTGCATCGACTTCAGGGATCTCAATAATGCTTGCCCGAAGGACAAATTCCTGCTTCCAATCACTGACGTGATGATCGACAATACATGTAGCTTCTAACGCATGTCTTTCATAGATGGGTACTCGGGCTACAACCACATCAAGATGTTCCCCGATGACGCAAAACACACGTCATTCAGGACTCCGAAGGGGTTTTTTTCTACACAGTGATACCCTTTGGCTTGAAAAATGCTGGTGCTACATACCAAAGAGCTATGAGTACCATCTTCCGTCAACATCTGTGCAAAACAGTTGAATACTATGTTGATGATATCGCCGTCAAGAGCCATCTCAAAGATGATCACCTACAAGACCTAAAGATAGTCTTTGATCTCATGCGAGCGCATCAACTCAAGATGAACCCCGCTAAATCCTTCCTTAGGGTTTCCAGTAGAAAGTTCTTGGGCTTCATTATCACGGCAAAAGGCATTCATGTCGATCCCGAAAAAACCAAAGCCATCCTTGACATGGACCCTCCGAAGAACCTCCGAGAACTTCGAGGCCTGTAGGGGCGTCTGGCATACATCCGAAGGTTTATAGCAAACCTTTTCAAAAAATGCCAACCCTTCACCCAGCTCATGAAGAAGGGAGTCTCCTACGTCTAGACAGAAGAATGCCAGTAAGCTTTCGATGATATCAAAGCTTACCTGACGAGCCCGTCAGTCCTGGTGGCACCCGTCACAGGCAAAGCATTTCTCCTCTACGTTCGTGCCATAGATCATTCCTTCGACGCTTTGTTAGCTCAGAACTACGATATGGGCTACAAGCAAGCTATCTACTACCTTAGTAGAATGATGATCGGGGCCGAACACCGGTACAACCCCGTCGAAACGGAGTGTTTGGCCTTAGTATTCGCCATCCATAAGACTCGCCATTATGTTTTGGGCCAGACAATTCATGTCATCTCCCGAGTCAATCCACTCAGGGTTCTCATGACGAAGCTGGGATCTTTGAACTCCAGACTAGCTACATAGGCAATCCTGTTGACGCCGTACGACATGGTGTTCATTCCACAAAAAGCCGTCAAGGGTCAAGCTCTAGCCGACTTTTTAGCCGCGTACCCCATCTCGGAGTCCTCCAGACTCTATGAAGACATCCCGGATTAGGTCCAAGAATCAAACGCCACCGAAGAAAACTCCTTCTGGCGGGTGTTTTTCGATGGCGCTTCGAGAATAGGCCCAAAAGGCCAAATCATCGCAGGAGTGGGGGTGGTCCTAGTCTCCCCCGATCAGCTGATCATCCAGCGTGCTTACTCCCTTTCGAAGCCATGCTCCAACAATGTTGTCGAGTACGACGCTCTGATTATGGGACTTTAGCTGGCGCAATAGATGGGGGTGGATCATCTGGAAGCTTACTGCGACTCAAAACTCGTCGTTAATCAAATCCGAGGGCAATACGAAGTTTGCCATGAAGATCTGGTTCCTTATCATGAAGCTGCATTGAATATTATTTCAACCTTCACCAAGTTTTTCATAGAACACGTACCTTGGTTACAAAACTTGGAGGCTAACGCCCTCGCCGACCTCGCAGCTTCATTAGCAGCACCCCTCGGGACTCAACACTATGTCACGGTAGTCGGACGAGACTTGGTCTATCCCAAAAACAACCTATGCTCACAAATGGCCCATGCCATGATGACAAGTGCCGGTGTTAATGTTCGAGACTGGAGGTTCCCATTCATCGACTTTGCTGTCTATAGAATTCTCCGAGAAGGCCCGAAAGAAGCCGTCTCGATCAGAAGACGTTTCCTTGGGTTTTATTATGATACGGCGACTAAAACGTTGTACCGACGTTCCTTTGATGGACTTCTCCTTCAATGTCTATCCAACGAAGAAGCAGTCGAAGCCCTTCGGGAATCTCATGACGGGACTTACGGGGCTCATCAACCTAGCCCTAAGTTGCAGGATCGACTGCGACGCATAGGTTACTACTGGCCATCCATGGCAGCCGACGCCGTCGACTATGCTAAAAAGTGCCATGCTTGTCAGCTTCACGCCAACTTCATCCATACACCGTCGGAACCACTACATCCTACGGTCGCCTCCTAGCCCTTTGAAACTTGGGGCATGGATATTGTAGGACCTATTACCCCTCCTTCATCGAGGGGACACCGCTTTATCCTAGCCATCACCGACTACTTCTCCAAATGGGCAGAAGCAGTTCCACTAACGGAAGTAAAAAGCTCTAGGGTGATCAGCTTCATCAAGTATCATGTCATCTACCATTTCGGGGTACCCCGCAAGATCATCCACGACAATGGTCCTTAGTTCATCAACCATGTTTTCAGCAGATTCTGTTACAAGAACCACATTCAAAATATGGCATCAACCGCCTACAATTCGGCAGCAAACGGATTGGTCGAGGCTTTTAACAAGACTATCGTCAAGCTACTCAAAAAGGTCGTATCATCCAACAAATGCGATTGGGATGAAAAGCTCGACGAATGTCTTTGGGCCTACCGTACAACGGTACGGACTCCGACAGGCAATACTCCATTCTCCTTAGTCTACGGGAGCGAAGCAGTACTGCCTCTCGAGATTCAGATACCCTCTCTCCGTGTAGCCATCATAAATCAATTGACAGAAGAAGACAACCCGCATCGTCGTCTGCGAGAATTGGAAGCACTGGACGAAAAACGTCTCCTAGCTCAGCAGCGCATTAAACTTTATCAAGCCCGTATATCACAGGCTTTCAACAAAAAGGTCAAGTAGAGGACTTTCCAAGTTGGCGACCTGGTCTTAGCAGTCAGGAGGCCGATGGTGTTGACTCACAAAACACCAGAAAAGTTCGAGCCCAAGTGGGAGGGACCTTTCATCATAGAGACGGTATACTCAAACGGTGCTTACCACCTCGCTCGACCGAATGGGGACTTGTTCATGATGCCCATCAACGGCAAGTTCCTTAAGAAGTACTACTCATGACATCTTTCAGACATGTACTTCCATCTCTACCCAACAAGGGAGTCAGTGGACCTGATCACTAGAGCTCATGTACATCTCCCCTTCATAAAATCTTATGCTTTCGGAACCCAGTTGTTCCATGGCATTCTATCTCCAGTAGAAGAACAACCACGTCCACATTACCTCTGAGTTGCTCCTCTACGCCATGCAAAGCAGAATCTTACACTACATAAGATTGTGCTACTTATCATGTTTACCAAGTCCACATTACCTCTGAGTAAACATCCCGTACAAACAACCCCAGCGTTGCCGTACACCGATCGCAGAACTTCCATGTCCATATTACCTCTGAGTAGTTCCGCGTATCCCCCCAGAGTCACTCCTACCACGTCCATAACACCTTTGAGTAGGAAGATTCCATCATTTGAACCCCATATTTGCCACGTCCATATTACCTCTGAGCAAACATGTCGGTTCTCTCAAACTTATTATCTGTACCTAAAAACTAAGGTGCGCAAAAGATAATAGGTCCACACAAATCACTAGTTCATGACAGCAAAAATGAACACACCATAAAATTCTTTATTTTTTATTTAAAAGTAAAGGATTACATCCCAGCAGATATTACAAAATAACAAAAAAAGACTACAATCCCTAAGCATCACCGGGATTGGCAGAAAGCTCTTTAATTCGATGCTTCAAGTCTTCCGCCCGAGTCTCTGCGGTCGACAAGACCCGGCGTTCGGCTTCTTGACACATCACCTCTACAGCTTCAGGGGCAATATCATTCTCATACTTCTCGTCTAGCCGTTACGGCTAGTGGGTCAGGAAAAGCATCTGGCGGGTAAAAGCTGCTTCCTCCTCCTTAGATGCTACATGTTCAGCCTGGATTCGCTCAGCATCTAACAAGAGTTGGGCTCGCTGGTCTTCAACGAGGCGGATCTTGGCAGTGACCTCCGCTATGCTAGCTTCCAACGAGGCCCGCAACTCCATATTTCCTGTGTGGATTGAGATAGCCTCTCCACCGCAGCCTCAGCTTCGGCCACCTCGCGGTCCCAGACAGCCACCGTGGCCTGATACGACGACTCGACTTCGGCTATCAGTTTCTCCTTTTCTTCTTCTATCAGAGCAGAAAAGTCATTTCGCCGGATACTCCGAAGCTCGGAGAGAAGCTGGTCAAGCTCGGCCACCGACGCCTCAAGAATCCCGGCCATATGATCGTGGCTACGATATGAACGTATCAAACCAATAGAAGGGAGCGCTATAGCTTTTGTCGTCGCGAAACTCCCGTTCGCATTCAACACCGTTGATACACCCTTCTGCAGCATCTTGTATACTACTTCAACAACAAACTGTACATACTCATCCGCATCAGCCAACACCTGAGGCGTCATAGCAGGAGTTGTAGGAGCTGCGGTGAGGGACGGCGGACCTGAAAAAGATCCATCGACTTCAATCTGCGAGGTTGAAACCTCGACATCAGCGGACTCTCCCTCGACGTGGACTTGAACTTCGTCGCTCGCCAGCGGAGCCAAGAGAGCGAAAGGAGCCGAGCGGGGTGTCGATATCGTCCCCCAAGTGGAAGAAGCGATAGAGGGTTCAACCAGCAAACCCTTACCCTTTTCAATTTCGGAGGGACCACCGACGTCTGGGGTTGTCTCCTCCGTCTCCAAAATACTATCAGCATGCCGCATAGGACCTTCTTCCTCCAGCAAAATGGCAAGATCAGCACTTGTTTCCTGACTTGGATCCCATGGAGCCAGGCTTGGCAGACGAGTCTCGCCTCCCTCATCGAATCCCTCTGCGGGAATAGAATCTGTCGGTACCTCCCGATCGACAGCCAGCTCGTCGTCCGCTACTGGGTCTGGGTAGGACTCGGCAACGGTGTGGCCGACCTCCCTTCATTATGATGAAGAGGGGAATCATCCCTCTCCTCTGTTACAACCATGCATGTGTCTCCTACTACAGGCTCAGGGACCTCTGGAGGAACGTCATCCGAAGAAGACGAACTCCATTCCTCTTCCTCATCTGGAAGAACAGGTTCTGCTGGGACCTCGATACCAGAAGCCCCCATGGCAGCTTGTATCTCCACAGAAGTCACATCATCCGGGTTCTCCTCTACGGAAGATAACACAATCGGCGGAATACGCTTGTCAGATGAGCCCGCCACCCACTTTGGTCCGCTAGCACCCAATTTCGGAGTTCGGGGTTTCCTTTTCAGCGGCTCCTATAAAAAGAAAGCATATGTTATAAAAAATGATAGAACTAACTAGACTATGGGGGACGTCCTTACCTCCACAGGAGCCGATTCTGTTGACACTTCCGACGATATTGCTTTCCTCTGCCTCTTCGGCGCAGAAGAATCGGCCTCTGTGCCGGTACGTCTCTTCGGGCGATCAGCCGAGGGCTCTGCCTGAGTGCCCTCCGAGGATACGGCAGGGGAGTCTCGATAACCAACCTCTGGTGGACGGTACGATCGAGCCTTCGCCAACATATTCCCAGTTGTCTCCAATTGGGTGCCGACAATGAAACTGGTCTCCCTATCATATCCAGGGGATATGGTGTTCATCGCACAATAAAATTTGGCGGTCGGAAAAAGAATCGGCGGCTGCGGATTCAGAACTGGCATGGTAAAATGAGCTTCGGTACATCCGACATTGTAGTAATGCCAAGCTCGTGCCCCGTCCAGCAGACTCCCAATATACCCCAGGCTGGTACTGGGGTTCCCCAACATCAACTGGGCATAGCCGAATTGACGTGCGAAAGGGCTCGGCAAGTACGGTTCCAAGTAACAATGGTTTTTATTCCTGTACACCAAATAGGGATGGTCGGATGCTTTGCAACCAACGTAATCCCCACGGAGACAGAGTTGTTGCATCTTCACCCGAATCAGCTAAATCTTTATTTGCTTCGAAGCCGGTAAAAATAGGATCGACGTTAGTGATCTCCTATCCCTGAAGGTAGGACAAAACCCTCCTACAAACAGGAACGCCCGTATGCAGCCAGTTCCTTTGGTAGAAGCGACGAAGGAATGCGTCCCGGCTACGTGGTCTTCTTCCTGGCCCGGACTCATCACATTAGAATGGTGCAAAATCAACCACCCCATCAGATAGTGAAACGACAGTTCGGCACGAGGAAATTTGCCGTTCTTACCTCGTTCGTGAACAACGTCACCTGCAAATTCTTGTGGACCTCGCAGCAGGTTGCATACCATCGCGGGAAGTAGAGCCAAGGGATGGCCAAAAACCAACTTCACAGCTGGCAGGATCAGGTTCCGGGTCACCCTCTCCACAGAGCCTGACCCGCCTGAAAAGACGTAATCCCGGAGCCAGATCATCAGATAAGCAGCCAACACTGCTTTGGACGACATCCGATGAGTGAGGTGCCAGAAACAGCTATAGGAGCGCTAGTCCGATTCCCGGTCCGTGTTTTCCTGGGGACTCTTCTCATTTAGTCTGCTCATTTCAGAGAGCACCTTAGTACTAGAAAGAGCTGACGGAGTCGTAAACTGAGAGGGATCCTCCTTGTCTTGCTCAAAGACATAATCCCTCCAAGCAGTCACGTAGGGCTGCGCTCCGCCCTTATCCTTCTTCTGCATATAATAATGGTGACTTGCCACTTCTTTGAAGACAGACATCATCTCCTCCTCTTTGTCCCCTAGGACTTGGAACTCCTCGTTAGTTGGGAAATACTCCTCATAGGGTTCTGATCCCCAAGGAAGCCTCGACACCTCATACATTTCATGAAGTGCAAGTCCCAGTTCCCCCACCGGAGTGAAGAAGGTCCCGGTCTGGGTGTTAAACATCTCCAGAAGCGCAAGGAACATATGCCTGTTGATGTCGACGTCCGCCTGGATGGCACGGATAGCGGCAGTCAGTCCAATCTCTCTGAGTTTGGTTCGAAACTTCGTCAGAACCCAGAGTGTCAGCTTATCCCACTTGGATACATAATGACACCAGCCCTCTACCTGAAAATCACCCTTCGGGTATGATCGCTTCGATGACAGCATATGATTAGTGAAAGTCGAAGCACCAAAGGCAAAAATGTCGGCAGGAACGTTGCTATAAATACTCTCAAGACAAAGAGTTCGCCAGGTGAAAGAAGGCCCAGCCCGCGTGGCGACCAAAATATCCCTCTGGTTCGAGGTAGCATCGATCCTGATGGTGCCCGCCACCGCTCCCCCCTGAGATGGGGATTAACTTCCATGACATCCTCCTCTTGGAAGCAAGACGGCAGAAAGCCGTCAAAGGCCAGTGCCGCTCGAGCTGCTTCGTAAACATATGCACCCCTTTGGCTGAGAAAAACCAATCTTCCTTAATCCTCAGCACCTTAGCTTCAATAGAAGTGAGGCAATCCCCAAACATGAACTCAGGCTTCAGGAAAGTCTCATTACCAGGAATGGCAGATTGCAAACTTCCACGCTCCATCATCCGCTGGAGAAACATATACTGTTGCCCCTTGATTTGGGTCATTATCTCGAGAGACTGATCCAGCGTGATGGCAGCTTGGGCAGGATTTATTACCTCCTCGTTATAATCAACTCCCATCTGACAAAGAGCAGCGTCCAGAAGTACTTCGCTCAAAAGCGGGACGGTCATCGAAACTGGCGGTCAGGGAAAGACAATAAAAACTCAGATATTTTAAAATAACAAAGAAATATATGTCTGAGCCGAGTTCTCATCAGAAGCGTACACAATGAACCCAAGCTCAGGCGCATCTGAAAGGAGGCTTCAGCGCATCATCGGGACTCGAAGTCCATACGCGTCAGTAAGAAGCTTCAGCGCATCATCAGGACTCAAAGTCCATGTGCGTCAGCAAAATGCTTCAGCGCATCATCAGGACTCGAAGTCCATGTGCGTCAGCAAGAAGCTTCAGCGCATCATCAGGACTTGAAGTCCATGTGCGTCAGTAAGAAGCTTCAGCGCATCATCAGGACTAGAAGTCCATGCTCATCAGCAAGAAGCTTCAGCGCATCATCAGGACTCGAAGTCCATACGCGTCGGAAAGAAGCTTCGTGCATTATCAGGAGTCGAAGTCCATGCGCGTCATCAGCAAGAAGCTTCAGCGCATCATCAGGACTCGAAGTCCATGCGCGTCAGCAAAAAGCTTCAGCACATCATCAGGACTCGAGGTCCATGTGCGTCAACGTGTGCGAGTTCTAAAAGAAGATTTTATGTTTCTCAAAATTCAGAAAGCAACGACAAAGAATGACAAAAAACCACCAATCACCATCGGCCGAACGTCGACGGGCATCCTGGGGACAGCATCAACAGAAGCCTCTGCAGGCTCTTTTCCTTTGCTTCGTCCTCGGCCAGCACCACCGTGAGGAGTTTTGGGAGCCATTTCTCGAAAAGGACAAAAGGTTCTCAAAGAAGAAGGAGAAAAAGAACTCTAAAGAAGAAAAAAGCTTTGGCAGAAAGTAGAAGACTCTTTCTCTCTCTATCAGATGCCTATTTATAGGCTTGGGTGACGTCAGCCGCCGCTTAGGGTTCTGCGAAATAATAATTACAAATAATGCAAAAAGATCATCATTAATCCTTTGTTTATTACGAAGCGTTATCGTTGGCATTTAAAACTGAGAGGAGCATGCGCCTCATCACAGATGCGCAGAGCAATCATGTGCCCCGAACAGTTATGCGCCCCATTGAAGTCAACACCATGCTTCTTATTCAAAGTATTCCAAAACATGACGAAAAGTATTGAAAACTTTGAAGGGGATCTTGTAGAAGCATGGAATTTCAGGCGCATCCAAAGGCCAGAATTCCTATGCGCCTAACATTACATGCGCCAGGGAGCTCAGATGAAATACTTGGCACAGCAATGAGCAAAAGTATAGACATCAAAAGAAGATTTTTATTTCATATAAAAGTCTATTACATGTCTAAAAAAGGCTTTGCAAAGGAGAATTTCTACAAAAAGAAAGATCCTAAGACTACAGCCAGGCGCAACAAACCGCCATGTGCCTCCTGCCAGGTGCATCATATGCCAGGCGCATCACTTCAGCGTCTCAGTCAGGCGCGTCTCTTTGGCGTCTCAGTTAGGCGCATCATGAAGTCTCAGCATATGCGCTCTACTTTCGATCAGATCAAGTGCTTCGGCTAAAGGAGCAGCTTTGGGCAGAACCAGAGTGGGCAGCCAACCCCACTCTAGCAGAAGGAAGAGCTCTCCAAAGCCCAAGGAAGAGGAGAGCACCACAATTTCGATCTGCGGCTCTTCCGGCATAACGGAGATGGGGCTCGTGCATCCCGACCTTTAGATGCAACAGGCACCTTCGGCCTGCCTCAGAACCCCGCAATTCCGACTTTTGGATGTAACAGTCACCTTCAAGTGCATGAACAAAGACAACTCGTCGCATCTTCACCTTTGGGAGCATCTTATCAACAGAATGTGCTCGAGCAAAGAAGTTCATTCGGGAGGACGTGAGAGAACGAGAAGCAAACTCTCTTCTTACTGCTATTTATAGGCCGGGCAAATCAAACCCATGTGCCAAGTGGCAGGATCTCTGAATCCCGTGCAATGAATTTGTATCTATGGTGATGAACCTGACCCTTCGAATTCGGCCAGGTCAAAACGACTATTTAAAGCACTTGAAGAACTCAAAAGTCGGACCAATAAAGCCGCGTCATGCAAACGGATGCGCCGGTCAGATACCACGCATCGTACAGACGCACCCGTCAGTACCAAGTGCCCCGTATGGATGTGCCCAATAAAGTACAGATCCATGCATCCTAATCAATATGGACCCGTGCGCCCAATCGCCCCATCAAGCAATTAATGCCAAAGTGATAGAGTTGGCAGCACGTCCCCCGAGGACTGAATGGTTGGCAGCTTTTTCAGAAGATGAAGCATCGCCGATGTCAGCATCATCATTACTTTCCTCCGACGGTTACAAACCCACGTGGCCGACCAACCACTCGCATGTGCCTCAGCAGCTATGCGCCCGAAGACTCGCATGCGCCTCAAAAGCCGTATGCCCAGACCGGTTCGTGACTCCTGAAGATTGTGAGCCAAATTCTCATGCGCCCAATCCCAGGCACATCCTGTCAGATCACTCTCCACCAAATCCGAGATCTTTGAGCTACGGACATGCGCCACGTGTCCTTTGACTCAATTCAGCCTATAAAGGGGTACTAATCACCCAAGATCTCAGCAACTGAAAGATCCTCTCCCCTGCTACGTGCCAGCCCACAAATGCAGTATAAAGGATTCAAACCACAAATGATGGTGCATTATCCATGCGCCTCCCGCAGCTTCAACCACGTGGCGTCCCCACGTACAGGCGCATCCTACATATGCATACATGAGCAGCCCAACCTGCTGCTTATAAATAGAGGGATCATTTCCTTCTTCTACACACAGACAGACATACAGAGCCCGGAAGAGACACTCAACGTCTTCTTCCTCTCCGCAAGCTCCAGCAACCAGAGCAACTCAGACCTTCAAATAACCGAAAACTGCCGTCAAATCGTCAACGGAGTTAACGCATTACCACTCACTCCATCGACACAGGACCCAGCTATAAACAAAAGTGTACTCCTAGGACTACATCTAAGTCCTACATTGTAACACTGTTCTGTTTGTAACTGAAATTGCAATCAAAAGATTTTAATGGCAAACATAAATATAATAAAGGAATGATGCATAATTAAGTGAGGACTGATACAAAAGCCTCCTTCATGAGCTAACACCTATGTGACCCCCTTCACTGATACAATATTCATATATCAGTACTCGAGCTCCTCATGCCCTATCCTAAGCAGTATTTATTACTGCTGGTAATAGCAGTAGATGCTACTATAGGATTGCTTTTGGTACAAGGCCCGACCCTCCCTATAGCAAGCTGCTATCAAACAGCAACCATGATGTTGCTACTGCTCTATAGCAGCATATACGCTGCTACTAAGTCGAGCCCTCTCTCTATTGCTGCTATGCTAAAATCCTTTATTCACTATCAGTGAACATATATATAGCGCCCATTCTCAATGGACTGACACAAACATAAATATATAACTAAAATATATATATATATATATATATATATATATATATATATATATATATATATATATATATATATATCCAAAAATAGTCTACTGTCTACTGATACATGATCCCAATAACTGATACATTGTCCTACTCCTCTTATGATAGTTAACAGAGGCATACATGCCCCAACTCCAGTATACTTCTATCACAACTCCCACTTGCCCGAGCCCCAAGTTAAGGACTGACACACCTGTATCAAATGACTGATATATGCCAACCTATTTAACTGATAGCAGTTACAACTAAGCCTTGTATACATATAAGATACTTCACATACAAATATACATTAATAGTGTCAGCACCTCCTATCCCCTTCACTGCAATAGTATTTATAGATACTCAAAACAGTTCTAAGACTGAGTACACAAATATATATATATATATATATATATATATATATATATATATATATATATATATATATATATATATATATATATGGGAACACCCTCTAACTCAAAAACAGTCCAAAATATCCCTTCAACCAAACTATACACAAATCAATACAATACTCTTATCTAACACTAAAAAATTCTAAAGAGGATAACCTATATTAATATAAATCCAAATACAAGTGTGTCAAATCTGGATTTAGAGTGTTGGATGCTCTTTTGGTCATATTGTCAAACACTTAGCGTGCGTATCGGGACACGTTGTGATACCCATGATACGAACCCCAAATAGATTCAAACTTGACCCAAAGCACACACACATATTCTAAATCACAAATATGACCTAACAAACCTATTCACCAACCCTGGAAATGTTATTCTCAGATTTTTCCCCCAAATTGGGTCAAATACAAAGGGAAAAGTCTCTAAATGGAAAGAGAAGAGTCAAAACTCCTCACCATTGGCAATCGTAATGCATGGGGGTTACTATTTGATGTCTCTACACTATTTAATGCAAATTAGAGGGTTTAGAAAATATGTACTTATTGGGAGATGGATGCCCAACCTCCAATGCTTGGCTTCTATTGTCTTCTACTCTCCATGGGGAAGATAATGAGATCAATTTGGGCAAATTTGAAGAAGATTTGGTGGAAGGAATAATTGGGGAAGAACCTCCCGAATTAGGGTTAGGGTTTCAAATGGAAAGAGGAGAAAAAAGAAGTTATTCTTCTTATAGGCAAGGGGAATGGCTTGGTCGGCCACAATAGGTAGGTTTAGGGCTTTGGACTAGTGTAAAATGTCTATGAAGTCCCTCTTCAAGTGTCATGACAAGTTTAGGAAAAGGCCTTTCTTCTTAATTAGGTATTTAGTCTAATTTTCAAATTAAACTTGCTTGTTTAACTAGGGACTAACTAAACCTATAAAAATGGGTTTAATGAAAGTCTAGTCTCACTAATTAGGTCCACTAGGGTCATGACTAATCAACTAGTCCATCTAATTAAAACAGCACTATAGTTATCATATAATATGTCACTTGCACAAATAAATTAATTAAATAATACACATATTTATAAAACACAATAAGTCTAAAATACCTCTATTTCTAGAATGTGGTAGTGATACAAAAGGATAATTTTGGGTCAAAACAGTATCTACCGTTGGACCCGCTTTGCACCAAAAGTGTGCGAGAACCTACGGTCTCTAAAGTCCACAAATTATATACCTACGAGTCCAGTTTTTTTAGACAAACTCAACAATATGTCCAATTTTTTATTTCGATTAGCCGCACACAAAATCGCCCATTGAGTCGAATCATTAGTCCGTCAAAACGGCGACCCAGTTAACTGTCTCAAAATTGGACCAAACATGCCTTACAGTACCAAAAAATTGATATGAATCCAATGGCGCATGTTTCGTCGCAAGTTAACAACATGCACGAATTAATTGGAATTTTTGTAAAGTGTCTGATACGGCCTTTTTCGACCAATACGCCTCGAATTCGTCGCGTACACGCAACCAATTCGAGTTCCGTCAAAGCCCACACGTCCACAACATCCGTACGCACCTTATATGCCTTTAGGTTGCGATAAAGTCATTCGGTTTGTCGGGACGGACCCCGTATCTGAAAATTTCAAAGTTTATGAAAACATTTTTGCTATATTTTTCTCGATTTTCAAACTGATTTCTTTTATTGTCTAACTAAATAGAAATAAAACTAATAATAGGGTTTCCATGGTGTTTAGGTTGTCTAAAATATTATTTAAATAGATTTCAAAATTTTGCTTTGGATTAGAAGAGATTTACCTTCCAAATTAGGTTTCGGGAATCAAAAATTTGGCTTATACAGAACAGTTTTCTGCCAATATTAGCGTCTATTTTCTCATCGATCTATGGTAGTAAAATAAAAACTAATTAAAGTATCTTATAGACGTATAGGTTGTGTTTGTATGAGAAGAGACAGATCGAGAAACGATCGAGCGAGGATGCCAAGAGCACGCCGGGAAGTCGGCCCTACGACTGTTGTTGCTGCTACACTGCTGTTGTGTTCCGGCGCACTCCGGCGGTCCAGCGGCGTGCAGTGGCGGCGCATGGTGTCAAGGGTAGTCGCTAGGACGTCAAGGATGGTTGGGTCGCACGGCGTGGGCTTTGGCTAGGGTCTGCTAGGATATTTTTCTTCCTCTTTTACTTTTGTCGACCTTTAAATACCCGAAGGGGGGAGATCGGGTCTATTGGAGTACTGTTCTCGTAAGGAACAGTATCTCCAAGGAAATCTTTTTTTTCATATATATCTCGCTCTCGGTATATATATATATATATATATATATATATATATATATATATATATATATATATATATATATATAAGGACTAGCCTAGTGGTAGTGCTTATATATAAGGACTAGCCTAGTGGTAGTGCGGAGGGCCGCCCGAGCACAGGACTCGGGTTAGAATCCCCCTTTTACGGCTGGGTGGCTTTGAGCCACAACCCAGCTTGGAGAAAGGACACGTCAACACACATATATATATATATATATATATATATATATATATATATATATATATATATATATATATATATATATATATATATATTTGGAATACAACAAACTATATTAATGTAGGAGAGGCAAAATGCCGAAGCCTTTACAAGTAAACCCTAAAAGCAAAATAAAACAAGAGGGGGAAAATGAGCAGGGAAGCTATCCCCATATGAATGTCAGCTATTCAGGTGGGGCCAGAATCCCTTCCTGACGTGCTTGCAGTGTCTGCTAGCCTTGTGAATCTGTCCGTGGACCTCGCAAATCAGTTGGTTGATGTTGTACTGGCGCCTCTCGTATCTGGATTTATTTTTGTTCTTCCAAATGACCCACGTAATGGCGGCTGCAACGATCTGGTGGTCGTGCGATGCTTTACCCCAATCAACAAGAAGATCGTTGAAGCCCCTAGCATCCTGGTCCGAGAGGCAAAGGTTAGCGAAAAATATATATATATATATATATTTGGAATACAACAAACTATATTAATGTAGGAGAGGCAAAATGCCGAAGCCTTTACAAGTAAACCCTAAAAGCAAAATAAAAACAAGAGGGGGAAAATGAGCAGGGAAGCTATCCCCATATAAATGTCAGCTTTTCAGGTGGGGCCAGAATCCCTTCCTGACGTGCTTGCAGTGTCTGTTAGCCTTGTGAATCTGTCCGTGGACCTCGTAAATCAGTTGGTTGATGTTGTACTGGCATCTCTCGTATCTGGATTTATTTTTGTTCTTCCAAATGACCCACGTAATGGCGGCTGCAATGATCTGGTGGTCGTGCGATGCTTTACCCCAATCAACAAGAAGATCGTTGAAGCCCCTAGCATCCTGGTCCGAGAGGCAAAGGTTAGCGAACCTGACGCACACTGCCATAGGCAGATTGCCACGATAAAGGATGTGCTCAGCTGTCTCAGCCTGTCAATCCGAGCCGCAATAGCAAGCAGAAGCTAAGCTGAAGCCAATGGTAGCTAGGGCATCGTCGGTAGGTAGTTTTCTGCGAAGCGCTCTCCACATCAAGAAAGACCACTTCTTGGGGATGTAAGACTGCCAAATGCCCCACTGATGGGGGAAGGGTTATCGATACCGCGAACAGCTCAACGAGCGGTTTCTAAAGTGAATGAACCATGAGTCATTGGGGACCACCGCAGAGTGTCTAGGCCCGTACCGATCACAACTCCGAAGTCTGCAAAAACATCTACTGCCTCCTCATTGAGCCACTCCGAGATTCGCTCCCGATTCACTCCCCCTTGCTGGTCCACACATCTCTAATAGTGGCAGTAGCCGGGGCACCCGGCCTAAGGTCGTCCACGGCCCACCTTTCAGAATATATAGACGATTCTCCCATGCCCAGCTGAAGATGGATCAGAGGTTCTGCAAGTTGTCGACCGTGCAGAATGCGGCGCCAAGATACGAAGGATCTGTTGTTGAAGGAGGCAGAGGACGGGTGTAAGTGCTTAAAGTATCTGGCCTTCATGAAACGAGCCCACAAAGACTGGTTCTCCTGCAGCTTCCACCATATTTTCATGGAGCAAGCATCAACGATGTGGACCAACCTGCTGAATCCTAGGCCACCCTCATCCGTAGGTCTAGCCATGGTGTCCTAACTCGTCCAATGATGCTTATCCTTGCCGTCAATATGACCCTAGAAGAAGTTGGAGAGAAGGTTTTCGATGTTTGTGATGACCTTCTTCGGATGAGAGCAAGCAGCTAGGGTGTAGATCGGGATGAAAGAGAGCACATGCTGGATCAAAATAATCTTACCTCTAGGCAAAAGAATCGCGTTGTGCCATCCCTTAATCATTTTCCTTATCTTCCCCACTAATCCATCGAAAAGTCCCACGTTAGTTCAGTCGTACACCAGCGGGCACCCAAGGTAAGTGAATGAGGGGTACTTAATGGAATAAGAAATGATACTAGTGAGCAATGCGGTTTGTTCTCTGTCTGCATGTGATGGGCGTAGATGACACTCTTGGTAGTGTTGACACGCTGGCCGGAGCATCTGGTGTATCTCTGAAGCGTGGTGTTAACCACCTCCACTGACCCCACATCACCAGAAGAAAAAATGATGATGTCGTCAGCATAAGCCAAGTGAGTGATGATCGGGCAGCCGTTGGCTTTGTGGAAGTGCTTAAAGCGAGGGGAGCCCGATATATTGTTTAGATTTCTGCTAAGGGCTTCAGCGGCGATGATAAAAATGGTAGAGGATAAAGGGTCTCCTTGTCTAACACCGCGACTGGATTTAAAAAATTCGTCAACTTGGCCGTTGACGACCGTGGAGAACCATGTGTTGCTGATCGACCTCCAGACGATGTCAATCCAAGTTTTCAAAAACCTAAAGGCTCTGAACACTCAGATCATGAATTGCCAGTCCTGTCTATCGTAAGCCTTTTCCATGTCCAGTTTGATAGCTATGTTCCCACCTCTAGATGGGAATTTCATGCAGGTGATCATCTCTTGGGCCAGGAGGATATTGTCGAGGATATTACGACAGGAGGATATTGTCGAGGATATTACGACCGCAGACGAAATCGCTTTGCTCTTCCTAGATAATCTTGGAGAGAATCCCAGACATGCGGTTATATATATATATATATATATATATATATATATATATATATATATATATATATATATATATATATATATAAAATATATATATATATATATATATATAATATATAATATATATATATATATAACCCCTCTTCCCGACTTTCTCAAAAAATTTAATTTTAATGATTGTATTTAAAGGTGATTTTCGTTAAGACTTTCTAAAAAGATATCTTGTTGTTTGTCTATTTTCCAAAGCTGTTTTAAAAATCATGGTTTAATGGCACTAATTTACTTTAATAATTGTCGTATTTTATTCTTTAATTATAAATGTTTTGATCATTATCCTCGTGCTTCCAATAAATACTAACTAAATTTATGGTGTGATTACCATTTACTTTTCGTAGAGATATTTTTTATTAGCACTACGAAATATCAGATAGAAACTATTGGGCTTTCATATAATCATTATTGGACTTCGTTATGAATTTCAAAAGGTTTTTGGTTATTAATTTTGGGCTTCTAAATATCAGCTTCGAAAATGTTTTGGAAGAATACTTGGATAAAACCCTAGTAACAAAAGATTTGGTTAAATTCTTTTTTTTAAAAAGGAAATTTTGGATTTATATAAATACCTACTAAATTATTTATTGATTTCATTTGAAAATATGTGAGTTAAATTATTTATGTCGATCGCCTATTTAAATTGAATTTGAATTCACGCAATTGAAATTATTTGATAATGGGGAATAATATTTACATTATTATAACGATCGTTTATAGTTTGGCGATTAGTTTGCATTCAAACCATATTTGAGTTTATATGAAAAATTATCTATTTGAAATTAGTTCAACTTAAATAGAAGAATTCGCTTTAAATTATCCTATATGTATAAAATATATTTTTAAATGCTTATGGTGATAAATTGGTTAGATTAAGCCGTCTTAAAAACGTCTATTCTTATCCTTGATTAATAAGAGGTTTGTAGTTATTTATAAATAAATAAAATTGATACGATTGATTTATTTGTGATAATAGTAAATAGTTTCATATCAATCCTATCCAGCTTATGCGTCAAAATCTCCATGAACTATGAAACCGTATTAAGATTTTCTTCCACATGTATATGAGAGCCAACTAAAAAACCCAAGCCTGTGTCTTCACTTGCACTCCCAGCCAAGCCATTCAGATTCCATCAAATCCCTTCTCCTCATCTTAATGGGATTTAAGGAGAGTACACACATATATGTATATATAGATATAAAGCACTAAAACTCTCGCCCTCATCTACATATCACAAATTCCTACTATCGTCTCTCCTTCCTTCCGGACAGTGCTATCCCTCTCCCCGGCAAGCCCCGCCATCAACAGTAAAACACCACCATCATCACCATCATGGACTTTCCGTTTCAACAACCAGCCACCAACGTAGTTCCACCCAAACTCACCATCCCCGGCCAACCCAAACACTGTCGACCATCATCTCCAACACCACCATTAAACCACCATCGCCTCCACTACAACAATTCCAACATCATACCACTCCAGCCAATACACAAATAATAATGGTGCCGAAGTGTCCGTGACCACCACCACAGTCATCGTGTCCAGACGCGGGTTCGCTCCCGGGCGTTCGTGTCCGTGTATGGATCCATTCTCTTTATTCAGTTTCTTACACCAAAAGAATCATGTGTCCAATCCTTCCGACACAGTACAGATACAAGGGAAATTCAAAATATCCTGACCTCGACTCCGATAAACTCACTGTACGCCACTACTCCTCATGGGGCTCCGTCGTCGACAAGCTCCTCTATTGTGCCAGCTTCCCCGCCCTATCAACTCTGCGTACGCGGGCCCTTCCATCCCTCGTACGCCCGTGCTCTGTCGCAGCCGCGTCCGAACAAACCCTACATCGCCCCGCACGCAGCGCTGACCACCACCTCCATCCTCGCGCTCCGGTGGGTGCCGCTCAACCCGAGCGCTCCCTGCCCGATGAGTTTTTCCCACGCGCCTCTGGATGACGAAGCCAGCAGCCGCCGAAGCCCGCCAAGCCCCACCCCAAGTCTCGGCCAACCATCGAGCCGACGGCGCTGTCCGTTGAGTCCTCCGTTGCGAGCGTCTCGCCGGTACCCTCCTGGTCCTCTACCTCGATCCAGATCCATTGCCGTGACCGCCGCCACGCCGAGAAGAGCACCCCACAGTGAGCTTCTTCATCGTTTCCTCTCTCCGCTTCTCTTTCTTCATCTTCACATTCTTCTTCGTAAATAATTTTTCTTCTGTAAAGAAAGAAGAATATGAAGAAAGGAGAAATAAATTTCTCTCTCTGTCTTTTCTTACTTTTTGATATGGATGTTATATTATTCTGGAAATTGCTGAGAAACCCAATTTCAGGGTGGACTTTTATAAAATGCCCACCCGCTGGATGAGTTTTATGAAATACCCAGAATTATGTATTTTCACGTTAAATATTCCAAGATTTCCTTTTAGATGCTACCCGCTGGAAACTGCTATTATTATAATACCGAAACTACCCCTTCGCGCAAATTGGTCATCTATATGTATTTGAATTCAAACAACTCAGATCTGGATTGCGATTTTCGTCTTCTTCTTCTTCACGGGAAATCTGAATTCTATTGCTCTCATCTTCAGCAGAGATCGCAAAGATCGTTCATAGTTCGGTGTGCTTTTCTTCAGTCGAACTCAGATCATCGCTCGTCATCATCATCACCATCATCATCATCTTCATCGTGGAGACATTTGAAGTTTTTCGACGATTAGGTCAATTGTGGAGAAAAGATCTTTCTTCTTCTTTTCCATAAGAATTATCATCGTTTTGAAAGAAGAACGAAACTCTTTATTCCTGACAAAAATTTTCTAAAAAAATATTCTCCATGTTAAAACCACGGAGAATGACCATTCTCCGTGCTAAAATGACGGAGAATGGCATTCTCCGTTTTAAAAACCACGGAGAATGATAATTTTCTATTGGTTTTAACACGGAGAATGTCATTCTCCGTGGTAAAGTGACGGAGAATGGCCATTCTCCGTCATTTTAGTACGGAGAATAGCTATTCTCCGTGGTTTTAACACGGAGAATGGTCATTCTCCGTCTTTTTCAATACGGAGAATGACCATTCTCCTCCATGTTAATATGAGATTGGTCATTCTCCGTGTTAATATCACAGAGAATGACCATTCTCCCTGTCGAAAAAGACGGAGAATGACCATTCTCCGTTGTAAAAAATGACGAAGAATGTCCATTCTCCGTGTAAAGATCACGGAGAATGATTATTATCCGTGTTAATATCACGGAGAATGACCATTCTCCGTAAAGTGACGGAGAATGGCCATTCTCCGTCATTTTAGTACAGAGAATAGCTATTCTCCGTGGTTTTAACACGGAGAATGGTCATTTTTCATCTTTTTTAATACGGAGAATAACCATTATCCTCCATGTTAACACAAGATTGGTCATTCTCCGTGTTAATATCACGGAGAATGATTATTCTCCGTGTCGAAAAAGACGGAGAAAGTCATTCTCCGTTGTAAAAAATGGCGGAGAATGTCCATTCTCCGTGTAAAGATCACGGAGAATGATTATTATCCCTGTTAATATCACGGAGAATGACCATTCTCCGTGATTTTACCACGGAGAATGGCAATTCTCCATGGTTTTGACAAGGATAATGACCATTCTCCGTCATTTAGTACGGAGAATGGCTATTCTCCGTCATTTAGTACGAAGAATAACTATTCTCCTGCGTTTTAACACTAGAAATGGCCATTCTCCATGATTTTACCACAGAGAATGGCGAGTTGAAAGTTTGGAAAAACCATAACTTTTGACTGGAAGGTCGAAACGAGGCCCAATTTGTCGCAAAACGAGCGTATTTTCGAGGAGCCTGAAAGTAACGAATTTTCGTTAGACGGACTTTCAAAATTTCAAAATCGCAAAAAAATGATGTTTTGACCTCCGTTTTGACATGGAAAGATTTTGGAGAAGAAAACCTAGATTCGAAAGTGAGCAGCGTATCGAAGAAGAGGAAGAATAGAAAATGAGCAGCGTAACGAAGAAGATAAAGAATCGAAATCTTTTTTTTGAAGAGTATGTTTCGCGGGTGCTTTGAATTAATTAGAAGGGTAAAAGGGTCATTTGGAACCCGCTTTGGATAAGTTTCTCTAATTCTGTGCACGCGATGAAAATTTTTTTAGCGGTGGGTTTTTCATGAAACTGTTTTAGTTTTTGGGCATTTCATAAATTTCCCCTATATTATTTTATTTAATGACACATTAATATATAGGAACATCATTCAATGAGGGTGTGGATTACTTTGTTAACAATATAAGGATTTGAATATATATACAAATATCCAGTATTGATATTATTACTATATTACTATTATTAGCATTAGTGTAGCTGCTTCTAAATAAATGTTGATGCATTTGATTAGTTTGTAATACATATAGTACGGGCTTGGGCTGAATATTTGTTTGAGGCTTTTATTCGAATAATATTTTATAAATGGGTTCTACTCAATAAACTTTGAATGTTTTAACAATATTTTTGCCTATATACATATTTATGATTGGGATTTTAAATAATATGCTAGTATTATTAATTGGGGCTTATTTATACTTGGCTTCGGTATTCGTTATTAATTAGACTTTTGGATGATAAGGATTATAAAGTTAGATGGGCTTCTTAACATTTTATTGACATTTGAAAGTATGTACATATATATATTTGGTGTTATATTGAGATAAAGGATATTTATATATATGCTTAATAAACTCTACCTTACTTGAAATAGTAAATGGGTCTCAAACTAGTCATTACATATCTTGAAAATAAATTTATAAAAATTTTCCTATATACCTTACTATATATATATATATATATATATATATATATATATATATATATATTTATATATATATATATATATATATATATATATATATATATATATATATATATATATATATATATAAACAAATATATATATATATATATATATATATATATATATATATATATTTCTAAATAACTAAAATAATTTCTATATATATATATATATATATATATATATATATATATATATATATATTATATATATTATATAATATATATATATATATATATATATATATATAAATATATATATATATATATATATATATATATATATAATATATATATATATATATATATATATATATATATATATTTCATATATATATATATATAATATATATATATATATATATATATATATATATATATATATATATATATATATATAAAATATATATATATATATATATATATATATATATATATATATATATATATATATATATATGTTTCTAAGGCTTTTCCTAAAATAATTCTCTTTTTCGATTAGGTCGTTTCCGACCATGGCTAATCATATTCCTTTTTCTTCCGAATTCGAACCTCTTCTTATCAATCCTAGGTAACTGGACTATCCTGGACCCAACAAGATTATCGGTTTCACCGGCAAAGGACCATAGGCAAGTACACATACTGATTGCTTTCGATTCTTATTAATTTTTTCCATTTTATGTTTATATATATGCTCTCCTTATTGCTGACAGTGTTGCAAAAATCGGCTAGTCGGCCGACTAGTCGGCCGACGGCGACTCGCTTTTCTGGGAAGTCGGGTAGGAAATCGGCGGAACCCCTAGCCGGGGCTAGTCGGCCGACTACGCGGCCCTAGTCGGCCAGGCGGCACCTAGTCGGCCGACTGGGCTGCTCTTTAAAAAAAATTCGGGTAGGTCAAGAAGAAAGAAGAAGAAGAAAAAAATTCAACTCACCTCAGCCGTCCGCGGCTCCTCCTGTTCCCACAGTCCTCTACCTACCTCCACCGACTTCCACAGCCGTCGACTTCCATAGCCGCCGTAACCCGCCGACTTCGACAGGTAAATTTTTTTTGCATATTTTTCTTGCTTTTTTGCTTATGTCTTCTTCTTCCTTTTATTTTCCTCTCTCTTCCTCAAATGTTGGTTTTGCTACTGCTGCTGTTTCCCTCTTTCTTTTAGATAATGGATGTTGCTGCTGCTTTATTTCTTTGTCTTTTTTGTAGTGGAGTCCATGTGACTGCTCCTGCTGCTTTCTTTATCTTTTTAATATGCCGCTGTCCACCGGGGCTGCTGCTGCTGCTTTTGCTTCTTCTTTTTTTACCTATTTTTGCTGCTGCTGCCTCCTTTTGCTTTTGATGCTGTTGCTGCTTTTTTGACTTGCTTGTTGTTGCTGACTACAACAATTTTTATTGCATATATTGCATATAATATATATATATATATATATATATATATATATATATATATATATATATATATATAACCCAAACCGACTAATCCGACTAGTCCTCGACTAATCCGATTAATCCTTAGTCCCCACTAACCGACTAGCGGCCGACTAGCGATTTTTTTCAACTTTGATTGCTGACATGCTTGGTATACGGATTAGTATCATGGATCTCTACATACTACATTGCTTGATTCTTATTTATATGTTTTCCGTGTTCGTGACTTATTCGAGTCCATGAGTACTAGTCGGGCAGAGAAATATCTTAGTAGACATGTCTACTACCCAAAAATATCCTAAAATGTCTGATCGTGTCTGATAGTAGTTGCACAATTCACGTGCGGGTGTGCCGGATTTACCCCCTAGCCGTTCACACGTCGAACCCGATATTTCAAAAACACGTAGATAGTTGTCATTTACTTGATTCTCTTTGTTTCTTCACCACTTGCTATGTCACTCTATTTACATGCTTTTCTTCTAGTTGACCTATCATGTTGTAGATACTTGTTCCATTCTAGATATGCCACGATTCAGCTTACTATCTAGTTTCATTTCACATATGCTATTTTTATGTCATGTAAATTCTGTTATGTTTTCGGATAGCCGTCGGTCTGTGTGCTTGTTCATTCCTGACTGCAAATCAACATTTTTCAGGTTAACTGTGGCTTCTCTTAGCGTTGGGAGGTACGGGTGTACTTGCAGGCAAAAACCTAGAGATTTAGATAGATGTGTTGTAATCATTTCAATATGTAAGAACATTGTACTTTTTTTAAATAATGAATCTTGTAAATCCTTTAATTTATTTTAGTTTAACTTTGTAAAAGTGCATTTATTTGTGATTTTGAGCATTGTGGCTAGACAGCGTTCTACCGCCGACACTGCGACGTAGGCTGGCTTGGACATGCACTCGTATCCCAAAAAATGGGTACGTGTCGTGACAAATTTTTTTGGTAGCCCATGCAGGTCAGTCTTCGCAAAAGATTATGAACTCGTGATAGTGCTTAAGTTAGTCGTACTATTGCGAGCCTGTGACTAGGAAATGCTCATTCACAATTAGAAGTAATTTGATTTTTAGGAATGATTATGACTAAGAGTCCCTTATTCAACTGTCGGGTAGTTAAGGTTGCTATATAGGCCATATGATTTAGCCAACGATTCACTAAATTCCAAACCCTATTAGATAACTTGATGAGTTTACCTAGAAAAGATGTACTTTTGTATTTTGATATGATTGTTGGATCAAAGGTGGGTAGACTATTCGCTTAGTAAATTAGGCCTTCCTATGACTCAATTATAATCTTGATCATTCATACGATTTCATTATTCTGCCTTCTCTAAACATTGTCATATCGTAAGATCATTATTATTTATTTATTTTCGATTGGCCATAAATAATTATTTTCCTAAGAGTCGATATTTTATTTCCATCTATTGAATTTTGAGCCTAACACGATCCGATTATCCATATATATTTATCCTGAGTTATTTCAAGATATACATATGTTTTTCCTTCGATTCTTGAATATTAGAGAAATAGAACTGAATTTTTTTTACTTTCCTTGTGTTCAATAAATTTTTTTCTAATCGATCATTTGATTTAAAATTTATTGATCGTTTTATTTTTCAAAATTGATACTTTAAAGGCAGATACTTATAAATTTTCTATTAAAGTCGACTTGTTTGAAATTTGGAAACTCCTTAAAAATCCTATTGATATAGTTGGAATAAATTTTGATGACTTGCAATGGCAAGACAGCAGCGCATTGTCGCCATTCATTTGAATTATAGAGACTACGGGTTCACTGCAGCCAGCAGCGCACCGACGAGACATGACCCATAAGTTGAAGTAATTTCAGGTAAGCGTGGGTTATCAAAAATTATTAGAACTATGTTTTAGTTGTCCGATTTTGACCTTAGACATCCTTATGTCAACATGGGATAGAGTTGATAGTGTATTCAATACCGTATCATATTTGTGACATGAAACCAAGGGTTTACTGCAGCCAAATGTACACTTGTGAGGCATAAATTCTCGATAAAGTGACTAAATATATATATATATATATATATATATATATATATATATATATATATATATATATATATATATACGGTTCTAAAATATTATATAGACTACGTCCATATTGGCATAGGACTATTTGATTTCATGGTTTACAATTTCATGCATTCACTTAAAAGGTTGCTATAGTCTTCATCCTTTCGTTTTCCTTACCTTTTATTTTCATATCGATGGTTGTCTTCCTATTAATCTTTTAAACCTATTTTCAATTCCTTCCGTTAGATTCATAATCACACCTAGATCATGATTCTATGATCGTGTCTAAATAATTGATCTTGCTAACACAATTTCGGTTTGGATCGTCTTTAATGACTTTTGATCGCAACTAAATTATTTTGATTATATTTCGATCGTGTCAATTTGCATATTTTCTAGATTTTGATTCTGTAAATCGTTCCTGCCTGACGTTAGTTAATCCTATTTAAATTATATCCAAACTTGACCATTATGACTAGGCCCTTTTGACTATACTCTAATCAAGCCGCGTGATATCTTTTCTTAAAGTTCAATTCTATTCACAATCTAACTCGTTTGATCATTGATCAAAATATTTTATTGATTATATTCTTACCTAATCGTGTCCTTTGAAATTTTGAGGATAAAATTTTTCTAAGGTGAGTAGATTTGTAACCCCTCTTTCCGACTTTCTCAAATTTTTTAATTTTAATGATTGTATTTAAAGGTAATTTTTGTTAAGACTTTCTAAAAAGATATCTTGTTGTTTGTCTATTTTCCAAAGCAATTTTAAAAATCATGGTTTAATGGTACTAATTTACTTTAATAATTATCGTATTTTATTCTTTAATTATAAAAGTTTTGATCATTATCCTCGTGCTTCCAATAAATACTAACTAAATTTATGGTGTGATTACCATTTACTTTTCGTAGAGATATTTACTATTAGCATTACGAAATATCCGATAGAAACTATTGGGCTTTCATATAATCATTATTGGACTTCGTTATGAATTTCAAAAGGTTTTTGGTTATTAATTTTGGGCTTCTAAATATCGGCTTCGAAAATGTTTTGGAAGAATACTTGGATAAAATCCTAGTAACAAAAGATTTGGTTAAATTCTTTTAAAAAAAAAAAAGAAATTTCGGATTTATATAAATACCTACTAAATTATTTATTGATTTCATTTGAAAATATGTGAGTTAAATTATTTATGTCGATCGCCTATTTAAATTGAATTTGAATTCACGCAATTGAAATTATTTGATAATGGGGAATAATATTTGCATTATTATAACGATCGTTTATAGTTTGGCGATTAGTTTTATTTGCATTCAAACCCTATTTGAGTTTATATGAAAAAATATCTATTTGAAATTATTTCAACTTAAATAGATATCGAATTCGCTTTAAATTATCCTATATGTATAAAATATATTTTTAAATGCTTATGGTGATAAATTGGTTAGATTAAGCCGTCTTAAAAACGTCTATTCTTATCCTTGACTAATAAGAGATTTGTAGTTATTTATAAATAAATAAAATTGATACGATTTAGATTTATTTGTGATAATAGTAAATAGTTTAATATCAATCCTATCCGGCTTATAGGTCAAAATCTCCATGAACTATGAAACCGTATTAAGATTTTCTCCCCTACATATATGAGAGCCAACTAAAAAACCCATCCCTTTGTCTTCACCTGCACTCCCAGCCAAGCCATTCAGATTCCATCAAATCCCTTCTCCTCATCTCAATGGGATTTAAAAAGAGTACACATATATATATGTATATATAGATATAAAGCATTAAAACTCTCGCCCTCATCTACATATCACAAATTCCTGCTGTCGTCTCTCCTTCCTCCGGGACAGAGCCATCCCTCTCCTCGGCAAGCCCCGCCATCAACAGTAGAACACCACCATCATCATCACCATCATGGACTTGTCGTTTCAACAACCAGCCACCAACGTAGTTCCATCCGAACTTACCATCCACGGCCAACCCAAACACTGCTGACCATCATCTCCGACACTACCATTAAACCACCATCGCCTCCACTACAACAATTCCAACATCATACCACCCCAGCCAATACACAAATAATAATGGTGCCGAAGTGTCCGTGACCATCACCACAGTCATCATGTCCAGCTGCGGGTTCATTCCTGGGCGTTCGTGTCCATGTCTGGATCCATTCTCTTCATTCAGTTCCTTACACCAAAAGAATCATGTGTCCAATCCTTCTGACACAGTACAGATACAAGGGAAATTCAAAATATCCTGACCTCGGCTCCCACAAACTCACCTTACGCCGCTACTCCTCATCGGGCTCCATCATCGACAAGCTCCGCTCTCGTGCCAGCTTCCCCGCCCTATAGACTCTGCGCAGGCGGCCCCTTTCAATGCCCGTACGCCCGTGCTCTGCCGCGGCCGCGTCCGAGCAAACCCTACATCACCTCGCACGCGGTGCTAACCACCGCCTCCATCCTCGCACTCCGGTGGGCGCCGCTCGACTCGACCGCTCCCTGCCCGGCTAGTTTTTCCCATGCGCCTCTGGCCGGCGAAGCCAGCAGCCGTCGAAGATCGCCAAGCCCTACCCCAAGTCCCGGCCAACCATCGAGCCGGCGACGCTGTCCGTTGAGTCCTCCGCCGCGAGCACCTCGCTGACACCTCCTGGTCCTCCACCTCGATCCAGATCCATTGCCGAGATCGCCGCCATGCTAGCAGCGCCGAGGAGAGCACCCTATAGTGAGCTTCTTCATCGTTTCCTCTCTCCGCTTCTCCTTCTTCATCTTCACATTCTTCTTCGTGAAGAATTTTTCTTTTGTGAAGAAAAGAGAAATAAATTTCTCTCTCTGTCTTTTCTCACTTTTTGATACGGATGTTATTCAAGGTGCATACGTCCGGTCCGGTCCGGGCCGGCCCACAGGCCGAATTCGGCGTGCCAGACCGGGCTCGGGCCGGTCCAGGACCGGCCCTTAGTTTCAAACGGGCCAGGCTAGGCCCGGCCCGGTTCAGCTCATATAGGCCCAGCCCGGCCCACTGGACCGGACCAGTGGGTTGCCGGTCCGGGCCGAACCGGTCCACGGGCCGGTCCGGGCCGAACCGATCCACGGGCCGGGCCGGGCCTTTGTCAGTTCGGGCCGGTTGAACCGGGCCAGCCCGGTTTTGATAGTTTTTTTTTCTTTTCCTTACTTTATTTAAAGTTTTTTTGTTAAATTATTTTCAAAAAAAATTTGTAATTTAATTTTGAAAAAAATGTTAAAAGTAAAAAAAATTATTTCTCCCTCTTCCTTTATCCGGACTTGGGACCGGCAAATGCTTGCTTGGCATAGGCGGAGTTAAAAAATATTTTTTTATTTTAAAAATAAAAAATAGCTTTTGAAAGTATAAGTTAAAATTTGAAAAGTATAAGTTAAAATTTAAAAGTATAAGTTAAAATTGAAATATTTTAAGTATAAAAGTATAAGTTTAAATGTACATACCTAATACCTTGCACCGTAGCCTCATTGTTGTTCGCCTTCATGCAATGAAAGCGATTCCAAATCCAGCTCATGGACATCATGATCTTCTTCATCTTTCTGGTTTTGGGTTCTTTTATCGGCTTTAATCCAATCTTGTACGCACACTAGTGCTTCCAAGATATCGAGCTTCAAGCGGCTCCTCCTATCGCTCAACATCCTTGAACTTGCACAAAAATAGGACTCCGATGCTACCGTAGACACCGGGACCATTAGTAGATCTCGTGCTATGGTAGAAAGAACAGGAAATCTCTTGTCGTGTCTCTTCCACCATTCTAAAATGGCGAAGTGATCTGGAGTCTCATCTTCGTCTTGATAAGAATTAAGGTAAAGAGACAACTCTTGAGTAGGTTGGGAAGATTGCTTTGTTTCTTCCTTTGTAGTATGCGACCGGCTGCTGATAGCTTAGACGCCAAGCCGGAGCTACTACTAGCCCACCCCTGAGTTGGTCGGGTCGACGTTGCTCCTTCGTACAATATAACTAACCTGTCCAACGCAACTTTAACTTCTTCATACAGATGATGCATTTTTGCAACATCCATTGTGCATCTATATAGTGTGCAGTAATACAAATGTAAGCATAACTCCACTTAGTAGTCCAAATATCAGAAGTAATAGACAACTTACTAATATTTTGAAAATCTGCTTAATTTTAAAGCGGCTTTCCGCTCGTTAAAGAGACGAATAGCCTCATTTCGAGCTTGTTGTCTACTCACTCTAGTAAAGGAGGGGTTAAGAGAAATTGATGCATAATCTCGTAAAGATTCGCTTTCATCCGTCGTGAAAGGAAGTTCTTCACGAATAATATGTTTAGTTAATTCAGTTTTATGCCGAGCAGCTGAGTAAGTAAAGTTACCCATTGAAGAACCGGTAGTGCCAAAGCTTATTTGGGTTTGGGACGCTTGAAGTGTGTCCTTCCCGTAGCAAGTGTCGTAGTGTCTGGATATGGTCCCGGTGCCACCGCCCTTCTTCCATGCGTACTGGTTGCAACATTTCTTGTATTGCGCCTTGTACGGTATTGGTTCACCCTTGGCATCTAAAACAAGCGAACCATCAGGATTAGTTTCAAAAATCAAAGTAAAATATTTCCAATACTTAGACCTTTTTTTCTTTTCAGGATGTTGGGTGGAACTAGCGACTTCCGGAGGAGATGGTTGGAACCCCTACGGAATCGAATTGGTTGATACTTGCTCAGGTGGAATTTGAGTACCGTCAAAAAAAGTATTAAATAATTGGTAAGTCTATCTAGCAAGATCAGGTGGGTTTGAACCTTCACCAGCCATATATAAAATAAAATAAAGTAAAACTTTGTTAGAAGAAAGTAAGGGATTGAGAGGAAGATCGAGAAGTCGTAGAGCCGGAATAGAGTTGGGAGGGAGATCGGGAAGCCGTAGAGCACCAGAGCACCGGGGAGGGAAAGCCGTAGAACACCGTAGAGAAATGTAGAGAAATGTTTGGAATGAGTTGTGTTTGAAAAATGGGATTTTTGGCCTATTTATAGAAATTTTTCAGGGTTATTTTAGTAATTTTGGCCCCAAATGACCAAAATGCCCCTTCCAACGTTTTAAAAATGGCTATATGGAAGGGGCATTTTGGTAAAAGACCCCCCAAACGGTCGGCTCATTTTTTAAAAAAAATTTCGAACGGCTTACCCCAACGGTCGGCTGGACCGGTCCAACCGGGCCGGGCTTCGGGCCGGTCCACCCGGGCGGGGCCCCGGGACGGACTTAAAACCGAATTAAAAAAAAATTTATCGGGCCGGGTCAGGCTTGGGCTGGGGGGGAGGAGGCCCGACCCGTTGGGGGGTGGGGGGCCGGGCCGGTTCGGGCCTCGGACGGTCCGGGCCGAGCTGATTTGACCGCGGGCCGGTCCGGGCCTGGGCCGGATACCGGGCTAACCGGCCCACCCTACACCTTGAGATGTTATATTATTTTATTTAATGACATATTAATGTATAGGAACAACATTCAATGAGGGTGTGGGTTACTGTGTTTACAATATAAGGATTTGAATATATGTACATATATCAGTATTGATATTATTACTATATTACTATTACTAGCATTGGTGTAGCTGCTTCTAAATAAATGTTGATGCATTTGATTAGTTTGTAAGCTTGTTAGCAATCACCCGAATAAAATGCGTATTATACGCAAATTTTTCCGTATCTTACATAAACGTATAATACTTGCGTTGTTTTGAAAAAATCAGATTTGTACGCGAATTTTAAGCCTGTGGCGTTTTAAACGCGTATCGTACGAATTTTAAAAAAGTTTGGCCAAAAAGACGTGACCGAGAAACCCAACAGTCTTAACTTTCTTGACTCTTGCTGCTATTAGATATTAAGACTGGCACAATTCTAAAAAATTATCAAAAGAAAAGAAGAAAAAGTCTCACAGTAGATTCTTTGCACATGTTGCTTGCAACAATCAAAGAAAAATCTTTCGGTTTTCCATCATCCAACATCTTCTTATTCTCACACTGAACCCTTGTTTATGAAGGAGTAGAGGTGGGTGGGCCCTATATATATGCCGAATTTTTAGTGCCGAATTTGTTCATATGAAACGTACTAAACACGAATTAAATCTAAACCGAATATTTTTCGTTTGACGAATTTTTGACCGAATTTTTGACCGTATTTTACTTATATTGTGCTGATTTATACTCGTACTTTTTTCGTTTCGAATTTTTTTCGGTTGCTGAATTGCTAACAAGGGTTTGTAATACATATAGTACGGGCTTGGGCTGAATATTTGTTTGAGGCTTTTATTCGAATAATATTTTATAAATGGGTTACACTCAATAAACTTTAATTTGAATGTTTTAACAATATTTTTGCCTATATACATATTTATGATTGGGATTTTGAATAATATGTTACTATTATTAAATTAATAATTTCAGGCTTATTTATTACTTGGCTTGGGTATTCGTTATTAATTAGACTTTTGGATGATAAGGATTACCAAGTTAGATGGACTTCTAAACATTTTATTGACATTTGAAAGTATGTACATATAAAATATATATATATATATATATATATATATATATATATATATATATATATAGATATATATATATATATATTTGGTGTTATATTGAGATAAAGGATATTTATATATATGCTTAATAAACTCTACCTTACTTGAAATAGTAAATGGGTCTCAAACTAGTCATTACGTATCGTCAAAATAAATTTATAGATATTTTCCTATATACCTTACTACGGTATATATTGGACTAAGTGATATATATTTAGTTTTCAAATCCTTTAATGATTTCTAAATAACTAAAAATAATTTATATATATATATATATATATATATATATATATATATATATATATATATATATATATATATATATATATATATGTTTCTAAGGCTTTTCCTAAAATAATTCTCTTTTTCAATTAAGTCGTTTTCCGACCATGGCTAATCATATTCCTATTTTCTTGCGAATTCGAATCTCTTCATATCAATCCTAGGTAACTGGACTATCCTGGACCTAACGAGATTATCAGTTTCACCAACAAAGGACCACAGGCAAGTACACATACTGATTGCTTTTGATTCTTAGTAGTTTTTCCATTTCATGTTTATACATATGCTCTCCTTCTTTCTGACACGCTTGGTATACGGATTAGTTCTACATACTACATTGCTTGATTCTTATTTACATGTTTTTCGTGTTCGTGACTTGTTCGAGTCCATGAGTACTAGTCGGACGGGGAAATATCTTAGTAGCCGTGTGAATTACCCAGAAACATCCTAAAATGTCTGATCGTGTCTGATAGCAGTCGCACAATTCACGTGTGGGGTGCCGGATTTATCCCATAGCCGTTCACACGTCGAACCCGATATTTCAAAAACATGTAGATAGTTGTCATTTACTTGATTCTTCTTATTTCTTCACCGCTTGCTGTGTCACTCTATTTACATGCTTTTTTTCTAGTTGACCTATCATGTTGTAGATACTTGTTCCATTCTAGTTATGTCATGATTCAGCTTACTATCTAGTTTTATTTCACATATGCTATTTTTATGTCTTGCAAATTCTATTATGTTTTCGGATAGCCGTCGGTCTGTGTGCTTGTTCATTCCTGACTAGAAACCAACATTTTTCAGGTTAACTGTGGCTTCTCTTAGCGTTGGGAGGTACGGGTGTACTTGCAGGCAAAAACCTAGAGATTTAGATAGATGTGTTGTGATCATTTCAATAAGTAAGAACATTGTACTTTCTTTAAATAATGAATCTTGTAAATCCTTTAATTTGTTTTAGTTTAACTTTGTAAATGAGCATTTATTTGTGATTTTGAGCATTGTGGCTAGATAGCGTTCTACTGCCGACATTGCGGCGTAGGCTGGCTTGGACACGCACTCATATCTGGAAAAACGGGTACGGGTATATATATATATATATATATATATATATATATATATATATATATATACTGTAAATGACCTCTAGCCTAGTGGTTAAGAGAGATGCATGCGGCCCAAGTGGTCGGGAGTTCGAGCCTCAGTGGAGGCGAGTTCACCACAAGTACCCATTGCTTCAAAAAAAAAAAAAAAAATATATATATATATATATATATATATATATATATATATAATTTTTGACTTTCATCCCACTTTTTAATTTTATTGAACTTACATTCCACTTTTTGTCACGAAAAACATTCGTCTTGTCACGAAAAATATTTGTTTTGTCATGAAAAATACTTTTAGTGACGAAAAGTGGAATGTAAGTCTAAAAAAATTAAAAAAGTGGAATGTAAGTACAAATTCATATTAATAAGTGGGTTGAAAGTCAAAAATTATATATGTATATATATATATATATATATATATATATATATAGAGAGAGAGAGAGAGAGAGAGAGAGAGAGAGAGAGGAATATATATATATATATATATATATATATATATATATATATAGAGAGAGAGAGAGAGAGAGAGAGAAGGATAGGGATCCCCGTATTTTATTATCCTAGAATATCCCCAAAATTTTAACCGTAGGATTAAACCATATAGTCGTAGAATTAAATCTCAATTACTTCCTAAATGTAAGATAATGAATAAATTTCAATTACTTCCCAAAATAAAGCTAAGTTCTCTCTCCTCTTACTCCTCATCCATTCTTAGGGGTGCAACTCGAGTGGGTTGTGTCGGGCTTGAGGTCAACCCGAGCCCAACCCGATGAATCATAAGTCTAGTCCGAGCCCAAGCTCAACCCGATGAATCATAAGCCTAGCCCGAGCCCAAGCTCAACTCGACCTTGGGTTCAACATATGAAGCCCAAGACCAAGTCCGGTGGATTGGGTTGGGCTCGGGTTGGGTCGGATCCATCGGGTTATCGGACTCTAATATAATATTTGAAATAAGTTTAAATATAAGTAATATTAAATAAGTTTAAATATAAGTAATATTAAACACATAATCAAATAGCAATCAAGTCTTGATCATTACAAAAAACAAACTAAAATAAGATTTAAAATAAGGAGTTGAAGAGTTTGGGTGGAGAAATATAAAATTGAATAAATAAATAAATAAATATATATATATATATATATATATATATATATATATATATATATATATATATATATATATATATATATATATATATATATATATATATATATGCATTTCTCACTAGGTAGAATATTACCGGGAGTTGAAGACCGACTGACTAATAGGCTTCCACCGGGGTTGGGATATCAAATGTTTCGAATTGGGTTCCTTTCAAAAGACAGATCGGGAAATAGCTAAAGGTGAAACCTAAACTTGCTTTTGTTTTTGCTTAATGGTATATAGGTGAACCTGAACCAGGTCGAATGTTTTCTCTTCCTGACCCGACCCTGAAGTAAGGTCGGTACTAGGAATCTATCAATATCCATCCGGGATAAAGAATCAATGCGGCTAAGAACCTCTCTTTTAATCGAAAAGGATATATATATATATATATATATATATATATATATATATATATATATATATATATATATATATATATATATATATATATATATAAGTCGGGTTTCGGGTTCTTCAGGTAACGCGGCACATGAACCCGAATCCAACCCAATTTTCGATCGGGTTCAAATATTTTAATCCGAACCCAAATCCAAACCCGAGTATCTTAATCCAACCCATTGACGGGTTTACCCAATCAGACTCGGATTTAGCCCGCCCAGGTTGCACCCCTATCCGTTCTCTATTCCTAGGTTCTTCTCTGTCTCTCTCTCTCTCTCTCTCTCTCTCTCCCTCTCCCTCTTTCCTCCTCTCATCCGATGGGGAGAGCTCTATAAAAAAAGGATTTTGAAGGATCTCTCTCCTCTTACTCCTCCTCATCCGTTCTTCTCTATACAACCGTCGCTTCTTTCGACCCCCCGTTTCAAGGATCTCAAAGCAACCATAAGCCGTTCCCAATTCGGACTTCAAGTGTTAGCTTTTGGTTACTGTGGAGGATGATCGAGATCTTGATAACATAGTTAGGGTTTCGGAAAGCGCCAATCTAGATCGGTTTTACATGATGGTTAGGAATTTCCTTAATCTCCCAACAAATATTTTACTTGTATCAAAAATTTTGCTTCCTTACGAATTGATTTGGCTGTCTTATGTTTAGGTTTTGGCTTATGTTTATGGTTTTGACATATGTTTATGTTTAGGTTTTGGCTTATGTTATTATTTGTTGATGTACTATTTATTTATATTTTCACTATTTAACATTTCAGGTTAAGGAAAGCAAAGCAGACTCTCTACCTGGTGTGGAAAATGGAGCTGGTTTGGTTGTTGAAGGAATTGCCACAAAAGCTCCAGTATTGAGCTAGGATCAGGGGTGGCCCGGGGAAGGGACAAATGGGACGTGGAGTTGCAGCTAAGACAACAACAACAAGTCACTGAAACGATGACGCAAGTTCCGTTGAACAATCTCCAGATAATAAATTTGAGGTCTGAAATTCGAGTTTTAGTGATGAACTTGTTTGTTGGTGATGCTAATAGCGACAATAACTTTAACGATCTTGAGTTGTATTGCTGAGTTACTGAATTTTGAGTAAACTGATTTCCAATTTTTGCATTACATACTTTGGAATGTTGTATTACGTAGTGAATTTTAACAAATATTAATGATAAGATGATATGGGGATTGTTGAATTTGGTATTTGATTGAATGAGGATTGCTGGATTTGGTATTTAGATTTGGATCATGTGCGGAAAAGAAATGTTCACTACAAAGATGTCATTTTCGTTGTTCTAATTAACCATTATGGAAAAGCCAATTTGATATTTAGATTGATCTAGTTTTTAGATGTTGTTTAGTCGAACTTGAGTTGGAATAAGTTATGGTGTTTAATTATTAAATTATATGAAAAATGGTGCAAAAGTTTGTGTCTAGGAGTTTATATTGATTTTGTAGAATATTTTATGATATTGTGTTTAAACGTGATCAAGACGCTTCTACTTAAATTTATATGGTACTATTTTTTCAACAGAAACGATGTTTTAACGATACTCTAAGGCCTCGTTTGGTTCACGGAACGAAAATGAATCCCCTTGTATTTTCATGGGAATGGGAAAGTAGAATTTCTGTCACATTTTCTTTCCGTTGTTTGGTAAAACAAGAAACTACCTAGAAAAGGAAAGCAAAATATAACAATGTTCCAATAATATCCTTAGAGCATCTCCAACCCTATTGTGACTTTGGAAAAAAGTTGTTGCCACATATGAATGACAAAATTTTATTCAAAAGTTCTTCTCCAATGCAATTGTCAAGTCAATTGTGAAGCTTATGTGGCAAAAATTAAAGAAGACATTGTGAAGTTGATTGTCTTGTTCTAGACAATGCACTTGACAATGTCTTCTTTTCCATGTCATCAATTACGAATAAAAATATTAGAAAAAAGAAAGAAGATGAGTAGTTGTCTTAAAAGTTGGCTTGGAAGTTGGAAAAAATAATTTTTAGTCTCCTCAATACTTTTGCATTGAAGAGAGTTTTTCTATCTCATTGTCTTTTGGGATATAATTTTGCCACATAAACAAGACATTGTCTTGTGGCTCATGCCACATAGGAGCCACCTAAGACTCACAACACTTAACAAGACAATAGGGTTGAAGATGCTCTTATCTTTTAAAATAAAAATAATATTATAAAATAATATTAATGGTAAAATAAGCAATGACACATGGTTACTTTTGTCATAACTTTTGTAATAAATGTTGGGAAAGAAGGAGAAAAAATCAATCTCATGGGTCTTGAGTGGAACCATATTTCCACCAATTTTTTTTCCTTGTCAGGAAATTGATTCCCAAGTTAGTGGCTACCAAACAAAGAAAATGAACAATTTTTCTTTTTTGGTTCCTTAAATCCGTGAACCAAACGAGGTCTATGAGTAAAATGAGCTCATGATAATGAAACAATGAATATTTTCCAAAATAATTAACACTTTGTTTTCAATATATATGGACAAGGGAAATCATTTTGAATTTCGTCCTGGATATTAAAATACTCCGGACCGGCCCTGGCTAGGATAAAAATGTTCGTGCATGAAGTCTGTTCCGTTTTTCAGAGACCATGATGCTGAAGGCATCGGAGAATTCGCTTCACCTAGAGAGTGCAATCCAATGGAAACTCTATAGAGCGAGCCAGCGAGTACCGTCAATAAAGAGATTTTTTTTTCCTAGCATTTTTGTATGTTATTTGATAACATACATATGAAAGTTCAAAGTATATTTTTGTATTAGAAGATATGGAGCATGGTTATTTTAAATCATTATTTCTTACAATGAGACTTGGGTCCTTTGGAAGTTGGAATCTCTATTGTAAGTCCCTTTTTTCAAAATCTTATTTGTTGATATATTAAATGCACGGTACTACCTGTAACAACCTGTGGTGTCGAGTTGCAGAACTGGAGTTATATTAGGTCGAATTTGTATTATGAATGTACATACAATGTCAATGCCTCGTCACCCTCTCCCCACCTTGTACGCAATCAAATGATATTTATTTAGTCCGTTTCAAGACTTTTTTAAAAATGAAAGTGACTTCTATCGGCACATGTTTTCAGATGTTTGATCTCGGATTCGTTTGAACACGAATTGTATCCGAAGAAGTTTGTGACTGTTAATAAAATATGGGTTATCTGATACCTAAAATCATCATGGAATTCTACAGCCCTCTCCAGCTATAACATCAAATTATCAACATCTTCCATAGGCAGGTCAGAGATAAAGTTGTATTGATAATTCCTTTAACAATATAACAACAGTTGAATTATCGAAAACTGAATGCACATCTTCACACATGATTTACAGGATCATAAAAGGACTAAAGATGACAACTATAATCACTGATCAGTAATATTAAAAATGCCTCACTCTCAGAGTTGAAAGCACTGGACAACTTAAAACACCCATACTCCATCTTTAACAAAGTTGTAAATTTTTTTCCAAGTAACTACATCCAACATGCATGTTTGTAACTTATATCCAAATCATATCTAACTAGTACTACTCTCATTTATAATTGCTCTCTGGCATTCGCTTCACCTTCAAAACTAGGGAAGATATCTACTTAGCATTCATCTTTGCATCTTCTTTCATGCCGCTAGGTCATGGACGAACCTGTAAAAATTAACAAAACAAAATTAACTAATCTTTGAAGTTACCTGGAAAAACAGATGTTGAAACACTAGAACAAATGGTGAATCTAGAAGCAAGGGTTTATATTAGAAACAGTCAACATCTAGATGAGATGGTCGTCAGTAGAATAAGGGTTCAGGTAATGTTTCCTCTATACAGAGCAGTAGAACATTGAATTTTAGAGCCTGTACACAAGTTTCGGGGTTAAGCTCTATACGTGGAGATTGTGTAGTAACTTTCAATGCACACTAGCTCAGAAATAAAGTTCAAAAATAATGAACAGCTATCAACATTGAATTTTAAAAATAAACTTCAAATGCAGTAGAACATTGAATTTTAGAACATTGAATCCTATTGTGTAGTAACTTCAAATGCAAATTAGCTCAGAAATAAAGTTCTCAACTTAAACAATCAGCTAGTATATTAGCTAGGCAAAAAAAATCACAAAGTATAGTTTATCCATAGGAAGATTTGCTGTAGCACTTTCCCAACATCAACATCCTCTTCAAACCTCAATTAAATTTCCAATTGACTACTTGCCTACTTTTGTGCCGTGCAACAGACAATATCACAGCTTGTTATTGCCATTGAAGAGTTTGTATAATCCAATTGGCAGTAGCTAAAACCTAAATTCTATTGCAGGCCAAGATAAGATTTGACAGCATAATACAATCAGTTTACAGTATTACTTATTATAGAATAAAACATTATGAACAGATATACTCTTCATAAGGCCCAAATTAATTTCACTCAGAATGGAAAATGTACTCCATATTACTAAATTTTCTTCTATAACATAAATGGTGTATCTACCAACAGGATTTTTTAACAAACACAACTTCAAGATGGTTGTCAGTAGAATGCGGGTTTGGTAATGTTTCCTCTATACATAAACATATGTTTCTTCACTTTAAAATTGGTTTCATATGTAAATATGCTATTATCCTTTTTGTTAGATTACTGAATGACTTGACAAGAAAAAGGAAATAATATTGCAGGAATTTGTACACAGTGATGCAGATTGCATGATGGGGAATCACTAATAGCATTTGAAGCTTTATTTTAATTAAAAAAGTTAGATTTATGAAAATTAATTTACACAGTTCATTCATAATAAATTGAACAATGTTCTATTCTTGACAAGGACTGAGATTAGCAAAAAGTGGGAACTAGCAAAATAAATTTTTACTAATCTATGAAGTTACCGACAAAACAGACGCTGAAGCATGTCTATTGAAAATCTGTAACATCATCCATGTCTACGAAAATATAAAGGTTAGAAAAAAATCTAAGAAAACAAGAAAAGGAAAACAAAATATATAATATCTAAAGTTAAACGTTTATACTGATTTGCTCTTGGTAACCTTTCTTCAAAATGCTTTTAGAATTTTAAGGACAACTGCGACTATCATGGCCGATGTTAACGCCTTTGCACATCTGACAAACTCTTGGTTTCTTTACTGAGTTGCTTTCTCTAGTCCACTCTTTATTCTTTCATTACTCGCACCTTCAACCACAATTGCTTGGCTTGTCCTCTTCTTACCTTTTGTTTGTGAAACATGTGGATCGAGGAGTAACCCTTCAACTCTACTGTTACAAGCCTCCATTATAGGTTCAGTAATAGACTCAGTTATAGGCTCATGACCATTCTCCTTTGAAGTAAAGTGTCATCCAATACTCACAACTGCTCGAATAATCCGTGATGTGTCTGCGCACAATTTAAATCCTTCATTTGATGCACTAGCCATATAAGTACATTGTGTTATGGATTTCAAAAGATAGGATGCTCTTGGTGCTCGTTCTCCAACATGAGGATTATTCATAACGATTCCTTCTTGAGAAACGATTTCAACCTTGTTCGCATATTTCGTCCACCTCTTCAATATGAAATAAGAAGGAATCTCACTTAAGTAGAGCATATCAAAAACTCTACATAGGTGTTCGTAGGGTATCCCTAGAAATACAAATAATTGAAATCCACATGAACCCTCTATTGTAGTCAAATTCATCTTCATAACATACTCTTCCTTATTGTCATTCTTGTAACGTACAATGTAGGTTCGAACATCACAATCTTTTTCAGTTTCATCCACTCTAAGCCGACATGCTTCACCCAACTCTTCCACAAACTTTCCAAACATATTCTTTGTATAGATACGTGCACCATGAACCAAAAAATCATCATTACTTTTCAAAATACGTTGTTTGTAATTTGAGACATAGCCCTCCTTTCGTTCATTCACATAAATTGATTCCAATGCTTGATCGTACTTCATAACAAATTCTTTCAAGGTTGTCTTCGCCGTAACAAAAGCATCAAAGAAAGAGTTAATGCTTCCACTTCGTTGTGTTGTGTTCATACCGGCAAAGAAGGTACTTCGATAATAGACCGGTATCCAACTATGATGAATTTCATATAATTCTTTCATCCAATCGTGGTCCTCCAACTTATATTCATGCACCAAAGCAGCCCATTGATCTTCGAATTCTTCAATTGTGCGTGTTTCACCAATACACCTCTTTACTGCTTTCTTGAATCCTAAACATTTGAAATAAATATGCTTGAACTTCTCTGCAAATTTCTTCTTGATGTGCCAAAGACAAAAATGATGACGAGTCCTAGGAAATACTTTCGTCACTGCATTACTCATAGCTATATCTTGATTTGTGATGATAGAAACATGATATTTTCCCTCCATAGCTTGAAGCCAATTCGTAAACACCAAAATAAAAGTGCCTTCAGTTTCATTTTCTATTAATGCACAGCCAAAAAGAATCAATTGATGGCGATGGTTCACACCCGTGAAGGGTCCAAATGGCATGGAATACTTATTTGTTCTATATGTTGTGTCAAATGTAACAACATCTCCAAATTGTTGATAGGCCAAGTGTGACCGTCCATTAACCCAGAAAACGTTTACTCTTCCCTCTTCGTCTGTATCAATTGCATAAAAGAAGTCCTTATTCCTTCATCCCATTTGTTGAAAATAAACTCTCACAAAATCAGCATCTCCACAGTCATTGATAGATGTTCTAACCCGCCTCAAATGATTATAAAGGTCTTTAGCATTAAATTGGGTACTAGAACATCCACCAAAAAGTGCAGGAATATTTCTAATCTGAAGACGTTCTTGACTAAAACATTTTGTTCATGCTTTTGCAACTTCAGGCAAGTGTCTTCTAGATCTCATATGAATCCTTTTACTTGGGTTGACCAATGTATGATTGTGTACATCTTCAAACATATTGAACTTCCACAAGTTTGAATTTTTTACATTTTGGACACGCATCCTAGCTATACAACCACTTTTTATTGTTGAAGTACTCCGTCTAATTACTTCCTTCTTCTATCACCTTTTTCGGCTTATAGGTTCCTTCACAACAACATGTATATCTAACACTTGTTGGATCTGAAAGACCGTCTTTATCGATCTGTAGCTTTTTTCGTATGCTAAAATAGTTATTTGCTGCATATTCTTGATAGCAACTTTTTGCCTTTTGTAAGGAAATGAAAATCTTACCAACAAATAAAACTTGGTCATCCACAATATTGTTTTGTTGGAATACAACTACTCATGTAGTGTCCTTAGCTTGGTCACTCTAGACATTTCCCACACTTGTCATTTCATTCAGCATGAGTTCTGTTGAATAAACAGAAAAATATATTTAGAGTAGAATTGTATCCATAAACGTGCAACATAGGTAAATCTGAAACTAAATACATAGAGTGGAATTATCATACATGCACGAAGTAATCAAGAATGGTAGTTCTTAATAAGAGACGAGATTAGACATGGAACATAAATCTTATGGAGTCGAGACATTGTTCATGAAGACAAGTTTAACACATATGCTACAAAATTACTTTATAAATCCATATGGTCTCTATCTGCTCTGTAGTCAACAATAATTGTCGGAATCATACGGATAGATAGTCTACATACTTTAATGATCTACTGATCCTTTAGGATTGAACTCCCACATTCCTTATCAAAGTTTAATTACATACTGTCACTATGAAAGATGAATCGATCATTCGGCAACAGTTGGAGTTAGCCTTGATGGTTGTGTAGCCATAGCCGAATTAGTTGTGTCATTCCAACAATTTGGTTGATGCCCTTATTAAAGGTGGTAGGAATTTTGGTAGTAATAATCAACTAAAAGACGTCATAAGCAGCACAATACATACTTCTGACCAAGTCTTTGTCCTTCTTCTGTGTGAACCAGTTAAAAATCTTGAATAGCTAGCGTTTTAACAAAATTAATACTGATGATCCTTCAAAATCATAAACAAGTTTAGAAAAAATTTAGAAAATCCTGATGATCCTTTACAAATATTTTGTGTGAACAAGTTAATACCGATGATCTTTTGTGTGAACCAGTTAATTAATATTGATCATCCTTCAAATATAATACTCGTCGAGAGAAAGGAGAGGAGAGAAACTTTGCAAAAATAATATCAATTACCAATTCTCATAACACAGACACCGAAAAAGTTTAGAGAAGAAAAAGACAAGAAAAACCCTATATCCAATGGAGAGGAGAGAGAGGAGAAAAATACCTTTTGCTGAATTTCTCATAGAAAGAAGGGAAGGAGAAGAGGAGAGAGTAAGGAGGAGGGGGACTAGGGAATTCTTTTCTGCGATTCTGACGGGAGAAGAGAGTTTCTTTTTCTCTCTTTTTGGTTGTCTTCAAAGCGGAGAGATTATATATGGTAGAAAGATTTTTTTAAGGAGGCGGCGGTTAATAAATCTTCCGAAAGATTATGTACGGTAGAAAGATTTTGATCTACTGGCTAGTATTTTGGGGCTATTTGGGAATACTATAGAGTGGGGATCCAGATCCCTTCTTTTATATATATATATATATATATATATATATATATATATATATATATATATATATATATATATATGAATGAAGATGCTCTTGACTCGACATAGTTTGTTCTGTTCCTGCTAAGAACCTAATTTGTATTGGGTTGGTAAATAAAAATAGTACATGATGGAGCTCGAGTAAAAAATCTTTATTCATTTATCGGGGGGCAAAATCAAGAGTTAGTAACAATGAATAAGTGAGACTAACTTTGTAAGTATATCCTCAATATCAATATATAAATTGAAAGGTTCAAATTCGAACAAGTTTGAATTCAAAATAAAGTCAAATTTGTCGGAATTTGGAAAACTTTTTCGTTGTAAAGTGTATTACAAAGGAATCAATCCTTCATATTTCTTTTCCATAGAAATAAATAACAAAAGGTATGTTGCTGCCATTTTGAAAGAAGTAAGAATCACCGAAGTAATGTCTAAACCCAAGGATTTCACAAAGCAAAGAGACAGGATTCAAGAACAAGGAAACGCAATTTTCATCAATTGTCTCAATAATTTTATTAGAATGAGGAAAAAAATAGATTCGAGATGATACAAACAAAAGAGGTTAGAGACGACTCAATGAAACCTAAAAAAATTAATAATAGTTTCTAGTATAGGGTGATATACATAAAAATATGTACATACATATTAATATTTATTTCCTAAAGAACACAAAATAACCAATAATAATGATCTTTTTAATAATTATAATAACATTAATAATAATAATAATAATAATAATAATAATAATAATAATAATAATAATAATAAAATAAAATAAACCAATAATAGGTGTATAATAGTTATGGGTGAACAAATTATACTCCTACCTTAATTGGTCCACAAAAATCTAACAGTATTCTAAAAATGCCATATATAAATATCAATAACACGTATATTATACATATAACAAATATTTAGAAAATATTTGTTAATCCCTTAAAAATAAAATACGAAATATATGCATATACATAAAATATATATCTACCTGGCCGTCTCTGGATGCACTATTTGTCTACAAAGGTTTAGGTTGGATTTGGGTCAACTCCAGGCTAAATTGGTACAATCAGGTTTCTTATAAAGTCATGATTCTCAATAAATAACTAGTGAAACTATTTATAGGAGTCAACTCACAACTTTGACTTATTTTTCTAGTTGGAACACAGCTACGGCTAGGCCTTCCCTAGCTAGCATGACTAATATACTAGTCAAAGCACACGACTACACTCTCCGTGCCATAATTTCTAGTCATGATGTACCTCAAAACTTAACTATGACTAAGGTCATATATATTAATAAATAATATTTGATAAAATATTTAAAAAATTAAAAAATCACTATTAATGTCAAATAAATAAATAAAAATATTTTAAATTTTTTGGGGTTTTTACATAATCATGAGACATGCACATCACAATACACACCCACATATTTAGACTTATTGTATGGAACATTCAATGTAGCATCGAATAGAGTCGAGAGTCAATCGCAGCGAGAAGCAACTTAAGAGTCTAACCGATTTCTTAGCGGAAACAACTCAGGGTTAAAGAGATTCTTTCAATGTCCAAAGGATAGAATTGCTCTGATACCACTTTGTCATGTCCAGACCAGGGAAATCATTCGTCCTCGCATCAATTTTACCAGAATCAATCGTCCTCGCTGTGGCGTGATGTCGTATGAGTATGGAGTTGCACTCGTGTAAGGCAAGATGACAAGTCCTCAAAATGGTTGTCTCAATTGAATACATAAGCAGCGACAAAAAGGTGGAGACACATTAGAGTATATGAAACATTCTCTTTATTGATAATAAAGTAGATTACAAAGGCTCTCAATAGCCCCAAAGAATATGCCAAGTTGGCTTATAACACTCATGAAATCTCTAACTCACAAAGGATTTCTCTGTCCCATACATCATGTCTTCTATAGCACAACCAATGACCCTCGACCGAAATACCAATATATTGCATGCCGCGCTCCAGTGTGGTCGCACGCCTCAAGACGCTAAGGAACTCCATGCCTCAGCGCACCCAAGCGAAACTCCGCCATGAGCAAATCATACCCTGAAACCTACAAGCAATCTGATGGGGAATCAGTACTAATACTCTTGCGTCCTGATCAGACCCACTCGCCTAAACCAAGACTAAGTAGTTTCGTGAAGCATTCATCTTATTGGGTGAACTTTCTATTATTGCTTAGGATCAGTTTCATGGAATTATGTAAAGCAGTGGAACATGTATTCATGTAAGCATGTTATAAATAACATTGGAAACGTAAATGTGTGAAATATCGTATCCCTGCAACAAACACTGTTGTCCACATAATATTCATAAGCATAGTGATCGTGCATATCTTCGCATCATCCAAATATCCAAGCCAGCAACCGTTAATATTTCATAAAACGTAAGGGTGCCAGGATCAATCCGTGCACCTGATTCTAATCTCAGAACCACCGGCCCTATCTATATGAAGGTCATTGGCATTCCGAGCCACAATGGACTGTATCTCAAAATAAGATGGCGGTCGCTTCTATACGGGTTGCGAGCCTTGTATCCGAAGGATTCTGACTTATGGTATGTGGCTTATCACATCAATAGCAGGGTGCAAACCATCTGAATAAAGTGCACTAGGACTACCCCTCAGTTCCTAACGCAGTCGAACGGTCTCGATGCCCTAAAGATCCACGTTCGAGGGATATCAAAACCCGTACAAATGTTGTCCAAGTCCATCGACCATGTAATAAGCACAACAGTTAAGAATCCATAACAATCACAAACCAATTATCATGTCTGAACTCATGAATCGCATCGACTCGCGATATCATCTTTCTATCTCAAGTTCCATCGACATTATGCCCTAACACATCTGTATTGATGCATGATGCCCCCAAACGGTGACCTGTGTAGGACCGAAACAAATCTATACAACATGATCGAACTATTCCCAAGTCATTCACATAATAGCAGTTTCGTGGCAATTGTGCCACAACTGCATACTCTGATGCATGAATTATATCTTTCAACGTTATAACAGTTCTGTGGCATTGCGCCACAACTTATCGATTTCGCTTACTAAATCAAACACATAGTCTCCATGCACAGATGCACGCTCAACACCATCATTCAATGTTCTAGATCTAGTGTGCAATATTTTCTGAGTCATGCATTTGATGCACGTCTTAAAATTTTCTTTCAATGTTCCATCATCAGTGTCCTACCGCGACCTGTGCACTTTATGCACATCGCCTTAAATGTTTATTGTTCTATTCTTGGTGTTTGACCCACACTACATTAACACTTATCCGTACGATGCACATGAGAATCAATAGAAACACAAGCACAATATGATTCATTTATTAGGAATACATGAGTATGGGGGAAGGGTCTGAACCTGCCCACCTTAAGCCAATTTATCCATCGCTTCGCTGAGATGATGCGGCCCGACATCTTAACTTCGTTGCACGACCATCTCGTCTAAGCTAACCATGCGAGCACTTTGCGTTCCCTTGAATTAACTACTGATTTAAACTATCGTGACCACTCTTTAACTCATCGCAAATCGATACTCTGACCGCAAGGAACTTCGCATATGCTTGCACATAAAACCAACCGAGTTAATACATTTTCAAATTGAAATCATGCTTCCTCAAATCAAACTCATACATCATCACAGTAATCGACTCAGCATAATGCACCGTACGGTGTGGGGCATTACACGATTTTGGGCAGAATTCGATCTGAGTTTGGTTGCCCTATAACCAGCTAAGTCAAAATAAAGAATGAATGGATTTGGGCTTGTATAAGTGGGCTAACTTTTTGGTTTGTGGACTGAAGAATAAAAATTAGTAGGATTTTATAAGTGGGCTGTCTTTTTAGAAGCTAGCCAAGTGCAAGTTACGTTTGATGTACATTTTTTTTAGACTCAATAAATTATAAAATACATAATAAACTAAAAATTATCTTTGTCCACTAACTTGATACTTTTGTCGAAGACTTGATCAGATGTTGTAGCAAAGTAGTCGTCAATCAGTTGTACTGTAGCAGTATATTATTTGTTGTATCAAACTAGATTTTTAGTCGGTTATCGAAATCAGGTGTAACGATGACCTATATAGGCCAAAACCTCTAAGTTTTCCAGAGTACACCATGGCAGCCCACATGTCGAACATTGTCCTTATTTGCATATCACACAGACTAGATAATTTGTCTAGTAGTAGTTTTTGTCACGTCTCGCTGCCAGAATACTAGAGAAAATATAAGGACGGACATGCACAGCTACCCCGTACAAGGTATGAAAATATCGTATGACGATTACAACTGTCTAGAAGACAAGTGGGAGGACTCTAGCATGCCACTGACAACTCTTGTGGTCAGACAAATCCTACCTTAATCCAATGAACACAAGAAGTAGTGAAGGATAAATCATATATGCGATGGGTAAGGTATTCCAAACATAAAATCATACATAATCGTGAGAGCTGACATAATAAAGATACATCAACTGAATGTACAAATTACATAAATGTACAACTAGCCGCGATCCAGAATATATATCCCTGTCGTCAAGAGACGAAAGGAACAAAACCCAGATACAAGGACTATAACATGTCCTTGGCTAATAACACCATAAAATAAAAGTACAACATGGAGTGGGGGATAAAGATAATCCACTCGCTTATCCGAGCCGCAATCTTTCGAGTGCAAGCCATCCGAGAAAGGTGACAGTAGATCCTTGGGTCCAACTGGAAAACCTGGCCGTGCAAAACTAGTAGGGTCAGAACCCTAAGCAACAAGTACCATAAGGGAGGCCCTAGGTGAGAGACCAAATCTCATAACCACAACAAATATAAAAAAATCGATAGAATAATATATGCAGGTCGAGACTGTGCAGGACCAATGCATATATCTCAAGAAATAACAAAATATAATTGAAGGATAGCCACAAAAATCACTAAAGAGGAAGATAGGATGATGAGCGGTCAAAGGGCATCAGAACTACTATGGAGTAGGACCACAACTCGTAAACAAAACAAGGATCGGGGTTCCAGACCGTTACCTGAGCAGGACTTAGCATTCTGACCACACGCCGGAACAAATGCTAGTACAAGCGTAAGGTCAAGTCATGCAACATAACACATCCAAGCATTACTGTGGCTTTCTAATTATTCACTAGCTAGCATTATCACAAGTCCTAGTTACTAATATATGCAATTTGAGGATCTTTGCTACCACCTATGTTGCAGATACAAATGTAGCCATGGAGAACGTGTAAAAGAAAAATAACATATCATATACAACCAAACATATAACTGATTGAAGCAAATTAACATATGAACGTATAACTGATTGAGGCAAATTAATATATGAACATAATCAAATAAACATGTAACTGACTATGCTGCAACTCGGCATGCACACCTTGTGACTCGAAAAGTAAATATTGAATAGTGCCAACAGCATTCTAGTTATAGTGGTTAGGGACCCACACCAACAGGGTTGTACCTGCCACAATTGTGCACATAGCTACACGAGTCACCTATAGTACAAAGTATCCTTCCTTCCCAATTTACTTAGTGTAATTAACTAGTCAATTATCCGACAAGTTTTCTTCTCGATTCTCAAGTCGTGCACACTAGAGAATCGACCTAGAATGGCAAGCCATGAGTACAAGCTATAAATGAGTTCTCACTAGAGAACCTATCGTATTTCACAACATGCGATACACTGGACAATGCTCATACTCAATTGTCCGATGGCAAAAATGCAGTAGGTTAAGCACACACAATGAATTCCATATAACGTGAAAGGTATATACTCGTGCCAAGCATATATGTGAAGAATACAACACTTTAAAACTATACAAATCATCACATTATGATAAAGAATCAAAATCGTTGAAGAAATATCAAAACAAGCAAAAAAGGGCAATATGCGCATAAGCGAGACAATATGTGTGCATAAGACATGCAGGGGGATGGAACCCTTAGGCGCATAGCGAGATTAGGCGCATAGCGAGATTAGGCGCATAACACCTATCGTTGCATAACGAGATCAGGTGCATGGCACCTTCAGGCGCATAGCGAGATCAGGCGCATGACAAGACAAGCATGCGCTTACAGTCCATGCGTATAGGGAACCTATGTGCATAGACGTGCGCATGTTGTCAAGGGTGTATATGCCAGGTTATATGGCCACTTGACATTTCTGTCGCATGGCCACCTGCGTGCATAGAGCGTCGTCTTCACCAAACAACAGCAAAAAATGAGGATAAGCTCCAAAAACCCTAAAACTTCAAATAGCCATAACTCTCTCAAAATAACCAAAAATATGGCAACATACAAGCCAAAACTGCATGAAATTGGATTTCTACAATATGTGACAACTGGTTTTTGAAAATAATAAGTTTTGATAGATTGTTTCCTGAAAAAATCTATAAAACTCTAGATTTAGATACTTAGATATACTCTAAAATACCAATTAAATCCAAAAACACAAGGTAATAAACATGTAGAGAATGTAATGGTGCATAATATAGACTAAAATTTAAGAGAGAAATCAAAGAAACAAAATCATGGCTTCTCCATTGGGCAAGGTGTACTTGCCTAGGTTGGGGTTGAGGGAGAGGAATGAAGAAAGAAGTGAAAATGAGGGAGGAGAGAGAAATGTGAGGGCTAATATATGGTGGAGAATAAATCTTGGCCCTTGGATGTGACATGTCACCAATCCAAGCCACAAAGGATAACTAAGGGTCCAATGGTGAACTGGATTATGAATCCATTCTAAACACTCGTCCTAGCACAAGTATATAGCAATGCCAATGAGTCTTCTACTGGTCAAGGCTAGTCCCGCACATGGAAATAAAATACAATATTCAAATTTCAAAATGAAATACACAAAAATACGAACACAATATAAAGCCTCGTTTATGAAAAATATTTTAAATACCAAATTTTTTATAAATACCACTACCAAAATAAGTCGTATTACCGACGAAATTAGCGACGTTTATTGAAAACGTCGCTACGATTAAGGGAATTAGCGACACATAAATAAAATGTCGTTGATCGTCGCTATCAGCGACGATCAGCGACGTTACTGCGACGTCTTTTAAGTTAAAAAATAACGTTGCTGATAAGTCAGTGAACGTCGCTAATTTGACTAGTAATAGCGATGTTTACCGACGTAAGTGTTTTTACGTCGCTAATATCAAATAATAGCTACGTTTACCGACGTCTTTAGTGACGTCGCTAATATTTTTAATATAGGGTTCCGACTTCATTTCTTTCCCCCCACTCGTTCCCCAAAAATTTTAAACCCCTTCCGCTCGTTCGACCACTGCGCGCCTTGCCCATTGTCGGAGCCCGATGTCCACCACCTCCAGCCACCTCCACCACCTCTAGCCATCGCCACTCCCCCTCCCTCTCCACTAGGCTCCTTTTCCTCTCCGGTGACCCCTCGTTGGTCAATGCCCCTTCCCTCCTGCCATCCCGCCTCGTTGATCAGATAAACCCTAACCCTAATCGGACACACATACACACGGACACATACCTGAGCTTGATTGCTGATATCTGGTAGACGGAAACCTAGTCCACCCTCCTCCTTGCATCGTGTGATTTTGCCCTATGTTGTGAAGGTAATCTTCTTTTTCTGGATTCGGTTGAACCCCACCAAAATTGTCTTTGAATCTACGACAGTTTGTTGGTAACACCTTTAGGCGATAGATAATAAGACATGTTAAAGATAGGAATGGAAGCCAGAGTTGATTTGACGAGAATACTTCTCCCTGCATGAGATAAAAACCTAGCTTTCCAGCCACTTAGTTCAGCGTTACAAGAGTTAATAATGTTACCGAATGTGTTAAAGTCTGTTCTTAGGAAGGAGAAGGTGGTGACCCAAATATTTATCTTTAGCATCCATTGGCTGAACCTGAAGCATATTAAGGATAAGTTGTTTCATGACAGGGTCCAATTTCCTTGAGAAGAAGATGGATGACTTGCTAAAGTTAATACTCTGTCCGGACCAGGAAGAATAAGAATCAAGGATGGATATCATTTTTGAGACATTAGGCAATGTGGCTACCCCAAAAATTGAAATGTCATCTGCAAACATAAGATGGGATATATATGGAGCTCGAGAATTGATCCTTATACTTGAGAAAAGACCAATATTATCATTACAGATAAAAAGCTTAGGCGTGATTTCTCCATATAGAATGAACATGATTTCTATGGGATGAGGGGCAGCCTTGTCTGATGCCTCTCATTGGATAAAAAGTTTTCGAAGGAGAACCATTGACGATGACAACAAATGAGGATGTGGTAACACAACTCATGATAAGATCATGTGTATTCCCTGTTAATCCAAAGCCAACAAGGACTTGGCTTAAGAAGGACCAGTTAACTCTATCACAAGCTCTAGACAAATCTAACTTGCGAGCTACACAACTTTTAGCTGTAGGGAATGATGCAATAGAATGAAACAGTTCTTGTGCCAAAATGATGTTGTCAGTAATTTGTCGATTAGGAATAAAGGCATTTTGGAATGGTGAAATGAGGTTATTATGATAAGGCTTGATAAGTTTGCTGAATATTTTGGTGATCAGCTTATATATGACATTACAGAGGGAGATTGGTCTGAAGTCTGTAGGGAGAATAGGATCATAAACTTTAGGAATTAAAAAAAGAAATGTGTGATTAAGAGTTGCAGGAAGAGTTTTTGAAGTAAAGAAAATTTGAACCATTTTAATTACCTCTCCTCCAACCACATCCCAGGACTTATGGTAAAATATTGCTAGAAATCCATCTGCCCCTGTTGATTTCTATCAGTGTTTATGATTTCCTCATCAGAAGGTATGGCTTGGATAGCATCATTAACAGTAGTGATTCATGAGAACTTTAAAAATGTTTTTCTGTCCTTCAATCCAAGCTCCATTATCAGATTTTAAGCAGGCCATATAGTGTTCTTCCTTTTTCTATTAAGAGTTGAGAGACGGAAGAATTTAGCATTAATTCTACCACCACTGTGTCAATCCAAGCTTCTAACCACATCCAAGCTCCATTAACTGAACTTGGTCGATACATATCCTATATATATTCTTTCCTCTATCCAGTATACATGGTAATGCACTCCCTAATACCTATAATCTGTACTTGACATAGTAACATGATGGCCTATGTCAAGTTGATACAGACGCCACCATTAGGTAATTGCTTGTGCCAAGATCTGCCCCTTCTAATATATATGTTCTGATACCAAGTATACCATTGGTGCTTTTGAGTATCAATTCTGATACACTATAGCACCCCTCAAAACATTGGTCATATCGTTATGTCATGTGATACACTATTACCACTTATTGTATCATGATTACTTGGAATTCTATTTCAATGTTTAGGATATGTCATGATTAATGTGCCTATTACTTTTACAAGTCTTTCAACGATGTGCATGTATCTATCTTACGGAATTATCCTCAAATGGATATGGAGCTGAATTACTATCTGCGGAATCGTTCTTGGATGTACAACCTGTAGTAACCCTAGAGGGAGGGTGAATAGGGTCAAGCTAACTAATCAAGCTCTTAGCATAAGCTAATGGACAATTTAAAATATAAGTGCAAGAGAAGAAGCAATAAAAATAGACACATGATATATCCTGGTATCCTCCCAAGGGGCACTCCAGTCCCAGAACTCTCTCCGACTTTAATCTACTATTTGAGTAAATAGTTACACACGAGTTTGGATCCGAAGAACTCGCCAACTTCTTACACGAGAGCTTTAGTCCGAAGACCTCTCCGACTTCAACCGAGCGTTTGGATCCGAAGACTTTCCAACTTTAACCTTTCACAATAGGTTTGATCTCCTTATACAACAAGATGATGATCTTACTTTTCAACTCAATAACTCTAACACAATTTGTGGATGGTAAATGAAAGTTTTGTAGAGTTGTTTGTGGATAGGCTTTGGTGGTTTAGAAATTTTTAGGCTCAAAGCATCAACCTTGAATGAAGGGGTTCAAGGCTATTTATAACCAAAGTATTGAAAAGAGCTGAAAGACAACTTTTCAGTCAGCGATCGGTATACCGTCGGTACGAACCGGCATACCGTCGGAATACCGGTCTGAAATTGCAACAGCTAGAAATATAGCCGTTAGGATCATTAAATGTTAGAAATCTGACCGTTGGATTTTCAACGTTACAGAATCGGTATACCGTCGGTATAGATCGGTATTCCATCAGTATGCCGATTTTGTAGACAAAAATTTTATGTAAACAAAAATCGATATACCGTCGGTATAGACCAGTATACCGTCGTATGCCGATTTTCAGCTGAAAATGATCCTGGGCTAATTTCTACCCTAGCTTTCGATTTTTCCATCCATTTTTTGTGTTTACAATTATTCCTAAGACTCATTATGGACTCAAGATATACTGTAGCAGGTGCAGGCTTCTTGAGAGTCTTGAAATGATGATGGCAAGGCATAGCTTCTTTCCTTGATAGATATTGGCTTCTTCCTTGACGCCAGCTGTCCAAAGATATTCAGTTTGTAAAAACTGAATACCTTTCGGAGGCTTCGCCCCTGAACCCCCGACGAGGGGCGCTGCCCCCTCGACCTCCGTCCGCTGACCGGGCAGCAGAACCCCCGAGTGCGTGGCTTCGGAGATGTCGTCGGGTGGTTCAGAGAAATCTTGTAGGATCCGTCATCTTTGGCCCACCATAATTTCTTCATTACATATGTCCACATTGATCTTGCTTATTACTTTTCTGCATGTACATGTTAGACGAACAAAGCAATATACATGTAGCAAATATGATAAGATAAAGCACGATAGGACATTGCTAAGTTTAAGTATAAGAGCTATAGTGATAGCATAAATATTAGTGATATCATAATGTTAAACTTAATTGAATAACCATAATCAAAATATAGTTTTGATTTTGGTAACTCAATTAAATTTAAGATATATATAATGAAAACTCATATCACTAATATGTAAAACAATCAGCACATATCACCAAAGGTATAAGTATAAGTAGAAAAGCTATAATTATAGTATAAAGATTAGTTATAATGAAATGCTAAACTTAACAGATTAACCATATTCAAAAACATGATACAATCATTGGGCTAACAATCTCCCCCTTTTTTATTATGGCAAAATCGGTTAAGTTTAGTATGGACATAATAGATGCATGTATCACTAACATACGAAAGATGTAAGCAATATCACTGAAAGCATACCACTCACTTAGATTACTTCTACTCCACTTAAACTTACTTCTTCTCCTTTGACATGACCAAAAATAAGCTCCCCCGTACTAAGAGATAAAAGAAAATCAATCTTAAGTACATAAATCAGAGCATGAGGAAGGTATAGACAATCATGATCAAGAAATACTAAATGAAGAACAATGGAAGAAGTGTGTAAAAACAAGTATAGAAACTACATATCAAATATAGAATGCAAAATAGAAAATAACTTGTCAAAACACAATATAGTTGGTAAAACAAATAAAATTGAAAACAGTCAATAAATAGTTTTACTAACTTAAAATCCAAGAAAGAAACTCCAAAACATAATATTATATGAATTAAAACTCTAGTTTTGGAAAGAAGCGATATACCAATTGAAATAAAAGATTTCAATCAAGGATTTCAGTCAAAAGCCCATGAGGATTAGATAATTAAAAAAAAGATATCAATGAAGAGGATACCAATTGAGATATTGAAATATGCAGACTTGATACCAATTGAAATATATAATTGAATCATTGATCAATGAAATCATGATAGTCAAAATTTTCCACAGATAAATAGTGGAACAAAATAAATGAATGATCAATGTAAAATAGAGCAATTGATGTAGAATAATCTCATTATTTGCAAAATCTATATGCTTACCCAAGTTCATGCATTTGAACTCAATTACCTTATCATGCTATATGAATACCCTTTTAGATAAACATAAAGGTAAAAGAGAAAAATACTTGAGAAGGAGAAATTCAGTCGACTTGAATGCTCCTCTCAAGGCACTACTAATGTTGATATAAATCATGAGTCTTGGGCAAGTCCTCAACAAGAAAAAGCCAAAAACAATTAAGCGTATAAGGAAAGCCAAATCAATGAAAGCACAATAGTCATCAAGATAAGATATGAAAGTTAATATTTAACAAGATGACATATTTAATTCATATAAAAGAGAGTCAAGATAATAAAGACAATCGCACAAACTCTCATAAATCCTTCACAAAGTAGAATTATCATGACCACAATTATAGGATATAAAATTGAAGAAATATGGGTCCATGATGAACTAGGTATACGACATATTAAAGGGTATAAATAAATTGAATCAATTGATTTGCTCTCCCTCAAAATATGCGTATATAGTTCCAAAGCACTTATAGCACACTACCAAAATATGTCCATTTAGCGACGGCTACATCCGTCGCCCATCCGTCGACAATCAGTATTAGCGACCGATAACTGACGGATCTTGGTCAAAATAATCTGTCGACAATCAGCTCGTCGCTAATAATGATCCGTCGCTAAGTAGTCGAAGAGCGACGGAATAGCGATGACTTTTCATCTTCATAATACGATGCATTAGCGACGACTTTCCGACGGGCTTTCATCCATTTCAAGTATTAAATACTTAACTGTGTAGACGCTAGCGACGGATATTCCGTCGGTAAACCGTCGTAACAGTGTATCAGAGGGTATCGTTCCATCGCTAGCGTGGAATACTAACGGATTATCCGTCGACCATGTTCTGGAAATGCTTGATATTTTCAGAGCCTTGGCGATGGATAAATTATCGCTACTCCGTCGCTACGCCGTCGACAGAGCGACTGATTAGTGGCTGATTATCCGTCGCCATAGTTCTGGAAATGTCAAGCATTTTCAGAACCTTGTCGACGGATTTTCCGTCGCTACGCCGTCGAGAGAGCGACTGATTATCCGTCGCCCTGGCGACGAATTTTCCGTCGCTATTCCGTCGAATTATATACCACCAGAACCTTGCCGACGGATATTCCGTCGACCACCTATCGCTACGTGAAAACAATTTCAAATCTCCAGTTAGTGACGGAAATTCTGTCGAAAATTAGTCGAAAACTGGAAGTATCCGTCGCTAGCCGGTTACTAGTCCGTCGCTAACTGAGATTTTTTTGAAAAAAATTACAGCACTTTTCCTGTTCACAAAAATATGCATAAACCAAACCAATATATAATGCACACCAATTATCCAACAATCACATAGACCAAATAAATAATGCACACCAATTATCCAAGAATCACATAGACCAAATATGCACATACGAATTTAATGCACACCAATTATCCAAGAATCACATAGACCAAATCAAATTAATATAAAATAGACATCAATTATCCTGAAGAGTAACCTAATATCCGTCGTTATAATCCGATCATAGCACAAATAATCCAAAATTCCCACAAATATTCTAAATTTTCTTAATTAAAATATTTTAAGGAGGAGGAGGAGTTCGATTGCCCGGTGGTGGTAATCCCTGCTGCGACCGACGAATATACTCCTCCACTAGAAACGGCGACAAGTCGTCGTAGACACTGTTCGGAAGTCGGCGTAGCTGCTTTGGCGACATGAGATCCAGGAGTGCCGTCACAGTCGGAGGCGGTACCAGAGGTGCAGCAAGGTTGAAAGAAAGATGACCCACGGAAGAAGGACCGACACCAGCAATCGACGGACCGGCACCAGTAGAAGACGGACCGACACCAGCAGCAGACGGAGGCGAAAAGTACGTGGCAAATTGCTCCCGCAAGGACGACACCACCTCGTACAGCTGCGTAAGCTGCGACCTAACATCATCGTCTGCCGGGGCCGCGGGAGGAGGCATTGTCGGTAGAAATCTCTGTGTCGCCATGTGCAACGGCCCTAGGGAGCCGACTCCATACATGAGCCCTTTCTTAAAGCCGCCGACGGTATCTACGAACAAGTCGTTGCGAGCGGCCAAAGAAGAGGGCGTCCGGGCGGGCGTTGTTTCACCAACATCCTCGGTGTAAATTAACTGTGTAGGACCGATTGTAGGAACGAGATATAAAGTACAATACTCTATAGGGGGGGTGAATAGAGTAGGCAGCGGAAATTAACTCTTTAAAAATGTTAGTAACAAGATCACATAATATATATCACAGATATGTAAATGAAAAGTAGAGAGTAGAGAGCAAACGCAAACACAAGGATGTATAATGGTTTTCCTCTTGTGAGGACTAGTCCAGTCGGAAGAACTCTAGCTTCCAGTTGAATCCACTATAGAAAATCACCACAAGTTTTTATCCGAAGTTCTTGCAACTTATACAACGCGATCTTTGATCCGAAGTACTCGACCAACTTCAATTATGAAGTGTCTACCTTCAATCAAGCCTCTGATTACAACCGCTCTTGAAACTTCTAGACCGTACCGCATTGGCAAATCGACTAGAGGATTATAACTGGCTTGGGATTTGAAAATGAATAGCTCAGAACACTTTGGAAGAAGTAGTAGGCTTATAGAGAAGAGATATGAAAGTGAAGGTGAATGAGTGAATTGAAATGATCAAAATCCTTCTCTATTTATAGTTTTTCCAAAGACAGAATTCTGACAGAATTCGGACAGAATTCGGGCAGAACTCTATGAGAAAATCTCGTTGGGATCCGTAACTGCAGGAAGACCAAGTTCAAAAAGTAACGTTCACTAACCGAACTCTGGCCGCACTCTGGCCGAGTTCTGTTGGAGTTCTGTCAGGGTTTTTGCAAATTAGTTTTTGGGCTTTTTGAAAAGTCAAACAGTTAGGAAGTAGTTTGGATTTTTATAAGTGGGCTTATTTTCAAAAAGAAAGGATATTTTGAAAACGTTTCTTGGGTAGCCTATTTGCCAGTACGATGCAGTTTACATCGTATTCCTAGACTCAATAAATATAAAAAATTACATTGATAAAATAGAAAAACCAAGAGCCCTTTAATGATGCCTTTCTTCAGATATTTGAGCAAACATGAAGACGCCTTTTTCCTTGACGGCAATCGTCCAAAGATAAATAGATCTGGAAATCTGAATACCTTTCGGGGGCTTCGCTCCCGAACCCCTGACGGGGGCCGCTGCTCCCTCGACCCCTGTCCGCTGATCGGGCAGCGGAACCCCCGATGCGAGGCCCCGGATAGGTCGTTAGGCGGTTCAGAAAAAGCTTCTTGTATAATGCCGTCTTTGGCCTATCAATAATTCTCTATTTCATATGTCCTGCTTTGACAAAGCTTGATCATGTTTGATCATGCTTACAGCATGTCTACAAATACATGTTAGAAGAACAAAGCAGTATGATGCATTATGATACAAATATAGAAATATGATATGGAACATTTAGGATAATGCTAATATTAGGACAATGCTAAGTTTAAGTAGCAACATGATAGTGATTACATGAATATTAGTAATGTCATTATGGTAAACTTAATTGATTAGCCATATTCAAAAACATGATATAATCATTGGGCTAACAAACTGAGCCCGACTAAGGTCCTCACGATACGCAGCCTATCAAATGAATGTGTTTATATTATAAGATTTACCTAAGTTGTAATCTAAATCCTATGTTTCACTAAATTAAGTATGAATCCTAAGTTTACCTAAGTTATAGTCCGAATACTTTTAATTCTAACGTAAATCTCATAAACATAAGTACTTACATTAGTCTCCTTGGCCGTATAGTCGACGAAGCTCCCGTCCTTCCGTCTTTTGTGCGTATGCTATAACACATCGTGCATGGTGACCGATTCTGGCGCCCTTTCCTCCTTCATCGTCCGTTGGGCCTGCATACGAAATTTTTGTAGAACTTAATTAACTGCGTATATTAATAATATCTAATTCGATAGTGAAATGAATTTACGGTATCTCACTAGATCTGCAAGCGTCGCTGCGTGGGGCCTTGATCCCCCCGTATGAAGCCTCGCGGCCTGTCGGTTCGCCTTCGCCTTCTCCGATTTCTTCTTGTATGCAGGAGTATTCATCATACCTAAGAGGTTCTTATAATACTCCTGCCGGATCCAATTCGGCCTCGTATGCCCTATTTTCAGGTCATAAATCATATCCTGTATCTTCTTCGAGGCAGCGCTTCTGTAGGTCCTGCGGATCGCGTCCTCGCGATGAGGGGGCCACCAGTACGTCGTCTAACATAGAAATTCAATTATCACATAATTTAAAAAATGGTTGACTAAATAGTAACTAATAATTAACCAGAAGATATAGATATACACCCTCAACTCGTCGAGCCAGGCGTACTTCAAGTTTGGGGGCACCGACGAAAAGTTGAGGTAGGGACCATGAAAGTTAGCCCTGATAATTTCTCCAAGAGCCCTGGCAACATTAAACAGAAAAAACCTACAAAGAAGAAACGACTGGATTATTAACTTGAATAAATGAAAGAAATTTAATAAATTATCTTAAATTTACTTACGAGGTCCCCGCGGGCCATAGCTCTCGTCGGACCTCACCTCTCAGCCTCTCTGGTACTGTCGGAGGATCCGTGGGTCTGTGCATGTACTCCCCAGTAACCGGATGGAACTGAGTATGGGGGTACTCCGGGGCCCACTATGCAATAACTGGGGGATCCACTGGTGGATCCGCTGCTGGTGGGTCCGATAGCGGAACGGATCCGCTAGCAGATCCAGACTCATGCCTCGATGAGGTGGTTGATCGACGGTGGGATACGTCTGTGCCCGGGGTACTCTCAGGGTCGGGGTCGCTGGATGGGGTCACATCCCGGGAAGATTGAATACGACCACGACCACCAGTACCACCACGACCACGACCACCACCACCACCACCAGCACCACGACCACCACCAGCACCACGACCACGGCCAGCCATCATGACCTATAAATAGAACACATAAACATAATTAACAATATAAAAGTGTAAATGAATATAAAATTCTAAACTAAAATATACATACCACCAGTAGGGAGACGAGTGCAGCCGCGACAAAAAAGACTAGGAGTGTCATCTGCAATAAGTAAATAATCGAATGAAAAAAACATGAATTCACGTAATTGCTTTTATGAGGTCAAACTTAATTCACGTAATTGGAAGTATTTTTAATATACAACAATATTTAACCTAATCATCGTCTTCATTCTCATCCTCGGCCTCGTCTTCATCATCATCCTCCTCCTCATCCTCATCCTCATCCTCATCCTTATCTTTATCGTCGATTTCATCTGTATCCTCATCCCCATCAAATTCGTCTTCTTCCTTTTCTTCTTCTTTTTCTTCTTCTTCTTCTTCTTCTTCGTCTTCTTCTTCTTCTACCTCAATATTTGGGACAAGATGCCTCTTTCTCCCCTGGTTGACAGCTAAGTCTTGTGTATCAACCTCTTCTTCCCCTCTATTTTTCTTAACAATATCTTCAACATCCATTGTATCCGAGTGTTGTCCCAAGTATTGGGACTTTTCGATCTAGTCCTCTTGGTATGCTGGGTCTCCAACGTTGAATGTATTTTAGATTTAATCTTGCATACTGCCCACCAGTCAAATCGATCTCTACGACGCCTTGGGAAGCTTGTATAGTAGGCTTGAACAGCCTGATTTGCTATCGCAAATGTATCGGACCCTCTATACCTCCTGCGATGGTTTATATCGACAAATCCAAATTGTTTATCGATTCTCCAACCGATATTTGGTGTCGTATCGAACCACTCACATTTGAACATCATAATATGCATATCATATGGGCCAGTATATTATAAATCTACAATATCCCGAAGCACTCCATAATAGTCAAAGTCCGGCTCGTCGTCATAGATGGTGCCTCTTATGCAAACATATCGGATAGGACGATACCAATTCGCTAAGGTCAATACCATCCGATACGACCTATAACAAACCAATATACCGATACTGATCTGCTACGATCGATACTAAGTACATACGGATACCGATACCGATACCGATAGTTCGATACCGATACCGATAGTTCGTTACCGATACCGATAGTGCGATACCGATACCGATAGTCCGATACCGATAGTTCGATACCGATACCGATAGTTCGATACCGATACCGATAGTCCGATAGTCCGATACTACCGATATCGTCGATACCAATACTCATAGGAAAAGTTCGATACCGATTTCGATATTGATACTTTGAACCTTGATATATATATATATATATATATATATATATATATATATATATATATATATATATAAAGCAATAGACTTTCTCATCCTATTTCTTAAACTAGGGTTTGTTATATTGCATTTTCTTTAAAGTATCGACTGATACCGATCCGATACGGCCGATACCGATACAGTTTGGCATGTTCCGATCCGATACCGACCGATACCAAATATTGACCGATGCCGACATTAGGGGTCTTTGTTAGTTAGATATGGACATATGTTAGAGTTATTTAGAAAATATATGTTGGTATCCTACTACTAGTTAGTATATTGGGATAAGGATGTTAGAAGTATAAGATAGTCGGTTAGATGGTTAGTAATAAGTTAGTGTCTAGAATGAGGTTAGTAGACATAAGTTAGATAGCTTATATGTTAGATGGTAGTGTATTAGAGTGTGTGTTTTGATATGATAGCTTAGAGTTTCGATAGATATATATTGGATATGTATAGTATCTTAGTTTTAGAGATTAAGTTAGATATTCATATATTAGAGTTAAGATACTTGGTAACTTGAGATACCAAGTAGTATATTAGAATATATTGGGTTACCTTATTAGGGTAAGGTATTGGGTTACCAATATTGTGAACCTAGGTTTAAAGCATAATAAGGTTGTAAAAGCATGTAAAAGAATCCGATACTACCGATAATTATTTGTTTCCCAATACCAAAAAATCTGATACTCCGATCCGAAACTGCCGATACTACCGATATCGCCGATATCCTATTTCTTAAACTAGGGTTTGTCATATCGCCGATACTACTCATTGTATTTGTACCTCGTACTGCCCACGTGCGCCACCCCCGCCGCCCCCCGCTGCCCCGGAGCGCGCTGCCCCCCGCCGTCCCCCGCAGCCCCGCACGCGCCAGCACCCCTCCCACCCCCCGCCGCACCTCCCACCCCCCGTCCCCTCCCCAGCCCCGCGCTGCTCTGCGCGCGCCACCCCCGCCGCCCCCCGCTGCCCTGGAGCGTACTGTCCCTCGCCGTCCGCCGCAGCCCCGTGCGCGCCCGCCGCAGCCCCGCGCGCGCCACCCCCGCAGTCTCCGCCACCCCCGCAGCCCACGACGCCCCCGGCAGCCCACGACACCCACGACCACCGAGAGAGAGAGAGAGAGAGAGAGAGATTACCTTTGGGAGAGAGAGATGAGAGGTCGCCGATCACCACTGCGGGAGAGAGAGAGGAGAGTGAGGTCGCCGACTGCTGCGAGAGAGAGAGAGAGAGAGAGAGAGGAGAGAGAATAAAATTTGGGGGGAATGAAAAGTTCCCTCCGTCGTTTCAATTTAACTCTGGGCCCTTTATTTAGCGACGGACTAGCGACGGATTATATCCGTCGCTAGGCCGTCGCTCTTTTTGATACTTGCCGACGGAACATCCGTCACTACATAGTCGAAGAATTGTCCCGCCATTTCTCTCGACAATTCCCGCCAAATAATCGACTGCATGGCGACGGTTACTTATCCGTCGCTATATCTCTGACACCCTAGCGACGGATGAGCGGCCTTTTCTTTCCCTTAAAATAAAATAAAAATTGTATCGGCTTGTCGTCGGTATTTCGTCGGTTATTTGCCGCAAATCCGTCGCTAATGCCGACGGAAATTGTCCGTCGCTAATGTGCCGTCGCTAATTTACTGTATTTTGGTAGTGGTATAAAATATATAACTAAGAGATTTGGAGGTAAATCAACTATGAATTTCTTTCCCTTGCTCAATGCATATAAGGCTACAATATCGTCAAAAGACGAATAATATCATCTTTAGTTAAGAGGAGATATCCAATAAATAGCTGCTAAAGATGAAAAATTAGAAGAATATTCCAATTAAGCACGTATAATCAAAAGATGGCATACATTAATCTATATAGAAGGATCTCATATTTAAATATGATAGATCAATGTATGTTATCCTTTGAGAAAATGTCATCATGAAAAAGAATAAAGTCAATTAAGAACAATCATGATGATAGACAGAATATAGCTCAAAAATAAAATAAAAATAAAACTCAAATATTATGTCCATGATTATCTAATTAAGAAAGAATCAACCAATTTATTACTTTACATGGACTAGGTATGTTTCACCATATATGTACCCATCAACGGGTAAAATCCAAACCTTGGTAAATAATAATCTATAAAGTTCAAATAGCAAAGGCCCATATGTGGCAATCCATGAGTAGTCAAAGTAGAGTAATAAATTAGTTTGATAATCACATAATAAGATAATATAGGACTACTCAACCATTAGGAACTTTTATCAATAAAAATAAACAAATTAAACATGATCCAACAAATCAAAAAAATCCCAAATCCATATTTATGATAAAATCTCATAAATCAATAAAAAATATGGAAAAGAGTCATTCTCATTTAAATGATTGCAGATATAATAAAAAAGGAGATGTAAATGATAATACGATAAAATTATGACTCAAAATGAGAAAAATTAAGAGATACTAATGACTAATATGGAAGGAAGTTAAAGTAAGGAATAACAAACATCTTTTGAAAAACAAGATCAAATCAAATGTTTGTCAAACTAGTTTTAGAGAACAAGACATACGTATCTAAAATAGAATACAAATCACATCAAGACAATTCATACATCTTGTTTTTGGAAACTAGCATATCATATATAGATTGAAACGAAAAACAATAGCTAGAAGAGTGAATGTGAACATAGATTATATAGCTTAACAATATATCATAACTAAGCAAGCTACATAACTAATTAAGATTAATGAGGCAAGTCATTAACAAGATAAAAGTGCTCATTAAATCTTAAGTCACAAACACTAAAGATACTTGCTTAAGCATAGAGTTCACAATTAAGGGCATACATTTTGAATGATCAAAATGATTCATAGACTCTTTACTAAGCAAGGATAAGATATAAGATAACAAATAAATGAATTAATCTCTTATCAAGTATAGGCCAAAAGAGAGATTCATGAAAACATAATAAAATAAATCTCTTTGCCAAGTATTGAGATTAACCCAAGATAATAAAATGATAGATCGATCTAGAGAATGCAAAGTATTATAGCCATTATGAAATAAGTGTATTCTATAGAAATGGGAAATTCTCAACACAAAAGCTCAAACCATAGTAGCTAAGACATAAGAAATATGATGTATCAATTACAAGAGTCCTTATATGCTACAAAAACATCATTAGGCAATAATAATTCTAAAGAAGCATAAATCCAAGGAATGAGCAAGGAAAGATCATTAAGATCATTAAGGCTAAATGCTAAAGATATCAAGAAGTACATTTTTCAAAGAGTTTTCATAGTGCATCATAGTAAATTATAAACATATAGACTAGAAAATGTGCACTAATTAAGGAGGTAAATTTAACATGCAAGGTAAAGCACAAAACTATGTGATCCTTAATAGAACATCCATAATTAGTCATGAACAAGACATTAATAAACATTTTATCTCAACAACCTAACTTAAATGTATAAAACAAATAAATATAAAAAGTTAGGAATCATTTATATATATGAAACTATATATATCACGAATAGGCATACATGAAAAGATCAAAAATTAATTAAGAACATGTATCCATAATGCCAACCAAAAAAGTCAAGAAGATAGTCATCAAAAGAAGACTTTAAGAAAGAAGCTAATTTATTCAAGAAGCACAAATTTGGTCAAAGAAATCAATAGCTAAAGTATGAGATAAGCATAAGTTTGAAGGTAACAAGTATAATTAAATACTCTTCAAGTTGATATAAAACTTTAGCTTAACTCATATGCCCACATAAAGATATTTATACAAAAATATATATCAACATAAGAAATACATGATCTACATATAGATGGAAATTTAATGAATATAGTCATATATCCTTAATAATGTTTGAAAAACTATCACAAATTCAAAACACATATAAATATACTTTATTAGACAAAGACATAATTGATTCATAAGAGGTTTAATCAAAATAAAACATGAGAATCAATAATGAATATATTATATAAGCACAAGGTTAAAAAGGAAGTATAAGTGTATACTTGTCAAGTGATAAGAAGCTTGTGCTAAACATATATATTCACAAATACCGATTAATATAAATATAACATATTAAGTACAAATCGACAAGAGTACTAATTCAAAAATCTTAAAGACGGAGAGTTAAAATCACATTAACTCAAATCAAAATCCAAGTTCCTATAGACAAGAGTGATATGCATGCTTCATAGATAATGACTAATAGTAAAGCGCATGCATAGATAAATGTGTCACACTAGTAGAAAAAGAGTGATAAACTACATAGTGTGAACTAATCATTTAAGCCGAGTAGCTAGTCATGCTAGATAAATGAATTAATAAGAAAATTAACTAAGCATGCTAGTATTATATCTCACATTGATTTATATAAAAGGCAACTAAAGGATATCAATGTGAGCTTGTAGCAAGACATCAAGAGAAACATGCTAGATTTTACAAATATAAACAATTTAAAGAGAATCGTTTAGCATGTTACCAAAGTGGCTCTAGTGGCCACGCTTGTGTTGGTGTAATTGCTTGGAAGATGACCTTTGAGCTTTGCTACCACCAACACGCTCCTTGGTGCTATGTCCCGATATAAGAAGCTCCACCTACAATATTAGGCGAAGACTTTGGTATCCAAATAAACTTGGTTCCACATTTGTTAGCTTTAGGGACCCATATACTATTTACTCTAGCATTGGTAGAAAAACTCCTACAAATAGGACAAGTTAAGCTCATGTGTCCAATGCGAGAGCAATAGAAGCACCTAATACTAGTGTGTGCATATGTATCGGAATAAGCATGATTATGAACATGTGACATACTAGAATGATGAATATCTCTAGAGTTAGCATGCATGGATTTGGTCTTAAGAATATCATGTTCTAATAACAAATTATCATACAAACAAGTAAGAGAATCAAATTTAGCATTTAATGCATAATTCTCTTTTCAAATAAAGCAATTCTAGAAATAAAATCATCATTTTCTTTCTTTAAAGAGTCAATAGAAGAATCATGCAAATGATTTAGCTCATGTGTTTGCCTCTTAAGATCTTCTATTGATGAGGAAAGAGATTTGATTTTCAAAATTAAAGCCTCATTCAAACTCTTTAAAGAAACACAAGATGAGTTTTGAGAATTAAGTCTAGATAATAAATCATTGTTTTCATTTCTCAAAAACTCATTAGATTCTTCTAAATGAATAACCTTTTCTGAAAGTTCTTCATTTGTAGAATGAAGGTCATCAAGAATATCTAAGGATTGGTTAGCCATGGCTTTCCACTTAGAGCATTTCTTGTATTTAGAAGAAACATGATTGTCCATGCTACTAGAAGTAAAACCCTCTTTATCGGAAGAGGAGGAATACGATGCCATAAAAAATAACAAGGATCTACTCTAAGGATGTTAAGCCTAACAATAGAGTCCTTGCTCTGATACCAATTATAGTAACCCTAGAGGGAGGGTGAATAGGGTCAAGCTAACTAATCAAGCACTTAGCACAAGCTAATGGGCAATTTAAAAATATAAGTGCAAGAGAAGAAGCAGTAATAATACTGACACACGATATATCCTGGTATCCTCCCAAGAGGTACTCCAGTCCCGGAACTCTCTCCGGCTTTAATCCACTATTTGAGTAAATAGTTACACACGAGTTTGGATCCGAAGAACTCGCCAACTTCTTACACGAGAGCTTTAGTCCGAAGGCCTCTCCGACTTCAACCGAGTGTTTGGATCCGAAGACTTTCCAACTTCAACCTTTTACAATAGGTTTTGATCTCCTTATACAACAAGATGATGGTCTTACTTTTTAACTCAATAACTCTAACACAATTTATGGATGGTAAATGAAAGCTTTGTAGAGTTGTTTGTAGATAGGCTTTGGTAGTTTAGAAATTTTTAGGCTCAAAGCATCAACCTTGAATGAAGGGGTTCAAGGCTATTTATAACCAAAGCATTGAAAAGAGCTGAAAGGCAACTTTTCAGTCAGCAATCGGTATACCGTTGGTACGAACCGGCATACCGTCGGAATACCGGTCTGGAATTGCAACGACTAGAAATATAGCCATTGGGATCATTAAATATTAGAAATCTGACTATTGGATTTTCAACGTTACTGAATCGTTATACCGTCAGTATAGATCGATATTTCGTCGGTATGCCAATTTTGCAGATAGAAACTTTCTGTGAACAAAAATTAGTATACCATCGGTATAGACCGGTATACCGTCGGTATGCCGATTTTCAGCTGAAAATGATCCTGGGCTAATTTCTATCCTAGCTTTCAATTTTTTCATCCATTTCTTGTGTTTACAATTATTCCTAAGACTCATTATAGACTCCAGATATACTGTAGCAGGTGCAGGCTTCTTGAGAGTCTTAAAATGATGATAGCATGGCATAGCTTCTTTCCTTGATAGATGTTGGCTTCTTCCTTGACGTCAGCTGTCCAAAGATATCCAGTTTATGAAAACTGAATACCTTTCGGGGGCTTCGCCCCTGAACCCCCGACGAGGGGCACTGCCCCCTCGACCCCCATCCGCTGACTGGGCAACAGAACCCCTGAGTGCGTGGCTCCGGAGATGTCGTCGGGTAGTTCCGAGAAATTTTATGGAATCCGTCGTCTTTGGCCCGCCATGATTTTTTATTGCATATGTCCACATTGATCTTGCTTATTGCTTTTTTGTTTATACTTGTTAGACGAACAAAGCAATATACATGTAGCAAATATGATAAGATAAAGCACGATAGGACAATGCTAAGTTTAAGTATAAGAGCTATAGTGATAGCATAAATATTATTGATATCATAATGCTAAACTTAATTGAATAACCATAATCAAAACATAGTTTTGATTTTGGTAACTCAATTAAATTTAAGATATATATAATGAAAACTCATATCACTAATATGTAAAACAATAAGCACATATCACCTAAAGGTATAAGTATAAGTAGAAAAGCTATAGTGATAGTATGAATATTAGTGATAATGAAATGCTAAACTTAACAGATTAACCATATTAAAAAATATGGTACAATCATTGGGCCAACACAACCGTCATCCTGATGACATGTACGGTGTGCAGGATAAATTCATAGAGGGTGTACAGCAGTTCCTGCAGTTTACCAAGGCGTTCCTCTAGTACATAGACGGTACCAAAATTAAGTATCTGTGTGTGAGATGTCGCAACTTGAAATATCATCCAGAAGTGGAAGTCACGTATCATTTATACTCGAAGGATTTTATGCCGAATTACTATAAGTGGAGTACGCACGGAGAACTTGTGTCTTTAGTATCGGAGTATGAGCCTTATGTGGATGTCCATAACTATGTTGCTTATGACGATGGGTTGGTGAACATGGTTTTTGACGCGGTGGGGCCTAGTTTCAATCCGGACAATCATGAAGCACCTGAAGAGGCACCTGTTTGCCATTGATTGTAAAAGTACAGAACAATTTTATAGGAGGACTGAACTTAGACTCACAATACAAACTCGCTCGTACAAAGAAAGCCTAGGAATGAAAACCTAGATATAGCAATCTAAGTACGATTGTTTATTTTTATTCTAGGGGGTGACGATAGAGGCTCGGGAAAGCGACGACAGCTCTGCCTTACTCCTTGGACGATCAGACGTAGCCTTGGCTCCGATGAAGAAATGCTCTCGGAATGTTTGGGGAGACTCTTCTGTGCGTGCCTTTGTCTCTCTGTGTGTCCAGTCGGGTCCTCTGGAATTCTCCTCTCTTTACAAGGGAATGGCACCTTGCTATTTATAGGAGTGGTGTGTGATCATTAGGGTTTGCAATGATTGCCCCTTGAAAATTCGGCAGTTTCGGGATTAATTACCATTTTCCTTGGTCATGTTTTGTTAGCAGTTAATCTGGGCCGTTAATCTTGATTGCAACAAATCTGGACAGTTAATGTTGATTGTGCCAAATCTGTATGGGCAATTAATGTTGATTACCATGAATCTTTGTGATTTGTTATGACAAGCTCAGATCTCCTGCCACGTGTTTAATCTTCTTGATTGCAATAAATTTGATTTGATCCAGGTAATTATGATGATTGTACTAAATCTGGTTATTAGGATTTGTTGATAAATCTTGATTGATTTGGTGCCACGTGTCCAACCATCATTATGCTGCGAGCTGTAGGGACACGGGGAAAACTGATCTTCTGCCAAGTGTCATAACCGTGGGCTACAGGGACAGGGTGTCTTGACAGAGCCGCATGAGGGTGGCTTCTCAGGATTTTGAATCGCAAGAAGGTGGCAGCCGCATAGGTGTGGCCTCCGAAATTTGAGCCGCATGAGGGTGGTTTCCAACTGAACCACGTAAGGTTGGCCACGTGTCAAGGCTGCATAGGCGTGGCCTCTCAGCATCTGAGCTGCGTGAGAGTAGCGACCGCATGGGGGTGGCTTCTCAGGATTTGAGCCGCATGGAGATGGTCCCCCTAATCCGAGCCGCATGAGAGTAGCGGCCGCATGGGGGTAGCTTCTCAGGATTTGAGCCGCATAGAGATGGTCCCCCTAATCCAAGCCGCATGAGAGTAGCGGCCGCATGGGGGTGGCTTCCACCTGAACCGCATGCGGCTGGCCACGTGTCAAAGCCGCAGGGAAAATTTTGGGATTTGATGGATCATGCCAGCTATAGAGATTTTTTTCGTTTTTCTAGGAGCACGCCATTATGTCAAAGTCATCATTGCAGCTTTATGTCAGAGCTGTCAGTTTACTTTTATGTCAGAGCTGTTTTGTTGTGTCAGAGCATTAAATGAGGTCGCTACTTAATGGCCAGCCGTAGAGGCGAGCCGCATAAGGCCACATTGCTTTTATTCGAGCCGCATGGCTAGCTTGGCGTTTTTTGAGCCGCATAAAACTCCTGAGCTGCATGAAGCCCTGCGAGCTTCTTTGAACCGCATGAGACTCCATCTGTTTTGAGCCGCATAGATTTTCTTGTTCTTTTCTATGCTTCTACAAGACCCCCTTTAAAGTTTTTAATTTGTAAAAATTGAAATACTTTGAATAAGAAGCATGGCTACGTCCATATAAGCTCTTCTGGCCGTATAGGATGTTCTGGCCGCATGGACTTCTTAGTCGCATGGCCTTCCTGGCCGCATGGACTGCCTGGCCGCATGGACTTCCTAGCCGCATGGATCGCTTTGGCCGTATGGACCACTCTGGCCGTATACTATCTTTTCTGCCACGTAGGCGTCATTAATTATCCTTGATTCGTTTTATGATTTAGAGCCGTCTTTTGGGGGAATCCCAAGAGTCGATTCATTAAATATTTAGATTTTGTGCTTTGATGAATCTCCTTCATACGAGGGGACGAAATCCTAGGAGTCGGTTTTACCTGCAGCACACGACCCGAGGCGTTCACCGGTCCACGTGTCCCCCTTTGTCCTCCCATAAATAAGAGTAATTTAGAGAAAGAAACTCTTTACTCTCTTTTCCGATTTAAGCTCTTCTTGCCCTAATTATCGTCCTCTTCTTCTTCTTCTTCTTCTTCTTCGTTCAACAATAGCCCCCAAGACTTCTAAGGCTGCGACGAAGGGTAAGGGAGTGGCTTCTACGTCGACTGCGGCGCCTGAAGTTCATCCCGACGTTCACCCCGCCATTGCTGGTAAGGCTTTGGGGGGATTGTATGCTTCACAAACCCTAACAAAAATGGCTCTGTTGCATGTTTTATATACAAGCCTTTAATGCGTCCTTCGTCTTCATCGAACTGTTCAAATTGTATGGGCCGCATGTACGTTCCATATCCGAGCTGCATGAGGGGTTGTCTAGTGGCCGCGTAAACATTTCGCAAACTGAATCGCATAATGACCCATCGAACCGAGCCGCATAAGCTCCTCTGAATGGAGCCGCATGAAGCCCCATTAAATAGGACTGCATAAGCCCCCCTTTGAACTGTGCCGCATAAGGCCTCGCTGAGCCGAATCGCATAAGCCCCGAAACACTAAGTTAGTTTCACCTGACCATCTTCTAACTTTGTTTCTTTTATCTTTGATTCTTGCAGCATCCCTGCCGAAGACTGAGATCATTGTGAAGGAGGAGCTGCTGCCTCATTTCATCAACCCAGAGTCATCGCTCATTAAGGAAGAGGTGATACCAAAACAAGAAGAGCTGGCGCCTATAGGGGAGGGAACCACTCCCAACATTGAAGTTGCTGTAAAGGAGGAGCTCTAGCCTGAAGGGGGTAGTATTGGGAGTTCTGATCCTCCTGCTCTGGACGAGGATCTTGCTCAAGTAGATCCTTCATATGAAAAATGGTTGAGGGATTGGTATATGCACCCCCACAACTAGGATTCGTGGACTCTCATAAATGTTCATCTTTTGTCTTGATATTTCTGTCTGTCTTTAGCTATTGTTTGTGTTTTGCCTCTTTTGGACATCAATGTAATCTTTTTTGTTCTTGTCTGAATGAAACGATGGAAAACTTTTCTGGCTTGCTCATGAGATGTAGTCATGTGAATGTAACTGATTTTGAATGAACAGAATGCCTTTGCTCTATTCTTTGCTTGCAGTAGTTGCCCTAATGGAAGACTTTTTGTGGACCTATTATCCTTGGCGTACCCTGGTTTTGGATACGGATAATAAGATAAGAGAGAACCAACATACTTACTCAGAGGTAATGTAGATATGGTAAATATGAGGGTTTCTTCGATGGAGCCTTCCTGCTCAGAGGTAATAAGGACATGGCAGGAGTGGGCTCCATGAAGGGTACAAAAAAAAACTCAGAGGTAATGAGGACGTGGAAGTTCTATGTGAGGGGCGGTTTATTTTTGTTGGAAGTGAAAACAACTCAGAGGTAACATCGACGTGGTTGTTTCGAAAAATTTGTGGATCTGTTACCCATTTTGTGCACTGAAAGTACGGATATTAGATTATGAGGAGGGAGCTCTTTTAGGAGGAAGGTTCAGAGGTATGATCCTACTTGACTTATTACCTAAAAGATGCGATATAGATTTATCTGTAGTAACCAGAGTGTGAGTTCAGTGGTACTTACGGGTACATAACTCAACGATCTGGGAAATTTGGGATTGGAATATAAGTTCAGCGGTACCAGAGGGTACATGATTCAACAAGCTGGGAGATCTGGAGTTTAGAATGTAAGTTCAGCGGTACCAGAGGGTACATAACCCATCATTCTGGAAAATTTGGAGTCAGAATGTGAGTTCAGCGGTACCAGGGGTACATAACTCATCAATCAGGGATATTTGGAGTTTGGAATGTGAGTTCAGTGGTACCAGGGGGTACATAACTCAACAATCTGGGATGTTTGGAGTTTGGAATGTGAGTTCAGCGGTACCAGGGGGTACATAACTCAGAAATCTAGGATATGTGGAGTCAGAATGTAGGTTCAGCGGTACCAGAGGGTACATAACCTAACACCTTGGAAGATTTGGAGGATGTCGTTTCAGACGTAATACTTCTTTAGGAACTTGCCGTTGATGGGCAACATGAGCAAGTCTCCATTTTGTTTTGCGAGGCGGTAAGCTCCATTGGAGAATACAGCATCGATGATGAACGGGCCTTCCCACTTTGGCCTACTTGGAATGTTCTGATTTTAACCTTCTTGTTGAAGGCCCCGGAGATACGCGCTTGGTACAGCTCGATTCGTTGTTGAGCTAACAGGCGCTTCTCATCTAGGGCCTCCAACTCTTGTAGTCGGTGATGATGATTATCATCTATCGTCAGTCGGTAGGTGAGGGCGACGCAGAGTAAGAGGATTTGAGTCTCTAGTAGGAGAACTGCCTCACTCCCATATACCAGAGAGAATGGTGTGTTCCCGGTGGTTGACCGTGCTGTAGTATGGTATGCCCATAAGCATTCGTCGAGCTTTTCATTCCAGTCGTGTTTGTTTGATGACACGAACTTCTTGAGAAGCTTGATGATTGTTTTATTGAACGCTTCAGCCAGACCATTAGCCGCCGGGTTGTACGGTGTTGAAGCAATATTCTGGATTCGGTGTTTGTCGCAAAACCGATAGAAGACGTGGCTTGCGAACTGCGGACCATTGTCGTAGATGATCTTTCGGGGCAGTTCGAAGCGGTAGATAACATGATGCTTGAGGAAGCTGATCACGTTTGAAGTCTTCACTTCTGCTAGCGGAATAACCTTCGCCCATTTGGAGAAGTAATCTGTGATTGCGAGTATGAAGCGATGTCCTCAGGACAAAGACGGAGTGATTGGACCAATAATGTCCATTCCCCATGCTTCGAATGGCCATGATGCCACTGTCGGATGTAGAAACTCGGATGGCTGGTGGATAAAATCTGTGTGGACTTGACAGGCTTTGCATTTTCGTGCATAATATATTACATCTGCAACCATTGTGGGCCAGTAATAGCCCATTCGGCGAAGGTGATCTTGTAATTTTGGGCCAGGTTGATGGGCCCCACAGATGCCATCATGAGCTTCACGCACGGCTTCTTTGGTTTCTGTATTTGACAGACATCGAAGCAGTAATCCATTGTATGATCGCCGATATAGCATTTTCGTCTCTGTATCGTAGAAGAATCTGAGGGAACGTCTTCTGATAGAAGTGGCTTCCTTCGGATTCTCTGGCAGGATGTCGTAGACTACGAAGCCAATGAATGGTTGTCTCCAGTTTGGTGCTTCGTCGACTGTCAGCACGGAGTAGCTCTCAACCCATTGAACATTGTCCTTGGGACAGACCAATTCATGGCCTATTATATCAACCAAGTGGTGAGCTGTAACTCCCCTTCCCGAAATTCTGAAATATTTTATTATTATTATATTTTATTCATTTATTTAATTGATTAGCATAGAATTTATTTGCCTTTCATAATTATGTGCCTCCTACACATATTTGTTTATTCATTACTATTCAATAATGAATATAAATGGATATATATTATTTACATACAGGGTGTCAACGGGTATGTATACAGAAATATATAATATTATGAATGTGTATGTATAGATACATATAATACATGTGTGTATGTGAAATTGTATAAAAATATATTATATAGATATGTGTGTACGTGTATATAATATAGATATATAAGAGTGTACGAGTGTATATATATAAATATATATATAAATATAAAGGAGAATACATATGTGTATATCTAGTATTATGTAAATATATATATATAAATGTGTATATACGAATGTATTATATACGAGTGTATACATAGATAAATACGTATGTATATATATATAGATATATATGTATATACATATATATATATATGGTATTATTATATAATAAATGATAAGAAATAGAATGAGAAGAAGAGTAGGAGCCAGCCCAACGAGTGGGCCAGCCAACTGAACCGAGCCCTCATCAGCCTAAATTCCCCAAGCCCAAGCACCCACCCCACAGCCGAGTATTAACACCCCGGTTTCCTGTATACACAGCCGACCCCAAGAGCAGTTATAAATCGAACACGAAGAATCCTCTCGAGCAAAAACCATCAAACCCTAATACCAAACCCACGCGCGCCGCCCTTCCTCCTCCCTGGCGACCCTGCCCCAGCCTTCGCGCGCCGCCGCGAGGCCGTCGCCGGCGGCCAGGGCCGCGCGCGGTTGCACGCGCAGGCGTGGAACAGCAGCAGTAGCTGCAGCGGGTGCCAACTTCGTGACGACCTCTCGTCGCGTACGAGAGATCATTCTGCGAACCGATCGTTCAGGTATGTAGTCAACCTGACCAACTTCAACATCCGCTAATTAGTTTTAGATTATATGAACCATATTGTCCGATAATTCGACGGGAAGTCGACGTAAAATCTGTCAAAAGCAGGACACAAAAACAGTCCAAGCATCCACGTTGGGAGATCGTTTCCGATCGATCCAGTACCCTACTAGGAATTCTAATTGAACACGTTTTTAGACTACTTATAGGGGATCAGAAACCACTTCGTAGGTTTGAATTTCATAAACAGTGTAGAGATTAATTGATCCTCGAAAACCAGGAAAAACCCGTTTTTCAAAAGTATAGAAATTCAATAAATCAATCCACGCGACGTGCGTCACGCCAATCGGGACGACGTGGTCACGAACCAAAAGTATCGAAAGCTGCGTAACGGCTTCGTGGTCGTGTGGGCTTTGACGGAATTCAAATTGGTCGCGTGTGCGCGACGAATTCGACGCGTATCCGTCGAAATCGCCCCGTATCCGTCCAATGCAAATTCAGTCATTACTTTGTGCACGCTCGTCAGATCGAGACGAAACTTGCGCCAACAGGACCGTATCGTTTTTCTGGTCCTGCATGCCAAGTTTGGTCCAATTCTGAGACCGTTGACAAAACCACCGTTTTGCGGGCCCCACGGTTCCACTCAACGGGCGATTTTGTGCACGGCCCGCCGGAATCCAACTTTGGACATACGGTTGGGTTCGTATCGAAAAACTGGATTCGTAGACATGTAGTTTGACGACTTTAGAGACCGTTGACTCTGGCACGCTTTTCGGTGCAAAGCGGGTCCAACGACGGACATCGTTTTTGTCCGAAATTACCGTTTTGCCCCTGTGTCCAGAATTGGACGTAAGGACAGGCAATCCTAGCTAATTGGACTATTCTGAGATCATTGGTATTGTTTATTTCAGCTTCCGGGGACTGTTGTACGGGTTTTGACTATAGTGGCATATTGAGTGGTTTGGATCATCGGTTTCACCAGCACAGGACCACAGGCGAGTACAGTTTATTGTCTGCATTTCGATATTGATTTTTACTATATTTCATTGGTTGGTTTCATTAGTTATGTGATTATTTTCTATTATAAATTGTTGAGTCGGGAATGAGAAGTACCAACGATGTGTGATCTGACCTTAGACCGTGTAGACCGTGTAGACCGTGTTGCATTTATTTCTTGTAGACCGTGTAGACCGTGTTACATTTATTTCTTGTAGACAGTGATTTATTTATTGCAAAGTAGACCGTGTAGACAGTGATTTAATTATTGCATTTAATCTGTGTAGTTCGTGATTATTATTCTGTAGACAATATTTCTTTATTGCAATATTTTCTGTAGACCGTGTAACTGTAGACCGTGTAATTGTAGACCGTGTAACTGTAGACCGTGTAACTTTAGACCGTGTAGACCGTGTCGCATAATTGTCCCGAGACCGATCACATATCAAAGGTACTTCTAACAGTCGGGGAGAGTATTTTGTGTCTATTTACTTACTATTAGTTTTTATATTTCATGTTATTTTCAAACCCATGATTGATGTCTAACCCTTGTTTATAGTCATCTTCTTTATTTGAAATTGCATTCAGTGAATTGTGCTCGTTCCATTCCTGACTGGAAACCAACATTTTCAGGTTAGCCGTGGATTCACTTAGCTTGGGGAGTGACGGGAATACTTACCGACAAAAGCCTAGAGACTAGCTAAATAGTCGAGTTGTAGTCATTCATTGAATTGTACAAGTTTATATTCTTCTACAAAAGTAAAACTTGTGATCATTGTAAGTTAAATTAGTTTATGTGAATGAGCATTGGATTATTTGTGATTTTGATCTTCATGGCCGTGACAGCGTTCTACCGCCGACACTGCGGCGTAGGCTGGCTTGGACACGTCTCGTATCCGTTTTAAAATAAAATAAAAAAAAAAACGGGTGCGGGTCGTGACAAGTTTTTGTGGTGGCCCATGCAGGTCAGTCTTTGCAAGTCATGCGAACTCGTGATAGTACTTAAGTTAGTCGTACTATTGCGAGCCTGCGACTAGAAATGCTCATTCACGAATTAGAAATTAATTTAATTTACGAGAATGACTAGGACTAGGAGTCCCTTATACAAATTTACCGATGGGGTAGTCTAGGCCATGCAATGTAGATAAGGAGTTATTAATTTTGATAGTTTGACAATCTCCATAGGTACACGACTACCTTTTGGTAAGACGACATGATCCAATGAGGATAGAATATTCACTTGGTGATACAGGACTTTCTAGACTTAATAGTTTAACCTTGATAGATAGTGCATTTCCTTCCCCTTGCCCCTTTAGATATCATCCTCACATCTTAGTCTGAATTGCCTCCTCAGTCCCTATTTTGCCCTAAGGATTATTATTTTATATAATTTTTGATTAGATTATCCATATACGGACCTCAAGTTAGTTTCGGTTCAAGTTTTTCCTTAATGTTTGAATACAATGGAATAGTTAAAATGTTCGTATTTCTTTGTCTTCAGTTATTTTCTTCCTGTTCACCTTTATTTTAAAGATTGCGACTGATAGGACGAATATTTACGCCTTATTACATAGTCGACTTGTTTGAATCCCTAGAAGCCCAGGAATTTTTACAGATATAGTTAAAAGAATGTTAGTTGACTCATAATGGCAGGACAGCAGCGCACTGTCGTCGTTTATTTGAATTATGGACTCACTGCAGCCAGCAGCACACTGGCGAGACACGACCCTAGAGTTGAAATTTTTAAGGAAATTATAGGTTATAGAATATCCCTAAAAACTATGGCTAGTGGTCCTCCTTGATCATAGTCACCCGGGTGTCGAGATAAGGTAGAGTATCTGATAGCATATCACATCTGGATCACAGAACCAAGGGTTTACCACAGCCCAAGTATACGGGAGAAGCATAATCCTCGGTGAAATGATTTCAGACGTGATTACAAGTTTAGGGTACTATAGAGGATAGGACCGTGCCATGTACGTCCCATAAGATATAAAGCCAATAGTAGTGGAAGTTTGTAAGTTTGGTAGTATGTCTCCCGACCTAGCACTCCGTATGATCCCTCGTGATCTATAGATGAGGAAATTGACGGACACTAATAGGTTACCTAGAATATAGAATTCAGAAGTCCATAAACCATTAGTCGACCAAGGCCTTAAGGGTAAGATGATAGTGGGATGTCTATAGAAGCAAGAACACCAGGTAAGTTTTGAATCTATCTAAACTCGAACTACTTGTGCCTTCTTTCAAAAATCTCGCATAATTGTATTCGACTATCTTAACAAATGTTGTTGTTACAGCTTAGTTTTGCAAGCTCACTCTATTATCGAGCTTGATTCGAGGCATATGTTTAGTGGGGACGCCTGCTAACTTATTGTCTAATCAGAATCAGTGTATTATGGTCTGATCAACCATGATGCACTTGGTTCGCTCTTCGTTTAATTTCACTACGTGGATGGAGATATATAGGTATCTAGGATCTCATTCGCGACTGCTTGACAATTCCTCTTGAATTATGCGTTCGCCTTTGAATCACGTGATTGTATTCAGTGACATCTTTCTTGAACTCTTCATTACTTTTGTCTTTCACTGATTGGAAAAGACAGAAGCTCGTAATTGGTAGAAAGATACTGAGTGGCCCCATAGCTATGGTAGCTGTATACACAAGTGTAGTTATCATCGGCCAGCCATGTGATTGAGTTACTCGTACTCCTCTCGACCCTCAAACTACTATTGAGACCTTCTAGCCATTCGATTTTGTGAATGATTAGGGTTTTACCCTTAGTCGAAATGCCTACCTAGGAGACTACCTATTCTTTTGAGACAAAAGGTTGCGAGTCTCTAATTATTTGCTGGAAGCTTGCCTTAACTAGCAACCCTTAAGCTTTATCTCAGCCCTTCCTCGGCCAAGCCTACAGTTAGACATGAGATGAGTAGACAAGGCTAAGGACAAATCATTTACCGTGGATGTGGTAGACACTCATCCTGAGATTGGTTTCCAACAAATATTACCCTAGTTATGTAAATATTTTATATTAAGACCTAACTAGTGTTGGAACACCACAGTCACTTGTTAGCTAATACCATAGATTAAATATCCTGTCAAATTGTGATATACCAGTTGTTAACAACAACGCATGATCACTACAGCCCATACCACTAGAACCCTTATGACAATAGTCTGACAGGTTTGACAACTAGAGATTCACGACTCAGTTGTTAGAAATCTCTTCATAGGACATGCCTTGGGGCTGGTTACCCCGTCGATAACTCTTGTACACTATGGATGGGTATATCCTCTATGTTATCGACCATGTGTTATTGCACACACTCGTTCTCCATTTATTGGGGAACGATCCTTGACTTGACTTATATCTACCGTATTTCGATACGTCGTACCTTATTCTTTATTACCGAGAATCGAGGTGCGATATCCTGACATTGAAATCCTTCTAACCTTATTATTCCTAAGACCATGCCCTAACTTCTAAGGTGGGTAGACTGTAAGCCTCCTAAAATTTTTGGGATATACGAGGATTTTCGATTGAACGAAATAATTTTCATAGGCTAGTAATTAGTGCCCCAGGGACTCCCACTTTTTATTTAGATCATTTTGTGTCCCCGGCCGTGTCATTAATATTCGGAGCACGAGGCCAGTTGTTACCTTCCAACAAATTTCACATGTAAGATCTAGATGAGTCCATCTTCACCTAGGTATATCATGTCCCACTCAAACCCGTCTCCTTGTACTCTATTTTGGGGTACGACTTTCTGGTTAAAAGGACCAACTATAACCCTTACCATGATACCGATATACTTTCCGACTTCCATTAGAGCCTCAACCTTGACTCAAATCCTTCGACCCAATATATGGTTGTGAACTACCCGAAGCCCACTACGCACCTGCCACTTGCGTACCGCCCAATTGAGGCCTCATGTGCTACTTAAACACAAAAGTCACTAAAGGCGCGTTTTGGGCTTGTGGACCTATTTAACCAACCCGACTGTCCAACTAGCTCAACCACTTGGGTTGAAACCTACTCTAGGTTACCCTAACCTGGTAGAAGTAGTTTAGTATTGGAATCTTGTCCAGTCCATATAGATTGCAATCCAGGGTTCATCCGACCGACGATTGCTGTCCAATCAGGAAGTCCATTAAGACCCAGTAAAAGCTATCCATGCATACCACTATTGTTAGACTATAAAGCTGAACTATTTGAGATAGGTCCCTATACTGATCATGCAGCCTCCATCTCTTAGAATATGGTGTCATTCGTAACCATTATCCCGTCTACCTGGAAGTCGAGATACGATCTTGTATTGCATTTATAATCCTTACTCGTGTTTTTAAATAACCACAGGAAAGATTACAATCTTGATTTCTCAAATTCCGTTCCATTATGGAATCTTGTTCGAATTAGAATTTTGAGAACGAGATTTCTGTATTGCATGGATTGCAAACCCCTCTAAGAGCGAAGGTTCTTCGATGTAGCAAGTGACTGGACTAGAGTAGCCCATTTAGCAAATAAGACAATGGTCCGTAACTTTCTTCCTGCATCATTGGATACCCTCTACCGCTTTGGGAACTTCATGATCGCTCTCGATTATTTTTCTATCTTCCTGTCCTTTCTATTGCAGGGAGACGAAGATCATACTTACTAGAGTTTATCAATATTTTTGCTACTTGTGTAAATTTGTTGTTTGTTAGATTTTGGGTTATTTAATAGATATGAGAGGATTATAGAGGCCAACAGCAGTAGATGTCCATTTTAGCAAGTAATCGGAAGAATTATAAGTTTTAGGGACGTACCATTGAGGGAGTAGTGTGACCAAAGGTGGGTAGAAGTCCTTGATGATTCGTAGTCACGCAATGACAAGGAGGAAGATATAAATATTTCTGAGAAATTAAAATTCGAGGATATTGTGGTAATAGTGGATTTATTTATTTTTATTTTTATGTTTTGAATTTTTGGCATGTTTATAAGTTAGAATTTCGAGGACGAAATTATTTTAAGGTGGGTAGATTTGTAACTCCCCTTCCCGAAATTCTGAAATATTTTATTATTATTATATTTTATTCATTTATTTAATTGATTAGCATAGAATTTATTTGCCTTTCATAATTATGTGCCTCCTACACATATTTGTTTATTCATTACTATTCAATAATGAATATAAATGGATATATATTATTTACATACAGGGTGTCAACGGGTATGTATACAGAAATATATAATATTATGAATGTGTATGTATAGATACATATAATACATGTGTGTATGTGAAATTGTATAAAAATATATTATATAGATATGTGTGTACGTGTATATAATATAGATATATAAGAGTGTACGAGTGTATATATATAAATATATATATAAATATAAAGGAGAATACATATGTGTATATCTAGTATTATGTAAATATATATATATAAATGTGTATATACGAATGTATTATATACGAGTGTATACATAGATAAATACGTATGTATATATATATAGATATATATGTATATACATATATATATATGGTATTATTATATAATAAATGATAAGAAATAGAATGAGAAGAAGAGTAGGAGCCAGCCCAACGAGTGGGCCAGCCAACTGAACCGAGCCCTCATCAGCCTAAATTCCCCAAGCCCAAGCACCCACCCCACAGCCGAGTATTAACACCCCGGTTTCCTGTATACACAGCCGACCCCAAGAGCAGTTATAAATCGAACACGAAGAATCCTCTCGAGCAAAAACCATCAAACCCTAATACCAAACCCACGCGCGCCGCCCTTCCTCCTCCCTGGCGACCCTGCCCCAGCCTTCGCGCGCCGCCGCGAGGCCGTCGCCGGCGGCCAGGGCCGCGCGCGGTTGCACGCGCAGGCGTGGAACAGCAGCAGTAGCTGCAGCGGGTGCCAACTTCGTGACGACCTCTCGTCGCGTACGAGAGATCATTCTGCGAACCGATCGTTCAGGTATGTAGTCAACCTGACCAACTTCAACATCCGCTAATTAGTTTTAGATTATATGAACCATATTGTCCGATAATTCGACGGGAAGTCGACGTAAAATCTGTCAAAAGCAGGACACAAAAACAGTCCAAGCATCCACGTTGGGAGATCGTTTTCGATCGATCCAGTACCCTACTAGGAATTCTAATTGAACACGTTTTTAGACTACTTATAGGGGATCAGAAACCACTTCGTAGGTTTGAATTTCATAAACAGTGTAGAGAATAATTGATCCTCGAAAACCAGGAAAAACCCGTTTTTCAAAAGTATAGAAATTCAATAAATCAATCCACGCGACGTGCGTCACGCCAATCGGGACGACGTGGTCACGAACCAAAAGTATCGAAAGCTGCGTAACGGCTTCGTGGTCGTGTGGGCTTTGACGGAATTCAAATTGGTCGCGTGTGCGCGACGAATTCGACGCGTATCCGTCGAAATCGCCCCGTATCCGTCCAATGCAAATTCAGTCATTACTTTGTGCACGCTCGTCAGATCGAGACGAAACTTGCGCCAACAGGACCGTATCGTTTTTCTGGTCCTGCATGCCAAGTTTGGTCCAATTCTGAGACCGTTGACAAAACCACCGTTTTGCGGGCCCCACGGTTCCACTCAACGGGCGATTTTGTGCACGGCCCGCCGGAATCCAACTTTGGACATACGGTTGGGTTCGTATCGAAAAACTGGATTCGTAGACATGTAGTTTGACGACTTTAGAGACCATTGACTCTGGCACGCTTTTCGGTGCAAAGCGGGTCCAACGACGGACATCGTTTTTGTCCGAAATTACCGTTTTGCCCCTGTGTCCAGAATTGGACGTAAGGACAGGCAATCCTAGCTAATTGGACTATTCTGAGATCATTGGTATTGTTTATTTCAGCTTCCGGGGACTGTTGTACGGGTTTTGACTATAGTGGCATATTGAGTGGTTTGGATCATCGGTTTCACCAGCACAGGACCACAGGCGAGTACAGTTTATTGTCTGCATTTCGATATTGATTTTCACTATATTTCATTGGTTGGTTTCATTAGTTATGTGATTATTTTCTATTATAAATTGTTGAGTCGGGAATGAGAAGTACCAACGATGTGTGATCTGACCTTAGACCGTGTAGACCGTGTTGCATTTATTTCTTGTAGACCGTGTAGACCGTGTTACATTTATTTCTTGTAGACAGTGATTTATTTATTGCAAAGTAGACCGTGTAGACAGTGATTTAATTATTGCATTTAATCTGTGTAGTTCGTGATTATTATTCTGTAGACAATATTTCTTTATTGCAATATTTTCTGTAGACCGTGTAACTGTAGACCGTGTAATTGTAGACCGTGTAACTGTAGACCGTGTAACTTTAGACCGTGTAGACCGTGTCGCATAATTGTCCCGAGACCGATCACATATCAAAGGTACTTCTAACAGTCGGGGAGAGTATTTTGTGTCTATTTACTTACTATTGGTTTTTATATTTCATGTTATTTTCAAACCCATGATTGATGTCTAACCCTTGTTTATAGTCATCTTCTTTATTTGAAATTGCATTCAGTGAATTGTGCTCGTTCCATTCCTGACTGGAAACCAACATTTTCAGGTTAGCCGTGGATTCACTTAGCTTGGGGAGTGACGGGAATACTTACCGACAAAAGCCTAGAGACTAGCTAAATAGTCGAGTTGTAGTCATTCATTGAATTGTACAAGTTTATATTCTTCTACAAAAGTAAAACTTGTGATCATTGTAAGTTAAATTAGTTTATGTGAATGAGCATTGGATTATTTGTGATTTTGATCTTCATGGCCGTGACAGCGTTCTACCGCCGACACTGCGGCGTAGGCTGGCTTGGACACGTCTCGTATCCGTTTTAAAATAAAAAAAAAAAAAAATGGGTGCGGGTCGTGACAAGAGCATGATTCGAAACTGCTAAGGAAGCGGCAAGGCCTGCTAGGGCATCGGCTTCAATGTTCTGGAGCCTGGGAACGCGTTCTCTGAAGAACCTCTCCAAGGACGAGATGATTTCAATCACTATTTGGTGATAGGGGATCATTTCTTCATGACGCACTTCGTATGAGCCCCGGATCTGGTAAACGATTAGCTACAAATCGCCGTATGCTTCAAGATACTCTACCCCCAGTTCTTTTGTAAGTCGGAGGCCAATGACCAAAGCGTTGCACTCGACCACATTATTTGAATAGGGCTCCGTGAAGGAGTAAGCCCGATTGATCACCAGCCCGGAGGGAGAAATCAGCACCACTCCGACTCCAGCGACGATCTTGCCCTTGGGCCCAGTTCTGGAAGCGCTGTCGAAGAACATTCACCATACGTCATCATGAGAGGCCATATTTGAATTGGCGACCTCATCTGGAATCTCTTCTTCATTTCTGGTTGACTCCGAACCTGGATGAACTGCTAAAAAATCTGCCAGAGCTTGACCTTTAACAGCCTTCTGTGGGACGAAGATCATGTGGTAGGGGGACAATAAAATCGCCCAGGTAGCGAGGCGAGAGCTGAGTGCACCTGGCTTGGTCATGATGACCCTGAGGGGTTAACTCTTGATACGATATGAATGGTTTGTCCCGTGACGTAATGTCGCATCTTCTGAATGGAAAACACCAGAGCAAGGTACTCCTTCTCCACGGTAGTGTATCGATGTTCCGGCCCCATCATCATTTGGCTGAGGTAATATATAGCCTGCTCATGGCCCGCATCATTATTTTTTGCTAGTAAAGCACCAAGAGAATGCTCCATTGCTCGCACATAGAGCAGGAATGGTTTTCCAGCAATCGGGGCCACCAGGATTGGAGGGTTCGACAGATATTCTTTGATGCTGTCGAAGGCGCGCTGGCATTCTTCATCCCATACGAATGAAACGTCCTTCTTCATGAGGTGGGTGAATGGCTGACATCGTCCAGAGAGGTTTAGAGATAAACCTCCTGATGTAGGCCAGCCTCCCTTGAAGGCCCCTGAGTTCGTGAAGATTTCTCGGGGGACCCATCTCTATGATTGTCTTCGTCTTCTCAGGGTCTATGTGGATTCCCAGGGCAGTAATAATAAAACCAAGAACTTCCCGCTGGATACGCCCAAGAAGGATTTCGTGGGATTCATTTTCAAATTATGCGCTCGTATCAGGTCGAACACCGTCCTCAGATCATGCAGATAATCTTTTTTATAGTAGCTCTTGACGGTAATGTCATCGACGTAGCATTCCACTGTCTTACGCAAGTGGTCTCTAAAGATGACGCTCATAGCTCTTTGATAGGTGGCGCCAGCATTCTTTGAACCGAAAGGCATGACTGTGTAGCAATATATGCCAATTGGTGTTCGAAATAATGTGTGCTTTTTGTCATCAGGGAACATCTTGATTTGGTTATACCCCAAGAAAGCATCCATAAATGACATACGCTCAAAGCTGCAGGTGTTGTCAATCATAATGTCAGTGATAGGGAGGGGAAACTCATCCTTAGGACACGCTTTATTCAGATTGCAAAAGTCGATACAGATTCAAATCTTTTCATTCTTTTTGAGGACAGGTACTATGTTGGCGACCCAGTCTGGATGCTGTTCCTCGCGGATGAAGCCGCTGGCTATCAGTTTGTTAACCTCAGATTCAATGGCATTCATGATGTCAGGGCGGAACCGTCGTTGCTGTTGCTTGACCGATTTTGCGTCCGGACGAATGTTAAGTTTGTGAAGTGCAACCTCGGGGTTCAGTCCTGGCATGTCTTCGTAGCTCCAGGCGAACACGTCGATGTATTCTCTGACGAGTCGTAGTAGCGATTCCCGTTCTTCGTCTGTCAGACTTTTGCTGACGAAGATGGGCTTTGGACAAGACTCATCACCAAGGTCGACTTGCATAACCTCATCTTCGGTGGAAGGCTTTCTTTGCTCGAACTGCTTCTTCCATTGCACATCTAGCTGCTGTGCCCACGGCTCCAACTCAAGAAGTTCAGAAATGTCTTCATCTTCTTCGTAGGCGTCAGCAAATGCCATATTGACGGAAAAAACTTGTCTGAATACTTCCCCGATGCTGACATCCGAATCAGAAGTTGGTGATCCGGTTGAGTGTGAATGCCAGTCGCATTCCTCGTCTGAGCTTTCAGGGGTCATTGCCGGTGTAACATAACCTATCCCACATCTAGTTTTGTTGTAATAATCTTGTGGTTTCCCAGCTAGGACAGGCAATTGTAAGGGTAATCGCCGTCCAGTGCCGTAGTTCAGGCCTGGCGTGGTTTCCAGATCATACCCCTATTTTTGCATGAGGTACTTGGATCGGGAACTATACAGATAAAGGGGCAATCTCCCGGTGTCGGGTTCGAGCTCAACTTCTTCTATCCTGAAGGGTTGTGGATCATTCTTCTGGTCGAAGATGATTGGATGATCCTCTCCCTCGATTATGCGATAAGCGTCTTCCACTGGAGTAAGTTGGTTTACGGTTGTCACCTGTGTGTGCAGGTGGGTGCCTATACCGTGTTCCATAGCATACATTGTACAAAGCTTATTAAGCTCTAGGTAGTTCAAAGATAACCCTTTATTGATGAAATAAGATATCTTTTCCAGTGGAATTACATCATCTGCGGATGGGACACCAGTGTGAGCAGCCACATACTTGGACAACTTTGACTCTTCTTCAGCCACCCCCTGTGTCAATAAAGACTGAGAGGATGACTTGGGCAGCTTAATCATCAGGAGCTCCATAGGTGGAGCAGAACTTGGAGTTATTGGCGTACTAGTGACCTGCAGTTTGGTGCTCTGAGCTAGGCGGGGAGTTGTTGGCTGGCTAGCAGTCCCCGGCTTAGCGCTTGGTTGCCGATTTATTTTGGGAAGAAAAATTGTTATCGGCTTGATGGAGGGGTTGAGCTCCCCTGTTTATTGTTGGCTAGCTCTAGGCAGCTTGATTATTAGTGGCTCTGTCGTGGGTCTTGGTGCTTGGCCAGACCTTGGCAGCCGGATTATCATCTGTCCCTCTTGTGCAGAGAGGCTGATTGCATCCTTACGCAGAGTGGCTGTAAGTGGTGCAGTTCTGCCTGGTTTGCGGGCTTGAAGGTGGATCGTCAGAGGTTCTTCCGATCCAGTTGTTGCCTCAGTTGGAGCTTGAGTATCTCATTCGACAAGGTGCCTTTTCGACTTCTCGTACAAGCATGAGTCGGAGTAGTAGGATTCGACCCCTTTAAAGGGATCGATGTCGACAAATTCTGTCCTTACGAAGCCATGCTTGTCGACGTACTTGAAGCACTGGTGCAGTGTAGAGGGCACGATCATGTAATCGTGTATCCAAGGACGTCCCAGGAGAATGTTGTAGGAAATATCCGCATCTATGACATAACAGGTCACTTCTGACTGAAGGTCGCCGATTTGGCACTTCAAGCGAATCTTCCCGATCGAATAGCTTCTGCCTGAATTGAAACCGCTGATGGCAGTGCTTGTTGGCTTCAGGCGATGCATTAGGATGCACAGATGGTGTAGTAGGCTCTTCGGGATGATGCTTATGGAAGAACCGGGATCGATATGCATCCGATCCACCTTGATATCGCCAATGTACCCAGTATAATACAAAGGGCGATCGTGTAGGTTGGTCTTGATAAGAATATCCTAAGGAGTGAAGACAATGTTCGGCATTAAACCTGTGCAAGCGCTGTCATGGAGATCTGCAGGCGAGTTTTCCCCAGTGAGATTCGAATGAGCCAGATATGCGTCGGCATTCTGGAGTGCCTCGTTCAGTACGACGCAAACATCTTTGGAGAGCCTCAGGAGCTCGTATAACGATAATTTGGCCGGTGTGTTGGCCAATTGTGCCAAGATGTCAAAGTTGTAGGGCCTCTCCAGCCCATGAGGCGTCTCTTTTCGGAGCGGTTTGTTGAAGCGAGTCTCCTTCGGCCTAGGCTTGTCGGTCGTCGAAGGCTGAGAAGGTCTTGGAGCATTAGCAGCTGTTGGCTGATGATCTTCAGCCGAGTTACCCGGTGGAGGTTGGGTTTGTGCGCCGGAGCGGGTAACAATAGTCGTAACTTCTTCGACCTCTGCCGAGATTGTGCGACATGATTTGACTTTCCCACTCTTCTTTTTGCTGGGGGAGGGTGGTGCGGACTGAGTCACTTCAGGTACCAGGTCCGGATGGACCCACATTATCTCTCCCCATGATGTGGTAAGGGGCACTAGACCAGCAGCCTAGTCTCGGGGAGGTGGAAGATTAGCGACCTCCATCTTTGCTCTGGGGACGGGTACTACTCCATCTTGAGTCTTTATCGGAAGGAAGTTGTCGAATTGTACTGACACCATGTTGGCTGCTACGGTCACCTCTTCGAAATCAATGGCCAAGGCCTTAGAGTCGATGAGATGCTGGATGAATCGCTTCAGTTGGTAGTAGTCTTGTGTAGCATGGTGGACATAGCGATGGTAGTGGCAGTACTTGGGGCTCTCCATTTCTGCAGGACGAGGTTCACGCCTTGGAGGAGGGAGCTAAATTCGACCTTCTTGTATGAGCATGTCCAATATGGGCTTGACATGGCCGTCCTCGAAGGAATAGGTCATCTGAGGCTACTGCTTCTCTGCTAGCTTCGGTTCAGGCTTGGGGCTGTGTCGGCCACCATAACTTGTTTGCCCTTGTTGTCTCGATTGTTGGAGGGATTACCACCATTGTTGCTGTTGGTGTTAGGGCGTTTGCCCTTGTCCTCTCCTTCCGAGACGTGCAGTCCCAGTTGGCGAGCTTTCTTCAACTTGTCTTCTACGCTAGTGGCGCTGATAATAAAAGTCTTCCAATCCTTAAACTGACTTTCGCCCATCCAGAGGCTGATCATGGGAAGCAGCCTCTTTTGGCAAATTTCAATTAAGGAAGAATCCGGGTTACCGGAAGGCAACTTCATCGCGGTTTGGCAAAACCGTGCGATATAGTTCCTTGTCAGCTCCTTTTCTCCCTGAACAACGTCCATGAGGGTGGACATTCTCACGTCTTGTCCTACCTCATAGAATCTCTCTAGGAACATACGTTTGAAGCCAGCAAAGGAATGGATGCAGTTGTCCAGCAAGTTACAGTACCAGTCCAAGGGAACCCCCTCCAGTGCCCCGATGAACAACCGCGTAAGGATAGCATCGTTATTGTAGAAGCATGGAAAATACTAAAGAAATTGACTCATGCGGCCAAGAAAGACCCATGCGGCTCAGAAAATGCATGCGGCTCAGGAAGTCATGCGGCATAAGGAGCTATGCGGCCGGAGGTATTCCATGCGGCTCAGAAGACATGTGGCGTGACAGTGCTCCCCTCCGATCCATGCTGCATTAATTGATTTGACGGCTGACCCCTCTGAAAAGTTGACAGACCTGACACCAAAGCAGGTAATTATGACTCTGTCATGATGATGAATCTCTAGGGAAGAGAAAGAAATCTCTGACACGATCCCCCGAGAGCAACAAAATGCCACGTGGCCCTGCCACGTGGGTGTGCTTATGCGGCTCGAAGTGAAGACTTCCCATGCGGTTCAGAGTGAAGCTGTCCCATACGGCTCGAGTGGAATCATCCCTATGCGGCTCAAGAAGATCATGCCCATGCGGCTCAAGCAGACACACCATTATGCGGTTCATGCGGCTCATCATATGGTTCAGAAGTCTGAAGGAGGGGGCCACTGCCCAGACAGCCCTGACACGTGTCCCAAGTCTTATGCGGCCCAAAATTCATGCGGCCCAAATCTCATGCGGCCCAATCTGCATGCGGTTCCAGTCTCACCATTGGCTCTCAGGATACGTGTCCTCAGCCGATCAATCTCCCAGATTTATGGCAATCCAAGATCGGGTCGAATCCCAATGATCTGGGGCACGTGGCAGGAGAATAAATTTGATTTATTCGCAGATATTAGAAAATCATTATAAGGAAGATTTATGCCAATCAGCATTAATTGCTAATGGGGATTTGGTGTAATCTACCCTTAATGGTTCTAATTCGTCACAATCAGACACGAACGGCCTGGATTGATCAATCTCCAGGCCGCCGCCATCTCCAAGAGCTAATCATTGGCAACCCTAGTGATCACATCCCACTATTATAAATAGCAATGTGCTATTCCCTTGTAAGATATAGAGAGATATACAAAAAAAACGAGAGAAGAATACGTATACACAGAGAGACTTCCCCCATAGTCAGAGAGAGAATATACACAGATAGAGAGAAGCCAGGAGAGCAATCAGAGAGAGAGCAAGAAGGCATTTCTTCGTCAACGACCAAGCAGATCTTCCCCGAGTCAAGGCTGCGTACCGATCGTCCAAGGAGTAAGGCAGAGCGGCCGTCGCTTTCCCGAGCCTCTATCGTCACCCTCCAGAATCTAAAATAAACAATCGTACTTAGACTGCTGTACCTAGGTTTTCGTCCCTAGGCTTTCTTTGTACGAGCGAGTTTGTATTGTGAGTCTAAGTTCAGTCCTCCGATAATTGTTCTGTACTTTTACAATCAATGGCAAACACGATGGTGACTCTGCTGGGGACTAACTTCTCCACGGCTGAGGAGTTGGTGACGCAATCGGACGCAGCCAAACTTGGCTCTACACAACAAAAGATGGTCGTACGCTTCGACCAACAGGCGTTCGAAGAGATGCTCTCTGAAGGTAGCACTGGCCCAGTCCAGAAGTGCACCCGTACCATAAAGGCTCGCAAAGAGTAGAGGCCAAAATCATTTGCTCCTCCGCAAGCCCTTGATGGGGTGCTCTCTATTGCTCAAGATGGCGAAAAAGACTCCCCTGCGGCCCCACTTCAGACCGTAGACAACTCTGCTGTCCCCAAGTCCGGCAGAAGAAAATACTATGATGCTGGACTTGCAGGGGCGAAGAGGAACTCTACGCGATCCGAGCCGCAGAAGAGTATTAGCCGCAGGAAGAAAGCCCATGCGGCTACAACCGCCGACCGCATAAAGAAAACTCATGCGGCCACATCTGTCAGCCGCATACCTTATGCGGCTACAGTTGCCAACCGCACGGATGAGACTCATGCGGCTATTAAAGTCAATCGCTTGCAGAAAACCCATGCGGCCACAGATGCCAACCGCATGCGGTCAGCCTGCACGGTCGTGACTCCTAGCCGCATAAAGACTCATCCTACAACAAAAGACAGCCGCATGCAGACAGCCTGCACGGTACCCAATGCTAGCCGCATAGCATCCGTCCCACGCTTCTCTCGATCAGTCTTCGACCGGCTTTCATGCGGTCCTGACACTGATCATTCTCTGGATGATAATCCAGACTCTATGGTATTCGACTTAGACTCCTCCTATTACGCACCCACAAGTGCTAAAAGGAAGAAGTCTAGGGCAGCGCGGGCTCATCAAGTCCAGACGACTGCCCCAACCTCTGACTATCGGGGCGTCCCGCTGATTATCACGCGAGCCTCTGATGGGAAGTTGTATAAAACCACTCAAGTCCAGCCCCCGGCAGCAAACAGACAAAGTGGTTCCTCTGGCCTGCGTGAGGTTATCCTCCACAAACGCAAGAAAAGAGAAGGATCTTCGGGGTGTAAAGAGCCCTCACACGGACATCAATGCACCCAGATCATCGTCAACTGCTGTTGCAGCAACGCGGCGGTGACGGAAGACCGGCCATCCGTCTTCCAAAGACTACATCACCCGAGCTCAGAAGACGAGGCACCTCCTGTTGTCTCCTGCAAGTCCGTGCAGAAAGTTCCCGCCAAGGGAAGAGGGAAGAAGACAAGCATCTCCAGCCCAAAGGTGTCAGCTACTGCAGCTAAGAAACCGTCGTCTAAAGGGTTATCCTCCACTGGAGTATTTCAACACACCCGTTCGAAGATGAAAACTGCTGCAGTAGGAAGTTCGTCGTCTGCAACATTGGGGGTCGTCGGAACTGGGGGTATCACTCCTCCAAACATCCACGACAATCCGACATTCTAGGAATACGGACTGGAGGAAGCAAATCCTCCGACGGATACAACAGATACCGACGTCCCCAAGGACATCCTAGACGAAGCAAGGTCCGAAGCTGGGGGTAGTGTTCCTTCCGAGTCCGAACCTGAAGAGAACATCCCCACATATCCTGATGATTTCTCGATGCACGAGTACGACTCGGAGGGTACATCCTCCACCACTCCTTCCGTCACTCCTCATGTGAAGACGGTGTTCATGACAGACAGCAATCAAGGCGGTTCCGGTGATCGCCAGCGCATCGACACTTTGGAGGCCATATTGCACGCCTTGGTCAAGTCTGTAGATGAGATCAAAGCGGCGCTTCCTAATCTGCAGGGGGTGACACCTGGCCAGACAAGCACGGGTCCCGTAATCAACGTAGATTCAAATTCAGCGGCACCGAACCCGGGCAACAATCCTCCCGAGATAACGGCCCCTACCGCGACAGATGAGGCCCGAAAAGTAAGAAGAGAGGTTCAGGAGCTCCGAGCAATGTTCCATGCCCGAGAAAACTCTCAAGACCTCAGGATACGGCAACCATATCCTGCTGAATAGAGGGATGTTCCCTTTCCACCAAGATATAAGCCGTTCAATATCAACCCATATGATGGCAAGACTTCAGCAAGTCGGTACATCACTTACTTTGAGGTCACTACCGACCATCTGCCCCATGATGACGCTATCCTCACGCGGTTATTCATTGTGGCATTGGAAGGAGTCGCCTTCGATTGGTACCGCAACCTGCCGGACAATTGCATCCATTTCTTCGCTGGCTTCAAATGCCTGTTCTTGGAGAGGTTCTATGAGGTAGGATAGGACGTCACGATGTCTACCCTCATGGACGTCATTCAAGGAGAGAAAGAGCTGAAGAGGAATTACATTGAGCGGTTTCGTCAAACCGCAATGAAGTTACCATCTGGCAACCCGGACTCCTCCTTGATCGAAATTTGCCAAAAGAGACTACTCCCAACAATCAGTCTCTGGATGGGCGAGAGTTAATTCAAGGACTGGAAGGCTTTTATCATTAGTGCTACAAGTGCCGAAGAACGATTAAAGAAGGCTCGCCAACTGCGATTACATATCTCAGAGGGAGAGAACAAGGGCAAGCGTCCTAGCACCACCAACGACAATGGGGGTAGCCCCTCCAACAACCGGGACAACAGAGGCAAGCAGGCTATGGTGGCCGATACAGCCTAGAAGCCTGAGTCGCAACCTGCGGACAAACAATGGCCTCAAATCACTTACTCTTTTGAAGACGGTCACGTCAAGCCTATCTTGGACATGCTCATACAAGGAGATAGGATTCAGCTTCCTCCACCAAGACGGGAGCCTCGGCTGGCTGATCTGGAGAACCCAAAGTTCTGCCATTACTACCGCTACGTCCACCATGCTACGCACGACTGCTACCAACTGAAACGATATATCCAAAACCTCATCGATTCGAACGCTCTGGCTATCGATTTCAAGAAGGTAACCGTGGCAGCCAACATGGTGTCCGTACAATTCGGCAGCTTCCCCCCAACAGAGACCCAGGACGGGGTTATACCCATCCCTCTGGCAACGATGGAGATTGCTAATCTCCCGCCTGCTCAAGCTGCTGGTCTAGTACCCCTCACCACATCACGAGGGGAAATCATGTGGGTCCATCCGGACCTAGTCCACGAGGTAACTCAGCCCCTCCATCTTCTAAAAAGAAAAGTAGAAAAGTCAGATCCTGTCGTACCACCTCAGCAGATGAAGAGGAAGTCACGGCCGTTGTTACTCGATCCGGAGCACAATCTCAACCTGTGGCTGAAAACTCGACTGATGATCATCCGCCCACTACCACGGATGCTCCGGGACCGGCTCAGCCTTCGACGACCGACAAGCCTAGGCCGAAGGAGACTCGCTTCGACAAATCCCTCCGAAAGAAAACATCTCAGGGGCTGGAGAGGCCCTACAACTTGGACATCTTGGTACAATTGGCCAATACACCGGCCAAATTGTCCTTATATGAACTCCTGAGGCTCTCGAAGGATGTCCGCACAGCTTTGAGCGATGCACTTCAAAATGCCGACGCGTACCTGGCTCAGGTCAACCTCACGGGAGAAAATCATCCCGCAGACCTCCAAGACAGTGCCTGTACGGGAGCAATGCCCAACATCGTCTTCACTCCACAAGACATGCTCATCATGACTAATCTACACGATCGCCCATTATACTACACAGGCTACATCGGCGACATAAAGGTGGACCGGATGCACATTGACCCTGGGTCTTCCATAAGCATCATTCCAAAAGGACTACTGCATCATCTTCGCATCCCGATGCATCGCCTGACCCCTACAAACACCGCCATCAGCGGGTTCAATTCGGGCAGGAGCTACCCAATCGGGAAGATCCGTCTGAAATGTCAGATTGGCGATCTCCAATAAGAAGTCACTTGCTACGTCATAGATGCCGACACTTCATACAACATCCTTTTAGGGCGCCCTTGGATACACGATTACATGATCGTGCCTTCCATGCTACACCAATGCTTCAAATATGTCGACAAGCACGGCTTCGTGAGGACAGAATTTGCTGACATCGATCCCTTCAAAGGGGTCGAATCTTATTACTCGGACTCCTGCCTATACGAAAAGTCGAAGAGGTACCTTGAAGGAGGAAATAAACAAACTGATGTTGAAGCAACCACGGGATCAGAAGAACCTCTGACAATCCACCTTCAGGCTCGCAAACCAGGCAATTCCGTACCCCTTACGGCCACGCTGCGTAAGGACGCGATCAGCCTCTCGGCACAGGAAGAGCAGTTGAGAATCTGGCTGCCAAGGTTCGGCCAGGTACCGAGACCCACGACAGGGCCACTTACCATCAGATTGCCGAGAGTCGGTCAATCCCAAACAGAGAAGCTCAATCCCTCTAGTAGACCTCTGACGATACGCCTGCCTAAGAAAGGTCGTCACCCCGATGCGAGGTCTGACACTTCAAGCGAACCAGCCATCCCTCGCTCTACATCAAGTGCCAGACTGGTGGTTGCTAGTCTACCGACAACCCCATGCTCCGCTCCATCAGTTGAACCTCTGAAGATCAAGCTGACTAGGATGCCCTCTCAATCTTCATTCACACAGGGCTAGCCGAAGAGGAACCAGAGCTAGCCAAGTATGTGGCTGCCCACACTGATGCTCCCTCCGCAGATGATGTAATCCCTATAGAAAAGATACCTTACTTCATCGATAAAGGGTTATCTTTGAACTACACCGAGCTCAATAAGCTATGTACAATGTATGCTATGGAACACGGTATAGGCACTCACCTACATACACAGGTGACAAATGTGTACACCACTATCCAACTTACTCTAGTAGAAGACGCTTACCAAATAATCGAGGGAGGGGACCACCCAATCATCTTCGGCCGGACGAACAACCCGCATCCCCTCACCATGGAAGAAGTCGACTTCGGGTCAGATGCTGGGAGACTGCCTCTGTATCTCTATAGCCCTCAATCCAAATATCTCATGCAAAAACAGGGGTATGATCTAGAGACAACGCCAGGACTGAACTACGGCACTGGACGACGATTACCTTTAAAGACGCCAGCCCCGGCGGGCAAACCACGGAACTACTATAACAAAACCCGATGCAGTTTAGGGTATGTAACGCCTACTACGACCCCTGAAAGCTCAGATGAAGAATGCGACTGGCAGTCACATTCAACCGGATCACCGACTTTCGACTCAGATACCAGCATTGGAGATGTGTTCAGACAAGTCATGTCAGTCAACATGGCATTCACCGACGCTTACGAGGAAGACGAAGACATCCCCGAAATCCTTGAGCTAGAGCCATGGGCCCAGCAATTAGACACACAATGGGAAAAGCGGTTCGAACTGAGAGAACCTCCTACTGAAGATAAGGTCATACAAGTGGATCTCGGTAGCGAATCTTCTCCAAAACCGATCTTTATCAGTAAAAGCCTAACTGACGAAGAACGAGAGTCGCTGTTAGAACTTGTCAGAGAATATATTGATGTGTTCGCCTGGTGCTATGAAGACATGCCGGGGTTAAATCCTGACATCGCTCTCCACAAACTCAATATACGGCCAGATGCAAAGCCAGTCAAGCAGCAACAACGACGCTTTCGCCCAGGCGTTATGGACGCGATCGAAGCCGAAGTCAACAAGCTAATAGCCAGCGGCTTCATTCATGAAGAGCAACATCCTGATTGGGTCTCCAATATAGTACCCGTCCTCAAGAAGAATGGGAAGATTCGAATCTACATCGACTTCCGCAACCTGAACGAGGCATACCCCAAAGATGAATTTCCCCTTCCTATCACAGACATCATGATCGACAATACATGCGGCTTTGAACGTATGTCATTCATGGATGGATTCTCGGGGTACAATCAAATCAAGATGTCTCCCGACGACGAAAAGCATACCTCATTCCGAACCCCGATTGGCACATACTGCTACACAGTCATGCCATTCGGTCTAAAGAATGCTGGCGCTACATATCAGCGAGCCATGAGTATCATTTTCAGAGAACATTTGCGCAAGACAGTGGAATGCTATGTCGACGACATCGCCCTCAAGAGTCGCCGTAAGGAAGATCATCTGCAAGACCTGAGAACGGTGTTCAACTTAATGCGAGCCCACAATCTGAAGATGAACCCTACAAAATCGTTCTTGGGCGTATCCAGCAGGAAGTTCTTGGGCTTCATCATCACTGTACGGGGTATCCATGTAGACCCCGAGAAAACGAGGGCAATCATGGAGATGGGTCCCCCGAGAAATCTCCGTGAACTTAGAGGCCTCCAAGGGAGGCTAGCTTATATCAGGAGGTTCATTTCCAACCTCTCCGGGCGATGCCGACCGTTCATCCACCTCATAAAGAAGGGAGTCTCATTCGTATGGGACGAGGAATGCCAGCGCGCTTTCGATGACATCAAAGAATATTTATCAAATCCTCCAGTCCTGGTGGCCCCGGTCCCTGGAAAACCATTCCTGCTCTATATACGAGCAATGGAACACTCCCTCGGTGCCCTGCTGGCACAAAACAACGACGCAGGCCACGAGCAGACCATTTACTATCTCAGCCGAATGATGGGCGGGCCCGAACACCGATACACCGCTGTGGAGAAAGAATGCCTCGTCCTGGTATCCGCCATTCAAAAGACGCGGCACTATGTTACGGGGCAAACCGTACATGTGATCTCACGAATCAACCCTCTCAGGGTCCTCACGACCAAACCAGGGGCACTCAGCTCCCGCCTCGCTACATGGGCGATATTGCTGTCCCCCTATCATATGATCTTCGTCCCGCAGAAGGCTGTCAAAGGTCAAGCCCTGGCAGACTTTTTGGCGGCCCATCCAGGATCGAAATCATCCAGAATATACGAAGAAATCCCAGATGAGGTCGCCGATTCAAATACAACCACCCACGATAACATATGGCGGATGTTCTTCGATGGCGCTTCAAGAACCGGACCCAAGGGAAACATCGTCGTCGGAGTCGGAGTAGTATTGGTCTCTCCTACCGGGCTAGTGATCAATCGCGCCTACTCTCTCACGGAACCCTGCTCTAACAATGTGGCCGAGTACAACGCTTTGGTCATTGGCCTCCAACTCCCAAGAGAACTGGGGGTAGAATACCTTGAAGCATACGGCGATTCGCAATTAATCGTCAACCAGATTCGGGGGACGTACGAAGTCCGCCATGAAGACATGATCCCCTACCACCAAATAGCGATCAACATTATCTCATCATTCGAGGGATTCTTCATCGAACATGTCCCCAGACTCCAAAATATCGAAGCTGATGCCCTAGCAGGCCTGGCTGCTTCCCTAGCAGTGCCAAACCACTCTCATCATTCGGTCGATATAATCGGCCATGAGCTGGTCTGCCCCAAGAACAACGTTCAAGCCATGGCGAGTTATTCTGCTCAGATGATCGCTGAAGCGCCAGACTGGAGACAACCATTCATAGACTTCGTGGTCGACGACATCCTGCCCGAGAACCCGAAGGAGGCTACTTCTATTAGACGGCGTTCTCTCAGATTCTTCTACGATACAGAGACGAAAATGTTGTATCGCCGCTCCTACGACGGATTACTACTTCGGTGCTTGTCGAACGTAGAAGCCAAAGAAGCCGTACGAGAGGCTCATGACGGTATCTGCGGGTCCCATCAGCCTGGCCCTAAGCTGCAAGACCGCCTTCGCCGGATGGGCTACTACTGGCCCACGATGGTGGCTGATGCAATAGATTATTCCCAAAAATGCAAGGCCTGCCAAGTCCACGCAGACTTCATTCACCAACCATTCGAATTTCTACATCCGACAGTGGCGCCCTGGCCATTCGAAGCATGGGGAATGGATATCATTGGTCCAATCACCCCATCTTCCTCCCGAGGACATCGCTTCATACTTGCGATCACTGATTACTTCTCAAAGTGGGCAGAAGCTATCCCACTCGCCGAAGTCAAGACTTCGAACGTAATCAGCTTCCTGAAGCACCACGTCATCTACCGCTTTGGACTGCCCCGAAGAATCATCCATGATAATGGTCCGCAGTTTATAAGCCACGTATTCTACCGATTCTGCGACAAACACCGCATTCAGAATGTCGCTCCGACACCATACAACCCGACAACAAACGGGTTAGCAGAGGCATTCAATAAAACAATCATCAAACTCCTCAAGAAATTTGTCTCCTCCAACAAACGCGACTGGAACGAGAAGCTCGGCGAGTGCTTATGGGCTTATCGTACCATGGTTCGAACAGCCACCGGAAATACACCATTCTCTCTGGTGTACGGGAGTGAGGCAGTTCTTCCATTAGAGACTCAGATTCCCTCACTCCGAGTCACCCTCACTTATCAATTGACAACGGATGATAACTACCGACGTCGACTACAAGAGTTAGAGGCCTTAGATGAAAAATGCCTCCTAGCTCAGCAAAGGATCGAATTATACCAAGCACGCATCCCAGGAGCCTTCAACAAAAAGGTCAAAGTCAGAACATTCCAAGTGGGCGATCTTGTTTTGGCAGTCAGGAGGCCAATGGTCATGACTCACAAGACCACCGGCAAGTTTCAGCCAAAATGGGAAGGCCCATTTATCATCGAGGCCGTGTTCTCCAATGGTGCTTACCGCCTCGCCAAGCAGAACGGAGACTTGCTCATGTTGCCCGTCAACGGCAAGTTCCTGAAGAAATACTATGTTTAAACAACATTTTCTAGAGTTTCGAGTTATGTGCCCGCTGGTACCACTGAACTCAACCGTCTAATTTTCCAACTTATCGAGTCACGTACCCTCTTGTACCGCTGAACTCATATCCCAAATTCCCAAGTCATGTACCTACTGGTACCTCTGAACTTACACTTTGATTCCAATATTCATGGATTGTCGAGTTATGTGCCCACTGGTACCACTGAACTCAACCCCCTAATTTTCCAACTTATCGAGTCACGTACCCTCTTGTACCGCTGAACTCATATCCCAAATTCCCAAGTCATGTACCGGCTGGTACCTCTGAACTTACACTTTGATTCCAACATTCACAGATTTTCGAGTCATGTACCCGCATGTACCGCTGAACTCATGCCCTTCTTCCATAAAGATATCCCAAATTTCCAAGTCATGTACCTGCTGGTACCTCTGAACTTACACTTTGATTCCAACATTCATGGATTGTCGAGTCATGTACCCACTAGTACCAATGAACTCACCCCATAATTTTCCAGATCTTCGAGTCATGTATCTACTGATACCACTGAACTCACCCTCATAGTTTTTCAGATTTTCGAGTCATATACCCGCTGGTACCGCTGAACTCACACTCACCATTCTCCAGATTCTCGAGTCATGTACCCGATAGTGCCTCTGAACTCACATCCTGGTCACTCTTTTGAAAGAAAGTCATGTATAATCATACCGCTGAACTTTTTTCCTACAAGAGATCCTCCCTCATGATCTAATACCTGCACTCCCAGTGCACAACAAAGGTAACGGATCCACAAATTTCTAAAACGGCCATGTCCTCATTACCTCTGAGTCATTCCACTTCCGCCAAAAACAAATCACCCCTACATAGAATTTCCATGTCCTCATTACCTCTGAGTTATTCTATGTACCCCTCCGTCAAAGAAACCCTCATGCTCACCATGTCCTCAGCACCTCTGAGTCAGTATGATTGGATCCTTTCTTTTTAAACTTGTTGTCCGTATCCAAAACCAGGGTACGTTAGGGATAATGGGTACGTAAAATGTCCCAATAAGAGGATTATTATAAAGCAAAAGAGTGAAGCAAATATATATATTCCATTCATTCAGAAATTGGTTACATCCACACGATTGCAAGCAAGTCAAAAGAGTTCTTCATGAAGACAAGAAGAAAGGCGAAACAAAATAAAAGACTACAGACAAACATCCACGAGAAGCCCCTACATCCTAATTACAGGAGCGCATGTACCATTCCCTCAACCATCTCATATATGGAGGATGCAAGTGAAGAGCATCCTCGTCCAGAATAGGAGAAACAGGGTTCCCAGCGCTGCCACCCTCAACAGTCTCGATATTTGGAGAGTTGCCGTTCCCCTCAGGCACAGGTTCTTCTTTCTTCACTTTCTCCTTAACAGAGGAAGATCCCTGGCTGATGACAGGAGGCTGCGGCTCCTCTGACGCCGCAGTCTCAACATTCGGTGGAGATACTGCGAGAACCAAAGACGAAGAAAATGAAAACAGTCAGAAATATTCATGCGGCTCGTTTTAGACAAGTCTCATGCGGCTCAGTCATGGGACACGTATGCGGACCATGTAGTTTGAGAAGTTCACGTCAAAGTCGTGTACATGAAGCATGCAGTGAAGCAGGCTCTGCTAGGGTTTCAAATCGACTACCTAATCCTTACCTTCGATGGCAATATGAACATCAAAACGAACGGGGGGCACGACAGTCGAGGACGAAGCCGATTTCTTACTCCTCGCCACAGCCTTCTTTACAGCCTTAGAAGCCCTGGGTGCCATTGTTGTCTGATGATCAGAGAAAGAAAATACGACAAAAATCTGAGTCAAGAATAGTCTAAGAGAGAAGACCGTCCAAATGCCCTTCTATTTATTGACGGAGAACTGTGGACCGACGCCTCGTACAAACGCGATCAGCTCTTCGGTTATTGAGCCAAACCAGCCATTTAAAGACTGAGCTCTTGGGATCCTGTCCCAGAAAGATCCACACTTATGGCATAATGACGTGGCAAAGAGCTTATGCGGTTCAAATGACCATGCGGCTGATAGCAACTATGCGACTCAGATGGTCGGGAGGCAGAAATTTCTATGCGGCTGGGCCATCCATGCGGCTGAGACGCCCCTGCGGCAGAACTTTCCATGCGGCCAAGATATCCATGCGCGGCCAGAAGAATATCCAGCCATGCTTCTTATTCAAAGTATTTCAATTTTGCAAATTGAAAACTTTGAAGGGGGTCCTGTAGAAGCATGGAAAATACTAAAAAAATTGACTCATGCGGCCAAGAAAGACCCATGCGGCTCAGAAAATGCATGCGGCTCTGGGAGTCATGCGGCATAAGGAGCTATGCGGCCGGAGATATTCCATGCGGCTCAGAAGACATGTGGCGTGACAGTGCTCCCCTCCGATCCATGCTGCATTAATTGCTTTGACGGCTGACCCCTCTGAAAAGTTGACAGACCTGACACCAAAGCAGGTAATTATGACTCTGTCATGATGATGAATCTCTAGGAAAGAGAAAGAAATCTCTGACACGATCCCCCGAGAGCAACAAAATGCCACGTGGCCCTGCCACGTGGGTGTGCTTATGCGGCTCGAAGTGAAGACTTCCCATGCGGTTCAGAGTGAAGCTGTCCCCTGCGGCTCGAGTGGAATCATCCCTATACGGCTCAAGAAGATCATGCCCATGCGGCCCAAGCAGACACACCATTATGCGGTTCATGCGGCTCATCATATGGTTCAGAAGTCTGAAGGAGGGGGCCACTGCCCAGACAGCCCTGACACGTGTCCCAAGTCTTATGCGGCCGAAAATTCATGTGGCCCAAATCTTATGCGGCCCAATCTGCATGCGGTTCCAGTCTCACCATTGGCTCTCAGGACACGTGTCCTCAGCCGATCAATCTCCCGGATTTATGGCAATCCAAGATCGGGTCGAATCCCAATGATCTGGGGCATATGGCAGGAGAATAAATTTGATTTATTCGCAGATATTAGAGAATCATTATAAGGAAGATTTATGCCAATCAGCATTAATTGCTAATGGGGATTTGGTGTAATCTACCCTTAATGGTTCTGATTCATCACAATCAGAAACGAACGGCCTGGATTGATCAATCCCCAGGCCGCCGCCATCTCCAAGAGCTAATCATTGGCAACCCTAGTGATCACATCCCACTATTATAAATAGCAAGGTGCTATTCCCTTGTTAGATATAGAGAGATATACAAAAAAAAAATGAGAGAAGAATACGTATACACAGAGAGACTTCCCCTATAGTCAGAGAGAGAATATACACAGAGAGAGAGAAGCCAGGAGAGCAATCAGAGAGAGAGCAAGAAGGCATTTCTTCGTCAACGACCAAGCAGATCTTCTCCGAGTCAAGGCTGCGTATCGATCGTCCAAGGAGTAAGGCAGAGCGGCCGTCGCTTTCCCGAGCCTCTATCGTCACCCCCCAGAATCTAAAATAAATAATCGTACTTAGACTGCTGTACCTAGGTTTTCGTCCCTAGGCTTTCTTTGTACGAGCGAGTTTGTATTGTGAGTCTAAGTTCAGTCCTCCGATAATTGTTCTGTACTTTTACAATCAATGGCAAACAGTAATTCTTAGATTTTTTATAAATAATTATTTAGTTAATTATTAAGATAGCTGACCTTAGCCATGGTTGAGTTTTGAAGTACAAGGTGATTAGAGATCGTGGCACGGATAGTGCAATGGCGTGCTTTGACTAGGGTATTAGCCCTGGTATGGAAGATTGAGCCATAGTGATGCCCTAACTAGGAAAACAGGCCAAGTTGCGACTTAACCTCCAAAGAAGTTTTAATTTTTTAATATTTAGATTATTGATTTTAGAAGACTCGGTCGCACAAAATTGACCCGAACACAACCCAATCCCGTGTAGGCTCGTAGTGAGACCAAAGGCGTCCATATAGACGTATGTCGTATCACTATTCTAATTTAGTGACCCGATAGCCGATTTCACAAAGGTGGTTGTATTTAAATATATTATAAGTTTTTAATACTAAATAATATTTTGTTGATAATATAGTAAATAATTTGTCCTCAACAGATATGTTGGACTTTATAGGAATTATCTAGGTTATATATATATATATATACTTGTATATGTATATAGAAGTGTATTTATGGTATATGGCAAATTAAGCTTTTATATATATAAAATATCATTGTATTTGGTTTATGTGAATTTTAGTATATAGATTTAAGTATATGGTATTTCTATTATGAATTGTATTTAGAATATTTTATTCCTTATGTTTTAATGTATACATGTATGTGTATATATAAATACTCATATATATGTATATGTACATATATAAATATGTGTATGTATAGAAGTATATTTATATGTGTATGTATATATAAATATATAAAAATATATATATGAATATATATATTATGTATGTGTATGTGTATGAATATATATAACTATATATTACATATGTGTGTATGTTTATGTATATATATATATATATATATATATATATATATATATATATATATATATATATATATATATATATAAAATATATATATATATATATATATTTTTATTTTATATATATATATATATATTATGAATATACGTATACATATATGTGTATATCTAAATATATTAATAGATATATATTAAATTGTTAAGGAATAAAAGGATTTAAGTGAGAGAGCCAGCTCTCGGCCAGCTCAAGCCCAGGCCATCCAAGCCCATAACCCAGTAGCCCGCTCACCAGCCAGGCCGGGCCCAAAGCCAACCAGCGGAGTGAAACCGACCCCTCTGTTCAATAACAAATCAACCAGCGTATATATATACGTAAAGGCCGAGAGAGCAGGGGATCGAGAGAGATTTGATCTCAAAACCCTAACCCTGACTCGTACTCACGCCCCTCCCTGGTGACCACGGCCGCGCGCGCCGCCCTGCACCGCCGCCAAGTCGCCGGAGGTGGCCGGCCGAGCGCCTGAACGTGCGCGCACAGGGGCGAGCACGCAGCAATAAGCAGCAGTTGCGCCATTTTCGTAGCGGGAATTCTTCGTGTACGATCGATCTTTCTTCGTTCCGTTTTCACAGGTATAAACCTAATCTATACCACTTCTATTATCTTCAGATAGATTTAAATATAGTAGGCATGATCGATCGAAAAATCAACGCGAATATCACAGAAATCCTATTCAAAACAGAACATGAGACGGTCGAAACCCCCATATTTGGAGACGATTCCTAATCGACCTATTAGAAATTTTTGAAAACTTATTGACAGTATTTGTAAACCACATGTAGCTCTCAAACTCCCTTTTTGCAGTCTAATTTTTCCTGCACCATACGCAATTTATTTTGAATCTAAAGTTCCAGAAAAACATGTTTTTAAAACTGTAAAAATATAGAAAACTCTTCGATACGACGTGCGTCCCGCCAATCCAGGCAACATGGTCGCGAACTGAAAGCATCGAAAGGTGCATAACGGCTTCGTGGTCGTGTGGGCTTTGACGGAATTTAAATTGGTCGCGTGTGCGGGACGAATTTGAGGCGTATCCGTCGAAATTCACAATTTTGGCCTTTGTGCAAATTCTCCAATTACTTTGTGCACGTTCGTCAGATCGAGACAAAACTTGCGCCAACAGGACCGTATCATTTTTCTGGTCCTGCATGCCAAGTTTGGTCTGATTCGGAGACAGTTGATCGGATCGCCGTTTTGCGGGCCCTACGGTCCGATTCACCGGTGATTTTGTGCACGGCCCACCGGAATCCACAATTGGACATATCGTTGGGTTTGTATCATCAAAACGAATTCGTAGACATGTAGTTTGACGACTTTAGAGACCATTAACCCTGGCATGATTTTCGGTGCAAAGCGGGTCCAACGGCGGACATCGTTTTTGTCCAAAATTACCGTTTTGCCGCTGTGTCCAGAATTAAACTTAAGGACAGGCAATCCTAGCTATTTTGACTATTCTAAGTGGAAATGTCTATTTCAGCTTTCGGAGACAGTTATGATGATTTGGACTCATCGGATTACTAGTTGACTATATGTTGTTGGATCTGCGTGCAACCTCCAGGCAAGTATACCTTGCCTTCCTCTACAGTTTTATTTACATGCATTGTATTTCATTTTCCAGTTTTGACTTTTTATGGACATGTGCTTTTCGTATTATATTCTTTTGAGTTATTTTTATTTCATATAGCCGTGTTCATGTTTGGTCTTGTGGTTCACCCTTGGAGTTTCTCGTCAGTACCTTGCTTGAGTCGTGTCATAGAACGAGTACGTATAGTTGAACTGCTAAACCATTGATATTGTTTCCTTGGCACCAGAGAGTCCACACTCGGGACGAGGGTTTTTTTCTTGATCTGTTTACATCCGGAAGTCCACACTCGGGACGAGGATGTCGATTACTTGCACCAGAGAGTCCACACTCGGGACGAAGGTGTTGACTTGACTTGCACCAGAGAGTCCACACTCGGGATGAGGGTGTTTACATCAGAGAGTCCACGTTCGGGATGAGGATGTAGTACTTGTACCAGAGAGTCCACACTCGGGACGAGGGTGCCTTGCCATGAAATAACCAGAGAGTCCACACTCGGGACGAGGGTTAGTACTAACCAGAGAGTCCACACTCGGGACGAGGGTTAGTGCTTAGTTCAAACCCGTGAGTCCACACTCAGGCTGAGGGTTTGGTTTCTTCTATTGATCTCGTGATTATCGTGCATCCGGCAGTTCATTTATACGTAGTGGTTCTAGTGTTCGTCTGTTCGTGTTCATGTTCGTGTTCGTAGTCATTTGTCGTGTTCCTGTTTTCTTGTTTATTTTCTTGCGTATGATAAAACTGTTAGATAGGCATGTATATTATGTATCTTGCTTTGTCCTCTGAGGACCTGATGATCTCCTCAGGTTTAGCGATTGCATGGAGTTAGCTAGTAGTTCTTGATGCAGAGGATTTACGATTCTTGTGGGTTTCGGATACGATGATACGCTTGTGGGATTCAGGTATCATTATTACGTTTGTTATCCTTTCGTGCTTTCTTACATTATGATGTTTCCTGATTCAGTTTTAGACTCTTGTTACTTTCTTTAGAGTCTTATTGGACATATATGCTAGTAGGCTGCAGACCACGACCCATACTTGTTCTTTCTTATTTTGTATATTTATTATGGATTGAGATATAGATTTACCTTTGCCATGATTTGGCAGCTTACCCTAGCCGTGACAGCGTTTACGTGTTCGAGTCGGGCTGGAGTCCGCTTGATGCGTAGCTGGCTTGCTCACGTGCTTGCATCCAAAAAGCGGGTGCGGGTCGTGACAAGAATATTCAAACATATGACAACGGAGCAGACATGTTCACGAAGGTTCTTCCAAGAGAAAAGTTCAAGTACTGCAGGAGAATCGTCGGGATGACGACCCCCTCCACATAGTTTTGAAGGAAGAGATTTGTTAGAGTGGATGGGTTCCCAACCTATGTGAAAAATATCCCAGAGTCGGATTGGGTATTCGTATATATATAAAAGAAATCATCTAATAGATTTGGATTGGGTATTTCTATATATAGTAGAATATCCCAAAAGAATTGGATTGGGTATTCCGATATATAATAAGAATATATCAAAGGTTTAGATTGATTATTCCTACTTATAGTAGAATACCTCAATTACTTATGAGTTTGAGGCTATATATACTAGGTGTTTCCTCACCATAAAAAATATCTCAAAAAGAGGCACAATAGTGCTTTACAACTTTTGAGAGAGAAAGATTGAAGACTATTGTGAATGGGAGATCGCTTCGAATAATTTTTTGACATCTCTTGTTCTTTGGAGTCTACAATCAAATTTTCTTCTTTCAAGTGAGTTTTGATGATCCGTTTGGAGCGGGAGGAGCTTGTAGAGGGTGTATTCTCTTTATTCCATTAGTTGAGGTTCTTCAGGGTTGGACTTTGATCGTTCCGTAGTTTTCCCACAAGGGTTTTTTACGTCAAAAATCTTTGTGTCTGCGATTGTGTTTGGCAATTTTGGTTTGTGTGCTTTTGCTCGGTTCTCTTGAAGGACTTTCTGGTTTGAGGGAACGATTTCCACGCTTCGTTCCCAACATAACTAACCTGCACAACTCCTGTGCCCCAGAGTGTCTTATATCAGTTAAATTTCTATAACATGAAAAGTGTCATTGGAAATTTATGATCCTCCAGGTTGCCACTGTAGGTGAACCCTGCTTCTGTTGGATCAAAACTTGTGCATCCACGGTATTATGACACTTAATAAGGTGATGTTCCTGAGCTCCAAAAGATTTTCAATGCGAGATATAAAAAAGGGGATGGATGCATGCTTCTTCCTGCTTGGATGATTTACAGTGTTCTAAATATGTCAAAAAGTGGCATCTAGGTGCTATGCGGCGGCTACCCACTGCCACTTTATTGTGGGTTCCAGGTGGTGCGAGACATTATGCGGGGAAAAGCGATATTATTTTTGGTGCATTATAAATTATAATAATTCTACTTGTTCAATACTTGTTATTGTTGTCTTTGGTCTATTTGACTGAAGTTCTTTATAATGTAATCATTGTTTTATATGTACATATAAATATATAGTTTTATATTAGTTTCAGTGAACTAGAAAATCTAAAGTTTGTTTTAATGGTAATATTTTTTCCAGCATAAATCCAGCATTAATCATTCTGGACGGCCGCCTGGGCGGCTAGTCCATATAATGGCCGCGTAGCGCTTTCTATAACATTGATAATTTGTAAACTGTTTTACAATTGGCTTTTGCACTAGATAGTGGCTGAAGCATAATGCAGCTGGCTTCTTTTGTCCACATTAACGTATGATTGGGTGATTGACTGCAACTTTAGGTGCATATCATTGCACAAAGTCAGCAATGTTAAAGGAGCATTTTTGGTGGTGCATATCGTCTTGGTATTTCATACATTTTTAAGGCCAAATGTAAGTTATCCTTGGACAGAGTCAGGACCCTGTTCCTGGCTTGCAAAGAACTTCACTGGATGTCAGTAACAATTTTGCTAGAACATCTGCTAAGAAAAGTAGTTGCGATCATAGAGTACCTTAAGTAATGACATGCAAATAAGAACTTAGGTATTGTTGATGTCCAGGTTAACCATGAAATTCATTCCTTAGGTTCATTATAGCATAGAGATTGTGTAATCATCAATTAACCAGCTTGCCCTGCCGCCCATCCTTTTCTTAATGATAGGCAAAAACTCATTTTTAACATAAAACCTTGCATATGGTCTTAGCCATACAATACATGAGCCTAGTGCTGATAGTGGGCTTTATCAACACATGTAACTTAAAGACCCCGTCAAAAAGGCTTTAACAAAGGGAGGTGTGCTGTTGGGATGACCTAGAAAGTAGAGAGGCACATAGTTAACACTACTCTGACCTCTGACACGAACATGCATATATATATATTTTGAAAAAAGGGTAATTTTTATTCTAAAATCAACTCATACAGCTTACAGTACATTCCATGGACCTCTCACCCTACTAGGGTGACATAGCATTTACATTAAACTCAATATTATGAAGTATTCCTATTGGAGGAGTGGAGAGTCCCTCGAAAATACGCCGATTCTGTTCTCTCCACACATGCCAGACAGAGGCAGCTAGTCACAATCTGGAAGTCTTAAACCATATATGCCCCTACCTTTCTGGCTGCGAATCCCCGTGATGATGTCTCGTAAATCTCTTCCTGTGTCACAGCCTCCCAACAATCTGCGGTAGTATTCCAACCAGATATACCAGGACACATTACACTCAAAGAACAAATGTCTCATAGATTTATTTTCTGCTTCACACAGCATACACTTGGGATTGGGGATGGGGATCCCAAACGGAATGAGTCTATCTCTCGTCAGCAGTTGCCCCAACATCAATCGGTAGGCGCATAGTTGCATCTTGTGAGCCAGACCCTTACACTAGATGAAGTCGTAATCCTCGCTCCCAGGGTTCATTTGGTGTACCAGGTTGTAGCAACTCTTGAATTGGAATTCTCCTGTAACTCCAGGATTGGCAGGCGGGTCCAAAATTAATCTATTAGCCAGCTGACTCGGACCAATGTCTACTGCTCGGATAGCCGCTCCAATCTCTGTCGTGTGGCAGTATATCTCTGGTCTCCATTTACCATTCCTGATAATATGCTGACACTTCATCCCTCTACTAGCCTTCTAATGTAGCTGGCCGTCCAGTATCTCTTGCAACGATTGACGTTCCATCCAAAGGTCCAGCCAGAGGTCAGTACATGTCCCATCTCTCATAATCTCCAAATAGAAGATTTAAGAACATCTTTGTATCGGAGAATAGTTTTTAAAGTCGTCGAGTGGTTATTATTGAGGGCACAAGTCCAGAAGTTGCCCTTCTTCATATACTGACTAGATATCCAGTCCGCCCATAATGACCCGCCTTTGAAGAACCTCCATGCCATCTTCAGCCCTGAGGCCTCCCTGACTGCCAGGAGTTGTCTGAGCCCCACCCACCCTCCTTCCAAGGCCGGCAGAGTTGCTCCCAGGAGATCGCATGGATGACCCCTCTCCAGATGAAGTTGGCACAAATCCTCTCCACACTACAAGAATAAGGGCTTTTCTTGACGGTGATTTCCCGTCAAGAAATGGGTATCTTGACGGTTGCAGATCCGTCAACTAGGCCGGAGTCAAGAAAAGTTCTCCCTTTTTTTTGACGGTCCCTGATAGGGCTTTTATTGACGGTTTTTTGCCGTCATTTTATGTAGTTTTCTTGACGGTTTTTAGCCGTCAAAATAGCTCTTTTTAGGAACCGTCAATATAGGCAAAAACTTTTCTTGACTCTGGCCTAGTTGACGGTCTTTAGCCGTCAATAAAAGCATTTGTTTTGACGGACAAAACCCGTCATGAAAAGCACTAATTCACGGCTATATTGTGCAGCATGATATGAATTAAAGTTGACGTATGACAACCGTCAAGAGAAGCTATCCAGAGCACCGTCAAGATAAGCAAGCCAAAATTCTGTCAAGAATTATATAATATTAATCAACTACACATTATATCAATCCAGAAGCTGTACACCTCAAATTACTATAAAACCCAAATTTTATATTAACAAACTGTATTGTTCATACAACAAAAACTTCCAATACACATCCCACCATAAAGTACACATCACTTGTCCAACCGCGACATAATCCAACCATAAAGTACACATCCCACATCTGTTATTTCCATACAACTTAAACATCCAAACCACAAACAACCATCACTTGTCACAACCACGAAACATAATCCACCAAAACTACAAAATAAAACCAAGAAAGTAGAAAACCATATCGGGGCACATCCCTCCATATCCACAATATTATCCTATTCAAAGCATGCATCCACCCTTCATTTTTCAGCAAGTTTCTGAGAGAATAAGAACACAAAGTATTAACTTACTATTACAGGATTATCAATACAACTCGAGACAATTTGAATCACATGAGAAGAACTGCAAGGCTAGCCATATTGAAACTATAATTCACAAACATGTATAAATCATGTAAAGAATCTGAAGGTAGCTAAAATGTCAATCATGTAAAGTTTTTCACTATAATTAAAACTATAGATAATTCGAAACTGCAACAGAAAGATGTGATACTGAAACAACCAAGTATTGGTTCTCCTTTGACCAAACAGCACAGAAACATCTGATCAATGTCACCCATGTTGCACAGGAAACTGGTGTCCCTATCGTGTCCGAACCCGTACCCATACCCGTAACCGTATTCGTGTAACATGTGTGACTACATTGTACCTATTTGAGAATCTACATACATTATACACTAATGTTACAACTTGTGAATACTTAAGCAAGGAAATTTGTCAGGTTTCTTTATCATGTCAATCTGAGATGAACCACCCTTAAATTATTATTCATAAATTTCACACAATATCGCAATTACACAACCATTGAGAGTCAAGAGGGAGAAGTTTGCCTTTATAACAATCACTCGAAGAGTTTCAGACTCAAGATCCCACATTTTTGTTGGACACCTCATAACTCTCCAGAAAATTGCCAACATCCAGAGAAGCATATAAGCTTGTTTACAAAATTGATCATTTGACATTAATACTAGTTAATTGTGTATCAGATGACAGAAAGAAAACATCAAATTTGGATAGCAAAAAAATATACCCATAAAATTCTAAAATAAAGACTAAGGAGGTTATAATATTAGTACTATAAGAATTGACGATTAGAGAAACAATTAGCCAATTTTTAGTGGACAAAACAATGATAAATGAGGTACTAGTTAATTGTGTATCAGATGACAGAAAGAAAACATCAAATTTGGATAGCAAAAAAATATACCCATAAAATTCTAAAATAAAGACTAAGGAGGTTATAATATTAGTACTACAAGAATTGACGATTAGAGAAACAATTAGCCAATTTTTAGTGGACAAAACAATGATAAATGAGTCATTTATCATTGTTTTGTCCACTAAAAATTGGCTAATTGTTTCTCTAATCGTCAATTCTTGTAGTACTAATATTATAACCTCCTTAGTCTTTATTTTAGAATTTTATGGGTATATTTTTTTGCTATCCAAATTTGATGTTTTCTTTCTGTCATCTGATACACAATTAACTAGCATGGTTTAAAATATCGGTCGATACTGATCCGATACGGCCGATAACGATGCAGTTTGGCATGTCCCGATCTGATATCGGCTGATACCAATACGGTTTGGCATGTCCCGATCTAATGAGGTTAGTATAATGGTTTAAAGAGGTTATAATATTAGTACTACCGATATCGTCGATACCAATACTCATAAGAATAGTCCGATACCGAGTCTGATTCCGATATCATGAAATATTGTTTCCAGATCATTGCAATTTAGAAATACAGCTTAAACTCGTTAAACTATAGACTCATTAAACAAAATAGCTAGTAGGCAAACAAATGGAAATAGAGTGCCATCATAAAACTTCATAATGAAAACATTTCTTTGAAATGGTTAAACTAAAGATTCACTGTAGATAGTCTAAAATTACCTGCGACGGTTTGTTAGTTATGGAACTGTGAAATATGTTCCATCTACTATGTACGAACTTCATTAATTTCTTCAAAATTGTAGTCTTCCTTTTGATTGTACTGTTTGTAAATAGGAAGAAAAATTGAAACTGTTACTGTCATGATATATATATATATATATATATATATATATATATATATATATATATATATATATATATATTTTTTTTTTTAGAAAAACATCACTTTTGGATTAAGTAAGGTTCGATCAGATGCGATCTCCTTCATAAATCTCATCACATAGTACCCACATTCCACAGAGCCGGCTTGTTGTGGCGCCTAATCATAGAAAATTAAGCAAAGTTCTTACAAACTTGTATTTATTTTTCATTTATATTTACATGAAAGAAATATATTGTACCTTAATTGTTATCTAGTTCAATTTAAACTTTTTGACTTGCTTTTCCATTTGAGCATAAAACATCCGAAGTCCACTATAAGCAAATTAAAGTGGATAATATTAATAGTCATTACTGAATCATCTAATTAGTACATTAACTGTAGTTGTGAAATTTCTAAAATATGGTACAAATATTGATGCATACCTTGTTACAATGTACTGAAGATCGTCTTGGACGTAACTCCTCAAAGAGTCTAAATAATATGCTTTCATTAGTGACAGGTCAATGACAACCAAAACCCAATGAAAACTGTAACACCATATACACCCAGATATATACAAGTTATCGAGTTAGTGAGAAATTGTAGAAGAAAAATATGTAAGAAAATGTATTACCTAGGGTTGTATGGCAAGAAAACAAGTCGACTTCCTTTTTGAGATATCAAAATGCTACAAATATGTCGTGCCCTTGCATCCCGCGTTCTAAGAAGGTCTTTCAAACCAGACGCGGAGACTATTCTCGGATTAATGAAGCAAACATCCTCGACAAGGTTTACCTCCTTCAAACGAATGTACAACAACCTATATATGTAGTTTGCAGATTATTTAGATCAACTTATTAATGTAATAACAAAAATTTGAAAAGCAAAGTATTCAATTACCTTATGTATATTTGGACGCAATTAGATGATAGGGCACGCATTTTAATGAAATTTTTGAAATCCTCCTCGAACAGAATTGTAACGGTTGCGGTATTAAATAATTCGCCAGTAAGTGGTACCGAAATTACAGTTTTTTCAATGATCAAGCGTTGTACCAGTTTAGCAAAGCAGTCCATTCCGGAAGGATTTTTGAATGACCTTAGAATTCTAGTGGAAGCCCTTGTTGGAGTTTTAACTTTAGTTGGCGTGTTCCTTTGCTCATTGGGAGCTTCCTTGTCCACCTTGGATGCCTAAAATACAACACATTTTCAGAGTAAAAATGTAGAAGACTTAAATAATATGATATTTATACAAGAGACTTCTAAATAAATATTGACTACCTCTCTAATTAGAGTACCATGAAGAACTAAATCGGTTGGCAAAAGTATGTGATATCCAGTAGCATCCTTAATCTTAGTTATAGGGATATCTTCAGGTGGAATAGGAAGCAACGCATCCTCGTCCAATACCAATTCGATGGACACAATAATATTGGGGGGCTTGTATTCCATAATGGTTCCTTTGGCAACAATATTGTCGATGGAACCCACAGCCAATTGGCAAGCTTCTACCTTTTTAAAAGAAAGCATATAGAAAATTGTATGTCCCTTTATTACTTCCATTTTACTAGGATTTCAAGAATAAAGAAACTAGCATGTAGTACCTTTGTTTTACTCTTTGGGCTAGGTTTTGTTGCATCTACATCCATATCTTGATCAGTTTGGAGAGAAGATTTTTTACTTACAACCTTTTTAGAAAAGTAGATACTGGTATTAGAAAAGTAGATACTGATTCAAGTAGGTACAGAAAAGTCCAACTTTCCAGAAAAGTTCAAGTAAAAAAATATGCAAGTAGATAGTGTGCTCAAGTAGATAGTGTTCAGAAAAGTTCAAGTAGACAGAGAAGTCCAACTTTCTAGAAATAAACAAATAGAAAGAAAAGTTGAAGTTATAGTTCGCGGTATCCGCCGATACCGATCCGATACTGTCGATACCGATACGGTTTGGTATGTCCCGATACGATACCGACCGATACCCGATACTAACCGATACCGCTGATCCTGATACTCATAGGAATGGTCCGATACTGATTCCGATACCGATATTTGAACCTTGGTGAAGTAGATAGTGTGTGTCTACTTTACACTAAAATTGAAAGAGGGGATGAAATAAACCTGATTCATCATCCTTGTCCTCTGCGAACCGTCGGAGGTATAACTCGGTGCATTAGCGGTAGGGACTGGAGGACTTGGAAAGTTGGAACCAGTATCGGATAATGGCGTAGCACAGAGACCTTGTGAAAGTAAGCTGTTTATCATCTTATTTTTTTCTCTCAATCTCATCAAGCAACTTCTTTTTCTCGTCCTCCCAGGCAATCGGAGTTTTAGGAGTGCTGAAAAAAGATCTTGGGGTGACATATCTCCCCATTGTCGTAACACGACCACCGTGCTCGGGCCTCTCCATTGCATATCTAAAAGCATATATATTTTGAGGAATCAACAACTGTCCAAAACTTATTTTCTTTTTCACTTCATCCAATAAAAAGAATGAATTTATGTTAGCATCTTAATATGAAGTTGTGAAAGAAGAATGAAAATGAAATACAGTTAAGACTTGCTTACAATTTTATCCACCATTGCTTGTGTGACTGGATCATAAACTATCAACGGATCATCACCTTCATTAGCATCTTCATTATCAACCCCTACTATTCTTTTTATTGAACTTGTGCCTACATCCCACTTTTGCTTCTTTCGAGCTAGCTTCCAAAATAGACAGCGGTCTACTTGGTCCTCAGAATATGTACCATCTTTCTTCTATTTTTTAGAAAAAAGTTATTATATAAAACTCACAATACTGACTTCAAATTCAAAATAAGATATATAAAAATCAAATACTGACTTCAAATTCAAAATGAGATCACTTACAATTTCTTCTCTTAAACCGGCATAGCCTTTTCGGCTTAGCCTATGGTTATATACATGCTTCATTCTCCGACTTTGTTGTACTTTGTGCCGGGACTGAAATGATAACGTAATTTACTTACAGTAATTAAGAATTTCTGAAGTTGCAAAGTTAAAACATAATTAACACTATGATACCTGAAAGTCGTTAGAAAGACGAGTTGCCACAAACTTGGACCATTTACTTTGATTGATAAAATCATAGTTTGGAGGGGAATTTCGAAGAACTGCAAGTTTGTCCGTATTTGCAAGAACATAAGATGTCAATATATGCCGGAATGATTTTGATTTAACACCCATTGTTTGCATAAAATTTTTTTTAGCTCTTGGATCAAGGAGAAAAGATTGCTGCATATGAAGATTACTACAGTTTAGAACAATAAGTAGTAATAAATGAACTCAAAATAATTTTTCTACATAAATAAAAGTTACCTCCACTAACGACCATGCATTGTCTTTAATATTTTTAGGGACTTTTCGCCAATCGTCATAAGTAATGGGTATCATAGAACGTGCAATGACCCCAATCAAGCTAACACATTCTGCACCAGCCGCCCCAATAGGCTGTCCGGCCTCATTGAATGTGACAATTTATTTCATTCTGTCACTTCTTCGCTTGATAGTTTTCTCCATTTTTGTAGGACCTCTTGTTGCTTTTTGTATTTGTACTTCCTCCACTTTGGGGAGGGTTCATCTCTATAACCTGTGACAAAGACAAGCATGTGACAAAAAGCTAACTTGATTAGAAGGACAATGCCTAAGTGGCTCTCTGATTGGCGTCACCACTGGATCATACAAAAACAAAAACATAATATGATGTTTGTGTTTGTGTGTCTCCCTCCAAAGATTTGAATTCACAACTGAACCTGTTTCAAACCTAGTTAAAAACCAAACATCCATTTCCCATATATTGTGTCAGAATCCCATATATATTTCTCAGGAACAACACTTACCAGGAAAAAAAATGATGCATACCTCTTTTGATAGACAACACTTACCAAATAATATATCACATAATATGATGCATACCTCTTTTGATGACCTCTTTTTTTATTTTTGGAAGGTGTCATATTAGGCATGCTTGATGTCTGCAAGATGGCCGAAAAAGGCTATAAAATAATATGCAAACATGTTGGATCAAACTATATATGTCAAAGAAATAAGTAGAGGAGATTTTACAATATATGTCTAACAAAGTAAGTGGATAGTATCAGTAAAAATAGGCTGAAGTAATCGTATGAGTTCAAAAAACAAAATTCATTAATGTCACATATGATAAGAAACTTGTGTCCAACATTTACTTATCAACCCAATCCCCTTCACAACCTACTCTTTTATAACACATATTATCATCATCCCCAGCATTAAATAATATATCAGTATTCATCGATGCATTACCAAAGGGATTATGTTTCATTGTATTATCCAGGTCTTCATCATCTTCTTTGTGCATATAGTATTTTTGACCCATGGACAAAACAACAGACCATTGAGGATCAAGTTGGTCTTTTACATAAAATACTTGCTTGGCCTGTAAAGCTAAAACAAAAGAATCTGATTTGTACCCAACTCGATTAAGGTCCACCAATGTGAAACCAAGTTCATCAACCTTAACACCCTTACTATCGACCCAGTCGCACTTAAATACTAGAATTTTGAAAGTGTAATAATCAAGCTCCCATATTTCTTTGATAACCCCGTAGAAACACATGTCCCCTATTATAGGATTCTTATCATTCGAACTTACAATCTGCATTGTCGTAGCTACAAGACTAACTCCACTATTTTGGGTAACTCAAGCATTGTCACTATCCTTCATGTGATAGTGACAACCATTAATAACGTAGCCAGAATACTTAAGCACATGGTGGCTAGGCCTTTATGCTATCCACTTTACAGTTTGTGAAATGTCTTCTCTTTCATTAAATTGACTGCCAACCTGCAAAGTTTCATATTTATTAAAAGCAAACTTAACATCTAAATAAGTTAGAATATAACTACAATAATATTGCTACAACTTCTACCTTCTCCTGTAACCATTGGAGAAATGTTTGATTGTGTTTGTCCTGCAACCACTTTTTATTTTTAGATTTAAGGGGATGTTGTGGTTGTAACCACTCCATATGCTCACTGTCAAGACATCATAACAAACTTAATTATACAATTTTCTAACAATTTTCATACAATGAATAAATAGAAAATTTATGACAAAGATGCATACTCAATATAAGGTTCAATTTCATCTGTATTCTCCAAAACATATAAATGGGCTTGTTGCCATTCTTCACGATCAACTGCAACAATGCGACCTCCAGGCAAAGGTTGGCCATCTTTAACGTTGCCCTTCCTTGTAAGTGCATTTTCTACTGCTTCAACATATGATAGATACTCGCTACAAAATTCTATTGTTTCTTCTACAATGTAACATTCTGCAATGCATCCTTCAGGACGGTTATGATTGCGCACATAACCGTTCAAGGGTTTCATGTACCTTTCAAATGGATGCATCCATGTCAGAAAAATAGGTCCACATATCCTGACTTGGGCAATAAGATGAAGAGTTAAATGGACCATAATGTCAAAGAAAAATGGTAGAAAATACTTTTCAAACATGCATAATGTGACCACAAGATCATTTTGTATATCGTTTAGCTTATTCACATCCACCACTTTCTTGCAAATTGCATTGAAGAAGAAGCAAAATCGAGTAATAGCAACTCTAACAGGCTTAGGCAAAAGTGAACAGATTTCCACGGGTAGTAGTTGTTGCATTAGTGCATGACAATCATGGGATTTCAGACCATAAAGTTTCAAATCTTGCATTGAGACAAGATTTCTGATATTAGAAGAGTAACCTTCAGGATCCTTTACGTCTACCAATGTTTGACAAAATATCTTCTTCTCATCCTTTGTCAATGTATAACAAGCACGCGGCAAATATGTTCGTTTCTTTTCAAAATCAGGTTTTAATTCAGTCGTTAGACCCTCATCCACAAGATCAAGACGAGCATTGACTCACATCCTTTGTCTTTCCAGGAATGTTAAGCAATGTACCATATATGCTCTCACAAACATTTTTTTTGATGTGCAAAACATCGAGTGTGTGGCGGATATGCAAGTGTTCCCACTAGTCAAGTGTAAAGAAGATTGACTTCTTCTTCATCCATCTTCTTTCATCTAACTGTAATGCTTTGCACTTTGCATGTTTCTTTCCCCATGAGTTTGAAATTTCACCAACCTTGTCTAATATATCCTTTCCGCTCAATGGTGTTGGAGGATCGCCAAATTCTCGCTTACCATTGAAAACTTTCTTTTGTGCGCGATACAGATAATATCGTGGGAGAAACCTCCTTGTACCAGTATACACATTTTTACCAATATGTTTCAGCCTAAGTGCATAAGTATCTTCCCCGCATATAGGGCAAGCATAATACCCCTTAGTAGTACAACTAGACAGATTTCCATATGCAGGAAAATCGTTGATAGTCCACAACAATACGGCCTTTAAAGTAAAAAACTCTCTTTTTTGTGCATCATAAGCATCAACTCCCTCTTCCCATAAACGTTTCAAGTCCTCAACTAATGGTGCTAAATAAACATCAATATCAGTGCCCGACTGGTTTGGACCTGAAATCAATAGCGACAACATCATGAATTTTCTTTTCATGCACAACCACGGCGGTAGATTATGGGTAACCAATATAACCGGCTAATAACTGTACCTACTACTAAGGGACTAATGTGGATTTATGCCATCAGCTGAAAGAGCTAATCGAAGGTTTCTAGGATCATTCGTAAAATCTGGCCACTTGTGGTCAACTAGCTTCCATGATGCGGAGTCTGCAGGATGGCGAAGTTTGCCATCAACTACTCTTTCATAAGCATGCCAAGTTAATTCCTTTGCTGTCTTTGAGGATTGAAACATTCGTTTAAACCGAGGAATGAGAGGAAAATACCACAATAGTTTGGCAGGAACTTTTTTACTAAAAACTTGGTGAGGATCATTAGTTGCCTTCTTCCATCTTGATGTTCCACAAGTGGGACAATCCGATAAATTACTATATTCCTTTCTATAAAGTATGCAATCATTGGGACATGCATGTATCTTATCATATTCCAAACCCAGAGCTTTCATCATCTTCTTAGCCTCGTACATTGATGAAGGTATTTCATTTTGTGTTGGGAACATATCATGAAGAGTTCTCAACAACTCCAAAAAGCTACTGTCAGACCACCCAAATCTTCCTTTAATGTTATACAATCTCATCAATCCTGATAGTTTTGTATACTTTGAACAACCAGGATACAGAGGCTTTTTAGCATCTTCGAGTAGAGAAATAAATGACTTACGGTCACCAGAAATATGTTCATATGCAGTATTAACCATTTCCACAGCATCTACAGCATCTTCAAAGGAGTCGTCTTCATAGCCGTGTGTTTCTTCAGCATATGTTGCAAAGCTTGACGATCTTATCTTCTCGTGTTTCTCACTATGCAAAACCCATACTATATAACTTCGATCTATACCCCTCCTAAACAAATGTTTTCTTACGACCCCTAACGTCTGAAATGTCAGGTTTCCACATTTTTCGCATGGACATCTAATAGAATTAGGATTACTTGATTGGAGTTTTGCAAACTCAAGAAACTCTTCTACTCCTTCCTCATATTCCCTACACATTCTACCCTTTGACATCCACGATTTATCCATTTTGGGTTGGATTAGAATAGAAGTGCCTACACAGGTTAATGTAGCATGTTAGCCATGATTTAGACATGTAACTCTACTTAGCAAGATACAAATGCAATATAATATTATAATAGTCTGTATACATGAGCTTCAACTTTAGACGACCTTAGTCCACTCCTTAAGGTCTTACCTTCATCCTTTCCTGCAACCAAAATGTGGCAGAGCTATTTATTAAGCTACAACAGTAATTTTTTTAAGAAGGAAAATGCAACCTATACAATGCAAGACTCAGAAAAAACCATCTAAGAATGTGCAATGCAAATTCAAAGGGTATCTAAAACTAGTAGAAGACAATGCTTGCAAGTATTTAAACCCTTCACATTGAAGAACCATTCATTCTACAAATAAAGAAACGAACAATTCTCAGGTACATACGCCTATAAATTAAGGAATTAATCACCCTTCACCTATTTGTGCAACATTGAAGTAGGAAGAAACTAAGATTTTATGCATTTCAAATAAAAAATTGAGATTCATCTAGAAATTAAGGACCAACGATACAGTAAAAATTGAGATACATCTAAAAATTGAAATATATCCAAAATCAGTGTATATTGATACACCTACTGATACGTACCCAAAACCCTTACACATTCATAAAACCAACACCAACTATTAGGAAGATGGCAATTTCACAAAATCCTTACACAAACAGTAAACATCCATAAAACCAACACAAACTATTAAATCCTTACACAAAATCAATTCATGATGTTTTGGAATTAAAAATCAATCCATAAAACCAACACCAACTATTAAATCCTTACACAAAATCAATCACAAAATCAATCCTTACACAAAATCAATCCATAAAACCAATCCTTACACAAAATCAATCCATAAAACCAACACCAACTATTAAATCCTTACACAAAATTAATCCATAAAACCAACACCAACTATTAAATCCTTACACAAAATCAATCCATAAAACTAACACCAACTATTAAATCCTTACACAAAATCAATCACAAAATCATTATTCAAAATCCTTACACAAACAGTGAACATCCTTACACAAACAGTGAACATCCATAAAACTAACACTAACTATTAGGATTGTCAAGTATGAAATCAGTGTGTACTGATACACCTACTGATAAGTACCCAAAACCCTTATACATTTATAAAACCAACACAAACTATTAGGAAGATGACAATTTCACAAAATCCTTACACAAACAGTGAACATCCATAAAACCAACACCAACTATTAAATTCTTACACAAATCAATTCATGATGTTTTGAAATTAAAAATCAATCCATAAAATTAACACCAACTATTAAATCCTTACACAAAATCAATCTTACACAAAATCAATCCATAAAACCAATCCTTACCAAAATTAATCCATAAAACCAACACCAACTATTAAATCCTTACACAAAATCAATCCATAAAACCAACACCTACTATTAAATCCTTACACAAAATCAATCACAAAATTATTATTCAAAATCCTTACACAAACAGTGAACATCCTTACACAAACAGTGAGCATCCATACACAAACAGTGAACATCCATAAAACCAACGCCAACTATTAGGATTGTCAAGTGTGAAATTAAAAATCACTATAGTTATCTTCTTGGATAAAATAGTAAACATCTATATAATTTTTGACCACTAGTAATTTACACATAACAGTTATTGAATTATACAAGTTTTGGTAGATGAATAAAAATGAACTTATGTTAATGCGTACATGTGCACATATCAATTCATGATGTTTTGAAATGTTACTAGAATTGTTTGATCAAAAATAAAAATAAAAACAATTCTTGTTTGATAGTGTCAGTAATTGGCACCAATCATCCGATACACCTGGTCCCCAAGTCTCCAAAAAGTCCACAGCCGCCAGACTATAAGGCCCGAAAAAAATAAAAAAACTTATGCATAGAAAAGAGGAGAAGACAGATATCAAAGCATCCATAAACCTTACAAATTTTTTGAGTGTTTGTGTCGAGTCCGATACGTGTTTGTGACATTTACAATATCAATACCATCCAAAAGACCATTAGCGTACAAAAAAAAGAACTCATCTTGGCTAGAAATGAAACAAGCCTACTCCATTACTTGTTCAACTACAAAAACCATATTGAATGTATGAATATAGAGGACAACATCCAAAAACCCACTTCTCTATAATCAAACCCACATTGAATGTATCAACACAGAACATAGCATCCAAAAACCAATTGGTTCGCCGTTAGAAGCCCTTCAAAAGAAAAAAGAAGGGACTCATTTTGGCCCATCATAATGAAACCCTAAGTTTACGAACGAAGGAACTCATTTTGGCCCATCACAGAACATAACATCCAAAAATCCACTTCTCTATAATCAAACCCTAAGTTTACGAACGAAGTTGCCACCAAAAAACCCTAACGTGAAGAACGAACGAAGTTGGCACAAAAAACCTAGGCATAAAATTGAATTTCAGAGAGAGAAAATTAAAGGCATTATACCGCACAGTGAAGATCGAAGTTGCCGCATTGTGAAGAACGGTTGTTGAAGCCTTGGATTTTCTCTAGCATGAAGTTGTTGAAGCCTAGGGTTTTCTCCAGAGCAGTACCGAAGTGGAGGGGTTTTCTCCAGACCGATTAGGTTTTCTCCAGAGCAGTTTCTGCGAAGGGGAGAGAGGGGTTTCTGAAGGGGGAGAGAGGAGGGGTTTCTGAGAAGGGGAGAGATGAGGGTTTCTGAGAGGGGGAGAGATGAGGGTTTCGGAGGGGAGGGGGAGACAAGGGTTTCTGAGAGAGCGGAAGGAGAGAGAAGTCGAGAGTTTCGAAGAGAGAGGGGGGAAAAGTCGAAAGTTTGGTTCTTATGAGCCTTAAAAAATTTTGTGGAAGACCGCCCTTAATTTTAAAGACTTTGAAATAATTACAATAATGGCAAATAAAAAAATTGCGACAACTTTCCCACATACACAATAGTTAACGGTTATTATCAAAACGTCAATATAAATGATGCTCTTTCTTGACGGATCCCTCGAAACCGTCAACATACATGGTATAAATGAGTTAAAGTAAAAAAAGGACCATCTCTTGACGTAAGCCTAAAACCATCAATATAAACCCTATTGTACATGGAGATCAAACAGATAGACGTGAAGACGATATTCCTTCACGGTGATCTTGAAGAGGAGTTGTACATGGAGTTGCCAGAGGGATTCTATGAGAAGGATAAGTCACACTTGGTCTGCCGATTGAGAAAGAGCTTGTATGGTGTGAAGTAGGCTCTGAGGCAGTGGTACAGGAAGTTCGAGTCGTTTATGGGGGAGCATGGTTATGAATGGACGATGTTGGATCATTGTGTATTCTTCAAATACTTTACCGATGATGATTTTATCATTTTACTGTCGTATGTTGATGATATGCTACTGGTGGGACGAAATGCCACTAGGATAGCGGAGTTAAAGTGCCAACTAGGCACGACCTTCTCTATGAAGGATTTGGGCACAGCGAAGACTATTCTTGGGATGGAGATCAGCCGAGAAAGAGAGTCCAAGCTGCTACACTTGTCTCAAAAGAAGTACATTTACCGGGTACTTCCGTGTTTCGGGATGGATGTATCGAAGAAAGTGAGTAACCCCCTTGCAGCTCACTTTAAGTTCACTGAGCAATAGTGTCCATCTACCGAGGATGAGAAGGAAGATATGGAGCGGGTTCCATATGCTTCAGCTGTAGGAAGCCTCATATATGCTATGGTGTGTACAAGGCTAGACATCGCCCTCGCAATTGGCATAGTTAGCAGGTATCTTTCCACTCCAGGAAGGGTACATTAGAGTGCGGTCAAGTAGATTCTTCGGTACCTTCAGGGCACTGCTGATTGGAGACTTTCTTTTGGTGGTTACGAGCCGAAGCTGGTTGGGTATACTGACGCTAATATGGCTGGAGATATAGATATGAGGAGCTCGACTTTGGGCTATGTGATGATGTTTATTGGTGGAGCAGTATCATGGCAGTCGCGATTGCAGAAATGTGTTGCCTTGTCGACGACAGAGGCAGAGTATATTACGACGACAGTGGCTTTTAAGGATTTGCTGTAGATGAAGAAGTTGCTGCAGAAAGTGTGGCTAAAGCAAGAGCAGTATACTTTGAGATAGCTAGAGTGCCATTCACCTTGTGAAGAACCAGACATTTTATAGTCGGTCCAAGCATATTGAGACTCGGTATCATTGGATACGGGATGTGGTTGGGAAGAAGTACGTGATGCTTGAGAATATTCATACAGATAACAGAGCAGACGTGTTCACGAAGGTTTTTCCAAGAGAAAAGTTCAAGTACTGCAGGAGAATCGTCGGGATGATGGTCTCCTCCACATAGTTGTGAACGGAAAGATTTGTTGGAGTGGGTGGGTTCCCAACCTATGTGAAAAATATCCCAGAGTCGGATTGGGTATTCCTATATATATAAAAGAAATATTCTAATAGATTTGGATTGAGTATTTCTATATATAGTAGAATATCCCAATAGAGTTGGATTAGGTATTCCTATATATAATAAGAATATATCAAAGGTTTAGATTGAGTATTCCTACTTATAGTAGAATACCTCAATTACTTATGAGGTTGAGGCTATATATACTAGGTGTTTTCTGGCCATAAAAAATATCTCAAAAAAGAGGCACAATAGTGCTTTACAACTTTTGAGAGAGAGAAAGAATTGAAGACTATTGTGAATGAGAGATCACTTCGAATAATTTTTTGACATCTCTTGTTTTTTGGAGTCTACAATCAAATTTTCTTCTTTCAAGTGAGTTTTGATGATCCGTTTGGATCGGGAGGAGCTTGTAGAGGGTGTATTATCTTTATTCCATTAGTGGAGGTTCTTTAGGGTTGGACTTTGATCGTCCCGTAGTTTTCTCGCAAGGGTTTTTTACGTCAAAAATCTTTGTATCTACGATTGTGTTTAGTATTTTTGGTTTGTGTGCTTTTGATCGGTTCTCTCGAAGGACTTTCTGGTTTGGGGGAACAATTTCCACGCTTTGTTCCCAACATAACTAACCTGCACAACTCCTGTGCCCCAGAGTGTCTTATATCAGTTAAATTTCTATAACATGAAAAGTGTCATTGGAAATTTATGATCCTCCAGGTTGCTACTATAGGTGAACCCTGCTTCTGTACGATCAAAACTTGCGCATCCACGGTATTATGACACTTAATAAGGTGATGTTCCTGAGCTCCAACTAATTTTGAATGCGAGATATAAAAAAGGGGATGGGTGCATGCTTCTTCCTGCTTGGATGATTTGCAGTGTTCTAAATATGTCAAAAAGTGGCATCTAGGTGCTATGCGGCGGCTACCCACTGCCACTATATTATGGTTTCTAGGTAGTGTGAGACATTATGCGGAGAAAAGCGATATTATGCGGGCAAAAGCAATATTATACAGCCAAAGAAGAAAAGTGTTGTCCAGATTTTGGTCTAGTTATTTTTTCAATATACATATTTTTTTTTGTATATATATATATATATATATATATATATATATATATATATATATATATATATATATATATATTTATATTGGCTTGATCTCTTTTATTTCTTTGTTAAGTTTTTGGCATGACCCAAAAAATTATATTAATCTTATATTATCATTTAATTTTTATATTATATTATTTTTGGTGAATTATAAATTATAATAATTCTACTTGTTCAATACTTGTTGTTGGTAGTCTTTGGTCTATTTGACTGAAGTTCTTTATAATGTAATCATTGTTTTATATGTACATATAAATATATTGTTTTATATTAGTTTCAATGAACTAGAAAATCTAAAGTTTGTTTTAATGGTAATATTTTTTTTCAGCATAAATCAAGCATTAATCATTCTGGACGGCCGCCTGGGTGGCTAGTCCGCATAACGGCCGCGTAGCGCTTTCTATAACATTGATAATTTGTAAACTATTTTACAATTGGCTTTTATACTAGATAGTGGCTGAAGCATAATGCAGCTGGCTTCTTTTGTCTACATTGACGTATGATTGGGTGATGACTGCAACTTTAGGTGCATATCCTTGCACAAAGTCAGCAATGTTAAAGGAGCATTTTTGGTGGTGCATATCGTCTTAGTATTTCATACATTTTTAAGGCCAAATGTAAGTCATCCTTGGACAGAGTCAGGACCCTGTTCCTGGCTTGCAAAGAACTTCATTGGATGCCAGTAACAATTTTGCTAGAACATCTGCTAAGAAAAGTAGTTGCGATCATAGAGTACCTTAAGTAATGACATGCAAATAAGAACTTAGGTATTATTTATGTCCAGGTTAACCATGAAACTCATTCCTTAGGTTCATTATAGCATAGAGATTGTGTAATCATCAATTAACCAGCTTGCCCTGCCGCCCATCCTTTTCTTAATGATAGGCAAAAACTTATGTTTAACATAAAACCTTGCATATGGTCTTAGCCACACAATACATGACCCTAGTACTGATAGTGGGCTTTATCAACACATGTAACTTAAAGACCCCGTCAAAAAGGCTTTAACAAAGGAAGGTGTGCTGTAGGGAGGACCTAGAAAGTAGAGAGGCACATAGTTAACACTACTCTGACCTCTGACACGAACATGTATATATATATTTTGAAAAAAGGGTTATTTTTATTCCAAAATCAACTCATACAGCTTAAAGTACATTCCATGGACCTTTCATCCTACTAGAGTGACATAGCATTTACATCAAACTCAATATTGTAAAGTATTCCTATTGGAGGAGTGGAGAGTCCCTCAAAAATATGCCAATTCCGTTCTCTCCACACATGCCAGACAGAGGGTAGCTAGTCGCAATCTGGCAGTCTTAAACCATACATGTCCCTACCTTTCTGGCTACGAATCCCCGTGATGATGTCTCGTAAATCTCTGCCTGTGTCACAGCCTTCCAACGATCTGCGGTATTATTCCAACCAGATATACTAGGACACATTACACTCAAAGAACAAATGTCTCATAGATTCATTTTCTGCTTCACACAACATACACTTGAGATTGGGGATGGGGATCCCAAACGTAATAAGTCTATCTCTCGTCAGCAGTCGCTCCAACATCAATCGGTAGGCCCATAGTTGCATCTTGTGAGCCAGATCCTTACCCAGATGAAGTCGTAATCCTCGCTCCTAGGGTTCATTTGGTGTACCAGGTTGTAGCAACTCTTGAATTAGAATTCTTCTGTAGCTCCAGGATTGGTAGGCGGGTCCCAAATTAATCTATTTGCCAGCTGACTCGGATCAATGTCTACTGATCGAATAGCCGCTCCAATCTTTATCGTGTGGCGGTATATCTTTGGTCTCCATTCACCATTCCTGATAATATGTTGACACTTTATCCCTCTACTAGCCTCCTTGTGTAGCCGATCGTCCAGTATCTCTTGCAATGATTGACGTTCCATCCAAATTTCCAGCCAGAGGTTAGTACCTGTCCCATATCTCATAATCCCCAAATAGAAGATTTAAGAACATCTCTGTATCGGAGAATACTTTTTAAAGTCCCCGAATGGTTATTATTAAGGGCACAGGTCTAGAAGTTGCCCTTCTTCATATACCGACTAGGCATCCAGTCCGTCCATAACGACCTGCCTTTGATGAACCTCCATGCCATCTTCAGCCCCGAGGCCTTCCTAACTGCCAGGAGTTGTCTGAGCCCCACCCTCCCTCCTTCCGAGGCCGGCAGAGTTGCTCCCAGGAGATCGCTTGGATGCCCCATCTCCAGATGAAGTTGGCACAAATCCTCTCTACTTTCATAATAGTGGCAACCGGAACTAGGATTGACTGGAGCCAGAATAGCGCCAGGGCAGAGATGACTGACCTCACTAGCTCAATACGATCCCTAGAGGACAGACCTACTGTCTACCATCCTTCTACCTTCCTCTGAGCATACTCCACCAGGCCCTGACAGTCCAGTTCCCTCGCATAGTTAACTGTCATAGGCACCCCTAGGTATTTGACCGGCATCTCCACTTTTTCGACGCCTAGGGTTGTCGCTCTTTCCTTCTTCAGTATACAAAGAGGGCCAAAATAGACTCGACTCTTTTCTCGGTTCAGCTGAAGCCCAGAAAGCTTGCCAAACTCACTCGTAGTCCCAGCTAGCGTAGTCATCCCTCCCATAGATGGCCGAAGAAAAACCATGAGGTCATCCGCATATATGAGGTGTGAAACATATGGCTTTATTTGCTTGTATAAAGGCACAATTTGTTGACTATGCACCGGATGGTACCTGACAACAGTTTTGAAAATGAACAACCTGGTATATGAAGGTCGAAGTGCCATTATTTTTGTATTATTTGTGTCCACTATATTTTTTGTACAATGGTTATGCCTGTCAACCCAGAAAAGGGATGACTTAACAGGAAAAAGTGGGTATATTCTGTGGGATAATTTACAGCTACATTAAATCATAAATTTTCCTTGGCTAAGCATGTCCTCGATGACATGGAGATATCATTGAGCACATATATAGGTATAAGTTACGGAGTGAAAGTATCAGACATGATTGAAATTGGGTACTTCTCTGTGGTATTTTTTTCACACATAAATACCAGCACAAATGAAATTCTTTACCCGTTGTTAGAGTCATAAGTGAGTCTTATTCAAGTAGTTGTGGGAGTAGTTATCATCATATATTAATATAAATACATATGAGATACAATTTAGGGTTTTATCCCCTTGAACTCTCTTCTCTTATCTCTCTCATCGTCTCTCTCTTCTATTCTTCTTCTTCTTCTTCTAAATTTCAGTGTTAGAGCAACTTACAAAGTATTGTACATCTCTCTTTTTTTGGGTGGTATTTAATAGTTGTGCTCATGATCCTTTTGTGATCTCATTATTTATGGTTGATCGTCGTTGTTCGTTATGAGATCTATGGCTTATGTAGATCTCAGTTGGTTGTCCGTTGTTGGTCGTGACTCTTTGTGTGATTTAGGTTTCTGAGATCTCGTGTTTCTGTTACCTCTGCAAATATTGCATGGACTGACTCTTCTATCACAGTTACTATTAGCATTGGTGGTCCAGATAATCTTTTTTTTGTTATTCATTGCAATAGTAAAGTAGAGAAAGCGATTAATGCGGTAAAACTCAATCGTGTAAACTATCTTTCATGGTCTAAGTCTATCAAAGTAGTATTGAGGGTAAAAAAGATTACAGTTTTTTGGTAGATGAGCTCATGCTTGAATCATTGGCTGATTATAATGATTGGATGGGTGTAGATCCATATGTTATGTCATGGTTGTGGTATAGTATGGAACTACAAATCACCTCTGATGTTCAGCGGTATGAGTCCTCTAAATAGATTTGGGCATCTTTGGAATAGTCATATTCACAAAAGCGGAATATGACCCACATATATAAGTTGTACGAGTTGCTGTTTAATACAGATCAGAGTTCAAGCCTGTGAATGATTATTTGGATTCAAAAGAGGCTTTGTGGGAGGAACACTTGCAGTATTGTTTGATTAATACTGATTTGAGGGAAGCTTGGCTACAAAGGACTTCTATGTTTTATTTATTATAGTTGTCTTGGATCCTGCGCTTAAACCTTATAAGGCTCATATACTTGCTGGAAACTAGTTACCTAAAGTGGCAGATACCTTCTCTCATCTCAATCGTTCTTATCTAGGGCAGTTATATGGTACTGGGTAATGACTCCTCTGTCTTGATTACCAGCGTTGGTGGTTGTGCTGGTGGCTATGTTGATGGTAGCCTTAGTTCTAGAGATGGTGGTGCTCGTGGTACATCACGAGAGTGTAACTATTATGCCATGCTCGACTATGTCGAAGAGTACTATTGGGACAAGTAGGGTAAACCCAAGTATGCACATCACATGTATGAAAAAAATGCAATCCCATGTCACCATGTTTGTTCCTGGACATGATGCTTCTGGTTGTAATCAGACTTCAGCTTCCGATACCTCCAATTTACTTGAACATAATCTCCATAAGTTGAACATGCTTGCTAATACTACCTCCTAACCTACTGCAATCATAGCATATATATGTAATCCGACCTTTGTGGCAACTTAGTCACCATTCACCTCTTAGGTCATTCACCTCTTGGGTCATCGACTCTGAAGCAAGCTCTTACTTGTCTGGTATAAATTCTCTCTTCTATAATCGCTTTCATATGAAACATAACATTATCTTGGTTGATGGGTCTACCTGTCTTGTACTAAAAAATGTGTCATTCATTCTATCCAATCATTGTTATTATCTGATTCGTTAAATGTGCCTAATTGTTCTTTCAATTTGTTATCTGTGAGCCAATTAGCCAAATTACTTCACTGTTTTATAACATTTTCTTCCAATTCCTATATTTGTTAGGACCCTAGGATGAAGAAGATTGATTCAAGACATGAAATTGAGATGAGAAATATTACTTGGGTTTACCTGAAAAAGGCTTTTGTTGTAGTTTTGACCTCTTCGTTGTAGTGTCATTATCGTTAGGGCCATCCGTCTTTAGCTAAGTTGCGTCAAGTTGTTCATAGTTTCATTCTATTTATGTTTTAGAATATGTGGATTGACAGTTAGGCATGCATCACTATAGTCCGTTCCTCGTCGTGTTAAGAGTCGTCAGTTGTACTTCTTTGATCTTGTTCATACTGACATTTGGCATCCTTCTAGAGTTAAAAATCCGAAATGATTTCAGTATTTTGTTATCTTTATCGATAATCGTTCCCGGAAGACTTGGTTATCTTTAATAAAAGAGCAATATGAGTTTTCATATGTGTTACCCAACTTTGTAATGAAATTTCTATTCAATTTAATAAATTAATTAAAGTTTTACGTTCTGATAATACTTTGTTCTAATGCTTTGGAGTATTCTGATAGTACTTTGTTCTAATAATGCTTTGGAGTATATGAAGTACGTGTAGGCAACTCTAGAGGAAGGTGGGTGAATAGAGTATTTGTGACAATAATAATCAAATAAAAAATCAGCTCTATTCAATCCCAACTAGCAAATAAATAATCAGAGTATAATTACGGAAATTAAATAGAGATCAGAAAGCATCCGCAGACACAGCAATTTTTAACCTGGTTTCCCTCGTGGAGGACTAGTCCAGGGTTGAGAACTCTAGCTCAGGATTGAAATCTACTATTTGTGAAATAGCTTTACAACCACGTGCCTTTACACAGAAGAGCATGTCAACTTCTTGAAAAGTTTGCTGAGACGAAACTTGGAATTGTCCAAGTGACTTCTTCAAGACTCTTGCACAAAACTTCTAATTGACTCGCACCGAGCACCTTGTAGGCTTGGAAAGTTTTGTGGCTAGTAGGTGAGAAGAGTATGGCTCTTTGGGATGTATAGGCTATAAGAGAGAAGAGATGAGAAGATTGGATGGTTTGAAATGGAAGAAAAGGGTGCCTATATATACTAGTCCCGGGAGGTAGAGTTCGGCCAGAACTCTGTCCAAAATTCAAAAATTATGGCAGTTGGACAAATTGAAATGAGCAATCCCTAAAAATTAGGTCATAGAAATTAGGAGACAGAGTTCGGCCCGAAACCTGTGTGGGGGCAGAGTTCGGCCCGAACTTTGCCTCCTTGGAGACAGAATGCTCATAGGGCTAAATAGGCTTTGGCAGTTTGGCTTTTTGTTTGTGGGGATTTTTGGTTATCTAGTCTATGGTTGAGGTACTCAGTGCGACTCAACGTACAATAGCCTAGACTTTAGTAAAATTGTAAAAATATAGACTTCCGATGACAAGTTCCAGTAGTATTCGTCGAGCAGTCATCGATGATGATTGTCCGACTTGATATGTGTAAGTCGTCTGTTTTGTAGCTTTGATGACAATGTATGTGTCGAGTTAGATCATGTCAAATATCGATTTGTTAATTATCAAGATTAGGTTGAATGCGATCCAGTTTGGGTCAACAATCTCCTCTATTTTGATAATTGACAAAATTGTGATATTTGTGTGTCGCAACATTCATACCTGGACACATATATAGCTCCCCCGTAGATGGACAATTCGGCTCCCCCGTAAATAGAGAAGTCCTGATACAAGTACTAGTCCAAACAATATAGCACAAGTGTAGCACAATATAGCACAAATATTTATCCAAAATGGTTAAGCAAATATCACATATTTCTTCCCCTTTGACATTTAGCAAAATGAAATAGAAGCTCCACCATAAGAACATAACTACGGTAAAAATATGCAAGCACACAACCAAGCTCAAGTCCAACGTAAGAGACAGCTAGTAAATAATCCAAATAGAAGTCATAAAATCATAAAGTAGTACAAAGCAAAGAGTTTTCAACTACATAACAACTGAATGAAAATGACAAAGTGCATAAATAAAAGAAATCCTATGCATCAACAACAGCAAAAAAATGGACCACGGCTGTCATGGAGCACGGGAAGGTCCAGCAGAGTCGGATGGGTCGCTCGTAGAGTGACGAGGATCAACAAACGCCACATTTGGATCCAAATACCTCCTGACCAAGGCATCGTCGATACGATAACCTTTGCGAGAAGAGTCTCGTACCATGGGGTAAGACACCGTAGGATGAGAGGCCAAGGAGTATTGGATGTCATGCAGAGTGTTGCTGATGGCCGACATATGTAAGGTGGTACGATAATCTATCTGAGTCCAGCGATCGTCCTCCAAGCAAAAACGATCATGCAACATGGTCTTAATAGACTCAAGAGTAGCAGGTGGCTCGGGCGCAGGTTGCCTAAGACCAGGAGGATTAGCCTGAGCATCAGACTCGAAATGCTTTGACTCAGCAGGAGACTCAACAGCTGCTAGAAGCCACCGTGCCTTAGACAGATAGGCAGGGGCAGGAAAGAACTGGCACTCATCAAGATGAACATGGAACGCACAAAAAATCATCGATAAATAGAGGGCGTATACCAAAGATCGAGGTCTCTTCCGTGCATTAATCATCCAGTCCATCATAATGTGCGAAAAGTTAAAAGGGACATGGAAGTGGAGATGATAAAGTGTAGAGATATCAAAATAAGATACTTCATCGGTCGATCCCGCTTTGGACAAGATCGTGGTGAAAATGATACGATGAAGTTCATAGAAATACGGGTTAAGATATTTAGCCTGTAGCTTGCGTGGACCAGTGTTGGGAGTAAACAAATCATCCATGAAACTTTCAAGGGACGATCCAACAGGAAATTGAAACTTGTGGGCATCAACAAGTTTCTTCCAAGAATTGGGTTCCCGGATCTCGAGATATTCTGCAAGCTCAAAATCATCAAAAGTAATGTCGATACCGACGACACGAGAATAGATTCGTGTGTCGTTAAAGGTTAGATTACAATAAAATATTTGAATAGCATTCAAATAGATAATAGATTATATAGAAACTAACTCATCTAAACGAAGATCATGGAACAATGAATCATAATCCGAAAATATAGTAAAATTGATCAGATGACCCGCATACACACTCCGTGAATGAAAATCGGCAAACCATTCATTGGAAGCCTCCAATGATACAAAAATTGTTCATTGAATGTGTTGGAGTCATGAGGTTATGGTGGATTAAAAAGTGGATGGATTAGAGGAGCAGGAGAAGGAGGATAGGAAGATGATGCACCTTCACTCCTACTTTTCTTGCCTCTTCCAAAGAGTCTTGGAGCCATGGAGAATTTGAAATAATTGAAAAAGAAATAGAGAGAAAATTATACCTCACAAAGATAAGAAAAGATGGAAGAGATCCTTCCAAAAGCTTGAGATCTTGAGTTTGGGAAGAGAAAGAGCCCTAAAAGTGGAGTTTCTAGGGTTAGGGTTTGAGAATTTTGAGTTTAGAGAAAGGTGGAAGAGGAACACAATAAAAAGAGAGGGTGGATTCTCGGGTTTAAGGAGTTTAGGAGCAGCCAAGTGGGTTAAATCTGGACCGTCGGATCAAATCAATGAGTGGCTGAGAAGCAATGAAGATTCTGTGACCAGGGACACAGAGTTCGGCCCGAACTTTGCCTCCATGGGCACAAAACATAGAAATTTTGAAAGATGGTAAAATTTTGATTAAAAAGAATAGAATTTTGAAAGTTTGAATTAACTTAGTCATAAATGAAATTAAACCATATAATAAATAAGGATTTATGACAACGATCATTATGATGAAACTGCCATGGGGTAGATGTAGGGGCCGGATCCCAGCTAGCGGTAGTCCGAAGACTAGTGCACAGTGTCGCTTATGCTTTTATGCCTTGTTGTCAGAAGGACCCTTTCGGCTTGTACCCATAGCAAAGTCACCATAAAGATATATGTCATAATCGTTACTTACGCAGGCCAATTTACTTAATGACCGTTTCATCCCAAATTCCTAACTCACGACAAAGAAAGTTGATGCGCTCTTCGGCCAGTAGTTTGGTAAAGAAGTCTGCTAGCTAATGTTCAGTGTCTCTGAATTCTAAATTAATCGTGCCTTGTTGTTGATGATCACGCAAAAAGTGATGTCTAATCTCTATATGTTTAGTGCGTGAGTGACAAACATGGTTCTTGGTCAGATTAATGGCACTAGTGTTATCGCAAAAAATAGATATGTGCTTGAAACATAAGTTGTAGTCTTCAAGGGTTTACCGCATCTACAAAATCTGTGCACAACAACGACCAGCTGCGATGTATTGAGATTCTGTTGTAGATAGTACGATAGAGTTCTGCTTCTTGCTAAATCATGAGACTAACGCCTTTCCTAACAAATGACACGTGTCGCTGGTACTCTTACGATCGACTTTGCATCCCGCTAAATCAGCATCGGAATATCCGATTATGTCAAAGGAAGTGGTTTTGGGATACCACAAGCCTACCGTAATAGTTCCTTTAAGGTATCTAAAGATACGCTTAACTGCGGTCATGTGTGATTCTTAAGGATTGGCTTGGTATCTAGCACATAAGCAAACACTAAACATAATATCGGGGCGACTAGCAGTTAAATATAATAAACTACCAATCATACCTCGAGACTTACGTTGATCGACCGGTTTGCCGCTTTCATCAGGTTCCAACTTTGTGGTAGTAGCCATAGGGGTGCTGATTGGTTTGATGCTGTCAAGCTCATACTTCTTCAGCATGTCCTTTACATATTTTGATTGGCTGATGAAGACACCTTGCGAGAGTTGTTTGATTTACAATCCAAGGAAGTAGTTGAGCTCCCCTATCATGCTCATCTCGAACTCATTCTGCATACACTTGGCAAATTCCTTGCATAGACCCTCATTAGTAGATCCAAAAATAATATCATCAATATATATTTGCACTAAGAGAATTGTGTCATCAAGAAATTTTATAAACAGTGTAGTGTCGACTTTCCCTTTTGAAAAACCTTTATCTAGTAAGAAAGTACTCAGACGATCATACCAAGCTCGAGGAGGTTGTTTGAGGCCATAGAGAGCTTTCCTAAGTTTAAAAACGTGGTCGGGAAATTTGTGATTTTCGAAACCCGGTGGTTGTTTAACAAAAACCTCTTCTTTGATAAAACCGTTTAGAAAAGCACTTTTCACATCCATTTGGAAAAGTTTAAAGTTTTGAAAATTTACAAATGCACAAAACATCCGAATGGATTCTAGTCGTGAACATGAGCATACGTCTCATCATATGTAACGCCCCAGTCCTAAAATATGTAGGACTAGAACGTAATCATGCCAGCTGTATACATACGAAGTATATGGACCCTCGTATATATACATAAGCTGTAAAATGCAGTAACCAAGGAACTAAATCACATCCACAAAGAATAATATGATATAAAAGCAACTTTGAATTTGTCATGTATACAATCGTTGGGCGGAGACAAAGTCCACTACCAACTAATTTTAATAAGAACGAAATATACAAGGAAGGAATTTAGTAGAGCAAGGAGATGACGATCCAAGAGCAACATATCGATGAACAGAGCGCAAGTCATGGCCTTAGCTAGAGCACCTACAGAAATCATAAGAGCACATACCTGGCGAGATAACCAGGTCCTCAGAGGGACGTAACAAGATACATCAACATGCCATATAATACTGAATATAAATATGCCACAACCAAAGAATGTGACAAGACACAATAAGGTAATCTAACCAAACTAAAGTGAACATACAGTGAGAACAAACCTTTCGTCGCATGAGCCCTGGCTGTAAATAGGATCTAGTATAGTCCCCACTTGGGCACCAGTGACCGAGAGCATGACGTTCAAAAACGACAGTGGCCAACCTGAGAGGCTCATACCCGTATCTCCAGCGGAGCTTCTGGGTTACTAGGGAAGTGCAATCGAAGCCCATACGACAAGAAAATGTTCTCCCTACCCAATGTACCTATCATGTCGCATCTACGACCATATAACACTACTAACCGTCAAGTCTTCTAACATACAACTATTGACAGTTAGGCCTAACCCACGTACTGCACGCATCAGTGATCAGCCAACACGCAAGTCCGTAGACTATATGCTACTCATAACTCACACATCTTGTGGCACAACAGTGTCAAAGTTTTATGCAATGCACTAAGCTAGTAGTAGTCCCTTAACTCTAAGTCCATATGCAATCAAAGGGTAAATAACAAGGTACAACTAATATCACTGAGCAGACAGTAATCAAGAACTAGAAATAAATGGACAGTGATATGTAAATAAAATACAACTAAAATAAATAGTATAATGGCAAGGTATCGTGCCTGGTAAGTCTCCTGGTGTGGTACGGTGATCGGGCAAGTCATGTTCTGTCCAATAGCCATGGTCGATGCAGCATGGTCGGAATTCACGAGAAAATATGAATGGACGTTTAGTCATGCTAAGGGTGTTTAAGCAAGGAGAAATTGTGGAGGTTACGTATAAAACATTTATATGTAACTTCTAGAAAATACTTTGTATATGTATATATCCAATTTGAAATTAGTCAATTATACATTTAGATGAATACTTGAAAATATCGAAATTCGTTTTTAGGCTTATATATATAATATACATATATGTTGTAGAAAGTAACTTTTCCGTTTAGTCAAAATATTTTACTAAAATATAGTAAAAATAATTTTTCGGGCTATAGTGGTGTCCAAAATAATTTTTGGAAAACTATGCATTATCCATTTATTTAAAAAAGCAAATAATATACTAATAATTCTAAAGATAATAATAATATAATAATAATACTAATAATAATAACAGTAATAATAATTATGATAATAAAGATAATAATAATAATAATGGTGATAATAAATAATGATAATAGATAATAACAAAAACAAATAATATTAGATACTAATAATAATAGCTATGATAATATTATAACAAGAATAATAAGGATAATAATAATATCATAATAAATAATATAATTCCCATTAAACTTAAGTGACAGCGGACTGCTGTCTTCTTTTGTCCCCTTTTTTTTTTAAATAATAATAATAATAATAAATATAATAATAATCAATATTAATACCTCTGATATTTCTCAACATCTACCATCCACACATCTCATCCTCCCTCCAAATGAGATCGGGAGGAAAAAGTGAGAAATGGTACGAGAGAGTGAGAAGCGGGAGGTAGGGGCTCTCACCGGAGTTCGTCGGCGGCGTCCGGCGCTGGGGCGTCGTCGAGCACGCGAACGTGCAGAGGTCCGAGGGGAGCAGAAAGCGGAGCGGTGTCAACCCGTGCGGTCGTCGGGCGCACCTGGTGCCGGAGGCGACGGCGGTAAGGGCTCCTGGTGGCAGGGCGGATGGGCACCGCCGGTGTGGCGGATCCGAGGCGGCTGCAGGCGCACGCGGTAGGGTGTGCTTCTGTCGGGCGCGGAGACACCAGCGGAGCGGATGCCTGCACGCCGATGGCTCGACAGGAGGGTTTCGGTGAGATGACGGTTGGCGTACGGATGGGCGCGCGATGGCTCCGCGAAGGCGGCGGGGAGGAAGAGGGGTTTCAAAATTTCCAGAAGCAGTTGGCTCCGACGGACCGGCGAGGCAGATGGGCGCTGGAGGCGGTGTAGGCGCGGCGTCCGGTGGCGGTGGCTCAGGAGGTAGGTAAGGGTTAGTGGTGATGGTGTTTCCTTCTTCTTCTTCTTCCTCTTTTTTTTTGCTGGGTGGCGTCGGCCGGATTTGGGTGTCTCCGGCGGGTGGCGGCCGAATTTGGGGCGGTGGTGGTGGAGGTTCATAATGGCAGCCAGAGGACCATGGTTTGGGGATGACGGGTCTGATGGTTGAGCCAGGAAGTGGAGGCACATGGCGGACTGGTAGCGGGCGGAGTCGGCTGTACCGGCGTGATCGGCGGAGTCGGGTGCCTGCGCGGACTTCGGAGGGGATCAACGGGGTTCGTTCGCCGGTTAGGGCTCCGGTGGTGAGGAAGTCGGAGGGACGGTGAACGCGGCGGCGCAGCGCGTACTGTGGTGTCCACGAGCGGAGGCGGAGTCCCACACACAGATCTGCGGCGCGGTGGTGATAGATGTGGGTAGAGTTAGGATCGGGAATTCGATAATGTCAGGGTGTGTCCGACACGGGGATGGGAATAATGTAGATGTAATATTTGGAATAAGATGTGGGAGGGGAAAACATGGACACGATGCACGTTGTGATAGGTTGTGGATGGAAAAATTGATGTAGGAGTACCTGCCTATTTATAGGATGTCGGAATTCCCAGTTGGATAAAGATTGGGATGATTTGAATCCCAATTAGATAAATCCCCTATTAATTTAAATCGATTTAAAATACTTCAATTTAATTCAAATCTAATCTAGATAAATTTTATACTTAATTTAAAATATTTTAAGTAAAGCCAATAAAATCTTTTGCAATTTAATTTACCATATATAATCAAATATTAAAATCAACAAAATTTCAAGTATCATTTCCATATTTATATAAATATAAAAATAATTAATTTCGAAAATTAAGCATATTACTTAAATATTACTTCATGATCTAGCTTTTATAAATAACTAAATATTTTAATAAGCAATTTTACATTTCGCAAAATATTAAACCAAAATTTCCAAATCACCATTTATTTGCAAACGACGAATAAAATAGCTCTTTTTAGAAATAAAAATATTTACCACATATTATTTTGAATATTAAATTCCTATTAAAATGAAAATTTATAATAAAAATGTTTTTCTAAAATATATACCTTGACACATATTCGCACTCGTCGAGAAATTACGAAACACGAATTTCGCACGCTACGTAAATACGACAAAACGACTCATGTGCGACGTATAGATACGAAGATAAAATAAAATACGAAATTTAAAATAAAAAAATATTAGTAGAAATTTAGGGGGATTACATCATACCCAACTTAAAAGAATTTCGTCCTCGAAATTTAGGAAAACTTAGGATAGGTAGGACGAAGGAGATAAGCAGTATAATCGATAAGAATTTGATTCATATTGAACAAAAGGCAATCAATTGTTTGATGAGAATGAAACGACATTTCAATGGCAATATGTCATTTGATCGGCTAAAAATTTCGATGGTTTTAGATTTCGATCATGACAATCATTCAATGACTAAGTTCGATCAACCTTAACATTAACCTAAAAAAACGCAACCTCATAAGTAGGTAATAAACTCCTTAATCCTTGATATCGTCAATATTCATGAAATATCTCTTAGCATGAATCGTTCTTTCCAAAAAAATTTCGTTCCACGTCCCTTTAAACATAACCAATATGATTCTAAATGTACTCTAATTTCCTCTATTTCGTCATAGAATTTTCGATAGTCTCAAATTTTGAATCTATAAATCTCCCTTATACTAGCTCACATATATATCTTCCCAAGTTATAATTTTCCTCTAAAAAAATTCAAACCTTCAACCAATTTGGCTCAAGTAGAAATTGAAATTCTCTTTACTGCAAATTCGTATCTATTGGTCAATATACCATGCATCCATAGATGACAAAATAAAAGTTAATTTTTAATGTTTGATAAATCTCAAAAACTAACAGTATACCTTCATAACTAAATCATAATTGAAATTTTTTCTAAATTATTCATTAGTCTCTATCGAAAATTTGACTCCAACAATATTCTCTTTTTGGTAGTAGAAGTAAAACACATCTTAACTGCATATGCATAATCATCTTAGTAAGAATTGTAAATGTTTCTTTCTTCAACAATTGGTTATACTTGAAAACTAATATCATCATATCACTAGGTGTTATCAAAGGCACCGTCAAAAATTTGTCTTTATCAAAAATTTGCATCCCTAAATTTTATATAAATTTGGTTCTTAAACCATCAACACTTTAGAAAAAAAATTTCACTCGATATGTAGTTACCTCAAAACAAATTTGATAGTCGCGAAGTCTATTTATCCTTGAGTGTTTCATCAAAACATAATATACCATTCCTTACTTCATTTATTTGGATTTATCGCACATTTCTATTCACGGCCCATCTATACTTCATAATCTCGTAATTATCTTAACCACTATATTATTTATCCAAGTTGTGGCGTTCTCCAATCTAACCTCTACTAGCCCAAGATTGTCATGATCAAATTTTATTTCGCATAAGGGAATCAAACAAGGAACAAGGTTGCATAAATAATGGAGAAATCATAGTAAAATATGAGTAAGCAATTTAATTGGAAGGTAGAAAGTAGGTGTTGCTAATATTGCATGAAGAGTAAAAGGTGTTATGGGTCTAAGTAAATCAAGATAATACAAGAAAATAAAATGACAAGGGTTAAGCAGTCAAGATAAAACACAAGGGTAAGCATTTAACGGATTTAGTAGATCGTAATAGGGCCGAAGATTTGAGTCGAGATTGAGTCCAAATATATAGTCAAAAGTATATCGGTACCATGGTATAGGTTATAGTTGAGTTCTTATGGCCCGAAAGTCGTAACATAAAAATAGAGTACAAGGGGACGTGTTTTAGTGGGACATGATATACCTACATGAAGGTGAGCTTGTCTAGGTCTTGTATATGAAATTTGTTGGAAGAAAAAGTCTAGTGTTGTGCTCCAAATATCAAAGTCACGATAGGGAACGCCAATAGGTCTAGAATAGAAAGTGGGAGTTCATAAGGTGACATTTACGCACAAATAAGATGGATCTAGTTAAAGCACAAAATAAAGATAATTAGGAAATCTCGTAGATCAAGGTAAAATAAGTTAGAGCACAGTTTCTAAAGAAAAAAATAGTCTCATAGATAAGGGTATGGTCAAGGGAACGACTCTAATCATTTCTAAGTTTCAAGCAAGTAGATGGTCACAAATAATGATCTAGATTTGAGGGAAGGTCGAGTAAGTCAAAGATATGTTCATCGGTTTGGTCGATGACTAACTACACTTGTGTATATGCAATATCATAGTCATAGGTGGCATGGCAATCTAATGTGGAATACTTCTATCTCACTAGGGTGACCTTACTTGCTTCTTAGTCCTCTACCAATATATGATTTGATCTAAGATTTCAAGTTCCTCAAAATTTTCTCAATAATATTTCCAAGATACTTCGCCAAAATTTCAATTATCTTAGACTGTCAACTTTAATCACAATTTAAATCTCTAATAAATCTCGAAACAACTCTTGTGTATTACAACTCGAATAATAACCCCCCTTTTTTCTCAATTCTTAACTCAACATTTAATAAGTTTATCCGTCGAAATTCATACTACAAAATAAAATATTTAAATAAATCTTGAATTTATATATCCTTCAAATGTGTCTATCTAGCTTCCAATAAGTCACAACTATTCTTCAAAAGTAATTCTCCCTTTTTCCAAAATTTAAATATCCATAATTAAGGTTTTAAACTCGAAGTCTAAATAACTTTATAAATCATAAATCATATGAGCAAATTTTAAATATTTAAATTTTCCTTCAAGTAGATTTCATATCCTCCAAAAATATTTCAAACAAATTTTTTTTACCATTATCTCTTCCAGCTCAAAATTAAATACTTATAATTCACACGACTCAATTTAAAACCTCAAGCTCTCTAATAAACCATAAATCATAAACCCTCCACGTTCTCTAGTCGTTTACGAAATCATAACTTATAATTAAAAACACTTTAATAAATTCGAGATAAACTGTAACATATTCAATCCCAACTTTAACTAAATCGTAATCATGGGTCACAATTTAAAGATGTTACTCAATTCGGTTTCATATCCCAATTAAATCATAAACTATTTCGCTATTTCCAAAAATCATAATTCATAAAATTGTTTTATGTCCTCTTGTGTATACTACCTTGTAATAGCAAAATAAAATTCCAACTATCCATTGAAGGCGGTAATACGCTACTACCCAACTTGAAATTAACTAATCCTTAAAATCATACTTTCTAGAAAAATAAATTCCTTTATAACTCAAATAAAATTCCAATGCATATTAATTGCCAATGCAATCCATCTAGCCATGTGTTTAACCTATGGGCATATACTAGTGTAGTCATCTTACTGAACACGAAACTAAGAATTTACGGTAGAAGGAGTCAAGCAAGATACAAATCAAGGAGGTCGAACGAGAGTTCGAAATTTGAAGTCAAGGAAGGAAGTCAAGTAGGTGGATGAGATTCTAAACTCTAATCCTATATTGTAGGTCCGTTTGGTTCAATCATGTAACTGAAACGGCAAACTAAACCTGCATGGGCCACCACAAAAACATGTAACGCCCTAGTCCCAAAATACGTAGGACTAGAACGTAATCATGCCAGCTGTATATATACGAAGTATATGTACCCTCGTATATATACATAAGCTATAAAATGCAGTAACCAAGGCACTAAATCACATCCACAAAGAATAATATGATATAAAAGCAACTTTGAATTTGTCATGTGTACAATCGTTGGGCGGAGACAAAGTCCAATACCAACTAATTTTAATAAGAACGAAATATACAAGGAAGGAATTTAGTAGAGCAAGGAGATAACGATCCAATAGCAACATCTCGATAAGGTAATCTAACCAAACTAAAGTGAACGTGCAGTGAGAACAAACCTTTCGTCGCATGAGCCCTGGCTGTAAATAGGATCTAGTATAGTCCCCACTTGGGCACCAGTGACCGAGAGCATGACGTTCAAAAATGACAGTGGCCAACCTGAGAGGCTCATACCCGTATCTCCAGCGGAGCTTCTGGGTTACAAGGGAAGTGCAATCGAAGCCCATACGACAAAGAAGTGTTCTCCCCACCCAATGTACCTATCATGTCGTATCAACGACCATGTAACACTACTAACCGTCAAGTCTTCTAACATACAACTATTGACAGTTAGGCCTAACGCACGTCCTGCACGTATCAGTGATCAGCCAACACGCAAGTCCGTAGACTATATGGTACTCATAACTCACACATCTCGTGGCACAACAGTGTCAAAGTTTTATGTAATGCACTAAGCTAGTGGTAGTCCTTTAACTCTAAGTCCATATGCAATCAAAGGGTAAATAACAAGGTACAACTAATATCACTGAGCAGACAGTAATCAAGAACTAGAAATAAATGGACAGTGATATGTAAATAAAATGCAACTAAAATAAACAGTATAATAGCAAGGTATCTTACCTGGTAGGTCACCTCGTGTGGTACGGTGATCGAGCAAGTCATGTTCTGTCCAATAGCCATGGTCGATGCAGCATGGTCCGAATTCACGAGAAAATATGAATGGACGGTTAGTCATGCTAAGGGTGTTTAAGCAAGGAGAAATTGTGGAGGTTACGTATAAAACATTTATATGTAACTTCTAGAAAATACTTTGTATATGTATATATCCAATTTGAAATTAGTCAATTATAAATTTAGATGAATACTTGAAAATATCGAAATTCATTTTTAGGCTTATATATATAATATACATATATATTGTAGAAAAGTAACTTTTTCGTTTGGTCAAAATATTTTACTAAAATATAGTAAAAATAATTTTTAAGGCTATTGTGGTGTCCAAAATAATTTTTGAAAAACTATACGTTATCCATTTATTTAAAAAGCAAATAATATACTAATAATTCTAAAGATAATAGTAATATAACAATGATACTAATAATAATAACAGTAATAATAATTGTGATAATAAAGATAATAATAATAATAATAATAGTGATAATAAATAATGATAATAGATAATAACAAAAACAAATAATATTAGATACTAATAATAATAGCTATGATAATATTATAACAAGAATAATAAGGATAATAATAATATCATAATAAATAATATAATTCCCATTAAACTTAAGTGACAGCGGACTTTTGTCTTCTTCTGTCCCCCTTATTTTTTTAAAGAATAATAATAATAATAATAAATATAATAATAATCAATATTAATACCTCTGATATTTCTCAATATCTACCATCCACACATCTCATCCCCTTCCCAAATAAGATCGGGAGGAAAAAGTGAGAGATGGTACGAGAGAGAGAGAGAAGCGGGAGGTAGGGGCTCTCACCGGAGTTCGTCGGCGGCGTCCGGCGCTGGGGCGTCGTCGAGCTCCCGAACGTGCGGAGGTCCGAGGTGAGCGGGAAGCGGAGCGGTGTCGACCCATGCGGTCGTCGGGCGCGCCTGGCGTCGGAGGCGACGGCGGTAAGGGCTCCTGGTGGCAAGGCGGATGGGCACCGCCGGCGTGGCGGATCCGCGGCGGCTGCAGGATCACGCGGTTGGGTGTGCTTCCGTCGGGCGCGGAGACACCGGCGGAGCGGATGTCGGCGCACCGTTGGGTCGACAGGAAGGTTTCGGTGAGATGCCGGTCGGCGCACGGATGGGCGCGCGGTGGCTCTGCGAAGGCGGCAGGGAGGAAGAGGGGTTTCGAAATTTCCAGAAGCGGTTGGCTCCGGCGGACAGGCGAGGCAGATGGGCGCTAGAGGCGGCATAGGCGCGGCGTCCGGTGGCGGTGGCTCAGGAGGTAGGTAAGGGTTGGTGGTGATGGTGTTTCCTTCTTCTTCTTCCTCTCTTTTTTTTGATGGGTGGGGTCGGCCGGATTTGGGTGTCTCTGGTGGGTGGCGGTCGGATTTGGGGCGGTGGTGGTGGAGGTTCATAGTGGCGGCCAGAGGACCATGGTTTGGGGATGACGGGTCTGATGGTGGAGCCAGGAAGTGGAGGCGCATGGCGGAATGGTAGCGGGCGGAGTCGGCTGTACCGGCGTGATCGGCGGAGTCGGGTGCCTGTGCGGACTTCGGAGGATATCAACGGGGTTGGTTCGCCGGTTGGGGCTCCGGCGGTGAGGAAGTCAGAGGGGCGGTGAATGCGGCGGCCGAGCGCGTACTGTGGTATCCACGAGCGGAGACGGAGTCCCACACACAGATCTTCGACATGGTGGTGATGGATGTGGGTAGTGTTAGGATCGGGAATTCGATGATGTCGGGGTGTGTCCGACACGGGGATGGGAATAATGTAGATGTAATATTTTGAATAAGATGTGGGAGGGAAAAACATGGACATGATGCACGTTGTGATTGGTTGTGGATGGAAAAATTGCTTGAGGAGTACCTGCCTATTTATAGGATGTGGGAATTCCCAGTTGGATAAAGATTGGGATGATTTGAATCCCAATTAGATAAATCCCCTATTAATTTAAATCGATTTAAAATACTTTAATTTAATTCAAATCCAATCTAGATAAATTTTATACTTAATTTAAAATATTTTAAGTAAAGCCAATAAAATCTTTTGCAATTTAATTTACCATATTTAATCAAATATTAAAATCAACAAAATTTCAAGTATCATTTCCATATTTAAATAAATATAAAAATAATTAATTTCAAAAATTAAGGATATTAATTAAATATTACTTCATGATCTAGCTTTTATAAATAACAAAATATTTTAATAAGCAATTTTATATTTCGCAAAATATTAAACCAAAATTTCCAAATCACCATTTATTTGCAAACGACGAATAAAATAGCTCTTTTTAGAAATAAAAATATTTACCACATATTATTTTGAATATTAAATTCCTATTAAAATAAAAATTTATAATAAAAATGTTTTTCTAAAATATGTACCTCGACACATATTCGCACTCGTCGAGAAATTACGAAACGCGAATTTTGCACGCTACGTAAATACGACAAAGCGACTCATGTGCGACGTATAGATACGAAGATAAAATAAAATAAGAAATTTAAAATAAAAAAAATCATAGTAGAAATTTAGGGGGATTACATCATAGTCGATACCTTCCTCTTGATTGTATCCTTGGGCTACGAGACGAGCTTTGTTGCGAGTGACTGAACCGTCCTCGTTTACTTTGTTACAAAAAAACCCATTTAGTGCAATTATTTAGTGGCCAGTAGGTTTAGGAACAAGTTCCCAAACTTGGCTTCTCTCAAATTGGTTGAGTTCTTCTTGCATCGCAAAAATCCAGAATTCATCATTAAAAGCTTTTAAAATATTTTTTGGTTCTATTAGAGAAATGAATGCAGTGCTAGCTATAGAGTCTCTTACAGAGGATCGAGTAGTTACCCCTTTTGATATTTCACCTATTACCAAGTCATTTGGATGAGAGGGAGTGAATTGGAACTTCTTTGGTAATTCCTTCGGAGAGCGTGTCTTTCTTGAATGTGATATCCGGCAGTCCTCTGACTAGCTTCTTGGTGGATAATCTGAATATAGTATCCATATTGGCATGACCAAGACGCTGATGCCATAGGAGCTTTTCACCTTTGTGAGCATAAAGGCATCTTCCTGCACTGTTAGTATCACTAGATAGATAGAAAATATAAATGTTATCTTCCCTTATCCCTTCAAAAGTGATGTCTTCAGTTGATCGATCATAGATAAAGCATTTAGTTTTCCTAAAGTTAATATCATAACCGTGATCAGCAAGATGACCAATGTTGAGCAAGTTATGCTTTAACTCGGTCACTAAACAGACATCGTTAATGACAGGAGAGGGAGGATAACCAATTGTACCGTTACCTATGATGTAGCCTTTAAGGTTATTGCCGAAGGAAACGTATCCTTCCTTTTTCATCGATAATGTTGCGAATAGTTTTGCATTTCCAGTCATATGTCGCGAGCACCCACTATCGAGAATACACTTGCTTCTAGTTGAGGAGGAAAGGTCCACCTACACCACGAATATATGTGACCTTTGGTACCCAGATTCTTTTGGGTCCTGAGAGGTTAGACTTTGGTACCCTTGCATATATATTTCTATCAACTAATCTCCTAATCCTACATTATGGAGAAATGCGTCCATGTAGGTTATAATAAGTACATCTAGCATGCATGTTTATACTAGGAGCATGTTGATAGTGATGTCTATAAGTAGGGTGATGATAACTACGTGCAGCAGTAGAGTGAGTATGATGATTGTCTGTAGCAGGATAACTATAATCATTATAGTGACTGTGTGCAGCAGCAGGGTAATTATAATGATTATAGTGTCTGTGTGCAGCAGCATGATGATGATAATGATTACGTGTATGTGTCTTACGTGCTGCATGTGAATAGGGGTACATGAAAGCATGATTTTGTGTTGTACGTAGACGAGTGTTCTTATGGTGACATGCCTTTTTGTGTTGAGTAGGCATGTGTTTGTACGTATTGTGATTATGAGACTGAACTTGCTTTTGAATAACCTGTTTTCCCAGTTTAATCTCTAATTTCTTAGAGACAGCATTCAACTCATCACATTTAGCAGTAAGACCGTATATTCTACCTGTAGCAGTTTTGAACTTGTTTTTTCTCTTCAGCAAGTTCTTTGTTTAAAGTCGTGATTTTAAGTGTTTGTTTCTCATTGATTGATTCGGCATCGCGTAAGCTTAATTTAAGCTTGGATACCTCTTCAGTATTTTTCGTGGGTGTAGTGTTTCTAACATCTTCTAGTAAACATGAAAGTCTATGGATCTCGGTTTTGTAGTCCTTGATCTTATCCTTTGCATGTTTATATTTATTGATTACCTTTTTGTGATCATCAAGTAGATCACCAAAGGCATCACCAAGTTCATCAAATGAGAAATCATCATAAGAATGTTTCTAACATCTTCTAGTAATGATGTAGTAATGTTTCTAACATCTTCAAGCCATGACCGTCAACATCTCCAAAGGTTTAGCAGCTACGAACACCAAGTCTACGGATGCGCAGAGGCGGAGGGAGACTTACTCCTTCAATGACGAGGATACGCTAGAGCTCTTCGAGATGCTTACGAAGAGTGGCAAACTGTCCATCCCGATACCCAAGCGTCCTGCTAAAGTGAAAAAGGTGGACCATCCCAAGTACTGCCATTATCACCAGTACGTCCATCACTCAACACAGGATGCTATGTATTGAAAGGGAAAATTCAGTGCCTCATTAACACCAACGTCATATCGTTGGATTACAAGGAGAAAACCGTCACGGCCAACATGGTTACTCTCCAGTTCGAAAGTTTTCCAACCACAGAGGTACAAGATAGCGTCATCCCTATTCCAAAGGCGACGATGGAGGTAGTCAACCTTCCGCCAACATGGGACAATGCTCAAGGGCTTGTCCCGTTCTCCATGCCTCAAGGCAAAGTTATGTGGATACATCCAGACATGGTTCCCAATATGATAACATCTACAACCCTTTCTGTCAAAGGGAAGAAAAGCAAGGCATGCCGTATGTCTCGACGTCGATCGACGATGCTTTGGTGACCACCCGCTCGGCACAGAGGCAAGAGGAGAGCCAGGCTCCAGACCAGGAGGAATCTTCACCAAATACTCCCTCTGTCCCAGATATATCAGGAGGAGGTCCATCTCAGATCCCTGAGGCACCAGAGGCGGGTCCAACCCGGGCCCCTACCGTGGACGATAAGAAACAGAAAGAGGTTCGCTTCGACAAACCTCTCAGAAAGGATCCAGCAATCGGGCCTATCAATCCCTACAACTTTGATATTCTATCGCAGCTGGTTAATACTCCGTCTAGATTGTCACTTTTTGAGCTCCTCTGCCTCTCTAAGGAGACCCGACATGTGCTCAGTGAAGCTTTATAGAACGTCGAGTCCTTCATCACCCAGGTTCGACCACCCAAAGTGGATCCTGCAGCTTGCCCATATTGCCACAGCGTGGTCGAAGTGATTCCCAGTATCACTTTCACCCAGTAAGACATGTTGCTAAAGAATAACCGGCACAACCGCCCCTTGTAATATACGGGTATGTCGGTGCCATTAAGGTCGATCGCATCGACATCGACCCAGGTTCCTCTTTGAGCATTATCCTAAGAAGCATGCTTCAAACTTTAGGGATTCCGATGCATTGGTTGAGAGCCTCGAACACAACAATCAGTGGCTTTAACGCAAAAATGAGTAAGCCTTGGGCAAAATTTGCCTAAAATGTCAGATCGGCGACCTTCACACTGAAGTGACTCGCTATGTCATTGATGGAGACATAAATTACAATATGCTGCTGGGGCAACCATTGACCCATCAGTACATGATTGTCCCTTCCACCCTATATTAGTGTATGAAATATGTGGCCAACAATAGGACTATTAAAACGGAATTCACTAATATCGACCCGTTCTGAGGACTTGAAGCCTACTGTACGAATGCTGATCTGTACAAGTCAGTCCCCTGGGATGACGACAGCAATGATGCTGACGATGAGGCAGAGACAGCTTCAGAAAGCACAACAGTAGTCGAAGAACCTTTAAAGGTTCGACTGAAAGGGAGGCCTCCCAAGGTGTCAGGGCCTCTTATTGTTAAGCTTTGGGGCAAAGCTCCACCTTCGCCTCCAGTGACGATGGAAGATGGTCAGGAGCCTATACGAATAAGGTTACCCCGGAGGTCCCCAAGGCCGACCATGAAGGCGCAGGAGTGTTCGACCACTATTCCCTTGATGGTCAAGCTGAAATGGAGGCATCCTCCTTCTCCTCCGGCAGCAGCTCTAGCCCTCACCGATGAAGGTCTATAAAATTATATATGTGCCAACACAAAGGCCCACTCTTTCGACGACGTAAACCCTTGGGACAAGATATCCCACTTCATTAACAAAAAGTTGTCATCGAACTACTCTGGCGCATGCTGGAACACCAAATATTTCTGGGACAATTCTCTGTGTAAACTACAAACGCAAGTGACAACTACCAACCATGTAAGACGAATTGTCCCTGGCCGAGGTGCCTACTTCGTAGTTCCAAACAAGAAAAAAGAAGAGGAATCCATCATATTCGATCGATTGGAGCATCCACAATGAATAACTCCTGAAGACCCAGACCTCGACAGCGGTAAAATACAGTTCTACCGCTATACGGTGCAGGCCAAAAACCTTATCCAAAAGATGGGCTACGACCTGAATAACAACAAAGGGCTCAATTACGGCAAAGACCGACGTCTTCCCTTACGGATTCGTGCTCCAAAGGAAAAAGCTGAAAATTACTACCAACGTACTCGCTGAGGGCTGGGGTATGTTACACCTACGACCACCTCAGAAGATTCAGAAGAAGAGGTCATGAGGCACTCACAATCTTCTGACTCCTCAACTTGGGACTCCGATACCAGCATGGGTCAAGTCCTTAAGAAGATGTTGTCTGTTAACATGATCACCAATCAATTAACCGTCGAAGATAATCAGCGCAGGCGGTTATAAGAGTTAGAAGCGTTGTATGAAAAGCACTTGCTCACGCAGCAAAGGATTGAGCTTTACCAAGCTCGCATCTCTGGGGCCTTCAATAAAAAGGTTCGCAAAAGATCCTACCAGGTGGGCGATCTCATCTTGGCAGTACGGAGACCGATGGTGATGACCCACAAGACGGCTGGGAAGTTCGAGCCCAAGAGGGAAGGACCGTTCGTCATAGAAATGGTATACTCCAACGGTGCTTATCGGCTAGCCAAGCCTAATGGAGACTTGCTAATGATGCCCATCAACGACAACTTCCTAATGAAGTATTACGTCTGAAGGCAGAACCAGCATAGGCACCCACATCCCCTGAAAAGGGTGCCCATGAGTTCTGGTAAGGGGATCTCTCGCTCTCCCTCCTATATATTTTCTCAAGTAGATGAAGCACTTCGCGTCCACCTTACCTCTGGATTGCTCTTCTATGCCTGGAAGACGCGACTACCATGTCCATATTACCTCTAGTAGTCGTTCTTCTCGTATCAGCTCTATGATTATTCCAGCGGTCTAGAAAATAGTTCACGTCCATATTACCTCTGGATTATTGTTCTATACCCCGGCAAAGATCAGATCTACCACATCTATATTACCTCTGGTCAGGAAAATCCATTATAAAGATTCTCGTTTTACTCTGGAGACAAAAGCAAAGGGAACAAGAAAGTTTCTATATATAAAAACATGTGGCTAAAAAGATATATTACAGACTCTTCGTACATACACAGAAGCAAAAAAGCTGAAATTGTTGTACAAGCTCTCAATAGCACGGGCGAGGCGGTGACATAGCCAATCACTTCCTGGTCAAAAGTAATCCACTGCCCGAAGTTGCTACTAACCTGAGCCGGGTATGAAGACCATCACATGACTCCCTTATCTCTCCAGCTGGCCACAGAGAGCAACGACAGCAGCAGGCCTTGCTATTCTTCGGTCAGAATGGCAAGCAATCCAAACCCAGAAAGCAGGGGTTCGAGACACCATCGACGCCTACAAATCCAGAACAGGGGACGTCTCGAGATACAGTAGTAGTTCTACTACAGCTTCTCTGGATAAAATGATTTGCCACTGACGGTCGCCTCAAGCAAACTCCAGGATCATCTGGAGCCGAACATCGGGCAAGCAAGGCCATTGTTGAAGCAGTTGAGTCTTCTCTTGAAAGAAGGACAGTCCTTTATATAGGTTGTTCGTGTGGTCCAAGCACGAACCAGACATCAGTCAGAAGGAAGCTTACAAGTTAAGCTAAAGCTCCACTCCATGACAGATGACAGTACTGTGAGTGGCCAAAGGAACGTGACTGTGAAACTCCTCTGTTAAAGAGATTCACGATCCCTGCAAAGACGCAAGAGGCTCCAATATCAAGAAGCCATTAGGAGCCCATGCTCTGAAACGATGACTCAGGACAATTAATGCTAAGAGCTAGGCATGACACCAGCCATCACCCAGCTCGTACAGTCCTGACACGTGTTCATGCTTCTGTTCAAATTATCCCGACCTTGACTCAAGTTCGGGACACTTTAAAGGGGATCTTGTAGAAGCATGAAAAATCTCAACTGAAGACATCCCTTCGCCAAAGCACAGAAGATGCAAAAGACTGAGGCTCAGTGTTAAAAAGAAAAAATAGAAGATATGGAAAGAAGTCCCTTTATTGTCATGTCAACCAAAGTCTAGTATAGACACATTAGAACTATAAATAAGGGACTAATTTTGTCCTTTTACAAAAGATCTAGTACAGATTCGTCAGAAGCCTAGAGGGATCTACAAGGGATGGAGTCTTCATCGAAGTGCAACCTTACTTCTTCTCGATACACACACTGGAAGATTAATCTTCACCAAAGCATGTTCTGATTTTCTTGGGGGCACAGCCGCTCAGAAGCATATCAGTAACTCAGCACTTTGAAGTAGTCAGAAGCCTTCAAGCCAGAGGCGCACCCACCTGCCTGTGCCAACCTAAAAAATAAGATGGTGGTAGGCTCCCTCCCTTTTTTTTATTTCAAAAGCCAGTGTCTTCATTCCAGAGGTGCAGTTATCTACCTGCGCCAATCTTAGACATGCAAGGGTGTCATACCCTTCCATTCGTAGCCAACGCCTTTACTGTTCAGAGGCGCAACTACTTACCTACGTCCGTATGAGGCACAGGATGGTGATATGCTCACACCATCTCCATTCCCACGGCACACTCGCCTACTCCGAATCAGAATTTTAAATCCCTTCTCTACAAGAGACTTGAAAACTCCCATCGTAACCAATGCAAGTTAACTTGTCGCTCCAAAAGCACAGTAACCTCGCCAACCTGAAGCACAAGCCTACTTGTCGCATACAGCACAGTGACTCCGGTAGCCCAAAATACAGCTTCATAAGTTGCTCTATACGTATAGAAGTCTCGTCGTCATTCGAAGCCAAGTCCATTCCTTGCCTGAAAGCACAGAGGTTCCGTCGTCTCCAGAAGCACGGTTTACTCATCGCCCCAGAAGCACAGTAGCACTTGTCCTCACCAGAGGTGCAGGAAGCATGGGTCCACCCCAATTGGTTTATTTAAACCGCCTCTTGTAGAGAAGATTGGGATTAAATCATGATTGATATCATTTCAGATTGATTTAAATCTTAGATGAGGATAGACTACAAATCTAGGATGAAATCCCAAGATTTACTCGGCTATATCCGAGCAAGCAAATCGGCATGCGCCACATGTCACCTCTTTCGGTTATATTTATAACCACCAGGGAATTTCGATGTCCGCCACGTGTCAGTGCCGCAGAAGCCCACATCATACAATGTCAGCAATTCTTTCATATCTCAGGAACCCTAATGTATATCGCATATGTGCTCAATTCTCTATAAATAGAAGAAGTTTTTTTTCCACCAAAGAGGATAAAAAGAGAGAGAAAACATTGACAATCGACAATCTTTAAAGGAGTAGCGATCTCTATGCACGAAGAGTCGACCACCCTCATCCACCTATCAACCAAAGAACCAACCAACCATCTTTAAGGGATCTTCTCATCCAGACAACCTCTTTATCGGTGACCCCAGATTCTCATCAAAGGCGCTGGAGAGCCATAACAAGGTTGATTTGTTGTCAGATCGTCAACGGAGTAAAGGAGCTGCTGTAGTGCTCGATCTCCATCGTCACACTTTCCCAGAAACCTCTTCTCTCTGTACTTAGAATATCATGTTTAGGACTTCCTTCTTTGTACCCAAATACCTTATACGTTCAATAAAGCAAAAAGTTTGTTCAACCTTTTGTTACGTCGAACGATCATGTGCCATCCAAACTTGTTCCCTGACATTCTTTTGACTTCGTGCAACTTTGGGCCTAGGCTATTTAACCATTTACCATAATCATAGACCTTACTTCCAACTTGAGTTTGGGACGCGTCATAGATCAAAACTATTTAACCCAATATATGGTTTTGACCCATTTTGAGCCTACGACACACATGCCAAGGGTGTATCACTCGATCGAGTCCCCATGTGCTATTTATTTGTGAATAGTATAAGAGACTCATTAGTTGACTTTTCAAATTTAATTTGACTAGAAAATATATTTAGGCCCTAACCTATCCAACCCTACTTGTTAGATCCATGTTAAGATGCCATGACTTAGTAGAATTACTTTGAATTTTATTTTAGGATGTTATATAGCCAAATAGATTTGAATACAAATTTGTGTATATATATATATATATATATATATATATATATATATATATATATATATATATATATATATATATATATATATAAATATATATATATATACATATATATATATATACATATATATATATATATATATATATATATTTTATATATATATATATATATATATATATATATATATATATATATATAAATATATATATATATATATATATATATATATATATATATATATATATATATATATGATTATATTTATATATGATTATATTTATACGATTATATATGATTATATATATATATGATTATATTTATATATATGATTATATAAAAATATATATATATATATATATATGATTATATTTATAATAGCCTAAGACTATGTATATATGGCCTTACCCATGGATAAGTTTTGTGATGCATATCGACTAGGAATTTGGCACGGCAAGTGTAGTTGCGTGCTTTGACTAGTATTTTAGCCATGCTAGGGAAAGCTCGGTCATAGCCATGTCCCAATTAGGAAAACCAGTCAAAGTTGCAACTTGACCCCTATAAAGGATTTAATTAGTTATTTATTAAGATTATAGACTTTTAGGAGACCCGATTGGACCAATTTAGCCCGACTCGACCTGAACCCAACCCAATCCCATGTAGTCATGCGGTGGGTCCAAAGATGTTTATGTCGATATATTTTATGTGTGTATGTTGCACTTTATCTTTAATGATCCAATAAATATATATTTCTAAGTAATTGTTATAGATATATATATCAATATTATTTAATATTCAAGTAAATTTTATTTAAAACTATGATGACTAATTTTTGTAAATTTTGTGGATTTTTGATTATATATATACTCTTGTGTGTTTCGTATTAAATAAATACATAATAAATATATTACTATTTATGAAGATTTGGCGTTTATTCCTATAAATATAAATAAATATTATTATGTATGTGCATATTTTATTTATAACACCATCCCCTAGAAAATGATTTTTAAGATTTTTAGGATTTTATAGAGTATTTATACATAGATAGCTAGATAAGTATATAAGGGCATATAAGGATAAATAGTTAGATATATATATAAGGAAAAGAAAAAGAAGAAGAAAAAAGAGAAAGGAAAAGTCAATATCTCGCAAGATGATCAAATTCTCGTGAGATATTGAACCGACCACTAAGCCCAAACCCGAAAGCTACTCGAATAACCCTTGCTTACATATGGAATGAGAGGGAACAAGAGAGTTGAGAAAAAAAACCCTAACTCTAATCCTCGCCAACCCCCGCACGGCCACCCCCTGTCGCTGTGCGTCAAACGCCTGAGCATCGCAAGCTAACTTAAGAACTGGTCTAATATGTTTCAGAAAGATTCGACTCAAAGCTAAACTTAATAACTTGTTAGACGATAAGAAAGATTTGACTCAAATCTAACCTTCAGAAAGATTCAACTCAAATCTAATCGTAAGGTTAAAGCTAACCTTAATGTTTCAGAAAGATTCGACTCAAATCTAATATGTATAGACGATAAGAACTGGTCTTAGTATTGGGTTGGACAGACTGATAAAAATCTGCCACTTCTAGATATACTACAGAAACATTTACTACATATATGTACCAGGGGGGTCTAGATTCACATGAGTATTAGATCAAAACTAAATCTATCTAAGAGCATTTATATATAGGCTAAAATGAGTCAAGACTAAATCTATCTAAGAAACTTACTACATACACAAGTTAACATGTTCAGTACTCATTATCTAAATGAAGCCACAAATACCTATACAGGATGACATATACATTACGACATAAACTTGAAGAAGGGGCATGTAAATCACAGTCACCATTGCAACGTATACAAGGTGACAGAATAGTAAAAACATGATAGAAGGTAAATGAAAGCTCGTTATTCTTACCACTATTCATTCCAAACATCATTCCTGTAGGTCTCAGGTACCTGAAACCAACTTTTATACCTGATAGGCATATATGTCTTCACGTATTTACTAGCTTGACTTTTAAAGTAAGTTGCCTTGGGTCCAACTGCTTGTCCAAGATGATTAAATTCGACGTTCTTCTTAGATGTTGGTTTTTTTGTTGATTTCCATTGACATAGGATCTTCTTCATGCTTGTTAGATGTGTCGGCAACACTCGAAGACATCGGGCAATGAAAGAGTCTGTTTATTCATACAAGGAAAAATCACAAATATAATCAACAATATACTAATATTTTAAGCCTATGCAATGAATATTGTAATCAGTGAATGATATTCTATCACTCTATTCCCTAGAATATCTGTGCTGACCTGTAGAAAACAATGATGTAAGGCCAGCAAGCCATAAATCTGTTTCACCTTGGTCTTTGGAAATCTGACAATATTAAGAATATAAAGATAATGAAGAATAAATTGTAGGAAACATCTAGGAACATTAAAGGTACTATGCCAACATCTAAAGTGACAAGTAAATGATGTTTTACTAATCAGATCCAGGGATCTTGCACCATTATTATAAAGAAGCGAAAATAACAAATAATCTTTTTCAGGTATAAGTTATCAAGTTCATTCCCATAGCATCAATGTATAGTAGAAACTTTAACTCAATGTATATAATAATTGATGTTTTACCCATTCCCAGGGATCTGTACAGTAAATGATGTTTTAATAATCCAAGTTTCCATGAAAAGTGGCTCTAAAACCTATAGCACCAATTTATAGTAGAAACTTTAGCTCAATGTATATAGTAATTTATATATGCATACAAACAACCCAGTTATGTCAGTAATTTGGATATACATGCAAAAAAAAAGAAAGCCATCATGTAGTCCAAGTTATCAAGTTCATTCCCATAAAAATAAAAGTTATCCAAGTACATTAAAAAAGATCAAAGTACACTAGACCACATATGATTTAGTTCAATCATCGAACATCAACAAATTCCTTAAGTTGGGATTGTCGCTCAAATAAGATTGGTAGTTAGTTGGAATGTCTACCGCATCAACTTGTTTATATGACCTTTTTGGTGTATTTAAAACCACATGCCAATATCAGTGTTTTGATCTTTGGAATAAAAAACCGACGTTGCTTCTTGAGCTAAAATGAATGGATCCTCCTCAACTTTTTCCTTATTCCTGAGCTTCTTCAAGTTTACCATCACATAATTCCACATCGGATCAACCTTACAACCATTTTTAGAATCCTCCAACTTAACCCAATCACAGTAGAACACTGTTTCTTTGAAATCTACATAGTCCAACTCCAATATGTCTCTAACAATTCCCCAAAAGGTCATCTTCCCTTCTTTTGGATTTTTGTCTTTTCGACTTGAAATAAAATTTGAGTATGCATCCATAGACACGCCGGTATCTTGCGTTACCAATCATTCATCAGAAGAACTTGGTGAAAATACGAAACTGTTGACCCGATATTTTTTGAACCTCGTCGCTTTGTGTAGTTGACCATTGGCTAATCTCCATAGTGTGGTAGTGGTTTGCCCTTCCTCCAATAACTGCAGGAAAAAGAAGATTAGTTTGTACACAAGTACATAAGCACAAGTAAAAAAAGTATTACCTCATCACACAACCAAGGAATGAATTCCTTAATTGATGTGTTTCCTTTTGTTAAAATGTCTTTACGATTCTGAATGGCAATGCTTCGATGATAATGCTTGTACTTTTTGCATGAATTACCTTATTTATGTCATGCACAATCATATAGTTATAAACTTATTTATCTTAGCAAAGGGCACACATACTTTTCCCAATCACCCAAGTATGCAAGTTGATTGAGAACCCATCTACGGACTTGTTCAAACTGAGCATGGTTGAGCTCAACGACTCCTTTTATTTCCAAGGGCTTCTCATCTATGAAGTCAACATTCTCATCCAGCAAGTCTTCTCAACTAGACTTATGACCAAAAGAGCTAGAGTTTGGCATATATTCCATGCAATATATTATAGATTCATCTACAAGTTAAGCCTCGGCTATCGACCCTTCAATGTATCGCTTATTAAAGGTATATTCTTTGTAACCTTTCATCAATCTGGAAGGAAAAAATATACATAAATTTCTATCATAAATAAACTAATACAAAAATATAGGAGAAAGCACTAAGTGTGTACCTTTCAAATGGGTATATCCGTCGAAATCTAACTGTCCCACACGATAGGGCCTCACCAGCTAGATGAACCATTAAGTGAACACTTATAACAAAGAAGGAAGATGGAAATTCCTTTTCAAGAATTCACATTTCCTCAACCAACGCGTTCTTTGCTTGCCTAAGCTCTTCTTTATTAATCACCTTGGCATATAAGATTTTAAAAAATAAAATAATCCTCTGTATTACAATTCTTATGTCCTTATCTTTATGAAAAGTATGTTTGAGTAATAATGGACACAAGTGTTGCATAATCACATGATAATCATGTGATTTGAGCCCCTTTAGTTCCGGAGGTTGGATGGTGACACAATTACTCAATTTAGAGAAAAACCCTGTAGGAAGCTTTCAATCTTTCAAGGTCCGACAAAAATCTTCCTTTTCCATCTTTATTAAGGCGTAAGATGCCTTTGGCATTGATGTTCTTCCAGTTTCTTCATCTTCAACTGCCCACAACTTCTTATTTACCCCTAATTTTTTCATTTTTTTTCGACCTTGTATTCATCCTTTGTTTTCTTTTGTCACATCCATCCACAAGTTCAATAAGTGGTCTATGACATTCTTTTCAGTATGCATAACATCAACATTGTGTCTAACTTCAAGAAACTTCCAATAAGGTAAATCAAATAAAATAGACCTTCTAGACCATGGTGCTGCTTTAGTGGACTCCTCTTCTTCGTTGTCATCTTCACAAATCTTGCTTTCGTGCTTTCGGCTTTGCCTTTTACGCTTTCCACAAAAACCTTGCTTTAATCGTGTTATTTCATTATTTTTAACAATTTCAGCTATCTTTTGTTCGACTTCTTCCCCGAACAATCGTCGTGGAGGAGGTCGTTGTTGGAGTATTTTATTGAATCTTTTATCACTCCTGAATTTGTGATCAGACTTCAAGAATCGTCGATAGCTATGATAATATACTTTTGTAGAGTCTTCAAGCCATTTGAGTCGATATCATCAGCGCATACTGGACAAGCCTTATAACCATGAACAGTACAACCAGATAGATTTCCATATGCAGGAAAGTCATGGACCCCCCCAAAACAACATTGCCTTCATTATAAATGTGGTTTTGGTGAAGAAATCCTACGTTGGCACACCATTAACCCGTAGCTCTTTCAATCTTCCACCAAAGGTTCAAAGAACACGTCAAAGTGTTTTCCAGGTCACTTGGGCCCAGAAATTAATAATGTCAGCACAGAGAACTCTTTTTTCATGCACAATGATGGTGGAAGGTTTAATGGTGACAAAATCACCAGCTAACAACTATAAATGCTATTTAGAGTTCCATGTGGGTTGAAACCATATGTTGATATTTCAAGTCGTAGGTTTCTAGCATCTGTAACAAACTCCGGCCAATAAACTTTGACTGAATCCTATTGTCCCGAGTCACAAGGATGTCTCATAAGATTTCTACCACTATTTTCCTTCTGGTGCCAAGTCATTGCCTCTCCAATCCATGAAATGCTAAAAGTATCTTTTAATCTCGAAATCAAGGGAAAATACTTCACAAACTTTGCAGGTTCTTTCTTGATCTTCTTTTTTGTCTGTGTATCAGTAGCAAATACAAGCTTATACCGGCTAACCTCATATTTTGGACATACATACAAATGTTCATATTGCTTACGATATAGGATGCATTCATTCCTACATGCATGGACGGTTTCACATTCCATTCCCAAGTCTTTAATAATGTTCTTCATATTAGGATAATTTTTTGGAAGATTGCACTTTTCTGTGAACAATCCCTTTAGCCATTCTAGCAACGCTGTTACACTTGTGCCCGTCCACCCATTCCGTGTCTTTAAATTTTGTAACTCAATAATGTTGGACAATATAGTCTTCCCCTTAGGGCAACCTGGATACAAAGGTTATGATGCCATATTCCTTAATGTTTTATATTTTTGCTCTCTTGCATAGCAGGATAAACAAGTGAGTCATCTCCATCGTTGTATTCATTTGTTACATTCATATCACCAAGTGCATGCTCGTCCTCCTTGGTATGGACATTATATACATCGTCAATGAGATCCTCTAGTCTGGGAAAGTTTGATTCTTCAATTGATTTAGTCACTGCAGGTATATTTCGCCTATTTCTTTTGCCTTCTCTCCATGATGCTTCCATACCACATAACTCTGGTACATGCCATTCTTCAACAAATATAAGCTAATTTCATCGAGATCTATGTGTCCCTTCGAGTTCTTACAATGCTTAGATGGGCATGGAAATTATGTTTTCCAAGCTGCATTCTCCTTATAAAATTCATAAATTGTTGAACACCATTAATATAACCTGCACCACACCTTTGGAACATCCACGATTTATCTAAAGTCATTTTTATTTATAGTAAAGTTGCAAAATTCCTACAAAAAGGCTGCCACATTGACAATTGAATACTACCAAGTGAAATTAAAAATAAAACAATGAAATTGATCCAACAAAAAGAGCAATCACAAGCCAAATATGTTGATAATGTGAATCATGATTGACATGAAGTAACCACTGAAATGTGTAATCAAATTGATCCATATATCCCATCGATGAGTCATAAACAAGCACTAGATGATGTGTTAAAATAATATAAATTATTATTCATCGAAACTGGTGGCCATTTGTTCCACTTCTGGAAGAACTTTTTTTGATACAGAACATTACCAATGTATCTCATTCCTAAAGCTAACAGGTCCAGTACTCATTATCTAAATGATGATCCGTATATATTACATTTATCAAAATATAAACATTTATATGAAGATGAATGATTTAAAGTCTATCATCACATTAAGATACTGACATTGCACCAAACCAAAAATATTGAACTAAAATACTGAACCAAAGAGAGGCCCTAAAATTAATTTAAAGCCAGATCCTAAAATTGATAAGAATTTCTTCCTAAAAACTGAACCAAAAAACTGAGAAAAGAGAAGGAACAAATAGGAAAGAGAGTCGGGATGGTCTGCTAAGTCATCTTCATTATTAGGCAGCTTCAAGAAGGGCCTCATTTCCAATCGATCCTTGCAAAGCATGTCTAATCAAAGTCAGGCCATGCAAAGCTAAAGCTCAGCTTCTCATACTAGAAAGTTAACATCGTATTTTCGGAACTATCAGCTTCATGTCCACTCTCAGGCTCTACACCATGAAGATGAATGTGGCCATAGTTAATGCTATACTGTACGAATTTGTACTGTGTATACCTGAGAAAAATAGCTTGTCCAATAAATAATTTTAATATGCATAGCATTCCATAAATTATCTAGGAAGAGAGGAAGGTCAGAATGTAGGAATAGAAAGACAACAACCTATTGACACTTGAGATTATTGAAAATACATTATTAGTTCAGATTAGAGGCATTATATACTCAAACTGAATTAATGTAGGATAACATTCCCCCTACTCAATACAAAAAGTATGACTTCCATGTAGAAATGATGCTCTATGAGGAATGGTTGAAAATGTTTATCAATTAATAGATGTGATGATTCAAAGAGGTTTGGGGCCTAACGTAGTAACATACATTACCTTAATGGAAGGATATTGCCTAATAAAAAGCAAGTAATGCATTTAAGGTTTTTATGGTAATGCTCTCATGAGGTTATAAACCAAATACAGTTACTTACAACATGTTGATCAATGGCTTTTATATGTGTAGAAAGGTTGATAGAGCTAGACACCTTTTTGATGAAATGCCTTGTAAGGGATTTCAACAAACACCTGGTATATACAATATTATGTTAGATAGATTATACATAGCTGAAAGAGTTGCAGATGCAAAAGAAATACAAGATAAAATGATTGCTTCTAGAACTTCCCCAGAACTCCATACCTATAATATAATATTACATGGACATAATAAAAAACTGAAGGCTCAGGTTTGTTCTTCCATAAACATGGTGTAACCAATCATCTCTCTCTCTCTCTCTCTCTCTCTCTCCCCTTCTCACTGGTCAAGATTGTCAGTTAACTATTATTGTATACCTAATTTTAGTCCCATATCGCGTTAGCAAAAGAAGGATGTTATGGCTTGCTAAAGACTTCTCATGTTTTATTCACATTAATAAATTAAAAGTTCTCTAAATTTCAAAGACAAATGGCTGCAACTAGTTGCCAGCATATTAGCTGAGCAATCAAAGTTGCCTCGCCATCGATATAGATTATAGCAACATCTATAAGTCAGTCTGAACTAAGGCTATGAACTGATCTGAGGATATCAGACCTAGTCCGAGCCATTGGCACATTTTCAAGAAATCATCATTGCCTCGTCCGTTCAGAAAGATGCATATGAGGGTTAAAAAGTTATCAGAAAATAAAAGAAGGCAAAAGAAAATTAATAGATGCACAAAATAAGAAATTAGAGGCTCAGATTTGTTCTTCCATCAGACATGGTGTTACAAGACTACCAGTTAACTATTATTGTATACCTTATTTCAGTCTCACGTCGCCTGGGCTAAATTTCAAAGACAAAAGGCTGCAACAGGTTGCCATCATTTTAGCTGAGTAATCAAAGTTCCCTCACATCAATATAAATGAGATCAACATCTACAAGTTAGTCTGAACAAGTCAATCTGAGGATATCAGACCTAGTCCGAGCCATTGGAACATTTTCAAGAAAATCATCATTCCCTCATCTATACATCCAAAGGGAAGAATATCACCTATGACTAAAACTTTGAGAATCATGGAGACAAAAATTAAGCATAAGAAAAAGAACTAGAACACAATTCATCTGAGTTTTGAAGATACTGAGTTAGGTTAAGATCTGGGATCATAACAATAATGATGATCCATATATCTTAAATGTAATAGTCTGTACTTATTATCTAAATGACGATCCATATATCTCAAATTTCTTAAAATATAAACATTTATAGGAAGATGAATGATTTAAAGTCTATCATCAAATTAAAACACTAACATTGTACCAAACCAAAAATATTGAACTAAAATACTGAACCAAAGAGAGGCCCTAAAATTAATTCAAAGCTAGATCCTAAAATTGATAAGAATTTCATCCTCAAAACTGAACCAAAAAACTGAGAAAATAGAAGGAACAAACAGGAAAGAGAGTCAGGATGGTCTGCTAAGTCGGCGAATCCTCCTGCTAAGTGGGCAAGAACTACTAATGTGGCGGAAAGAAACTCCGGCTAGGTCGACGGGAAGTAGGGTTTTATTTTTGGGGGGAAGAAAGAGTTTTTTGGTTCAGAGGGAGGGATTGTTTTTGGGGGGAATAAAGGATTTTTTTTTTGTTGCGGGAGGGAAAGGTAACCAATATGTTGGAACACTTTGCTTAGCAAGCACGTGTGATGCACATTTGTGCATCCCAAATTTGGAACGTATTTGGTATACTATAAAAGCGTTCCTAAATAATAATAATAATCTAAAACATAAAATGAATTATATCAGGAATGCTTTTCTGTTCTGGAATACTTTTGTTCCATTTCAAATACAATAAGTGTTCTGAATTAAAAATTGCTTGGTGTTCCAAAGTAACCATTTTTGTGTAGTGACCGTGACTCCGGCGGGGCGGTAGGGATCTGTTTAGGGCGTCGAGCGATTTCTGGTTGCTGGTGTGGTTACTTGTTCAGATCTGAGCCGATCGGTGGCTCTGGCGGTGGTTGACAAGTTGGTCCAACGACTATAGTGCCCCGACCCACAAGATGCATTATGATGGCTAGTTGGCTCGATGAAGCATTGTTGGACTTGGGATTATGTGAAGGATTGCTTGGAAGGTCATGCGATCGTGGCAGGAATCATCTTATAAAAGTGAGTAGTGTTGAACCCTTCAAAGATCCTTTAGCTTCACGCTTAATAAAAGGATTGTATGCTATGTTTACTCGTTGAGTTGCTGAATAACACCTTGCATGAAAGCCAAAAAGATAATGAAAGACAATTAATCACACAATCCGAAAGCTATTGCGTATAATTTCATAAAATGTGTGCTTGTGTGTTATGCTGTGAAATTCATGGCAGGTGAGGGAAAAGTCCCAAGAATTGGGCAGTGAGTAAGTCGAGCCTTAGCTCGATGAATAGATGGTAATACAGATGCTAAGTCCCAAGAACTGGGCAATGAGTATGCTTGAAGGATTACCAATGAACGTAAGGTATCAAAGATGTGGGAAAGAGATTTAGTAATCAACATTTTATTAGTCCGTCGCCGATGTAGAATGTTGATTACACTAAAACCCTGGATTGGACGGTATTTGTGAGCTTAGCTCAAGACAAAGGTAGGAATACGAATGAGAATGGTGGCTGATTACATAGTTTTCTGTATCATGCATTATATGTTTTCTTTAGAGATAAGTTGCATTTATTTGTATTGTCATGGACAACTTGTGCACAATGTAGTTCTTCGAACGGTAATCTGTGGCCACGTACCTGGTTCGGCTATTATGCCAGTAAGATGGGGAACAAGGATTGATGCTGACGTACTGGCATCGGTATACGGGACCTTCAGTAGGGATAGCTACCCATACTGCAAGGGGCGTCATTATACCAGTAAGACGGTCCAAGATGGCGTGTCGCCAGTAACCTTTATATAGATAGGTCTCGTGCTAATGACGTCTTATGCAGGTGGAGTAAGTTATTACTCAATACAGGGAATGATGTCAGCTGTTAGTAAGAAATCACCTGAACGGTGACCAATATGATAATTATGATATTGTTCCTAACAATGTCTTGTGCAGACAGAGTAAGTATTATAAATGTACAGGGATGGCTATATGACGGTGGGTAAGAATCACCAAACGGGTGATATCATATTTGTTTACCATATTATGCTATATAAACTGTATGCTTTACATTATGCTAGTTGTGAGATTTGCATGCTTTACTTCTGTTGGATATGAACTGCTAATCGACCCTAAGGCAACGAAAAAGACTACTTTTAATAATTTTCTATAACATGATTACTTAGTATTATCTTCTTAGTGAGTTGGGCCAGTACCACTCGCCAGTACATTGATGATGTACTGACCCATGTTGTGGGCAATATTTCAGGTGCTCGTGCATGGAGGAAATTATTTGATCAGTGCTTGGCATTGATGAATCGGATGGGTATGCAAAAGCTCTTCTTGCAAGACGATACCTTTTATTATACGGGACATAATATATGGAACAGGGTAACTCAGTTGTACCAATTCATTGTAAGCAAAGTCGGTATGTTCGGTTGTAAAGCCTAAATGACAAGTGTATATTCAGTTGGCTATTCAAGAGTCTTATAATCTGTTGTAAATTCTGTATTCAGCTACAAGTCTTGTAATCTGTTACAATTATCAATAAAAAGATACATTCCTACATATTTTATTGTGACTTCAATTTATCTGGTTGGTTTTGCTGTACTGTCATTATTTTCTGAGAAATACCAAGAACTGTAATGGTTTTGCCTTGTACAAGTGCAATCTAGACTTGTACGACATCACGCCCAGTGGCTGGTTTTCGATCCTCCGGGATCGGGGTATGACATAATGGTATCAGAGCATGGCTTTACGTCCTTGGATTCATATTCGATTTGTTTCAAATCAAAGTTGCTACTATGATGTTTCAAACCTGTTTCCTTGATAACTCAAAGTTGCTTCCGCGATGAAATCAAAGTTGCCTCTATGATAACTCAAAGTGCTTCCACGATTATTTAGTGTTGCTTCTAAATTATTCTAAGTTGCTCCTTTACTAAAAGTCTATTGATTCTTCTTACCGCTCACTGGGTGTTCCATACAATAAGTCTAAATATGTGGGCTGTGATTTGTGTGCTTTAATGAATTCTTAATGATACCAAAATGAATAACAATGATGTAATGCTATATTAAGTTGGTAATGTGTGCTTGATGTATTCGGTGAGGGATTCATAGAAGTTGGTTGTTATGTGGCAATCGACAGTGGGTGATGGCATAATATGTTGAAATGAGAATTATGCATGACTTCGGTGAATGGGAACCGACAAAATTTTCAAGTTGGCTTATGTGTGTTGGCTTGGTATGTTTCAGATGTGAGAGAATTAGTTGGTATTTGTGGTCAGTAGAGCCACTGCGGGATGGATAGTCCAGAGTGGATGTTGGTTTGGTGCGAGAGAGGAATATTGTGTCGAAAATGGCTTGACCTCTGAGTGGTATATGGCTCTACCCTCTTAGCGATACGATGTCCCTTAACCCTGTTCATAGCATAGTGATCCTTTACCTGTAAGGTATTGGGTATTATTGAATCGTAACTGGGATTACGATTGATACATGACGGCTAGACGTGTTCCTTGATGATTAAGTTCGGATAACTCGTTGCGAGTTATGATGGTTAGCATTATGTTGGATAATTGAGAATATGAAATGAATGCCTTAGTTGGAAATGGTACGAATTTTAGATTCAGGTGATGACTTGAATCAGTTGGGTAAAAAAAAGACTGTAGGCTAAGTGACGATAGTGGGGTGTTGCTATCAAAAGAATTAGAAGAATAATATGGACCGAATATAGAATGATGTTGGAATTGAGTAGATATAATTGCATGTCGGACATCAACAATTGATGGTGATGTTAGGCACTTATTGGAGTGTTGCAAATGATTTAGAAGATGTAGAGAGTTGCATCAACGACCGAAAAGTAGAGAATAGGCTTGAGAAAATAGATGACCTTAGCACGTTATGCAATTGTGCTTGAGAAAATTTGACGTGTCCTGAATCAACAAGTTATGTCCCTTGATTATTTTGAGGCATAGAGAATGAGTACTTGTCCCTTGATGCATGATAGAGTAGATGTTCCTTATGAGACTCCGATGTCTGGAATACAATTAAGTATCGAGACGCATCAAATTGTAATAGACCTTGTCGGTGAATGATATTGTCAAATGAATAACGTGTTTGGGTAGAATATATAATTATTGGATGATGTCTTATCTAAATGAGTTATGTCATATCCACTAAATGACCGAAATACAAATGCTATATGATTGGTGCCATAGAGATTGGATCAGTGCATGAATAGTAAAATCTTCTTATGGAATCACAAGTAGATGATGCAAATGAATATCGATGGTTAACATGAATTGCTAAGAGATGTCCGTGTTTATTGCTAGCAAAAATTCATAAAGGATGCTTTCGGAAGAGATACACTTATATAGTTGCCTTATTTTGTTGGTTAAAAGAATACAGACCGTATCGATGATATAGAAATGTGGAATTTGAATATGTCATGAAGAGACCGAAGGAAGGAGATTATAAATGATAGACTATTGAGGTAGCATTATTGGATTATGACTCATAATAGTTGGCCCGATTGAATACACAATTTGAGTACGATATGAGAATACAAGTCGGATTGAGCAGGTGATGTTGTGTCTATGCAAATGAGAACTAAATATTTGGATGATCGATTGATAAAGTTTGATATGATGGCTTCGGGATTGATCCATAAGAATTCTTGGATAGATTTTGTCGATTGGGGGTAAGTCTATAATGACTTCGTTGGGTATAACCCGAGGATGATTAGGGGTAGATAAACTTGACCCTAGAGTGTTGGTTGGTTGCCTAAGTTTCAGATTTATTGGTGATAATATTTCAATTGTTTGTGTTGAGAATAAGTTCATAAGATTGGGGTGGTATTCCATATCCCTTAAGTTGGCCGGATCATAGATTGTCCCTGAGATAAGATAGAGTCCCTATGATAAGAATTGGTTACCATTCAGGTCAGAGGTAGATATATCCCTATAGCTATCCATTTCAGATGAATTAGCTAGATGTTTAGTTTAGCTTAAAATAGCTGGCCGTAGAGACTTGACTGATGGCTAAGTTGACTGTTGGAAATCGTAGGATGTCCCTATTGATGTTGCGTGGGTATAGTCGGAATGAGTGAGATATGTCGAGAAGTAAACTTTGGAATGGAATAAAGATTACAAAAATTTGATGTTACAATGTTGGATGGGATGGCGGATCATGTCGGCTTCGAAAACTTGGTTGCCTTTATTTCGAAATATCAAAAATTGTTAGAACTGGTTGGATTTGGTTGGTTGGTTGAATCATAGTGAGATGCTTAAATTGACGGTAGTGACTTAAGACAGTCGAAATAAATTCATTGATGGATAATCAGATTGGAATTGGAGGAAAAAGTGTAACGACAGAATGAGGTAGTGAATGTAGTCGAGATCGACGAGAGCGAATTTTTTTTTGAAATGACCCTCAGATTAATGCTGCTGGAAATTAGAGTTGCTTATGCAAGATGATAATATGTTGGATTAATCAATACGAGAAATTATTTGAGTACAACGATAAATTTTACTAGAGCGGACGGATGGTACAATTGGAAGATGGATCATAATCGAGAAATTTATGAGTTGCAAATAAAGTGTATAGATGCGAACGATATTGGTACATGACTTGATCGATAAGAATCGTGATATTTAAATAAGATGTGACTATGGGCTTTTGTCAACTTTGATGGTATGAATGACAATGGACTTTAAAAGGGAACTCTGGATTCATTGAAAAACTTGATATAACTATGTCGGAATACTTTGAGAAATATTGGATCGGTTATGGAAATTTATTCGAGTTTGACTTTGTAACATTCATTATGTTATAGTTGGTTGGAAGATTGAATACATGAGTTGAGACTATGCGAGATGCTCAAGAGGAATTGCTAACATTTGGAATTGAAGTGATACATGTAGCTCGTTCGTTTTCTCTATCACTGAACTTGGTTGAGATGCATATATTTTTGGGACACCTAAAATATGTGTATGATCCAAGCTAAGTGGTATATTGAACTCAAACGAAGTCACGGGAAGTAGATTATCATGTGCAAGGAAATTGCACGATTGTTGTATAAAAGAACAAGGATGGTAAACTATTTTGAACCAAATCGGGATGTTGTGGTGAGATGGTACCTCATTTGAAATCAATTGAGATAGTGCGGGGAAATGGTAAGTAGTGCAAGTTGATCATGGAAAGTTTCACAAATTCGGTTAAAGTTATGGAGATGAGTTTTGTTTAAGTTTCGAGGACGAAATTTTTTCTGAGTGGTATATATTGTAGTGCCCCGACCCGCAAGATGCATTATGATGGCTAGTTGGCTCAATGAAGCATTGTTGGACTTGGGATTATGTGAAGGATCGCTTGGAAGGCTATGCGATCGTGGCAGGAATCGTCTTATAAATGTGAATAGTACTGAACCATTTGAAGATCCTTTAACTTCACGCTTAATAAAAAGATTGTATGCTAAGTTTACTCGTTGAGTTGCTGAATAACACCTTGCATGAAAGCCAAAAAGATAATAAAAGATAATTAATCACACGACCCGAAAGCTATTGCGTATCATTGCAAGAAATGTGTGCTTGTGTGTTATGTTGTGAAATTCATGACATGTGAAGGAAAAGTCCTAAGAATTGGGCGGTGAGCATATTGAGCCTTAGCTCGATGAATAGATGGTAGCACAGATGCTAAGTCCCAAGAACTGGGCAGTGAGTATGCTTGAATGATGACCGATGAACGTACGGTATCAAAAATGTAGGAAAAAGATTGAGTAATCAATATTCTTTTATCCCGTCACCGATGTAGAATATTAATTACACTAAGACCCTAGATTGGATGGTATTTTTGAGCTCAACTCAAGACAAAGGTGGCAATACGAATGAGAATGATGGCTAATTATATAGTTTTATGTATCATGCATTATATGTTTTCTTTAGAGGTAAGTTGCATATATTTGCATGGTCATGGACAACTTGTGCACAAGGTAGTTCCTCGAACGATAATCTGCGATCATGGACCCGGTTCGTCCTAGGGGGAACAAGGATTGATGCTGACTTACAGGCATCAGTATGCGGGACCTTCAGTGGGGCTAGCTACCCGCACTGCAAGGGGTGCCGTTATACCAGTAAGACGGTCCAAGATGACATGTCGCCAATGACCTTCATATAGATAGGCCATGTGCTAATGATGTTTTCTGTAGGCGGAGTAAGTTATTACTTAATTACAGGGAAGGATGTCGGCTGTTGGTAAGAAATCACCTGAACGGTGACCAATATGATAATTATGATATTGTTCCTAACATTGTCTTGTGCAGACAGAGTGAGTATTATAAATTTACAAGGATGGCTACATGACGGTAGGTAAGAATCACCAAAAGGGTGATATCATATATGTTTAGCATATGATGCTATATAAACTGTATGCTTTATATTATGCTGGCTATGGGATTTGCATGCATTACTTCTGTCGGATATGAACTGCTAATCGACCATAAGGCAACAAGAAAGACCACTTTTAATAATGTTTTATAACATGATTACTTAGTGTTGTCTTCTTAGGTGAGTTGGGCCAGCACCGCTCGCCAGTACATTGATGATGTACTGATCCACGTTGTGGGCAATATTTTAGGTGCTCGTGCATGGAGAAATTATTTGATCAGTGCTTGGCTTTGATGAATCGAATGGGTGTGCGGAAGCTCTTCTTGTAAGATGATGCCTTCCGTTATACGGGACATAATGTATGGAACAGGGTAACTCAGTTGTACCAGTTCATTGTAAGCAAAGTCGATATGTTCGGTTGTAAAGCCTAAATGGTAAGTGTATATTCAGTTGGCTATTCAAGAGTGTTGTAATCTGTTGTAAACTCTGTATTCAGATGCATGTCTTGTAATATGTTATAATTATCAATAGAGAGAAACATTCCTACATATTTTGTTGTGACTTCAATTTATCTGCTTGGTGTTGCTGTACTGTCGTTATTTTCTGAGAAATACCAGGAACTATAATAGTTTTGCCTTATACAAGTACAACCTAGACTTGTATGGCATCACACCCAGTGGTTAGTTTTCAATCCTCCGGGATCGGGGCATGACAACGCGATAGTCCTGGCATCGATGAACCAGTGGAAGGAGATCAGTGTAGCAAGAAAGAATTAGAGAAGAAAAGTTAGGGACTCACCCTGGCTTCGGTAGCACGGTGTTGTGACAATATCGATGAAGTCGATCCGGTGGCTACGACGGCGTTCTGGTGAAGTCGTGGGGGCTCGTGGTGGTGCTTGGCCGGAGCAATAGCCAAGAATAGTGTAGTATTAGAGTGGAGAGAATAGTGTCAGTTATCAGTGATGGGAGAGAGAACAATGGACTGCTAAAAGTGTGTTAGAAAACAATAGTAAATAATAATAATTGCCCCTCTATTGATAATAAAAAATAAGTGTGCTTCCCAAGTCAGCTGAGTGGCACTCTCAGTAATTAGAAATAATTTTTTGGGGGGGCAATTAGAACAAAAGAGTAACTAATTCTGTAACTAACTTACTAACTATAACTAATTAGTTCATTTAATAACTAATTGGAATAAGTAAACTATACTTAATCCCTTCTCTTAGTAAATATAGGCTAAAACTCATTATAACTAACCATCATTAATATTAACCATAATTAAAATAAATCTAAATTAATCATTAATAATAAAATTAGTATTATTTAATAATAATTAAAGCTAACAGAATTAACTAATAATCAGGACTAATTATTAATAATCAAGATTAGTAACTAATAATTAAAATTTAGGATTAATAAATAATCAGGACTAAATAAAATTAACAAGTAATAATAAAGAATTAGTTAAACAGAGCTACTTGTTTTAAAATCAGATTTGTAATTCAAAAACCAATTTTATAAAAATAATACTTTTTCCAAAAATAAATAAAAATTCATGAAATAATATACAAAACGGGGTTAGGGAGTTACAACAGTAGTGAACTGCTACTTTCTTCTTCTATAGACTTGGAGCACTGTAGATGTAGATTGTTCTATAGTCTGTTCCTTCCATGTACTAGAGCATCACTTCCTTCCTCCTGATTGTGTGCATCCTCATCACTTTTCTTACCCTCGCTATCTCCTCCTTGTTCCCATAGACCAACTTCCGTCATTGGGTATGGCATCCCTTCTTAGTCCTTGAGTTGCCAACGAAGACACACTTGGTCCAACTTTTCCACCGCAGGCCTATTATCCTTCACAAAGCATACATATCCAAATACCTTCGGGGGAACAATGACTTGTTCTCACCTGTAAGCATCTCAAACGATGTCTAACATTATAACTCCTTAGAGGGCACCATGTTGATGAGATATGCAGCGGTCAACACGACATGTCCCTATAAGTGTTTAGGAACATTTACAGCAAACATTATTGACTGTGCCACTTCTAACAGATGTTTGTTCTTCTTCTCCGCTACACCATTCTGTACTGGTGTATTGGCACATGAAGTCTGATGATGTATCCCATTGGTTGATAAGTACTCTTCAACCAACTTCCGTCATTGGGCATGGTACTGACCCGACATTCACGCTTGGGACCATCTCTGCCTTACTCCTAACACCTCTTGTGTTAGGTGTGTCACAAATACGGAGCCTTGACCTGAACCATTGTGGTAGTATGGTTCCATCTCTCTGAATGTAATGTCCATGCTCACAAAGAACCTTCGCTTCACAGGACTCCAGCAAGAATATCCCTTCTGAGCCCTTGAGTAGCCAACGAAGACATACTTGGTCCAACTTTTCCACCGCAGGCCTATTATCCTTCACAAAGCATACACATCCAAATACCTTTGGAGGAACAATGTACTTGTTCTCACGTGTAAGCATCTCAAACGATGTCTAACATTGTAACTCATGAGAGGCCACCATATTGATGAGATATGCAGCGGTCAACACGACATGCCTCCACAAATGTTTAGGAACATTCATAGCAAACATCATTGACTGTGCCACTTCCAACATATGTTTGTTCTTCTGCTCCACCATGCCATTCTGTGCTGGTACATAGGCACATGAAGTCTGATGATGTATCCCATTGGTTGATAAGTACTCTTTAATATCCTTGTTGGTGTATTTTGTCCCATTGTTAGACCTCAAAATCTTCCCTTTAGCACCGTACTGTGTTGTAACCCTGCGATGAAAATCTTGAAAGTGTGCAAAGACATTACTCTTACTCTTCATTAGGTATACCCAGGTAATACGAGTGTGGCAGTCAATAAAGGTGACAAACCACTTAAAACCATTAACAACAGTTGTAGGACAAGGTCTCCACACATCAGAGTGTATCATATCAAAAGCAGCTAAACTTTTATTTTTAGAACTCGTATAAGAGCTTTTGGTATGTTTTCCAGGTTCACAAGCATCACAGACCAACTTTTTCTTATTAGCCTTTTAATAAATAGAGGGATACACCCAACTCAGGAGACTGAATGAACAGTGTCCCATGCGCAGATGTTGGAGTAATAATTCTGCCTCCACAATATTTTGTGGCTCCTCCGGTTGTGCGTCATCCACCAATGCTGCCAGTGCTATATCCAGCCTACCCCTATCCAAGTACAATAGCACTTTATGCCAAGTGTCAGTCCCCAAATGTCTTTCCGTTCCCTTCTTCTGAAAAAATACCTTCGGAATGTCAAAGGAAATAACACAGTTAAGTTGAAGAACAAATGACACTAATGGACAATAGATTAACAGGAAAAGATAGAGCATACAAAATATCTCTAAGGGTCACAGAAGGGGTGCATTCAACTGTGTCTTTACCCATAATGGGTCTAGCAATACCATCAGCAATCTGAATGTTTTTAGGCGTCGTCAGGTGAATGTAATCTTGGAACTCACCATGGGCACCTGTGATATGGTAGGAGGGTCAATTACCCAATTTAGATTTTTCCTAGTTTGTGGATAGATGCAAGGGCATGAGCAGGTATACATGTGCTTGTATGGGGATAACAGGTGATGTTACCCCGGAGGTGGTTGGAGTCAATGTCCCAGTGGTGTTGGCTCGACTGTCGCTGGTTCCAAGCTTCATGTTCCTCCATATTTCTAGCATTTTTTTCTCACTAGGGATCATATCGGATGACTGACTCTCATTTCCTCCTTCTGCCAGGTTTACCTTATGCCCTCTAAAATAATTACCTCTGCCACTGGCATAGCCTCATATGCCAACCCTAAGCCCTCCACGGCTGCGTCCACGGCCGTTGGACTGGCCTCTAATAGGCTTTATACATAATCTGATGGCAAGCAGGAAAACGGCTAGCCAGGAGCGGCTCACGGAGAGGCGCGCTCCGGCCTGGCGCTGAGGCGGAGATGACCGCTTGGGTCTGGGGCGACGGCAAGGACGCGGCTGGGTGAGGCGGCCACTAGGGGGTGAGGGTTCTGGCACGGCAGTCGTGCCGGCGGAGGTGAGGGCTGTAATGGTGGTGGTCGATTTTATTTTTCCTCTTTATTTCCTTCTGTGACGTGGTGGCTGGAGATGGCTCGGGTGGTTGTGATTGTTGTAGCAGGGATGGTCGATTTCATGGAGGCCTTGGGTGGATGATGGGGTTGTCGGCCATGGTGTGGCCAGAGTTGGCTGCTGCCAAGTTGGCCGAGGCATTCGGGTGAGCGGCAGTAGTGGTCGACCACTGTGGTGGTGGTAGCTGGGTGACGATAATGGGGTTGGTGATGACAATGCGGCCAGGCTTGGGTTAGCTGGATGCCGTCGGTGGCGGTGATGTCTTGGCTATGGGTGATTGACTAGGCAGAGGGAGGTCAGGAACATGGGAATGATATCTGTAGAGTAGTTATGGGGTTGGCGGATGATGTGTCATTTTAGGTTTTAGGGATTTGTGCAAACTATTGGGAAAAAGTATTATTTATAGAGGAGTGGTGGAAATCCTAGAATCCAATGTACCTGTAATAGAATAGAAAACTAGTGGAAAAACACTAACAACTAACACAAGACTAACCACTAACAATTTGTTTACTAATTATTTGTCAATAATTCAATTAGTTCAATTAGCCGAGAAAATATATTTATTTACAAAAATATATTTTGGTGAACATTCACTTACATAAAAAAATATTCGTAACATATATATTTCCAAGAAAATGAGCGGTAAAATTATTCAGGATAAAACCTCACATACAAAAATAGTTTCATAAAACCAAGCGGGGCAGCCCCTCCTGAAGGGTTTGGGTTAAAAACTGCTAGAGCCGATTTCTCCCCCGGAGAGCTAGTGGTGCTAGGCATCAACTTCAACTGTGCTGCTTCTTGTGCCATAGCAGCAATAGCCTCCTCTAGTGATGGCAGACCGGTTTGTGCAAGTAGCACATTCCTCCTTTGCTCGAATGTTGGATTGAGCCCCTTCAAGAACATCATCATCCTCTGTCACGAGATATACTCCATGAACTTCTGGTAATGTTTTGCAAATGCCGGTTCCACTTGCTCATTTTCTACACCAATGGGATCATAGTGGTCGAGATCTGACCAATACTTCTACAGCAGAGCCGCATATTCAGAGATGGTGTGATCTTCTTGGACGACCTTATCAAGTTCATTCTATAGTTGGAAGACCCTCATAGGGTTGCCCATCCCTGAGTACATGTCTCCCAGCGTCATCTAAATGTCACCTGCACCCTCCATTGCTTCTACGTTGTCCGATACTTGGTCGGTCAATGAGGCTGTCAACCATTCAGCTCAACATTGTTGACCATTTCCCATACAGCAAACACATCTAAGGAGAGATCTTCAGGTGCCTTTGTTTGGCCTTTCATATAGCCCACCAAGCCTCTTGCCTTCAGAGTCCGCATCGCCTGACATGACAACTTCAAGTAGTCGGAAGTAACCTCCAACTTTACATTTAACTTCTCCATTTTGTATAGTAAATTATCCACATCTGCGTGTGTAGGACGAGAACTTGTCTCGGTCAGCCTACTGGAGAAGAGATCGTCCACCAAAGCCTTCATCTCTTTGGCCGTCAGCTTATCGTAGATCGTCTCCATCATCTTATTCTTCTCTAAACAGACTCCACTATTGGTCACCATCCTCTCCACGTCTACTATCCTCCTTTATTAGCAGAGGCATTCCCGAGAGCCGTGCCTCATATCCCATGCATGGTTGCGACTGGAGGTCGTGTGGCCTGACGAGAAGAAGGAGGAGTGGGGGGACATGGAGAGGGGGACGACAGTGCTGGCGGTGAGAAATGGGGGGCGGTGACTGCTGGTGGAGGAGGGATGCGGCGGCCACTGGCGTAGGAGAGAGGCGGCGGCCGCTGGTGGAAGGGGGCGACGGCTGTTGGAGGAGGGGGCACGGAAGGAAGGTGCTGTGAAGTAGGGTTTTATGGAAGGATGACGGCTAGGGTTTGGTGGAGAGAGGTGGTGGCTAGGGTTAGACTCTGATACCAAATTGATATTTAGTAGAAAGCTTGACTTGCTTATTATTGAGGTGAAACTACATATATATAGGAGAGGCTAACTGCTCACCTTATTATTCTACTCAATGTGGGACTAAAGGCCTATTAATACTCTCAATAATTACTAGGGGAAACATTAGGACTTGATAAGAGGATTCTCTTTTAAGTGTATCAAGACAAGTTCAATACATTGCCTATGTAAGAATGTTTACCTTTATACAATACAACATTATTACTGTTTCATATTTTGACAATTATTTGGGTAGTTCTCATTAGGAAGATATAATGTTACTTCTTGGAGAAGAATGCTTTATTTATGTTTCATACTTCCTCTTTTGTATCGCCATAGTCCCAAAATACGTAAGACTAGGAGCGTAGACATGCCAGCCGTATAATAAATATACGTAAGCTGTAAAATACAGTAAACCGTGACAACTAATCTCATCCACAATTAAGAGAATAAATATATCATAAATTAAACTTTGAATTCCATAATCTCTAATATATATATATATATATATATATATATATATATATATATATATATATATATATATGTTTTCTCAAAATAGATTTTGTCCTTCATAATCTCCTCAAAAGTAGATATTCAACAACCCCTGACCTTCTTTTTCCAACATATATATATATATATATATATATATATATATATATATATATATATATAATATAATATATATATATATATATATATATATATATATATATATATATTCTCAAGCTATAATTTCTGCGAAAATTTGAATTCAAAACCTTCAATCAATTTAGTCGAAGTAAAAGTCAAAATCTTCTTTACTAGAAAATTTATACTCATTTATCAATGTAAAGAAAATTTTATCCTTTAAGCACCAAAAATAAAAATACATTTTCAATATTTGATTAATCTCGAACCTTTTTGTCATTCGCAAGTATATCCTTTGATCATCTTATCTTATCAAAACATAATATCACCTTTCTTAATTCCATCAAATAGCACAATTTAACCCATGTCTCCTAATCACACAATCATTTTATTTAACTATACCACTAATCTCTTCTATGACGTTGCCTATTCTAGTCCCTTATAACTGAAGGGTGTCATGAAACGATTTTTACCTTCGCACATGGAAATCAAAATAAGAAACAAGGTTGTATGAATCACGGGGGAGTCAAAATAAAAAAAATCCTTAAAGAGGGAAGCAATATAATTTGGGGGATTCGATTAGGTTCCATGGTCGTGGTATGGTTTGGGCAGTGTTTGAGAGTTACTAGTTTAACGCGCAAAAATAAAAGGGTAAGGGTTAAGTAATCAAGATTAAAATACAAAGTAATGCATTTTAAGGAATTAAGTAGATCAGCATAAAATAGGTTAGAACTTATGAAGCGTGGTTCCTAGAGTGAAGATAGTCTCCTAGGTTAGGGTACGGTCAAGGGAATGATTTTAATCATTCTCAAGTTTCAAGTGATTAGAAGGTGATGATAGTAGATCTAGAGTTTGACGGAAAGGGTGAGTAAGTTAAGGTGAAGATATAGTCGTATGGTTTGGTTGATGACTAACTATACTTGTGAATATACCATATCGTGGTCATAGGTGGTATGGCAACTAACGGGGTACTTCTACTCTTATTAGGACGACCTTGCTTCCTTCTTGGTTCGTTATCACGATAAGATCTAAAACTATAAGTTCGAGTTCCTCAAAAGTCTCTCAATTAATTCTCAAAATAACCTACCAAACTTTCTTAACCATAATCATACTTTAAATTTAAATTCCTCTAACCAATCTCAAAATAAACCCTCATCATATCACTAATAATTTTTTTCCCAATTTTTTTAATAATATCAATCCAAACTTTAAACTCAAGATTTAAATAACTTATCAATCGTAATATATATATATATATATATATATATATATTTATAAATATATATATATATATATATATATATATATATTTATATATATATATATATATATATAATTTTAATTTTTTTAAGAGAAGAACTATTATTGATGTATCAGGCGCAAAATGTCGAAGCCTATACAAGTAAGCGCGCTAAGCGCGGAAAAACAATAAAACCTAAATAGCCTACCCGCCCCAGAGGACGCGGTTAAGCGTGGCTTACTCAAGGCCTGCCAAAATTTCTGCGAGAAGTGGGAGCATCTTTTCCCGATTTTAAGAATTTGACGAAGGACTTCGCGGATCAGTTGAGCCGGGTTGTATTGACGGCCTTCATACCTGAATTTGTTCTGATTCTTCCAGAGAACCCAAATACCAGCGGCTGCGGCGATCTGATGGCTATGGGAGTCTCCCCAGTTAACCAGGAGATCGTTGATGCCCCCGGGCCGATGCCTCTTCCTACATCATCGAGAGAGGTCGCGCCAGATCAGGTTAGCAAGATCTCCGGAGAGTAGGATGTGTTCCGCTGTTTCAGGTTTATGAGAGGTGCAGCAGTGGCAGCTGGAAGCAAGGATGAAACCAATAGAGGTTAGGGAATCGTCAGTCGGTAGCTTCCTTCGCTGAGCTCTCCAGATCAGAAAATACCACTTGTTGGGGATGTATGATTGCCAAAATGGTACGATCAGTGGAGCATGCACGCCGTCGCTACCTACCTCCTGCCTGGCTGAGGCCATTGAGAACTCTCCTCTGATGGTGGAGGTCCAAATCAATTTGTTTGGGAGATCGTTGATCTGAAGGTCAACGGCGGATAGGTCAGACGTCGCCTCCTGCCCGATCCACTCTCGGATCCGCTTCCATCTCCAACCCACAGCTGGGTCCTAAAGATCCCGGATCGTGCAGTTAAAAGGGGCGTTCGGGGACAGCTGGTAGATCCTATTGCTAATCTACCGTTCAAGGCTAGGCGATGAATCTCTATTACCGAGATGCATGTGGATCAGGGGTTCGGCTAGCTGACGACGATGGAGAATACGACGCCAGGATATAGAGGAGCGACTGTTGGCTTCAGCTGCTGCTCGGTAGGAGTGTTGGAAGTATCTAGCTCTCATGAACCGCGTCCAGATTGAATTATGCGATCTGAGCTTCCACCACAATTTTATCGAGCTGGCGTCCATGATGTGTGCTAGTTTGATGAAGCCGAGGCCCCCCTCATCCGTGGGTTTGGCCATCGTGTCCCAGCTGGCCCAGTGGTGCCTATCCTTACCGTCCTGGTGACCCCAGAAAAGTTGGCGAAGAGTGCCACCAGGGAGGAGAGAACCTTCAACGGTGGGGAGCAGACTGCTAGGGTGTAGATAGGGATGGATGATAGAACGTGCTTGATGAGGATCATCTTGCTGCCTGGATATAGGATAGCATTATGTCATCCCTCGATCTTTTTCCTGACCTTGTTAACAAGCCCGCAGAAAATGCCCGAATTAGATCTGCCATATACCAAAGGACATCCCAGGTAGGTGAACGGAGGATATACGGTGGAGAAGAAGGTAAAATTGGTGAGAGTGGCCGAGTGGCTCCTGTCGGCTTTATGGTGGGTATAGATGACACTTTTGTCGTGGTTGATCCGTTGTCCAGAGCATCTGATGTGTTTCTCCAGGGTGTTACTGACCACCTCAACTGATCCGACGTCCCCCGAGGAGAAGATGAGGACGTCGTCGGCGTATGCCAGATGAATGATAATAGGGCAGCCAGCGGTGGTATGGAAGTGGTAGAATCTGGGGACGTTGACCATGTTGTTGAGGTTTCTGCTGAGGGCTTCTGCGGCTTTGATGAAGACGGTAGAAGATAGTGGGTCTCCTTGTCGGACACTACGGCTAGATTTAAAGAAGCCGTCCGCTTGCCCGTTGATGACAGTGGAGAACCATGAGTTGCTTATGGATCTGTATTTGATGTCTATCCATGTTTCTGAGAACCCGAAGCCCCTGAGAACCCAGATCATGAATTACCAGTCCAGACGATCGTAGGCCTTCTCCATATCAAGCTTGATGGCTATACTGCCCCACTCGATTGGAAGTTTATACATATTATCATTTCCTGGGCAAGGAGGATGTTGTTTGTGATGTTCCGCCCTGGGACGAAGCCGCTTTGTTCCTCGGAGATAATCTTGGGTAGGAAGTGGGACATACGGGTGGCGATGATCTTGGAGATAATTTTATTGGCGAAGGTGCATAAGTTGATCGGGCGAAAATCTTTGAAGGTTTTTGGATTGTCTTTTTTTGGGGATAAGGATAAGATTGGCTCGAGATAGGGATTTAGGATAGCAAGCGCCTTGAAAGAAAGCAATCGCCGGCTTCGATCACGTAAGTCTGAATGATGTTCCAGCCGGACCGAAAGAAAACTCCAGAGAATTCGTTCGGACCTGGAGCGCTGTGTTCGTTAACGGCCCAGACCGCGGACTTAACTTCATTTGCAAATGGTGGGATTAAAAGCTTCTCATTGTCCGGTTCTTCGATGATACGAGGGACCTTAGCCAAGAAGATCTCATCCTAGACAATGGTATCTTTGGTGAATAGATTGGAGTAGAAGTTGGCGGCTGCCGTCTGGATGCTCCACTGATCTTTGAGAAGAGTGTCGTTCTCGTCAGAGATTTGATGAAGGGTGAGTTGAGGCCTGCGGCCCCTGACGCAGGCGTGGAAAAAGGCTGAGTTGTTGTCGCCCTCGGCAACCCAGGTCAACCTGGCTTTCTGCTTCCAAAATTTTGTCTCAACTTTCATGCAGGATTTGTGGAGAGCCTTGGTAAGGTTAAGTGTGGCTCGGGCCTCAGGGGAGCAGTCCGTAGCGACCCTATTCTCAGCACGATTGACGTCGTCCTCCCCTGCCTTAATCTCATGGAAGATGTTGCCAAATGCGAGTTTGCCCCAGGAGGTAAGGGCGCTCCTGGTAGCCTTAAGTTTCACGGCAACTCTGATAAAGGGCGCTCCTGGTAGCCTTAAGTTTCACGCCAAATGCGAGTTTGCCCCAGGAGGAAAAAGGCTGAGTTTCACGGCAACTCTGAAAGTTTCCGCCGACTTTCAAGCATTTGCTATGGTGTCACGACCCGCACCCGCTTTTCGGATACGAGACGTGTCCAAGCTAGCCTACGCCGCAGAGTCGGTGGTAGAACGTTGTTAAGCCCGCAAGAAATAAATGCTCAAAATTGTAAAATATAATATTTGCTGCTCATTCACAATTCTAAATTTATTACAACATTTACATGATTTATAATTAAAGAAAATGCAAGATTTACAATTAATGAAATTGATACAATTGCTTTCTATTTCTAGGTTGTCTTCAGTATACCCAAGTCTTCCCCAGTGCTAAGAGTGATAGCGGCTAAACCTGAAAAATGTTGGTTTTCAGTCAGGAATGGAACAAGTACACAAACCGACGACAATACGAAAACATAATAGAATTAACAAGACATGAAAATAGCATATGGAATATGAAAGCTAGTAAGAAAACTGATGACAAGGCACGGTGGAAAAGTAAAAGGAAAAATAAAAGACATCTACCTATGTGGTGTGAAATACCTTTTAATACGTGAACGGTTGGGCTAATACGGCACATCATACGATGGCTATCGTTCAGTAATGGTACGGCTAACTCATACGTGAGTGTGTATGACTTAGCTATCGTTCAGTAATGTAATTGGGTTTGTTCATGTATTTACTTAGTATTTCCCCTCCCGACTACTCCGTGTGATGAGCGTGTCAACAAACAGCAAGATATATTTATAGACATGAAATGAAAAGACTACTATGAATCGAAAAGCAATCAGAAAGTGCACTTGCCTGAGGTCCTTAGCTGGAGAAACCAGTAACACTATACCACTCAATGAGCCACAATCAGTTAACACATGTAGAAGTTTCTGGATGCTAAAATAAACATTACCATCATTCTCAGAGTAGTCAAATTAGCTAGGATTGCCTGTCCTTAAGTCCAATTCTGGACACAGGAGCAAAACGGTAATTTCGGGCAGAAACGATGTCCGCCGTTGGACCCGCTTTGCACCGAAATGCGTGCCAGAGTCAATGGTCTCTAAAGTCGTCAAACTGCATGTCTACGGTTCCAGTTTTCCGATACGAACCCAACCGTATGTCCAAAGTTGGATTCCGGCGGGCCGTGCACAAAATCGCCCGTTGAGTAGGACCGTAGGGCCCGCAAAACGACGTCGGATTCAACTGTCTCAGAATTGGACCAAACTTGGCATACAGGACCAGAAAAACGATACGGTTCTGTTGGCGCAAGTTTCGTCTCAATTCGATGAGCGTGCATAAAGCAATTGAGAAATTTGGAAAGTGCACGATACGGTGAATTTCGACGGATACGCATCAAATTCGTCGCGCACACGCGACCAATTTGAATTCCTCCAAAGCCCACACGACCACGAAGCCGTTACACACCTTTTGATGCTTTCGGTTCGCGACCACGTCGCCTGAAATGGTAGGACGCACGTCGTGTGGAACAATTTTCTAGTTTTTAAAACAGGTTTTTGGAAAACTTCGGAATCCGATTTCTCGGCACGTAGTCGATGAAATTAAATTCCGTAAAAAGGGAATCGAAGCCCTACATGTTGTCAATAAATGCCTTCAATAGGTTTTCGAAATTACGCATGGTTTGGAAGATAAATAAATGCGAAGTAGGCTAACTCGACTGTGTTCAGTCCTGTTTTTGGGACGGGTTTTCGTCGATTTTTGGGTCGATATTCTGGGCAACGTAGGTTTCCTAAAATCAGACTGATTGCTAGGAATCGAAGGTGGATAGGTTGGGAATGTACCTGTGTAGTTGGTTCGACGAACGATCGAGAGTCGTGGACGAACTTCCGTCACGAAGTTGCACTCGGAGAACCGGCCTGCTGTTGCTTGGGCGGCTTGTTGTGCAGCTCCGGCGCGCGTCGGCCAGTGCGGCGACTCCGGCCGGCCTCAGGTGGCGGCACGCGCGCAGGGGAGGTCGCCCATGGGTGGAGGGTGATGGCGCGGGGCGTGGAGGAAGTTAGTTAGGGTTTAGAGTTTTCACAAGTTTCGTATAGGTGTGCGTATAAATATACGTTTGAAAATGGAAAATAGAACAGGGCTTCGGGTCTCTGCTGTTTAGCAGGGTGAAACTTCATTCCCAGCTCGGGCTGGGGAGGGTCTCGGCCTGGGCTGGCCTAGCTTGGGCTTGGCCGGCCTGGGCTGAGTTTTATTTCCCTTTTTTCTCTCTTTTTTTAATTCTATTTCTTTTATAATTAACTAGTGTATTTAATATATATCTTTGTATATATATTTATATATATACATACATACATACATACATACATACATACATACATACATACCCGTATAATATATGTACACGCCCGTATAATATATATATACACACACATATGCCTCATATATATACGTATACATATATAAAATACTTATATATACATATATCCATATATACATATATATTTATATATATATATATTTTTTTACATATATATTTATATATATACATACATATATATATATATATATATATATATATATATATATATATATATATATATATATATATATATATATATATATATATATATATATATATATATTCACACACATATAATAAATAATATCTATATACACACATCCATATTCCTCTCTCTCTCTCTCTCTCTATATATATATATATATATATATATATATATATATATATAAATATATATATATTCATTTATCCATACGCACATACTTCATTATTTATATATATATATATATATATATATATATATATATATATATATATATATATATATATATATATATATATATATATATATATATATATTTATTCGACAATAAAATAATATAACCAATAAAATAATAATATTAAATAACAAACCCAATAAAATAATAATAAGAATAATAACAAAATTTAATATGCCAATAATAGGCATATATATCATTTGTACAGTCTTCTAGTAGTCCCAAAATGTACAAGGACCCATTTATATAATTACCATTGAATATCAACTAATAACGGTATTTATAATATTTAATTAAAAATACTTAGAAAGTATTCATAGGATAATTAAAACGGGATTCGACACCATCATACCAAGATACATCAACATGAATGTCATAGGACGTCCCGCATGACTATATGGGCTTGGGCTCAGTTCGGGTTCAGTCTGACTAGTTTGGTACAACCGGGTCTCCTAAACGTCAAATAACAATAACAATGAACAATTAAATTATTCATATTGGTCATGTCACAACTTGGCCTGGTTTTCCTAGTTAGGACATCTCTATGGCTCGGTCTTCCTTGGCATGACCGATACACTAGTCAAGGCACGTCACTGCACTATCCGTGCCATAATTCCTAGTCGTCTGGTACTTCAAAACTCATCTGTGGCTGAAGTCATCTATCGTAATAATTACCTAATAATTATTTATAAAAATCGTAAAATCCCCATTTAAATCAATTAAATAAAATAAAAAAAATATTTCAAAATTTTTCGTGAAGGGAGGCTACAAATCTACCCACCTTAAAAATAATTCCGTCCTCGAAATTCAAATTCATAACTATTTCTTAAAATTTAAAAGTCTAGTATTCCCTTAATCTCCTAAAATTTATTTTCTCAAAATAGTTGTATCCTCCTTCTTGTTATTTTGTAACTCCGAAACTCCGAGGACTTCTACCCACCTTAGAGGTTAGGATATGGTGGCAAGGTTCCTGTCACAGGGCTGGCCGATGGTAGCTACACTTGCATATACAACTATCATAGCCATGGGAATACTCTGTGTCTATCTATCAATTACGAGTTTTCTCTTTCCAATCTGCGAAAGACAAAAACAATAAGAGTTCAAGAGGGATGTCACTGAACACAATTACATGATTCAAGGGCGAATGTTTAATTCAAGAGGAATTGTCAAAGCAGTCGCGGATGAGATCCTGGATACCTCTATATCTCAGTCCACGTAGGGTATTTAAATGAAGAGCGAACCAAATGAATCATGGTTGATCAGACCGTAATACAATGATTCTGATTAGACAATATGTTAGCGGGCGTCCCCAATAAACATATGTCTTGAATCAAGCTCGATAAAAGAGTAAGCTTACAAAAAATAGGCTGTAATAGCAGCGTTGGCCAAGATAGTCAAAATATAAGTTTGCAAGATTTTTAGAAGGAGGAAATAAGTAGTTCGAGTTTTGTGAGAATCAAAATCTAACTCGAGATTTATACACAATTAACAGAATCAGAAATTATAAACTAACTCCTTACAGCAAAAAAGAATTTGAAATAGACAATTCTAACTTATGATATAAGATTTATATCTAATAAAGCAAAACTTTTAAACAGTTCATCAAGGTCAAAGCCTTAATTCTAGGTAAGCCTAACATAGCAAGCGAATAGTATATCTACATTGAATCACCTTGTCATATCAAAAGTAATAGTGTACCCATAGGGATCTAGCAAGCTATCTAAATTGCATGACCTATCTAATAATCTTAACTACCCAATGGTCAGTGTGAACAAGGGACTCCTAGTCATAGTTATTCTCTTAAATCATTTTAATCCTAGTTGTGAATGAGCATTTCCTGGGCGCAGGCTCGCAGCAGTACGACTAATATGGTACTACCACGAGTTCGCATAATTTGCGAAGACTGACCTGCATAGGCCACCACAAAAACTTGTCACGACCCGCACCCGCTTTTCGGATACGAGACGTGTCCAAGCCAGCCTACGCCACAGAGTCGGCGGTAGAACGCTGTCAAGCCCACAAGAAATAAATGCTCAAAATCATAAAATATAATATTTGCTGCTTATTCACAATTCTAAATTTATTACAACATTTACCTGATTTATAATTAAAGAAAATGCAAGATTTATAATTAATGAAATTGATACAATTGCTTTCTATTTCTATGTTGTCTTCAGCATACCCAAGTCTTCCCCAGTGCTAAGAGTGATAGCGGCTAAACCTGAAAAATGTTGGTTTCCAGTCAGGAATGGAACAAGTACACAAACCGACGATAATGTGAAAACACAATAGAATTAATAAGACATGAAAATAGCATATGGAATATGAAAGCTAGTAAGAAAACTGATGACAAGGCACGGTGGAAAAGTAAAAGAAAAAATAAAAGACATCTACCTATGTGGTGTGAAATACCTTTTAATACGTGAACGGCTGGGCTAATACGGCACATCATACGATGGCTATCGTTCAGTAATGGTACGGCTAACTCATACGTGAGTGTGTATGACTTAGCTATCGTTCAGTAATGTAATTGGGTTTGTTCACGTATTTACTTAGTATTTCCCCTCCCGACTACTCCGTGTGACGAGAGTGTCAACAAGCAGCAAGATATATGTATAGACATGAAATGAAAAGACTATTATGAATCGAAAAGCAATCAGAAAGTGCACTTGCCAGAGGTCCTTAGCTGGAGAAACCAATAACACTATACCACTCAATGAGCCACAATCAGTCAACACATGTAGAAGTCTCCGGATGCTGAAATAAACATTACCATCGTTCTCAGAATAGTCAAATTAGCTAGGATTGCCTGTTCTTAAGTCCAATTCTGGACACAGGGGAAAAACGGTAATTTCGGGCAGAAACGATGTCCGCCGTTGGACCTGCTTTGCATCGAAATGCGTGCCAGAGTCAATGGTCTCTAAAGTCATCAAACTACATGTCTACAGATCCAGTTTTTCGATACGAACCCAACCGTATGTCCAAAGTTGGATTCCGGCGGGCCGTGCACAAAATTGCCCGTTGAGTGGGACCGTAGGGCCCGCAAAATGACGTCGGATTCAACTGTCTCAGAATTGGACCAAACTTGGTATATAGGACCAAAAAAATGATACGGTTCTGTTGGCATAAGTTTTGTCTTGATCCGATGAGCGTGCACAAAGTAATTGAAAATTTTGCAAAGTATACGATATGATAAATTTTGACGGATACGCATCAAATTCGTCGCGCACACGCGACCAATTTGAATTCCGCCAAAGCCCACACGACCACGAAGCCGTTACGCACCTTTCGATGCTTTCGGTTCGCGACCACGTCGCCCGAAATGGCGGGATGCACGTCATGTGGAACAATTTTCTAGTTTTTAAAACAGGTTTTTCGGAAACTTCGGAATCCGATTTCTCGGCACGTAGTCGATGAAATTAAATTCCGTAAAAGGAAATCGAAGCCCTACATGTTGTCATTAAATGCCTTCAAATAGGTTTTCGAAATTATGCATGGTTTGGAAGATAAATAAATGCGAAGTAGGCTAACTCGACTGTTTTTAGTCCTATTTTTGGGACGGGTTTTCGTCGATTTTTGGGTCGATATTCTGGACAACGTAGGTTTCCTAAAATCAGACTGATTGCTAGGAATCGAAGGTGGATAGGTTGGGAATGTACCTGTGTAGTTGGTTCGACGAACGATCGAGAGTTGTGGACGAACTTCCGTCACGAAGTTGCCCTCGGAGAACCGGCCTACTGTTGCTTGGGCGGCTTGTTGTGCAGCTCCGGTGCGCGTCGGCCAGTGCGGCGACTTCGGCCGGCCTCCGGTGCGCGCGCAGGGGAGGTCGCCCATGGGTGGAGGGTGATGGCACGGCGCGTGGAAGAAGTTAGTTAGGGTTTAGAGTTTTTACAAGTTTCGTATAGACGTGCATATAAATATACGTTTAAAAATGGAAAATAGAACAGGGCTTCGGGTCTCTGCTGTTTAGCAGGGGGAAACTTCGTTCCCAGCTCGGGCTGGGGAGGGTCTCGGCCTGGGCTGGGCTGGCCTGGCTTGGGCTGGGCCGGCCTGGGCTGTGTTTTATTTCCCATTTTTTCTCTCTTTTTTTAATTCTATTTCTTTTATAATTAACTAGTATATTTAATATATATCTTTGTATACATACATACATACATACATACATACATACCCGTGTAATATATGTACACGCCCGTATAATATATATATACACAAGCGTATGCCTAATATATATACGTATACATATATAAAATACTTATATATATACATATATCCATATATACATATATATTTATATATATATATATATTTAATATTTATATATATATATATATATATATTATATATATATATATATATATATATATATATATATATATATATATATATATATATATATATATATATATATATAAAATAATAATATCTATATACACACATCCATATTCCTATATATACATATATATATATATATATATAAAAAAAAAAATATATATATATATATATATATATATATATATATATATATATATTTATATATATATATATATATAAAAATATATATATATATATATATATATATATATATATATATATATATATATATATATATATATATATATATATTTTATCTATACGCACATACTTCATTATTTATATATATATATATATATATATATATATATATATATATATATATATATATATATATATATATATATATTTATTCGACAATAAAATAATATAACCAATAAAATAATAATATTAAATAACAAACCCAATAAAATAATAATAAGAATAATAACGAAATTTAATATGCCAATAATAGGCATATATATCATTTGTACAGTCTTCTAGTAGTCCCAAAACGTACAAGGACCCATTTATATAATTACTATTGAATATCAACTAATAACGGTATTTATAATATTTAATTAAAAATACTTAGAAAGTATTCATAGGATAATTAAAACGGGATTTGACACCATCATACCAAGATACATCAACATGAATGTCATAGGACGTCCCACATGACTACATGGGCTTGGGCTCATTTCGGGTTCAGTCTGACTAGTTTGGTACAACCGGGTCTCCTAAACGTTAAATAACAATAACAATGAACAATTAAATTATTCATAATGGTCATGTCACAACTTGGCCTGGTTTTCCTAGTTAGGACATCTCTATGGCTCGGTCTTCCTTAGCATGACCGATACACTAGTCAAGGTACGTCACTGCACTATCCATGCCATAATTCCTAGTCGTCTGGTACTTCAAAACTCATCTGTGGCTAAAGTCATCTATCGTAATAATTACCTAATAATTATTTATAAAAATCGTAAAATCCCCATTTAAATCAATTAAACAAAAATAAAAAAAATATTTCAAAATTTTTCGGGAAGGGAGGCTACATATGGTATTCTGGAATTGGGGGTGATGTCAACAGAAGTCCAGGAATCTGAAGGGTTTTTTAATAGGGTTGGGGTTGTTACTGACCTCAATAACGAGTGGTGAGTGGTCGGATTCGGTGGAGCTAAGGTGAGATAGATTGGATATGAGGTTCATGTCAGACCACCTGTTGTCTACAAGGGCGCGGTCAAGGCGGGAGTATTGGCGACGATCTCCTTCTTGCATGTTGCACCAAGTGAAGGTCTTACCGGAGTAGTGGAGGGGATGTAAGTTAGCTTGAAACATGAAGGAGTTGAAGTCGTTCATGGCCAGTTGATGGGAGACGACCTCCCAATTTTTCTTTGGGGCTCGCGATCGTGTTAAAATCCCCAAGACAGAGCCACAGGAGGCTGTTGTGGGAGCTACGGGTGTCCAAAAAGGTGTTCCAGAGTTACTTGCGCTAGATGTAGTCGTAACTATCGTGAACAGCGGAAACAAAGGATCGAAAAGAGAGGGACGGGTGTTCCACCCAGCAGGAAAGCGCCTAGTCGGTATCAAGGATGGTACCGAAAAGACAATCGTCGGAAAAGAGGATCCAGATGTCGTGACACCCAGTAATGGCATTCGAAAAGCCGACCTGAAGCTGAATGGATTTGAGTTTCCTCTGGGGGATTTTGGGTTCGATGATAACAATAATGACTATCTGGTGGATTTTGATAATGGAGATCAATCTCCTCATGGTAGGTTTATTGGCCAGCCCTCTGACATTCCATGCTATGATGTTAACCATTAGCATAATTGCGGTTGGGGGTGGGATTGAGCTTGATGGCTGACCTGGTGGTCATGGCCGATGGCTCTTGAGCTTTTTTTTTTCTTGTTTTGTTGTGTTTTGGGGCCCTTTTGGGTTGCTTCATAGGTTGCTGCCATCATTTTGTGTCATTCCTGGGCCTCACTTCCTGTGACGAGCTCCGGGGGGTTGACGAGTTCTATCTCAATCTCGGCAAGAGCGCTGAGGAGGTTGTTGGGGTTCAAGAAGTCGGCCTCCTGAGCTTGTCGGATCCTGGCCTCAAATTCTATACCAAAAGACTGCGCGACCTCGACCAGGTGTGAGGAGGCTGGTGAATCAACTGGGCCATGGTGGGAAACCTGCGCCAATTGGATCTCCTCAGAAGAAACCGAGGCGACAACGGCCGAGGCCGCGACGTTCTCATCGCCTTCATTAATTGGGGGCTTGTCTGGGAGGAGGTTTGCCTGGTCATCTGTCGTATGAGATGGGCTGAGGATCTCGAATTTGTTGAGGAGGGTGATGCTTGTTGGCGGCACGACCTCGGCCGGAATGGAGGAGGTGTGTGAGTCAACTGGGGCAGGTAGGGAGTGGATCTCCCCAGAAGAACTCGAGGCGACAACTGCTGTGGCTACATCGATCTCTTCACCTTCATCGGGCGATGACCTGTCTGGGAGGAGGTTTGCCTTTTCTTCCAGACTGAGGATTTCGAATCTGTTGAGAAGGGTGATACTTGTTGGCTTGTTTGGACTGATCCGTTATTCGACGTAGTTGTAGCGCGAGGGCTGGGGGAGCTGTCATTATATGCGAAGTGAGAGTGGGAGTTGGGGAGGGGGAGGATAGGGCCTGAGTTGGAGATTTGTGTCACCCTCTGGGGTGGGGTCCTTTTGGTGCTTTCTTCTTGAGCTCCGGGTGAGCCTTGAAGCAATGCTTCGAGAGATGGCCTCTGATCTGGCAATGCTTACAGAAGCTTATGTTGTTGTCGTACTCGAGCGTCTGTGGGTGTGTTTGTCCCCCTAGCTCGAGCTGAATAATCGTTGGTGGCTCGGAGGATATATCGATCTCTACGCAAATCTTGGCGTAGTTGCCTTTGGAGAGGTTGCGTGTTTCTTCTGTGATTACTACCAGGGTCCCGAAGGAGCTGGCAATTCTCTTGAGTGCTGCTGGTGCGAAGCAGACTAGGGGAAGATTTGGTAGAGTGATCCACGTCGAAATGATCTTGGAGTCGATATTGGGGTTGAAACTGGAGGACCATTTAGCGATCTTCACGCTGAGGAGTCCTATGTTGGTGGTTCCCTTAGCCCAGACCAAGGAGCAGTCGGGGTCGGATGAGAGGTGGAGAAGGAGGTGTTTGGAGTCCAATGGAGCGACCTTGTAAACAGATGAGAGACCCCACCCATCGATGGCTTCTTTGGTAATGAGCAGTTTAGGGCATCTGGATTAGAATTTCAGCACAAAGGTCCTCGAGAAGGAGGATAATGAGGTAATTTCATCGGGGGAGAACGGTACTCTAATGGTTTGTCCTTATGTAAGAGAAGTGAACTCGATCTCCGAAAGATCGATCTCCTGCCTTATGGGGGAAATGGTGCTACCAGATCCGGCCGCAAGATCTCTGCGAAAGAGGGGGCGTCCGGCCTCAGAATCTCTGCGAAGGAGGGGGCGTTGGGTGGTGACGAGGAACGACCGTTGGGTGGCGAAAAAAGTTGCCCGGAGGGGGAGTGGTGAGGGTGAAGGGATGGATCAGAAACTGCATCGCGATCCGAGGGAGATCCCCCGAGCTGAGATTGACTCCGATCGGATCCCTCTAGGTTGGGAGGGGGGTTGATAAGGCAAAGTGGTTGGCCACCGGACTTGGGTGCATGAGGTCCTCGGGGAGCCGAGGCACATGCGCTCGTCCCGCGACCCGTGGGCGCATGGCTCCTAGCAGAAGAGATGAGAGGGATTGGGGCACGGACGGTATGGGCGCATGCCCATATCCAGGCTGTCCCGATGCATAGGGGGTGGCACATGAACAAACTGTTGGGTGGCTCGGGGGGCCAGAGAGGGAGGCGCATGGGCACCTGAAGAAGAGGTGGGCGCATAAGTCTCCGCGAGGAGGGAAGGCGCACAGGCCCGCGGCGGGAAAGCTAGCGCATAAGTCTCAGCGAGGAGGGAGGGCGCATAGACGCAGCGCCGAGAAGCTGGCGCATGGCACCCGGGTGGGGGGGTGGGCACATATGCGAGCGGGAAGTTCGAATTTGTCAATTTCAAATTTGAACTCAGCGGGATAGAAGGTGTGGAGACCGACGCGACATTCGGGACCGGAGTGGCCAGGCTGTACGGCGCCGACGAGGTCGGTGGCCACCTGAGATGGGAAGCGAGGCCGGGAGGAAGGGGTCGTAGCTCCTTTGGTTGCGCTGGGAGGAGCGACTCGAAGGGAGATGGAGCCGGCGGCGCAAGGGGTAGCCACCGTAGCTTCGGGGCAACTCTGGTGGTCAAAACGCCCACCATGGTCAGTTGATCTTGGGCCCAAGCTGCCGAAGAGGTATGTCTCGTCGTCGAGCGGCTGAGACCGTCGGTCGCGCCGAACACTCGCCACCGGGGGAGATACGGATGGGAGAGACGGTTGTCCGCCAGAGCATGGTGGTGGCGGCTCCGTCGCCGGTGGTGGACGGCCGAAGCTGTCGGCGCCGAGAGGCCAAGGGGGCCGGAAGGGGATCTGAGGTGTTGGGGGGAGCTAACATCGGGAACGGATTATCAATATATATATATATATATATATATATATATATTATATATATATATATAATATATATTTTATATTTCAAATCCCAACTAAACTTCCACATTCTCTAGTCAATTTAGGTCGTCTAAAAAATCATAACTTTAAAATTTTAAAACTCCCTAATAAATCTCAAGATAAACTCTTAGCATAAATCAAAATTTAATATCATCAATCCAGCTTAAACTCAAAATTTAATACGTTTGTCAACCGTAAATCATACGACATCATAAAAAAAACTTAAGGATTTTTTTTCAAATCGATTTCATATCCCAATAAATGATAAATACTTCTAAAACCTTTAACTTTTTTTCTTTATAGAATCTATCGTTCCTCTCGTGAATATCACCTAGTAGTATCAAAATAAAATTATAACTATCCTTCGAAGATGGTAATATCGCTACTACCCAACTTAGAATTTACTAATCCTTAAGATCATTCTTTTAGGAAAAATAGGGTACATCAATCCTTGAAGTAAAAAATGCATTTATAACTCAAATAGGACCTCTAATGCATACTAATTGGTAATGTAATCGTTCTAGCCTTGTAATTGACCTATGGGACTTATAGTAGTGTAGTCATCTTTCTAACCTCTATCAAGCACGGAAAGTAAGATTTACGGTAGGAAGAGTTCAAGCAGGATGCAATCAAGGGAGTAAAATGAGAGTTCGAACTTTGAAATAAAAGAAGGAGGTCAAGCTTATGGATGAGATCCTAAACACTAATCCTATATGCAGGCCTGCTCGGTACAGTATCATAACCAAAATGGCTAACTCGACCTGCATGGGCCACCACAAAAACATGTAACGCCCAGTCCCAAAATACGTAAGACTAGGTGCGTGGACATGCCAGTCGTATAATAAATATATGTACTAAGCTATAAAATACAGTAAACCATGACAATTAATCTCATCCACAATTAAGAGAATAAATATATCATAAAATAAACTTCGAATTTGTCATTTTGTACAAAATGTTGGGCGAAGACAAATCCACTACCAACTATTTAAATGAGGGAAAAATATACAAGGAAGGAATTTGTACAAAGTAGCAAGACGACCTAAGATCCATCATCTTTAAAGGAATAGAGAAGATCACGGCTTTGGGTAGAACACTTGCGAAAAGTCACAAACACCCACTGGAGAAATCACTAGGTCCTTAGCGGGACGTAACTAGATATAGGAAGAACAAGCCATATAAATTGAATATAAAATATATCATAAGTCATAAAAAGTAAAGTATTCCAACCATAACATGGTTCAATATCCCATCATCGAAACAGTGGACTATCCCTACAACCAAACAGGACAAGGGTTAGCCTACTATTTCGTGATGTGACATTGTTCCATGCTACGACTAGAATGGATTGTGACATGACTAGGGCCACCTAACCATTCTACTGTGATCATGCAGTTAAGAACAAACCTTCGACGCATGGGCACTCTGGCTATATGAGATTGGCATTGTCCCTTTCCTTCGGGAATCAAGTGCCTACGTCCATAACGCTCCTATGAACGTCAGAGAGCATCAGAATAATGGGTTCGTCCATAACACTCAACGAACGTCAGAGGGCATCAATGTCCTACATCTCCGACGGAGCTCACATGTCTAATAAGGGAAGTACAAAGGTGGCCCATACATCAAGAAACTGTTCTCCCCATCCTATGCACCTATTGTCATGACCCGCACCCTAGAATACGGGCACGTGTCGTGGGTACGTCCAGCCTATGCCGCAGTGTCGGTGGTAGAACGCTGTCCTAGGTCATAATATCTAACAGATAAGGGTAATATACAGTTATACTCCCCGAATGGGGTTGACATAACAGAATATAACTCAACCACATCTAGGATAGAATAGGAATGAGAGAGAAAGATAAAGATAGATAACATCCAGGAATGTAACATCACAGAGATACAAATCCAGAATTCTATGTGACTAAAATAAATATATATCTCAGAAATATCCCAGAATCTAACTACAGTGATCCAGAAAGTAAATACAACCCTAATCTAGAGAAGTATCATCCACTGCTAGTAGGTCCAAGTCACTAGTGATGTCTAATGCTGCACCAAGAAGGATAGACACCAGAGCCTCATCATTCACTGTAAAATTTTCAACAGGTCCAGTCAGGACAGGAGCGAGTACAGTACATCTCAACAAAATCATAACCGGTTAGGAAATATAAACATGCTAGAGAGTAAGATACATGATCTGAAGAAATAATATGATAAAAAGAGAGAGACTGTAAGTAAATAGCTACAATATATAGAGAACTATCAGTGCTAGTGATTCAGAGCACAAGATGGTTATATAGACGGCACAATGTTATACACGAGTTATCTACAGAGGTTGTACACGAGTAATCTACTGGATTGAATACATAACCACTTCTACTCCCCTCCCCAATCAATACACAAGGATCCAGTTACGTTATGTTATTGTACACGAAGGTCATATGAATACATGATTATACACGATTCACACGTTTCGTACACGGATGTAACAAATACAAAGAGTACACGATGTTCCCGATAAAGTACACGAACACGAATACCCGATGTATCCGCTAAAGGGGATAACATCGCACAACCAGATCCATATAGTACTAATCCGTGTTTCCAACGTGTCAGCATCATGTAAAGTAATCTAAAGCAGGAATATAATCCTAAACAAGATATGAAATGATCAGAGAATGTACTCGCCTGTATCCTGAGAATCTGGAGAATATATACTGTTCGAGGAGTGGTGTCTGGCTCCTATTAGAACAGCACAAGTAACAACAAGTCCAGAATGGTAATAAAATGCACTACAATGCATTCTACATGAATCTAGGTCAAAGTCAACTCTAGAAGTCAAACTAGGTCAACTATGGTCAAACTAAGTCAAACTAGTCTATACTAGTCTAACTAGTCCATTCTAGGTCTAATAAGACTAAACAAGTCTAAACTAGACTCACTAGCTAAGCAAACACCACATAGGCCATAGGCTAATAAGCTATACCATGGGCCAATAGGCAAACCATGCTAAATCAACCCTCAAAATATTTATATACCACACACATATATCTAATATATGATAAACATAGATATTATAATATACCCTAATATAGGATTACACAATATCTATTTAGATAGGCTAATAGGATAACATGGCATATAAGCTAATAGGAAAAACACATATTGATGTGCTATACAAAATAACTTAGAATTGATCCTATAGGCTATGTAAACCATACAACATAATATGTTATACCTACAAATATACATATGTATATAGAGAGGGGGACACTCAAGTACATGTGCATATGTGTATGTGTGTGTGTGCTAATGTAGAGTGTTTAAGGACATGTGTGTGTGTGTGATGAGAGACACTAGAAAATAGTGAGTGATAGAAAAAAGAAACAGTGTAGGCTATCATAGGAAATCAGTGAATGCAACATAGGCAAATCAGTGTACACATTTGAAACAGACATTCATTTCAGTGCAAGAAGGACATGCAACCAATCCTCAATTGGATTTCAATCATTCACCCAACCAATACAAACAGGGAAACCTGGAAACAGTGCACAGTAAACAGTGTAGTGAGATACTTGTGTGTGTGTGTGTGAGGGACATGTGAGTGTGTGTTAGCATGAGGGCTTGTGTGTGTGAAATTACAAGAGGCATGTGTGTGTGTAGAGAGTTTGTTCTCAGTTATTAGGACATTGCATTCTCAGTTATTCATTCAACTATCAGAGATATTATATACATATATATAGTAGTAGGGTGTTCCTGTGTGTATAATATGGTGAAACCTGTGTGTTAGTGGTAGGAATGTGTGTACATAAGTATTTGAGAAGTATCAATGTGTGTGGGTATGTGTGTGTATAGTGTAGGCAGTTAAGTTCTTCAGGATATCAAAACAGTGGAAGGATTTATATGTAATTAAGTTCTCAGATTCATATACCTAACAATTCAGTTATCTAAAACCCCAAACTCAGGCCATCAACTCTGTTCTCTGGTTCATACATGAAGGGTGTTTAGCCATAAAACCCATACATTCAAACTTGCTAATTGAAACATTCAAATAGGAATTAAAATCCCAAACTCAGACATTCAAATAGGAAAGGAATTGATCCATTAATATACAGTTCAGTTTAAAAGGAAGAATCTGTGAATACAAGTTGCAAGCTCAACCAATGTCAAAATCCCATGCTAAATCAAGTCTAATTCGAAAGTAATAGAACAAATCATGAATCATTGACCAAGGAATAATATATTCATTCAAATTAGTTTACAGCAACTTTGAAATGGAAAGGAAATTCAAATCAGTTAAGTTTCGAAAAGGAAGGAAAAAAATAGTGCAATGCTCAGGTTTTTGGAATGAAACAGTGTCAAGAATCAGTGATGTTCAAAATAGAAAACAGGGAATCACACTCGAATCAAACACTTAAAGGAAGGAACACAGTGAATACAAGCAGTTTTAAAGGAAAGGAATTGGAAATCGATTTTACAGGTTAACAGGAAATGAACTATTTAACTAGTGTATCAGTCCCATTCAAAACAGTCTTATTCCCAGGAGTTAAGGAAAACAAACTCAGTTCAAAAATAGGAAGAAATCAAATATCAGTTAACAGAAATTTGAATCCAACTCAATTGTCAAAAACCCCATTCTTAACTCAAAAACCAAATTGATTTGAAATATTTCATTCACATATACTAACAATCATGTGGGGATATTAAACAGTGAGAAAACATTACAAAACAACTGGGAATTAAAGTTTAGGAAATAGAAAAACCATGTATCAGACAAATGGTATCAGTTAACATGCCAATTGACCCAATTCGAACCATCCTTCCACATTAAACCGAATCCAATCATGTAAATTAATCTAATATAGTTTATACATTATAATTAGGATCAATTTAACAATTTAAAACCACTAAATAATCATTTACAATGAAATAAACACAGAACCACAAACTGACACACTGAACCGCACAGTACATAACACGTGCACACATAATTACGTGTCCGACACGACACGAGGGTTCGTGCCACTTGACACACATGGTGTCAGTGGTTGCCCCATGGTCTTTGTCAAAAATCAAGTGTTAAAGTGGCGTGTGCACTGCACAGCAAGCCCCGAGTAGCAGGGCACGCACAGTGCCGCACGCGCGCACATGCACCCGCATGTTCCCGTGTCCCCCGTGGCCCGACATGACACGAAAACCACATCAAGACACTCGAAACCTATAAGCAAGACCAAAACCCTAATTTATATTCAAAAACATTTCTAAAACTCAATCGAAATGTCATTTGGGGCATTTCGTCGAACACATGCACCATGTCACTGATACGTGTCCAAATAAGACATGAATTGGACACAAAACTTAGGGTTAGCTATTACTATAGCTAGGTTAGGGCTAAGGCATCCTAGTAATGATTTTTAACAGAATCTAAATACAATAGAAGGAGATATACCTATAGGTGAACAATGGTTCAAAATCTCCAAATGGGAAGAGCTCCACAAACTACCAAACTTCCTCAAATTGTGTGTTCCCTGAAAATACTCATCAATAACAGCAAGAATACTAACATTAGGTCCTAATGCAATTTGTTTGAAGGAATTTGGAGAAGAAATAGATTTTCTAAGGATTTACAAAGATGGGGACTCACCTCTTCCAAATGGCAAAGTTTCCTAAAGAGGCAACCCTAATTTTAAGAGGATATAAATAGGGGGGTCTGACCATAGTGGCTGGTCAGATTTTTTAGGGTTAGGGCTTGGTTCAATGGGTGTGGGCTATGGGCCATTAAGCCTATTAGTCATAAAATGACTTGTGACTTCACAAGTCATTCCTTAATCAAACTAGCTCCTATTTTCCCCAAATTAATTCCAATGAGTCAAACCTCACTAACTTAAGTCAACCTAGGTTTTCATATCCTAACCACTTAGTCATGACCTAGGTTGGCCACAAGGTTAGTCTCCAAAGTCAACATAAGTCAAGTCAACTAAAACACCAAAATCAATTATACTAAAAATCTCTAAAAATCACATTAATTCCAATAAATCTAAATAATACATAATAATTCCAAATAATTCTCAAAATTTTAAAAAAGACCAAAATACCCTCATTTGGAAAACTGGGTGTTAAAATCCTACCCACCTTAGAAAAATTTTATCCTCGAAATTAAGATGATCGTACCCCTTCTAGGTCAAACACAACAATCATGGTCAAAAGAGAACTTATCTAAATCATGCATTTAGAAGGATAACATATAGGATTTTGGTAAGTGGTATCAGTCTGAGGTCTCATCTAGCCATTCTAGTCAATTAGATCAAGAGCAATCATAAGGTATCAAAACATACAACAATATGGTAGGGTGCATCAATTATCAAAGACTGGCTAAGATATAGGTCAAAGACTCACCTCCAACTAGGTCTAGTGGCTGGAACTCCCTTCCGAAGGCGGAGTCCTGGCTGGGATAAGTGCAGCAGGACAGTCTCGCAGCCTGTGTGCAGCTGACCCACATAACAGGCACACTCCTCTTCTCTTCCTACAGATGTCCCACACATGTCCAGGCTTCTTACAGAAGGTGCAGGTAGGCACCCTCTTAGCTGGCCTCTGCTGAACAGGAGTCTGGACTGGGTTAGCTGGTGTAGGCTGATAGTCTGGGTGCTCACGGGGCTCTGGGTATACACTGCTCCTCGGCCTCTTAGAACTAGGCTCCCCTCCTGAATGTACCAAATCCCACAGCAGTTGGATTCCATGACCCTGCTCCTTCAGGATCTCAGCCTGAACTCTCTATGTCTCCAACACATCCCGGAGAAGTCTGGATATCTGAGCTCCGTCAGGAAACAAACCTGTCGAGGGTATGGTATGGGGTACTGCTCCTGGAGGTAGAGGAGGAGATGGGGAAGAACTCTTGGTCTCAGATGAGACTGCCACTCTCTCCTGAGTAACAGGTGGTGGAGGGAAATTTTCTGGTAAGGATGCTAACACCTCCTCGATGGCAGGAGGTGCCACTACCCTTGGGTCAGCCTGAGGGGTTACTACCTCCTGAGCAATAGGAGGTGGAAGCACACTATCAGTAGCTGCAGCTGCTCTCAGGCGACAGGCTCGGGTCATGGGTGCCATACTGGAAGGGATAAAGAAAACACAATAATCATTAAGGCTGTACAGCAGTCTCCCATTCTATCTGTAAAACTGGTAATTATCAACAACCAATTAAAATATAAAAGTGGTACTAATAAAAAATCAAATCAAAAGTTTAAGGGACGAAGTCAATAGCATTGAAATCCAATCACGATACATGTATAGAGAGGTAAGGATTAATTTGCATCTACATATACTATAATATGCATACAGAACTATATATATCCTATGTGAACATAACATAGAGATGAAGGGTTAGGTTTTCATGGCAGTTGTAAATATTAGTGTAGAGTGTTAAGTGTACATGGCTTAAGACTTGAAATGAAGGGTTCAATCATTCAGTTAGCTCAACATTACATATTAGATCTAAAATTGAACTACACATATTGAAAATAATAATAAAAATGTTAACATGTATTCAGTCTTCAAAATTTGGGAAAAATTCGAACATCAAAACCAACTCAATGTTTACCACAACCACAACCTAACATGTAAGAGTATGAACCTAACATTATATACCTGCACACAACCATGTTACAGCTCAAAACATTATAATTTAAAACTGTAATTTGAACTAAACACTTAGAATCCAAGGTTAAGGGTTTACTATGCACACAGTCTCAGATTTGATAATTCACCACAAAACTCAACCAATTTCTTTAAAAAATGAAACCCAGTATATAACATACATGTGTAGTGATGTAAGCAAAATTAATAACATAAAATTTAAATTTAAATTACAAATTTAATATGGAGAAACAGAGAACTAGTCACTGATACTGCACTATATTAGAATACTAGGATTTTGAGAACTTAACATCAATCATATTAACATGCATTTAAATAGGTTGGTAAACAAGTATAGTATGCATACGTGTCAGGCAAGTATCTGTGTCCACTATATATATATTAGGGTAATACAAGAATCAATGGCAAGAAGAAAATAATAATAAAATCTGTTCTGCCTATCTGTTTAAAAGAAGGAACTATTTTGAAACCAGAGTTACAATATCAAATCTAAGTCAAAGTCTAGCAAAATCATTGATTCATTGTATTAGGAAGAAATTTATAGCAAAAGTTACACAAGGTTCATAATAACAGCTAAGCTACTCCTACTCATACTCCTACTCCTAAGTTAAATGATGATGGAAACAATTTATAATAACTGGAATGAAGATAGAGACGATATATTTAAGAACCTTTCCAAGATACAATCTGAGAGTTATATGCGTCTGTCCAAAATCATGATACTCAGAATCCTCGCCACGCTAGTAAGCAAGGCTGCGATAAACGGTAGAGTCTATAACAGGGGCATGCACCTCTATAATCATGTCGTCTGGAATTCTCGCTATACCGACTAGTATAGCTGCGAGAAATTCCAAATCTCATAACCAAGATACGTACATCCGAAGTCGGTCTCTATGTTTTTGCCACCCCAGCTAATATGGCTGCGATAAACTCTAGGTTCCATAACCAAGTAGACGTTTATTATCCCCGTTATTCCGTCAACATATGTTATCAGAAGGTACCGTAACTCAGGCCATAAAATTCATCTCGATGGGAAAATCAAAATCAACAACGATTCATCAAAATCCAATTCAATAATCAAGGAGTGAGAGCAAACAAAATAAGGGGAAGGATTTCAAATTGAAGTTTAAATAAGATTTTCAAGGGTCATCACAGGAATCTCTCAAGGAATTCTAACTGTGATTGAGTACCCTCAAAGCATATCCTAATCCTACTGCAGGCTGTAGTAATACTCTAGTTCGAATACCACTATATAACTCGACCTGTATGGGCCACCACTAAAAACGTGTCACGACCCGCACCCTAGAATAAGGGCACGTGTCGTGGGTACGTCCAGCCTACGCCACAGTGTCGGCGGTAGAACACTGTCCTAGGTCATAACATCTAACAGATAAGGGTAATATACAGTTATACTCCCCGAATGGGGGTGACATAACAGAATATAACTCAACCACATCTAGGATAGAACAGGAATGAGATAGAAAGATAAAGATAGATAACATCCTGGAATGTAACATCACAGAGATACAAATCCAGAATTCTAAGTGACTAAAATAAATACATATCTCAAAAATATCCCAGAATCTAACTACAGTGATCCAGAAAGTAAATACAACCCTAATCTAGAGAAGTATCATCCACTGCTAGCAGGTCCAAGTCACTAGTGATGTCTAATGCTGCACCAAGAGGGATAGACACCAGAGCCTCATCATTCACTGTAAAATTTTTAACAGGTCCAGTCAGGACAGGAGCGAGTGCAGTACATCTCAACAAAATCATAACTGGTTAGGAAATATAAACATGCTAGAGAGTAAGATACAGGATCTAAAGAAATAATATTATAAAAAGAGAGAGAGACTGTAAGTAAATAGCTACAATATATAGAGAACTATTAGTGCTAGTGATTTAGAGCACAAGATGGTTATGTAGACGGCACGATGTTGTACATGAGTAATCTACAGAGGTTGTACACGAGTAATCTACTAGGTTGAATACATAACCACTTCTACGACCCCGCCCCAATCAGTACACAAGGATCCAGTTACGTTATGTTATTGTACACGAAGGTCATGTGAATACATGATTATACACGATTTACACGTTTCGTACATGAATGTAATAAATATAAAGAGTACACGATGTTTCCGATAAAGTACACGAACACGAATACCCGATGTATCTGCTAAGGGGGATAACATCGCACAACCAGATCCATATAGTACTAATCCGTGTTTCAAATGTGTCAGCATTATGTAAGGTAATCTAAAGTAGGAATATAATCCTAAACAAGATATGAAAAGATCAGAGAATGTACTCTCCTGTATTCTGAGAATCTGGAGAATATATACTGTCCGAGGAGTGGCATCTGGCTCCTATTAGAATAGCACAAGTCACAACAAGTCCAGAATGGTAATAAGATGCACTACAATGCATTCTACATGAATCTAGGTCAAATTCAACTCTTGGTCAACTCTGGAAGTCAAACTAGGTCAATTATGGTCAAACTAAGTCAAACTAGTCTATACTAGTCTAACTAGTCCATTCTAGGTCTAATAAGACTAAACAAGTCTAAACTAGACTCACTAGCTAAGCAAACACCACATAGGCCATAGGTTAATAAGCTATACCATGGGGCAATAGGCAAACCATGCTAAATCAACCCTCAAAACATTTATATACCACACACATATATATCTAATATATGATAAACATAGATATCATAATATACTCTAATATAAGATTACACATATATCTATTTAGATAGGCTAATAGGATAACATGGCATATAAGCTAATAGGAAAAACACATATTGATGTGCTATACAAAATAACTTAGAATTGATCCTATAGGCTATGTAAACCATACAACATAATATGTTATACCTACAAATATACATATGTATATGGAGAGGGGGACACTCAAGTACATGTGCATATGTGTATGTGTGTGTGTGCTAATGTAGAGTGTTTAAGGACATGTGTGTGTGTGTGATGAGAGACACTAGAAAACAGTGAGTGATAGAAAAAGGAAACAGTATAGGCTATCATAGGGAATCAGTGAATGCAACATAGGCAAATCAGTGTACACATTTGAAACAGACATTCATTTCAGTGCAAGAAGGACATGCAACCAATCCTCAATTGGATTTCAATCATTCACCCAACCAATGCAAACAGGAAAACCTGGAAACAGTGCACAGTAAACAGTGTAGTGAGATACTTGTGTGTGTGTGTGTGAGGGACATGTGAGTGTGTGTTAGCATGAGGGCTTGTGTGTGTGAAATTACAAGAGGCATGTGTGTGTGTGTAGAGAGTTTGTTCTCAGTTATTAGGACATTGCATTCTCAGTTATTCATTCAACTATCAGAGATATTATATACATATATATATAGTAGTAGGGTGTTCCTGTGTGTATAATGTGGTGAAACCTGTGTGTTAGTGGTAGGAATGTGTGTACATGAGTATTGGAGAAGTATCAATGTGTGTGGGTATGTTTGTGTATAGTGTAGGCAGTTAAGTTCTTCAGGATATCAAAACAGTAGAAGGATTTATATGTAATTAAGTTCTCAGATTCATATACCTAACAATTCAGTTATCTAAAACCCCAAACTCAGGCCATCAACTCTGTTCTCTGGTTCATACATGAAGGGTGTTCAGCCATAAAACCCATACATTCAAACTTGCTAATTGAAACATTCAAATAGGAATTAAAATCCCAAACTCAAACATTCAAATAGGAAAGGAATTGATCCATTAATATACAGTTCAGTTTAAAAGGAAGAATCTGTGAATACAAGTCGCAAGCTCAACCAATGTCAAAATCCTATGCTAAATCAAGTCTAATTCGAAAGTAATAGAACAAATCATGAATCATTGACCAAGGAATAATATATTCATTCAAATTAGTTTACAGCAACTTTGAAATGGAAAGGAAAATCAAATCAGTTAAGTTCTGAAAAGGAAAGAAAAAAACAGTACAATGCTCAGGTTTTTGGAATGAAACAGTGTCAAGAATCAGTGATGTTCAAAATAGAAAACAGGGAATCACACTCGAATCAAACAGTTAAAGGAAGGAACACAGTGAATACAAGCAGTTTTAAAGGAAAGGAATTGGAAATCGATTTTACAGGTTAACAGGAAAATAAACTATTTAACTAGTGTATCAGTCCCATTCAAAACAGTCTCATTCCCAGGAGTTAAGGAAAACAAACTGTTTGCCATAAAATATAAAAGCACAGAACAATTATCGGAGGACCGGACTTTTACTTCACGTTACAAACTCGCTTGTACAAAAAAAGCCTAGGGACGAAAACCTAGGTACAGCAATCTAAGTACAATTGTTTATTTAGATTCTGGGGAATGACAATAGAGGTTCGGGAAAGCGACGGCAGCTCTGCCTTACTCCTTGGACGATCGGTATGCAGCCTTGGCTCCAGAAGATTGTTTGGCGTTGGAAGAAATGCTCTCTTTGCTCTCTTTGCTTCTCCTCTCCAACCATTCTGGTGCTCTCCCTCTCTGTATGTGCACTCTTTTATGTATCTCTCTGCCTGTGTGTCTCCTTTTTTCGTAGGGGAATGGCACCCTACTATTTATAGGAATGAGATATGATCATTAGGGTTGCAAATGATTACTTCTTGGAGATGGCGGTGGCCTATGGATTGGTCAATCTAGGCCATTCATTTTGATTGTGACGAATCCGGACCATTAAGTATAGATTACACCAAATCTCATCAGCAATTAATACTGATTGGAATAAATCTTCCTCATAATGATCTTCTGATGTCTGCAAATAAATTTGATTTATTCTCCTGCCACGTGTCCTAGATTATTAAGATTTGACCCAATCTCTAATTACAATAAATCTGGGAGATTGATCGGCTTAGAACACGTGTCCTAGGAGCCACTGAGGGGATCTGAACCGCATGACGATTGAGCCGCATATGATTGTGGGCCGCATAAGGTTAGGGCCACGTGTCATGGCTGCTCGGGTAGTGGCTTTCCCCCCTTCGAACCCCTGAACCGTATGGAGATGATCATTGCGAGCCGAATATGGATGCATCCTCCTAGGCCGTATGGAAATGGTCCTCTTGAACCGCATGGGAAGGCCTCTGCTTGATCCGTATGAGGCTGTCTCGGCCTGAGCCGCATGGAGCGGCTTTATTCTGAACCGCATGGGAAGTCTTCGCTCGAGCAGCATATGATCGTCCACGTGATCAAGGCCATGTGGCATTTTATGGATATCGGGGGACTTGTGTCAGAGATCTTTTTCTCTTCCCTAGGGGGCTGTCATTATGACAGGGTCATAATTACTTCTTTTGTATCAGTGCGGTCACTTTTCAGAATTGTCAGCCGTCACAGTAATTAATGCAGCATGGGTCGAAGGGGAGCGCTGTTACGCCACGTGTCTTCTGAGCCGTATGAAATATTTCAGACCGCATAGTTCCTGAGCCGCATAGTCCTTCTGTGCCGCATAGACTGTTTGAGCCGCATAGGGTTGCCTGGCCGCATGGGTCATTTTCCATGCTTCTACAAGACCCCCTTCAAAGTTTTTAATTTGCAAAATTGAAATACTTTGAATAAGAAGCATGGTCGTATTTTTCTGGCCGCATATGCCGCCCTTGTCGCATGAGTATTTAAGCCGCATAGATAGGTGAGTCGCATGAATTGACTTAGCCGCACAGATAGTTCAGCCGTATAGAACTTTCGGCCACATCATCGTGGCCACGTATGGCAATCCTTTGCATTAAATGTTGTTTGATTTGCTGTCAGCTTTAGAGGCCACTTTTTGGTGCGGGATCCGAGAAGCTTGGCCTCCATTTTCGGCGGCTCATTTTGATAACCGAAGAGTCGGTCTGCGTGTATGCACGGGGATCGAAATGCTTCACTTTTGTTTATAAATATGGATGAGTATGCTCGGGGGAGTTCTTTACTTTCTCCTTCGTCCTACTATTGCTATCTTGTCTTTCTTTCCTTATTTCTCTTCTCCGATCATTGGCCATGGCCCCCAAATCCTCTAAGGTTGCTTCTGCCGCCGCGAAGGGCAAGAAGGCGGCTTCTTCGTCAGCTGTTGTGCCCGCAGTTCACCCTGATGTCCGTCCTGCCCTTAATGGTAAGGATTGTATTTGGATTATTTCTGAATCCTAAGCATTTATGGCTCTGCTGCATATTTATGCACAAGCCTTCACCCAAGTTCGAGCATGATAGAGCCGTATATGCTACGTTACCCTTTCATATCCGAGCCGCATAGACGATGCCTCATATTTGGACCGTATAAGAAGGATTTGAGTTTCTGGATATAAATCGCATGGGGTCTCCCTTGAACGGAATCGCATAAGCTTTTGACAGACTGATCCGTATAGCATGTTGCCTGAACTTTTCGGTTTAGAACCGCATATGTCCCATTGATCCGCATGAGCCATTGAACCAATATTATTTGGAATTTCCGATTGCCTTGGGCCGCATGAGGCCGTGTTGGCCGGGCCTCATAAACTCTCTTGGGGCTGTGTCATCTGGAACTCAATCGACTTTGAGCCGCATAGGGCTTCATTTGATCTGAGCCGTATAGGCTCGCAAGAACTGAGCCGCATAGGGCTTCATTTGATCTGAGCCGCATAGGCTCGCAGGAATTTGAGCTTAGTAACCATCTTTTAATCCTGTTTCTCTCGTTTTTTGTCCTTTTTCAGTGAACCTCCCGACCAACCCAGCAGAAGAACTTCTTGTGGGTTCGGCTCAGTTCGCCGTGGGCGTACGGCTTGATGACTTAATCCGTCGTATAGTGGATCAGCTTTCCGCTAATGAACCTAGGGAGAGAGTGGCTGCCATTAATAACCAACCTTTCCACTTTCTTTGTTCCATGATGAATTCGAAGAAGCTGGATGGAGAATATCTGAAACCGGTTTTTCTTTTTGGGGATGCCTTTTCCATAAAGAACTCTCGATTGTTGGATGTTTCGGAGCACTGGGATTTTTCTGTAGACGGAGTAGAGATCCATATCCCCGAGATGGAGCGGCAATATCCTCTCTCATGGTTTAACATGGTACCGTTGGACAGGACAATGGTGGGCTCCCTGACTCCCACCCAACCGAGAATGTTTGTGAGCAACATCCACTACAACAGGCGCACGGGTTTAGTATGTACGGGCAAGGAATCAGTGAGTTGGACTGTGATGGGGCTGTTCCCTGGCACTTTTGTAAACATGTCTGGCCCTAATTTTACTTTCACTCTAACTGATACCTTTCTGAATCAGCTCACTCGCAAGGGGTCTTATCCCGTGAGCAGGTTGTCGCTGCTGAACTGGATCAACCCCATTCCCACATGGGCTAATCTTACCTCATGGATCTTGAGGAAGTATGAGGAATGCCTTCGGGAAATTGACCTCTACTACGCCGTCAGGGGTACCTGCTACGGGTTGCCCATTAACAAGCCTTTGTTTATGGCTCTTTTGGAGCTGTATAATCGACATACAGGGACTTTCTTTGCCCCCGGAGGAGAGCTGGGGCTTGCTCTCCATGAGATGCATGCTGTTTCTAGACTGCCATGGGGAGGTGAAGCTTTTGAAGCATATACACCGACGAACAAAGAATTCGAAGACCTGGATCGACGATTTCCTGGTTTCGTCTCCGTGTACCAAGAACTGTTGTGCCATCATAGCGCCTGCCACCAGATGGCTATCAAGAAAGAAAATAGCTCAGAAGGGAATGCCTCTCACACTACGGCCTGGTTTCGTATCTTTTTAAGTTGCGTCCCTCCGGCCGAGTTTCGTCTCGAAGTCCTCAAACCCTGGAGGAGGTGAAGGACATGATGTTGAAGGTCAAAAGGTCGAGGCCTACCCGTGATCGGTTTGGGAGTCGTACTGACTCCCTCAGTTACTACCACTATAGTACCCGGGAGATGTCCGATAAGGCGATCTTAGCTGGGTTCTTGATGGTGTGGCTATGCAATTACGTAGTCTCGGGCGGCGCGGGTTCTATGGAAAGGATCAGCCGCAATTTCATTCTTCCTACTGCAAAATTGGTCTTCAAGGTAAGACTGGCGCTCCTCCCGGCCATGGTGTGTAGCACACACCACGGCCTTCGCGCCTTTTCATCCAAAGTCATTGCTCGTGATGCGACGATGGACTTTGAACGGATAGAACTACCATACCACTACCTCATGGGGTGGTTATTAATGCACTACCGGTCGTTGATGAGGCCAGGAACCGAAGAAGATGTTACCACCGACGACGCCTTTATTTTTCAAAGCCGTCATCAGCCTTGGGAACACGATACTATGTCAGCCTGCCGGAGGGCGTTGGCGAGGGTTGAGGGGCCCAAGTTTTTTGTCTCTCTTCCTCAATTTACCCCCAGGGAAGTGAAGGGAGTACATGTCGATGACGTTGATCCTCCCCAACTTTTATCTGAGAAGATGCTTCTTTGGTTATGCAACATCCGCCCTGCGCACCTGATGTACCGTTACCGGAATAAAGTATACCTGGAGCCTTATCTGCCTAGTAGATTTTCCCGTCAATTTGGGTATAGTCAATTTTTTCTGGATCGTCCTAGCGTTTGCTTGAGCTTTGAGGGCAGTGTACTCGATGGCGTCCGGGCTTGGCATTATTATAATACGGTCCATACCCGGGCCAGCTTCTCAGTCCCCGATGCCAAGATGGCAAGGGATATTTTGTATATAGTGGCCCTTTATCATGTTGCAGCGAGCAAGCCTCCTGTCGATTTTGATATAAATACTAGCTTCATCGCTGGCACCGATTTGGCTGAGAAGCCAGAGGGGTCCAAGAAGAGGAAGAGGGGGGCGAACAGGGTTCCTGTGCCAGACTCAGAGTCCACTAGGGCAGATGAGGAGGATGACGAACAAGACGCCGATGACTCATCGCATTCTTCGGAAGAGAAAGTTGGGAATCAACCCCCTATCATGTCGGATGAAAGGGCTGCGGGTCAACCGTCTACTTGGTCTGACGAGGTGGTGGAGGATCAACCATCTGCGGTACCTGGCCCTTCGCGTTAACGAAGCAGGAGCGTGACTACCGCTGATGACCGAACCTATTCCATGAAGCACGCTGCGGTAAGACGTCGCAGGCTATTTGTTGATGATGTGGACGTTGTTCCTGAGGTGATTTGGGCTTCAGCTGTTTCCTTTTTTCTTCTTCTATGTTATGGCATAATTATTTGTTTTTTTTGCTCTTTATAGGCGTCGGATGAGCTCGCTCCTCAGGACCCGATTACCGAGGCTGACCCGGTCCTGTCTCATTTAGTCAGTGATGTGTGCACCACTATCATTGCTGCTGGGGTGCTTCCGGTTGTGGTCAAAGATTCCCACCTTGCTGGGACCTCAACCCAGGAGGATGGGGGCTTTATCGCGCCCGTCCCTGAGACATCTGAACCCCAATATGATGACTTTGTGGGTAGAGAAACTATGCCGGCTGTGAACGAGCCGTCGCCTCCACGCTCTTTCCCTGGTAATACAAATCAAACCATAGCTCGTGAATAAGCCTATGTATTCCGTCATCTTATCTTTCAGATTATGTCGACTAATGGTTGCTTTGGATGTTCAGGTCCCAACCCTTCATTGCCAGTGATGGATATTGCTGGATCGAACCCTACCGGAGAGGGTCTGACGGAACCTCCCTGTATCGAGGGACCTTCGTCTGGGTCGAGCTCGGGGTCCCAGATAGCAGTGCAGCTGGGATAAGGGACGATGCTCCCTGTGTCCTCCTCGGTGAATGTAGTTTCGGGGGTCAACCTTTCCTCCCTGTCGAGCATCCAGGCTCTTCGGGCGGCAGAAGTGGAGTTAGCCGCCATTCAAGCATCTTTTCGTACGGAATTTGCTTCCTTGGTGGCGTGTGCAGTAACTTCTGAAGCTGCTCCTTCGGTACTGTCTGCCACTCTCCCTCTGACGCCGTCCTCTACAGAGGTTTTGGATGACGCGTTACAGGACGTGGTTGCCAGTTTCCATCGCCACCTGAAGAGGGGGATCGAGGCAGCAGTGGAAAGGGGGACTCCCTTTACTCTGGCCCATCGATGTGCCGGCAGCCAGATTAATATCCTTAAGACACTCCCTGGCGGAGGGGAACTGGCTGTGCTTCTGGCCCAGTTTTGCTTGTTGCAACAGACTGATTTACCCGCGGTCATAAATGAAGAGCGCAACTTCCTCATTACCGCGGTGGAGAAGGTGATGGCTGCCCAGGAATCGCTCAAGCCGGCTATATTGAAGGACCGTCGGGATTTGACCCGGTTGCACGATCAGTGGAGCCGTCAGGCTGACGATTGTGCGGCTCGGGAAGCGGCTGCCTCTCGCGGGGTAACTGACACCCGGGAACAAATCCTCGAACTCCAGAGAAAGCTGGCCTTCTTGGAGTCCGAGCTGGAAGCTGCTTGTACTGAAAAAGGAATTGCCATCCAGGAAGCTAACAAGCTTAGCAGGGCCTCTGCCAATCTAGAACTTGCCCTGAAGAAGATAGAGACCAACTGGCAGGCATATATGTATCTGAATGATGCGGAGCAACTATCCCAAGAGGCCGAACGTCGAGCTAAATAGAGGCTTGAGCGGGGGACTGTCTTGGTGAGAGACCGGCTCCTAGAATTGTGTAATGCTGAGCTGTAGTCGGCCTTTTCTTCTTGTTTTGTTTCTGTTTTCTTTCTTTCTGAAAGGGACGTGATCCCGAAATATGTAATACTTTTTTCTTCTTTCAAATAAAGAGTACTTTCCCTTCTACCCTTGATTTACGTTTGTTTGTTGTACCTGCGATATTGCGGTGATGTTCTCCCCGCATAGGGGATATATTTGTGCACCTGTTACCCATGGCATACCTTGGTTTTAGGTACAGATAACAAGTTTTGGTCAGGATACCTGAAGCACCCATGGCAAAGTGGTCATGGGTGCTCTTGGTATTGGAAAAAGGAATACCGTAGAGCAGCTGGGCTCCTGGGGCTTGATGAGATGGTCGATTTGTGCTAAGAAACTTAGCTGAGGATATTTGTGGGCCTATTATCCTTGGCGTACCCTGGTTTAGGATACGAATAATAAGATGAAGGGGAACCGATATACTTGCTCAGAGGTAATGAGGACATGGCAAGTAGGAAATTTTTTCTAAACGTAGAGTCTTTCTACTCAGTGGTAATGAGGACATGGCAGGAGTGAACTCGACGGAGGATATTGGTGGTCAACAGAGGACATTTGTGGTCAACAGAGGACATTTGTGGTTAACAGAGGACATTTGTGGTCAACAGAGGACATTTATGGTCAACAGAGGACATTTGTGGACCTATTACCCTTGGCGTACTCCGGTTGTGGGTACAGATAATAGGTCGAAAGGGGATCATCATACTTTCTCAGAGGTAATGAGGACATGGCAAGTATGAAGGTTTCTTCGACGGAGCCTTCCCATTTAGAGGTAATGAGGACATGACAGGAGTGGGCTCAATAAAGGAGAGTACATAGAACAACTCAGAGGTAATGAGGACATGAAAGTTCTATGTAAGGGGTGATTTGTTTTTGGCGGAAGTGGAACGACTCAGAGGTAATGAGGACATGGCCGTTTTGGAAATTTGTGGATCGATTACCCTTTTTGTGCACTGGGAGTGCGGGTATTAGATCATGAGGGAGGATCTCCTTCAAGAAGAAAGTTCAGAGGTATGATCATACATGACTTGCTACCTGAAAGAGTGACCGAGATGTGAGTTCAGAGGTACCAGCGGGTACATAACTCGAGAATCTGGAGAATAGTGAGCGTGAATTCAGCGGTACCAGCGGGTACATGATTCGAAAATCTGGAAAACTATGAGGGTGAGTTCAGTGGTACCAGCGGGTACGTGACTCAATAATCTGGAGAATGTTGTTTAGACATAATATTTCTTCAGGAACTTGCTGTTGACGGGCAACATGAGCAAGTCTCTATTTTGCTTAGCGAGGCGGTAAGCACCGTTGGAGAACACAGCCTCGATGACAAATGGACCTTCCCATTTTGGCTGGAACTTGCCGGCGGTCTTGTGAGTCATGACCATTAGCCTTCGGACTGCCAGAACAAGATCGCCTACTTGGAATGTTCTGATTTTGACCTTCTTGTTGAAGGCTCCTGAGATGCGTGCTTGGTATAGCTCAATTTGCTGAGCTAGGAGGCGCTTTTCATCTAAGGCCTCCAACTCTTGTAGTCGTCGTCGGTAGTTGTCATCCATCGTCAATTGATAAGTGAGGGCGACGCAGAGTGAGGGTATTTGAGTCTCTAATGGGAGAACTGCCTCACTCCCGTATACTAGAGAGAATGGTGTGTTCCCGGTAGCTGTTCGGACTGTAGTACGGTACGCCCATAAACACTTGCCGAGCTTCTCGTTCCAGTCGCGTTTGTTGGAGGAGACAAACTTCTTGAGGAGTTTGATGATTGTTTTATTGAATGCCTCTGCCAATCCGTTCGCTGCCGGGTTGTACGGTGTCGAAGCAATATTCTGAATACGGTGCTTATCGTAAAATCGATAGAAAGCGTGGCTTGCAAACTACGGACCATTATCATGGATGATCCTTCGGGGCAGTCCAAAGCGGTAGATGACGTGATGCTTAAGGAAGTTGATCACGTTTGAAGTCTTGACTTCTGCTAGTGGGAAAGCTTCCGTCTATTTGGAGAAGTAATCAGTAATCGTAAGTATGAAGCGATGTCCTCGGGAGGAAGGTGGGGTGATTGGACCAACGATATCAATTCCCCATGCTTCGAATGGCCAGGACGCCACTGTCGGATGTAGAAATTCGGATGGTTGGTGAATGAAGTCCGCGTGGACTTGGCAGGCTTTGTATTTTCTAGCATAATCTATCGCATCTGCCACCATCGTGGGCCAATAGTAGCCCATTCGGCGAAGACGGTCTTGCAATTTAGGACCGGGCTGGTGGGCCCCACAGACACCGTTATGAGCTTCTCATACGGCTTCTTTGGCTTCTGCGTTTGACAAACACCGAAGCAGTAATCCGTCGTAGGAGCGGCGATACAACATTTTCGTCTCTGTATCGTAGAAGAATCTGAGAGAACATCGTCTGATGGAAGTGGCTTCCTTTGGGTTCTCGGGCAGGATGTCGTAGACGACGAAGTCGATGAATGGTTGTCTCCAGTCTGGGGCATCATCGATCGTCTGGGCGAAATAACTCGCCATGAATTGCACATTGTTCTTGGGACAGACAAGTTCGTGGCCTATCACATCCACTGATTGGCGATCATAGTTCGGAACTGCTAGGGAAGCGGCAAGACCAGCTAGGACATCAGCTTCGATATTTCGGAGTCTGGGGAGATGTTCGATGAAGAACCCCTTGAACGACGAGATGATGTCAATCGCTATTTGGTGATAAGGGATCATGTCTTCGTGGCGGACCTCGTATGAGCCCCGGATCTGATTGACGATTAGTTGGGAATCGTCGTATGCTTCAAGGTATTCTACCTCTAGCTCTCTTACAAGTTGGAGGCCAATGACCAGAGCGTTGTACTCGGCCACATTGTTATAGCAGGGTTCTGTGAGGGAATAAGCGTGGTTAATCACCAATCCGGAAGGGGAGACCAGCACTACCCCGACTCCGACGATGATGTTGCCTTTAGGTCCGGTCCTCGAAGCACCATCGAAGAACATTCGCCATATATCATCGTGAGAGGTTGCATGCAAGTCGGCGACCTCATCTGGGATCTCTTCATATATTCTGGAGGACTCCGAGCCTGGGTGGGCTGCTAAGAAGTCTGCCAGGGCTTGACCTTTGACTGCCTTTTGTGGGACGAAGATCATATGATAAGGGGACAGCAATATTGCCCATGTAGCGAGGCGAGAGCTGAGTGCCCCTGAGAGGGTTGACTCGTGAGATCACATATATCGTTTGTCCGGTGACATAGTGTCGCGTTTTCTGAATGGCGAACACCAGGGCAAGGCATTCCTTCTCCACAGTGGTGTATCGGTGCTCTGGCCCAATCATCATTCGGCTGAGGTAATATATGGCTTGCTCATGGTCTGCATCATTGTTTTGTGCCAGCAGAGCCCGGAGGGAATGTTCCATTGCTCGTACATAGAGCAGGAATGGTTTTCCAGAAACCGGGGCCACCAGGACTGGAGGGTTCGACAAATATTCTTTGATGTTGTCGAAGGCGCGCTAGCATTCTTCATCCCATACGAATGAGACGCCTTTCTTCATGAGATGGGTGAATGGTCGACATCGTCCGGAGTGGTTGGAAATGAACCTCCTGATGTAAGCTAGCCTCCTTTGAAGGCCTCTGAGTTCGCGAAGATTTCTCGGAGGACCCATCTCTATGATTGCTTTCGTCTTCTCAGGGTCTACATGGATACCCTGTGCAGTGATGATGAAGCCCAAGAACTTTCCGCTGGATACACCCAAAAAGGACTTCGTAGGGTTCATTTTTAAATTGTGCGCTCGTATTAGGTCGAATACCGTCCTTAGATCCTGCAGATGGTCTCCCTTGCAGCGACTCTTAACGGCGATGTCGTCAATATAGCACTCCACTGTCTTGCGTAAGTGGTCTCTGAAGATGATGCTCATGGCTCTTTGATATGTGGCGCCGGTATTCTTCAAACCGAAAGGCATGGCTGTGTAGCAGTATGTGCCAATTGGTGTTCGGAATGATGTATGCTTTTCGTCGTCAGGAGATATTTTGATTTGGTTGTACCCCGAGATGCCATCCATGAATGACATACGTTCGAAGCCGCAGGTATTATCGATCATGATGTCTATGATAGGAAGGGGGAATTCATCTTTGGGGCACGCCTCGTTCAGATTGCGGAAGTCGATACAGATTCAAATTTTCCCATTCTTCTTGAGGACGGGCACTATATTGGCGACCCAGTCGGGATGTTGCTCCTCATGAAGGAAGCCACTGGCTATCAGTTTGTTGACTTCGGCTTCGATCGCGTCCATGATGCCTGAGCGAAAGCGTCGCTATTGTTGCTTGACTTGCTTCACATCCGACCGAATATTGAGTTTGTGAAGAGCAATGTCGGGATTTAACCCTGGCATGTCTTCATAGCTCCAGGCGAACACATCAATGTATTCTCTGACAAGTTCTAGCAGCGACTCCCGCTCTTCGTCTGCTAGGCTTTTACTGACGAAAATTGGTTTTGAAGAAGATTCACTGCCAAGGTCAACCTATATGACTTCATCTTCAGTAAGAGGTTCTCTCAGTTCGAACCATTTTTCCCATTGTGCATCCAATTGCTGGGCCCATGGCTCTAGTTCAAGGATCTCGGGGATGTCTTCGTCTTCTTCGTAAGCGTCGACGAATGCCATATTGACTGACAAGACTTGTCTGAACACGTCTCCGATGCTGGTATCCGAGTCAGAAGTTGATGACCCGGTTGAATGTGACTGCCAGTCGCATTCTTCATCTGAACTCTCAGGGGTCGTAGTAGGCGTTACATACCCTAACACGTATCGAGTTTTGCTATAGTAGTCCCGTGGTTTGCCCGCCGGGACTGGCGGCTTCAAAGGTAATCGTCGCCCAGTGCCATAGTTCAAACCTGGCGTCGTCTCCAGATCATACCCATGTTTTTGCATGAGATATTTGGATTGGGGGCTATAAAGATACAGAGGCAGTCTTCCAGCATCTGACCCGAGGTCGGCTTCCTCTATGGTGAAAGGATGCGGGTCGTCCTTCCAGCCGAAGATGATTGGATGGTCCCCTCCCTCGATTATTCGGTAAGCGTCTTCTACTGGAGTAAGCTGGATCGCGGTGTACACATTTGTCACCTGTGTGTGTAGGTGAGTGCCTATACCGTGTTCCATAGCATACATTGTACATAGCTTATTGAGCTCGGTGTAGTTCAAAGATAACCCTTTATTGATGAAGTAAGGTATCTTTTCTAGGGGGATTACATCATCTACGGAGGGAACATCAGTGTGGGCAGCCACATACTTGGCTAGCTCCGGTTCCTCTTCGGCTACCCCTTGTGTAAATGAAGACTGAGGGGACGACCTGGGTAGCTTGATCGTCAGAGGTTCAGCTGATGGAGCAGAGCGTGGAGTTGTTGGCAGACTAGTGACCCCCAGTTTGGTATTTGATGTGGAGCGAGGAGTGGCTGGTTCGCTAGAAGTGTCATACCTTGCATCGGGATGAAGACCCTTCTTGGGAAGGCGTATCGTCAGTGGCCTGTCGGAGGGATTGAGCTTCTCCGTTTAAGGTTGACCGACTCTCGGCAGTCTGATTGTCAGTGGCCCTGTTGTGGGTCTCGCCATTTGGCCGGACCTTGGCAGCCGGATCATCATCTGCTCCTCCTGTGCCGAGAGGCTGATTGCGTCCTTCCGTAGAGTGGCAGTAAGGGGTACGGACCTGCCCGGTTTGCGAGCTTGGAGGTGGATCGTCAGAGGTTCTTCTGATCCTGTAGCTGTCTCGGTATGAGCTTGTATATCTCCTTCATCAAGGTGCCTCTTCGACGTATAGGCATGAGTCTGAGTAGTAGGATTCGACCCCTTTGAAGGGATCGATATCAGCAAATTCTGTCTTCACGAAGCCGTATTTGTCGATATATTTGAAGCACTGGTGTAGCATGGAAGGCACGATCATATAATCATGTATCCATGGGCACCCTAAGAGGATGTTGTATGAAGTGTCTGCATCTATGACGTAGCAGGTGACTTCAGATTGGAGATCGCCAATCTGACACTTTAGACGAATCTTCCCGATTGGGTAGCTCCTGTCCGAATTGAAACCACTGATGGCGGTGCTTGTAGGTGTGAGGCGATGCATTGGGATGCGGAGATGATGTAGCAGACCCTTCGGGATGATGCTTATGGAAGAGCCAGGATCTATGTGCATCCGGTCCACCTTCACGTCGTCGATGTATCCAGTATAGTATAGCGGGCGATCGTGCAGATTAGTTTTGATGCACATGTCCTGCGGAGTGAAGACGATGTTGGGCATTGCTCCCGTGTAGGCACTGTCTTGGAGATCTGCAGGCGGGTTAACTTGAGCCAGGTATGCATCAGTATTTTGGAGTGCATCGCTCAAAGCTGCGCGAACATCCTTGGAGAGTCTCAGGAGCTCGTATAATGATAACTTGGCCGGTGTGTTGGCCAACTGCGCTAATATGTCGAAGTTGTAGGGCTTCTCCAGCCCCTTTGATGCCTCTTTTCGGAGGGATTTGTCAAAACGAGTCTCCCTCGGCCTAGGCTTGTCGGTCGTCGAAGGCTGAGCCGGTCCCGGAGCATCAGTTGTAGTGGGTTGATGATTTTTAGCTGGGTTGTCAACCACAGGTTGGGATTGCGCTCCAGACCGCGTGATGACGGCTGTAGCTTCTTCGATATCTGTCGAGATCGTACGGCAGGATCTGACTTTTCCACTTTTTTTCTTGCAGGTAGAAAATGATATGGGCCGAGTCACTTCCGATACCAAATCTGGATGGATCCACATGACCTCCTCTCGTGATGTGGTGAGGGGCACTAGACCAGCAGCCTGATCCCGGGGAGGTGGAAGATTAGCAATCTCCATTGTCGTCGTAGGGATGGGGACCACCCCATCTTGAGTTTCCGTTGGAGGAAAGCTGCCGAATTGTACCGAAACCATATTGGCTGCCATCGTTACCTCTTCAAAATCGATGGCCAAAGCGTTCGAATCAATGAGGTTTTGGATGTACCATTTCAGCTGGTAGCAGTCGTGTGTAGTATGGTGGACATAGCGATGATAATGGCAGTACTTTGGATTCTCCATCTCTGTCGGCCGCGGTTCTCGTCTTGGTGAAGGAAGGTGAATTCTGTCCCCTTGTATGAGCATGTCCAAGATGGGCTTGACGTGACCGTCTTCGAAGGAGTACGTGATCTGCGGCCATTGTTTGTCTGCTGGCTTTGGCTCAGGTTTTTGTGCCGTGTCGGCCACCATAGCCTTCTTGCCCCTGCTGTCTCGATTGTTGGAGGAATTACCCCCATTGTCGTTGTTGGTGTTAGGACGTTTGCCCTTGTTCTCTCCGTCCGAGATGTGCAACCCCAATTGGCGAGCCTTCTTCAATCGTTCTTTCGCGCTTGTGGCGCTGATGATGAACGTCTTCCAATCCTTGAATTGACTTTCGCCCATCCAGAGACTGATCGTTGGAAGCAGTCTCTTTTGGCAAATTTCAATCAAGGAGGAATCCGGATTTTCGGAGGGCAGCTTCATGGCGGTTTGGCGGAACCGCTTAATATAGTTCCTTGTCAGCTCCTTCTCCCCTTGGACGACGTCCATGAGGGTGGACATGGTGACGTCCTGTCCTACTTCGTAGAATCTCTCCAAGAACATGCCCTTGAAGCCAGCGAAGGAGTGGATGCAGTTGTCCGGCAGATTGCGATACTAGTCGAAGGCGACTCCTTCCAATGTCCCGACGAATAATCGTTTGAGAATAGCATCGTCATGGGGCAGATGATCGGTGGTGACCTCGAAGTAAGTGATGTACCGACTTGCTGAGGTCTTGCCATTATAGGGATTGATATTGAACGGCTTATATCTTGTTGGGAATGGCACATCCCTCCATGCAGCGGGATATGGTTGCCGTATTCTGAGGTCTTGAGAATTCTCTCGGGCGTGGAACATGGCTCGGAGCTCTTGGACCTCTCTTCGTACTTCGTCGTCCACGGTGGTAGGGGCCGTTGTTTCCGGAGGATTGTTGCCCGGGTTCGGTGTCGCCGAATTCGATTCCGCATTGACCGTGGGACCCGTGCTGGTCGGGCCAGGCATCCCTCCTTGCAGAGTTGGAAGGGTCACTTTAATCTCGTCTACAGACTTGACCAAAGCAAGCAATATGGCTTCGAGACTGTCGATGCGCTGGCGATCACTGGAACCACCTTGGTTGCTGTCTGTCATGAATACCGTTTTTACATGAGGGGAGATAGACAGAGCGGTAGAGAAAGCACCCTCCGAATCGTACCCCTGTAGTGAGAAGTCATCGGGGTATGTGGGTATGTTCCCTTCTGATTTAGACTCAGAAGGAACAGTACCCCCAGTCTCCGAGTTCGCCTCGTCTTGGGAGTTGTGGATGTCATCGGGGACGTCGAGATTTGCTACATCTAATGGGAGAGTTGTCTCCCTCTGCTCGTCTTCTTGGAACATTGGGTTGCTGTGGAGGCTCGGAGGGGTGCTACCCCCAGCCTCAGCAACCCCCTGCGTTATGGATGACGAATCTCCTACTGTAGCAGATTTCGTCTTAGAGCGAGTACCTTAGAAAACTCCGGTGGTGGGCACCCGCTTAGACGACAGTCTTTTAGTCGCAGTGGTTGAGATTTTCGGGCTGGGAATACTTGTCTTATTCCTCCTTCCATCAGCGGGGACTTTTCGAGCAGAGTTACAAGATACGACGGGAAGTGCCTCGTCTTCTGAAGATGGCTGTCGCAGTCTTTGAAATACGGACTGCCGGCTTTCTTGTGCCGTCGCACTGTTGCAACAGCAGTTGACGATGACTTGAGTGCAGTGGCGTCCGCAAGAGGACTTTTTGTACCCCGATGCGTCTTCTCTTTCCTTGCGTTTGTGGAGGATAGCCTCACGCAATTTAGATGGGTCAGGATCGATCATCTCTGCTTCCGGAATTTTGGAAGATTTTTGCGAACCTCTCTGTCCGTCCGCCGCCGGGGGCTAGACTCGAGTGGTTCTGTACAACTTCCTATCTGAGGCCCGTATAACGGTATGCGGGACGCTCAGATGGTCGGAGGTCAGATCAGCGGATCGAACTCGCCAGGCTCGCGCTGCCTTAGACTTCTTCGCTCTAGTACGTAAGGGCATATAGTAGGAAGAGTCTAAGTGATACTGGAGAGAGTTAGACATGTCTTCTTGGGAGCACAACAGATCAGGACCATAAGAGAGGCGGTCGAAGACGGAGTCGCGTGAAGTAGGCGTCATACGGCTGTCTTCGGTGGTCTGTATGCGGTTGGCAGGCGTAGCCGCATAGGCCTTCTTCATGCGGCTGGAAGTCTCAGCCGCATGATTCTTCTTTATGCGGCTGGATGATCTGGCCGCGTGGATTTTCTTCATACGGCTGGTGGATCCACACTCATAAGCCTCCTACATGTGGTTGGCAAGAGTGTTCGGCTTCTTCTTGGGACGCACAGAGTCACTCTTTTCTCCTGCAAGTCCAGCATCGTAGTGTTTTCCTTTGCCAGACTTGGGAACAGCAAAGTTTTTTATGGCTTGAAGTGGAGCCGCATGAGAATCGCCCTCGCCGTCTTGGGCAGCAGAGAGTATCCCGTCCAGAGCTTGTGGAGGAGCGAATGACTTCGGCCTCCACTCGCAGCAAGCTTTCTTTGTACGGGTTCGCTTCTGGATCGGGCCAGCACTTCCTTCAGATAGCATCTCTTCGAATGCCTGTTGGTCGAAACGGACGACCATCTTCTGTTGCGTGGAACCAAGCTTGGCTGCATCCGACTGTGTCACCAACTCTTCAGCCGTGGAGAAGTTTGTCCCCGGCAGAGTAGCCATCGTATTTGCCATGAAATATAAAAGAACACAACAATTATCGGAGGACCGGACTTTTACTTCACGTTACAAACTCGCTTGTACAAAGAAAGCCTAGGGACGAAAACCTAGGTACAGCAATCTAAGTACAATTGTTTATTTTAGATTCTGGGGGGTGACAATAGAGGTTCGGGAAAGCGACGACAGCTCTGCCTTACTCCTTGGACGATCGGTATGCAGCCTTGGCTCCAGAAGATTGTTCAGAAATGCTCTATTTGCTCTCTCTGCTTCTCCTCTCCAAGTATTCTGGTGCTCTCCCTCTCTGTATGTGCACTCTTTTCTATATCTCTCTGCCTGTGTGTCTCCTTTTTTCGTAGGGGAATGGCACCCTGCTATTTATAGGAATAAGATGTGATCATTAGGGTTACAAATGATTGCTTCTTGGAGATGGCGGCGGCCTGTGGATTGGTCAATCTAGGCAATTCATTTTGATTGTGACGAATCCGGACCATTAAGTATAGATTATACCAAATCTCATCAGCAATTAATACTGACTGGAATAAATCTTCCTCATAATGATCTTCTGATGTCTGCAAATAAATTTGATTTATTCTCCTTCCACGTGTCCCAGATTATTGAGATTTGACCCAATCTCTGATTGCAATAAATCTGGGAGATTGATCGGCTTAGAACACGGGTCCTAGGAACCACTGGGTGATCTGAACCGCATGACGATTGAGCCGCATATGATTGTGGGCCGTATAAGGTTAGGGCTACGTGTCATGGCTGCTCGGGTAGTGGCTTCCCCCCTTCGAACCCTGAACCGCATGGAGATGATCATTGCGAGCCGCATATGGATGCATCCGCCTAGGCCGCATGGAAATGGTCCACTTGAACCGCATGGGAAGGCCTCTGCTTGAGCCGCATGAGGCTGTCTCAGCCTGAGCCGCATGGAGCGGCTTCATTCTGAACCGCATGGGAAGTCTTCGCTCGAGCCGCATATGATCGTCCACGTGATCAAGGCCACGTGGCATTTTATGGATCTCGGGAGATTTGTGTCAGAGCTTTTTTTCTCTTCCCTAGGGGGCTGTCATTATGACAGGGTCATAATTACTTCTTTTGTATAAGAGCTGTCACTTTTTCAGAATTGTCAGCCGTCACAGTAATTAATGCAGCATGGGTCGAAGGGGAGCGCTGTTACGCCACGTGTCTTCTGAGCCGCATGAAATATTTCAGACCGCATAGTTCCTGAGCCGCATAGTCCTTCTGTGCCGCATAGACTGTTTGAGCCGCATGGGGTTCCCTGGCCGCATGGGTCATTTTCCATGCTTCTACACAAACTCAGTTCAAAAATAGGAAGAAATCAAATATCAGTTAACTGAAATTTGAATCCAACTCAATTGTCAAAAACCCCATTCTTAACTCAAAAACCAAATTGAATTGAAATATTTCATTCACATATACTAACAATCATGTGGGGATATTAAACGGTGAGAAAACATTACAAAACAACTGGGAATTAAAGTTTAGGAAATGGAAAAACCATGTATCAGACAAATGGTATCAGTTAACATGCCAATTGACCCAATTCGAACCATCCTTCCACATTAAACCCAATCCAATCATGTAAATTAATCTAATATAGTTTATACATTATAATTAGGATCAATTTAACAATTTAAAACCACTAATTAATCATTTAAAACGAAATAAACACAGAACCACAAACTGACACACTGAACCGCACAGTGCATAACACGTGCACACGCAATTACGTGTCCGACACGACACGAGGGTTCCTGCCACTTGACACACGTGGTGTCAGTGGTCGCCCCAAGGTCTGTGTCAAAAATCAAGTGTTGAAGTGGCGTGTGCATTGCATAGCAAGCCCCGAGTAGCAGGGCACGCACAGTGCCGCGCGCGCGCACACGCACCCGCGTGTTCCCGTGTCCCCCGTGGCCCGACACGACACGAAAACCATATCAAGACACTAGAAACCTATAAGCAAGACCAAAACCCTAATTTCTATTCAAAAACATTTCTAAAACTTAACTGAAATATCTTTTGGGGTATTTCGTCGAACACATGCACCATGTCACTGATACGTGTCTAAATAGGACATGAATTGGACACAAAATTTAGGGTTAGCTATTCCTATAGCTAGGTTAGGGCTAGGGCATCCTAGTAATGATTTTTAACAGAATCTAAATGCAATAGAAGGAGATATACCTATAGGTGAACAATGGTTCAAAATTCCCAAATGGGAAGAGCTCCACAAACCACCAAACTTCCTCAAATTGTGTGTTCCCTAAAAATACTCATCAACAAGAGCAATAATACTAACATTAGGTCCTAATGCAATTTGTTTGAAGGAATTTGGAGAAGAAATGGATTTTCTAACGGCAAGAATACTAACATTAGGTCCTAATGCAATTTGTTTGAAGGAATTTGGAGAAGAAATGGATTTTCTAAGGATTTACAAAGATGGGGACTCACCTCTTCCAAATGGCAAAATTTCCTAAAGAGGCAACCCTACTTTTAAAAGGATATAAATAGGGGGGGCTGACCATAGTGGCTGGTCAGATTTTCTAGGGTTAGGGCTTGGTTCAATGGGTGTGGGCTATGGGCCATTAAGCCTATTAGTCATAAAATGACTTGTGACTTCACAAGTCATTCCTTAATCAAACTAGCTCCTATTTTCCCTAAATTAATTCCAATGAGTCAAACCTCACTAACTTAAGTCAACCTAGGTTTTCATATCCTAACCACTTAGTCATGACCTAGGTTGGCCACTAGGTTAGTCTCCAAAGTCAACATAAGTCAAGTCAACTAAAACACCAAAATCAATTATACTAAAAATCTCTAAAAATCACATTAATTCCAATAAATCTAAATAATACATAATAATTCCAAATAATTCCCAAAATTTTAAAAAAGACCAAAATACCCTCATTTGGAAAACTGGGTGTTACACCTATTAAGTCGTATCCACGACCATGTACCTAGTTCTACTAACTGTGAAGTCTCCTAATATGCCTCTATTAGCAGTTAGGCCTAACGCATGCGCATGGGTGATCAACCAATATACAAGTACGTGCGAAAAGTCACAAACACCCACTGGAGAAATTACTAGGTCCTCAGAGGGACGTAACTAGATATAGGAAGAACAAGCCATATAAATTGAATATAAAATATATCATAAGTCATAAAAAGTAAAGTATTCCAACCATAACATAGTTTAATATCCCATCATCGAACAATGGACTATCCCTATAACCAAACAAGGACAAGGGTTAGCCTACTATTTCGTGATGTGACATTGTCCCATGCTACGACTAGAATGGAGTGTGACATGACTAGGGTCACCTAACCATTCTACTGTGATCATGCAGTTAATAACAAACCTTCGACGCATGGGCACTCTGGCTATATGAGATTGGCATCGTCCCTTTCCTTCGGGAATCAAGTGCCTACGTCCATAACGCTCCTATGAACGTCAGAGAGCATCAGAATAATGTATTCGTCCATAACACTCAACGAACGTCAGAGGTCATCAATGTCCTGCATCTCCGGCGGAGCTCACATGTCTAATAAGGTAAGTACAAAGGTGGCCCTTACGTCAAGGAACTGTTCTCCCCACCCTATGCACCTACTAAGTCGTATCCACGACCATGTACCTAGTTCTACTAACTGTGAAGTCTCTTAATATGCCTCTATTAGCAGTTAGGCCTAACGCATGCGCATGGGTGATCAGCCAATATACAAGTACCTCTACATGCTACTCATATCTCACACATATTTCGTGGCACATTCGTGACAAAGTTTATAAAGTACACTAACAAATGTTAGTCCCTTAACTTCTAGGTCTATATGCATAAATTAAAGGCAAGAAAAAAAATAAGACTAGCACTTGCATTGGGTATAACGGAAAGCAAGTAAGTAAATCATGAAAAACAATCAAAGGCACAACGGGATGAACTGGAAATAAACAGGCAGTAAATATGGAATAACTAAAATAAAGATGCATACTAAATATAAACAGTAAATAGGGCAAGGTATCTTTCCTGGTGTGACGTCCGATATTGTGTGGTGTTCTGACATGTCCCAATAGTCCAATAGCCATGGTCGATGTACAAAGGTCGGAATTCGCGAGAAAATAAGAAAAACACGATTTAGTCATGATTGGTGGTAATCGAGGAAATTTGCAAAAATAACTATATATTCTATTTTTTGAAAATATTTCTAATACTTGAAAAATATATTTTGTTAGTTAAAATAGTTTTAAATAATACGTTTGAGATCTAGTAATTATTTTAGGTAAAGAATCCTTAACTTATCAAAAATACTTTTAGCTAAAAAATCTATACAATAATATACTTAAAACTTCTAAACTAAGTTTGAAACTATATAAGCCCAATACCGTATCTATAATATATAATTTGGAAATAATTATGTATTTATTTATCAAATAAAGTTACTAAAGATAGCAATAATATTGCTTATATAAATAGGTATATATATCTACAAGTTTTAATTCTAGTAATACAAATATTGATTAAAAAAATTGATAAAGAAAATAATTAGTAATAAGTAATATTTATATTTATATATATATATTGTTTTCTTCTAAAAGTATAAAGCTATAATATCTAGGAAAAATAATAATAATAACATTATTATTAATTACATGATAACGGTACCATAAAAATAATAATAATAATAATAACAATAATGTATTATGATAGTATAATATATCAATACCTAAACTTAATATTCTATATACGAATAAATTATAATAATAAAAATATAAAAGAACGAAAAACCCAGCACTCTTGCTGTTCTCCTCAAGAGAACCAAGAGTCTCGAAACCAACAATAGGTAATTTTAAAAGAAGAAGAATAAAAATATAAGGAGAGAGAGAGAGGGATTTTAGTGAAAGGGGGTGAGAGCACAAAAGAGTGAGAGAGCGAGAGCCGTCAATTATCTAATTTAGACTTTCTGGTTTGTGGGTAGATGTAAGGGCATGAGCCGGTATACTTGGGCTTGTATGGGCATAGTAGGTGATGTTACCCCCGAAGGTGGTTGGAGTCGATGTCCTAGCGGCGTTGACTCGACTGTCGTTGGTTCCAAGCTTCATGTTCCTCCACATTTGTAGCATTTTTTCTCTCACTAGGAGTCATATATCGAATGACTGACTCTCATTTTCCTCTTCTGCCCGATTTGCCTTGTGCCCTCCAGAATAATTACCTCTGCCACCAGCATAGCCTCCTTTGCCATGGTACGCCATCCAAGGCTGCATCCACGACCATTGGACTAGCCTCTCATAGGCTTCTTACATAATCTGATGAGGTATCCTGGGTCTTCGCAGCTGTAGCACCCTCCCCCTCCTGAAGGGTTTGGATTAAACTGCTAGAGCTGATTTCTCCCCCAAAGAGCTAATGGTGCTAGGCATCAACTTCAACTTGCTTTTTCTTGTGCCATAGCAGCAATGGCCTTCTCTAGTTATGTAAATTCGGGTTATGCGAGTAGAACATTCCTCCTTTGCTCGAATGCTGGGTTGAGCCCCTTTAGGAACTTCATCGTCCTCTGTCGCGATATATACTCCATGAACTTCTGGTAATGTTTTGCAAATGCCGGTTCCACTTGCTCATCTTCTACACCAATCGGATCATAGTGGTCGAGATCTGATCAATACTTCTTCAGCAGAGCCGTATACTCAGAGATGGTGTAATCTTCTTGGGCCACCTTATCAAGTTCATTCTGTAGTTGGAAGACCCTCATAGGGTTGTCCGTTCCTGAGTACATGTCTCTTAGCGTCATCCAAATGTCACCAGCTCCCTCTATTGCTTCCACAATGCCCTACACTTGGTTAGTCGAGGAGGCTGTCAACCATCCAGCTACAACATTGTTGATGATTCCCACACAACAAACTCCCGTGAGGAGTGATCTTCAGGTGCCCTGGTTTGGCCATTCACATAGCCTACAAAGCCTCTTACCTTCAGAGCCCGCATCGCCTGACGCGACCACTTCAAGTAGTTGGAAGTATCCTCCAACTTTACTTCTAGTTTCTCCAACTTTGCCATTTTATATGGTGAAAGACCCACATCTGCGTGTGTAGGACAGGAAGTAGTCTCAGTCAGTATTATAGAGAAGAGATCGTCCACCAAAGCTTTCATCTCTTTGGCTGTCAGCTTGTCGTAGATCGTCTCCATCATCTTTGTCATCTCCTCTTCCATCAGCAAGACGATGGTAGATCTAGACCGTCTCCACCTTTGGTCATCGTCCTCTCCATGTCTACTGTTCCTTCTTCAGTGGCAGAGGCAGCCTCGAGTAACACTGCTCATGTCCCGTGCATGGTTGCGATCGGAGAAGGGGGCGGGGGCCGACGCTGGCGACGATGGATGGGGCGGAGCCCGGCATGGAGGGGAGGCTCGTCGAAGAGGAGGTGGAAGCGACTGAGGAGAAGGGGGCTGCTATCGGCGGCGGAGGGGAGGCTACTGCCAGCGGCGGAAGGAGGAGGGGTCGACCGGGAGAAGGGGAAAAGAGTGGAAGGAGGGGGGATCGGCGGAAAGAGGGGTGGAAGGAGGGGGGGTCAGTAGCTGTATTTGGAAGAGGGGTTAGGGTTAGGGTTTGATAGAGAATAATGGCTGCTAGGGTTAGGATTTTGTGGAGGCTCTGTTACCAAATAGAAATTTAGTAGAATACTTAGCTTATTTATTGTTATGTGGAGCTACACATATATAGGAGAGGCTAACCCCTCTCCCTATTATTCTACTCGATGTGGGACAAAAAGCCCATTAATGCTCTCAACAAAGGATATGTTATATTGAACTTAGTAGTATTGGTTGTATTTTTTATTGGATGGTTTCATTATTCCTAGAAGAACCTCAAATTTGCTGCAAAAGGTTATTCAATTGAGTTTAAATACTTTTATGTTATAATTCAATGTTTTGCTTATTTCGCTGCAAATCTTAAGTTGGAATGTTATAAGAAATCCTCAAATTGAAGGCCTTGTACAAGTTCAAATTAGATTTGTACGTCATCAGATCCTATGGACTATACTATTAGGTCAGGGCGTGACACCTAGCAAATGAGAACTATATAAGCTTGCAAAGATATAAACCCCATAAAAATTTTCACTATGATTTTAGGATTTATTTATTTGGTATTCAAAAATTTTCCGTATGACAAGTGCGAAGGCGTATATGCGAAGTATATTATTGTTTTTCAAAAGTTTTATTACAAGATTTTCTACATATAGAAAATAAGTAAAATTTTTAAATAATATAAAGTAAATATTTTAATTTGTTGCATTGCGTCATGATTGGCAAACTTTATTTATTATTATAAAAATGCTAGTTATTTTATTGTACAAGTAGTAATTTAGAAAAACTATGTTTTACGTACATATTCTATTTGTGAGGTTCATGAAATTTAATTTCATGTATATTTTAGTTTTCAAAAACTTATTGAAATTATATTATTCATTTGCAAAAGGTATTTCAATAATTAAATATTATTGTGATTTTTGAAATTAATTTGAAATTGTTGATTTAATGATAAATTATTTATGGTAATTTAAATTAAGATTTGATCTATTGAATTATTTTTTAAATAGTTTTAAATTAAGGATTATATTTATCTAGATTTAATTTGAAATTGGATTTGATTGAAATGGTTTCAAACTTCGTCCTTATCTGAATTTTAAACCAATTGATAAGATATTTTCACTAATCAATATGATCAACCTCTGTCCTATCTTTGAGAGTGGCGATTTAAACAAACCAATTGGGTGGGACCATGCAACCTGGCGCTCTGCGCTTTCAGGCGACTAATGGACTATGTTCCGAAGACGACGGAGCCTCTGTGCTTTTGAGCGACGAGTAGGCTGTGTTTCGAGTAGTAAAGTCACTGTGCTTTAGGGCGACGAGTAGGCTGTGCTTCAGGCTAACGAGGTTACTGTGCCTTTGAGCGGTAGGCGGACTTGTGTTGGATGCAATAATGTTTCCCAAGTCTTTGATGAAGGGGGTTGAGCTTCTAGGTCGAAGCAGAGGTCTACGCCGTTGAAGCTGGGATTATGTGAATCATCACCAGTCTGCGCCTCCTGCTGGCGTAGGATTGTAGCTGCGCTTCTGGTTTGAAGAAGCTGGCTTTGAAGTCTTCTTTAAGAGCAATTAATGACAACTCTTTAAGGAAACTCCCTCTTAATTGCCACCGTTACTTGGGGAATTTCCAGGGGTCTTTTAATGGTCTAACTTAGTTGTCACCCCTACTATCCTGGATAGAACTAATATGGTCATTTACATTATTATGTTATTTATTATTATTTAAATTATTAATGTTAGTAATTTTATATTATTAGTTAAATAGGTATTTTGTTGGTATATATATATATTTTTTTTTTTTTTTTTGTTGGTATATATATATATATATTTTTTTGTTGGTATATTAATATATATAATATATATATATTATATATAGATTATATATATGTATATATACATATATATATATATATATATATATATATATTATATATATAGATATATATGTATATATATACATATATATATATATATATTTTTTTTTTCTTTATATATATATATATATATATATATATATATATATATATATATATATATATATATATATATATGTATATATATATTTTATATACATATATTTATATAATATATAGATATATATATATATACATATATATATATATTTTTTTTTCTTTTTTATATACATATATATATATATATATATATATATATATATAAAAATATATATATATATATATATATATATTATATATATATTATGTCAATAAGTTTTTATTATAAAACATTTAATATATTGAATAAATATGGATACAGAATATTTATTTTTAATTTTAAAATAATTTTAGAAATTTTTGGTATTTATTTATTTTAGGATATATATATATATATATATATATATATATATATATATATATATATATATATATATATATAAAAGAAATATATATATATATATATATATATATATAGATATATATAATATATAATATTTTAAAACCAACCACCCATTTTATTCATGAAGACCGAAGGGCCGAACCATTACAAGTACCATAAGGCCCAAAATGTCGAAGCCTATACACGTATACTGACAAAAGAGGTAAAAAGCTAGAGTCAACACGGCTAATCCAAGGATTGGGGAGTGTTCCAGAAAACTTTCTGGCCATGTTTGTAGAGTGATCCCCGTTTACGACATTGATGAATGGTCTCCCATATGAGTTAGTCTCCGTTGTACTGGTGGCCTTCATATCTAGCCTTGTTCATGTTTTTCTAGAGCGCCCACGTTGCGGCCGCAGCGACGATCTGGTGGCCATGGGACGCGGAAGCCCAGGTTGCCATGAGGTGGTGAAAGTTGTCGCCCCCATGAGGTAATCTGCAACGCTGGAAAAGGGCTCTCTAGACCTTGATCGGCACCCTTGGCTAAGGATGTAGTTGACCGTTTCCGACTGTCGATCAGAGCAGCAAGTACAAGATGAAGCAAGGCTGAACCCGATGGTGTTGAGAGTGTCATCAGTTGGTAGGATGTTGCGCAGGGCTCTCCAGAGGAGGAAGGACCACTTCTTGGGGATGCAGGTTTGCCAGATGGATGCAATAGTAGGAGATGGAGCCGCATTACCTAGTATCAGTCTTCTGGCCGACTTAACTGAGAATGCCCTATTGGCATCGGGAGATCACTCGAGCTTATCAACGTCCGGTCCGATCTGTACTCTGCTACGGTGAATGGAATCGACTGCCTCAGACCTATCCTATGTTCGGACTTTGTTCTAATTTCAGGTGTTATTTGTAGGGTCCCACAGGTCCTTGATAGAGCTGTTCCTGGGGGCTGCTGAAATATTGGAAAGCAAGATATCGCCGACCCAGTGCTTCATAAATGGCGAAGCTTCGCCGTTGCCCACTTTTAGGGGAATCGCTGGTTGGACGAGGGACCGACCGATGAGAATATGACGCCAGGCTGCTGAGGATCTGCTGTTCGCGATGGCCATAGACGGGTGGATGTGCTTGAAGTATCTGGCCTTCATGAACCTGGACCATAGGTTCTTACACGTGCGAAGCTTCCACCATAATTTTATTGAGAAAGCATTAACGATGTGAGAAAGTTTAGTAAAAGCCAGGCCCCCCTCCCCTATAGGTCGAGCCATGGTATCCCAGCTGGCCCAATGGTGCTTGTCGTGGCCTCCGCTGTGTCTCCATAGAAAGTTGCTGAAGATGCTTTCGATGTAGGAAAGAACTTTCTTGGGAGGGGAGGAAGCTGCCAGGGTGTAGATGGGAATGGAAGTGAGGACGTGATTGATGAGGATCATCTTACCTCCGGGGGTAAGCGTGGCATTGTGCCAGCCCTCGAGCTTCTTCCTGAGGCGGGTGATCAGGTTCTCGAAGATCCCAGCGTTCGATCTGCCATACACGAGGGGCACCCGAGGTAGTAGAATGGAGGGTGCTGGATGGAGAATGAGGTGGTGGTAGAGATGCTAGCAACTTGCTCTCTCTTGATATTACGGTGGGTGTAGACAACACTTTTGTCCGAGTTGATCTTCTGTCCAGAGCACCTTTCGTATCTCTGGAGCATATTGTGGACGACGTCCACCGATTCGGTGTCCCCAGAGGAGAAAATAAGGATATCATCTGCGAAGGCCAGGTGGGTGATGATCGGGCAGCCGCTTGCTGTGTGGAAGTGCTGGAAGTTGGGGGAGCTCGCCATCTTATTAAGGTTTCTGCTTAATGCGTCCACCGTAATGATGGTGGAAGATAGATAATCTCCTTGCCTAACCCCACGACTGGATTTGAAGAAACCGTCCTCTTAGCCGTTAACAACCGTGGAGAACCACGAGTTGCTGATCGATCTCCACACGATGTTGGTCCAAGTTTCGAAAAATCTGAAAGCTCTGAAGACCCAGATCATGAATTGCCAATCCAGTCTGTCGTAAGATTTCTCCATGTCCAATTTGATGGCTATATTGCCCCTCTTGCTGGGAGCTTAATGCATGTTACTAACTCTTGGGCCAATATGATGTTATCTTGGATATTTCTCCCCTGAACAAAGCCACTCTGCTCCTCCGAGATAATTTTAGGGAGAAGCCCAGCCATGCGGGATGCGATGATCTTGTTGGTGAAGGTGCAGAGACTGATGGGGCAGAAGTCTCGAAATGTCTCTAGGTTGTCTTTCTTCGGGATGAGGATAAGGTTGGTGCTCGAGATGGCTCTAGGGTAAGTAGCTCCCTGGATGAAGGCGGAGACCGCGTTGTGGATGTCAACCTTGATGATGTCCCAGTAAGTACGGAAAAAAATTCCCAAAAATCCGTCTGGCCCTGGCACGCTAAAAGCGTCAAGGGCCCAGACGGCTTCTATCACTTCGTCCTTCGAAGGGGGCTGTTCGAGCCGGGTATTGTCTGTGTCGGTATTGAGATGGGGAACCTCGTCCAGGAAGGTGTTGTCTTTGAGGACCGTATCCTTGGTGAATAATCTGGAGTATAACTTTGCAGCCGCTACTTGGATACCTTTAGGATCGCTGATAATGGTACCATCTTCTGCGGCAATCTGGTGGAGAGTGAGTTTTCGTCTACGCCATTAACGCAGGCGTGGAAGAATCTCGAGTTGTTGTCCCCCTCGCTGTCCCATTTGATCCTAGCTTTCTGCTTCCAAAAATCGGTCTCGATTTTTGGTCTAAATTTGAGGATAGATTTGGTGAGATTCAGAGCCTTCCTGGTATCAGACGAACAGTCGGTCATACACTTGGCTTCGGCATGAGTAACGTCATCCTCAGCCTCGCGAATGGCATGAAAGATGTCTCCATAAGCTTGCTTGCTCCAAGCTGCCAGAGCTTTCCTCGTGGCCTGGAGTTTGTTAGCCATCCAGTTGAGAGGATCGGTAGAGTCCGTGCTGTTCCAAGCTTCTGTGACTACCCCCAAAAATTGGGGGGGCTCGCTCTAGAAATCCAGGAAGCGGAAGCTTTTCTTGGACTGGTTGGAAGTGCTGGTAGTTTCGACTAGCAGGGGGCATGGTCAGATTCGGTGGCGTTAAGGTGAGAAAGCTTGGAGGTAGTCCCCATACCTACCCAGTGAGCGTTCGATAAAGCCCTATCGAGGCAGGAGAATTGGTGACGATCGTCAACCTGCATGTTGCACCAGGTGAATGCGTTGCCTGTGAACGAGAGGGAGGAGAGGTGGGAGTTTGAAGATGAGGTTATTGAAGTCTTGCATGGCGGGAAGGGGGGCCTCCAATTTTCTCTCCTCTGTAGGTGATAGCGTTGAAGTCTCTAATGCAAAGCCATGGGGTGTTGTGGTTGTGATTGTTGATGTTCAGGAGATCGTTCCAGAGGTGTCTGTGGTCCGCTATGTCGCAGCAGCCATGAACCGCAGAGAGGATGGTGCGATTGGGGATCAAAGGGTATTGAATCCATCAAAAAAGGGCTTGTCTGGAATCATGGATGACTCCGATTTAGACGGCCTTGGAACAGAGGATCCAAATGTCGTATATGTCAGCTATGGCAGAGTGAAAGCCTAACTGCAATTGGATGGATTTGAGTCTCTTGTAAGAGATTTTGGGTTCCAGGATAATCAAGATGTCTATCTTGTGAGTTTTCTTAAGGCTGGTAATTCTCCTCATAGTAGGTTTGTTCGCCAGACCGCGGACATTTCAGGAGAGAACATTCAGCATTAATGGATGTTTGGGCGGGGTTGGTTGGACCGCTTAGCAGCAGACCTAGTATGCATGGACGGGGACTTGGCGGACCCTTTCTGTTCCAATTTCTTGGGAGCGATGGATGTTACCCCCGCTCTCTTGGAGGATGAGCTAGAGTCCTCGGAGCATTTTTGGATCCTGGTGGCGATGGCTGTTATTCCCGCTCTATCGGTGGATGATTTAGAGTCCTTAGAGCGATTAGGGGGTACGACCATTTCTCCGACTGAATCGAGATCGGCTTGCTCCGGCGGGATGAGGCAGGAGTTGTTAGGGGGATCAATCTGGTCGCCTTCCGCATGGAGAGGGAATCTAGCGGCGAGAACCTGGAGGCCTCTACAAGCCTGTTATGGCCTTAGAATAGCCAGGGCGGCAATGGCGGGGTTACCGTGCAATGAATGATGGTCAGTGGTGCTCGGTGAAGTTGGGAGGGACTTCACTGCTGCCTCTAGGAGGGGCTCCTTAGCTGCCTCTAGGAGGGGCTCCTTAGCTGCCTCTAGGAGAGAGGCGCCCAGATCCTTCGAATCCGTTCCGGAGGCTTTGACGAAGTCAGCAGGAAACGTCATCTCCTAGGAGGAGTCGATAGCTTCTAGCACGAGGGCGTTGAACTGATTGGACAGAGGAAGGACGGGTGGGTGGTAGGGGACCACGGCTTTTTTGCTGAGTTTTCTCTGCTGGATTCTTCTTCGCTGGAGTTGAATTTGGTGTAGCAGTTCGGTAGAGAAATTAGGGGTGTTTAGACGATATTTAGATGCTGGTTCCCTTTAGGATTTGGTTTTGTCCGTTCTGATTTCTTCCTCACCTCGGGATGGAGACGAAGGCAATGCTTGGATAAGTGACCGCGTAAGTGACAGTGAGTGTAGAAGATTATGTGGTTGTCGTAGATAATTTGCTGGGTGTGAGTTCGGTTGCCAAGTTTAATGAGTATGTGGTTGGAGGGCTCTGAGGTGAGGTTAAGCTCCACACATATCTTGGCGTAGTGGGCTTTGGTCAGGTTGCTGGTTTCCGCAGCGGTGGCCACGTAAGTCCCGAAAGAGTTGGCTATACATCGAAGAGCCGTCGGAACGAAACAAATGAGGGGGAGATTGGGTAGGGTGACCCAGGCGGCCACCGTCGCTGAGTCTTCCAGGGTGTTAAAGTCTGCTGACCACTTGATTATCTTCATCTGGTAGGAGTCAAACCTCCCGGTGCCTTTGGACCACACAGTCTTGTGGTCAAGGTCGGAGGAAATGTGTAACAGAATATGCTTCGGGTCGGGGGGGCTACCCTGTACTCAGACGATAGACGCTAACTGGCTATAAACTTTATGATCCTGACAAGTTTGGGATAACCAGACGAGAATTTGAGGACGAAGGAGAAGGAGAAAGATGAGGTCAGAGAAGAGAGTTCCTGGTCGAAGAAAGGCACTGTCGGCATGGAAGATGCTGGCAGATACTCTACTTCAGGGAGCGGGACGCCCGGAATCAGGAGCCCCTGCTCGTGAGCCCTGTCCGGACGAAGGATGTCGGCGAATAAAGGGGATAGGCTCGGAGATGAGCCCAAAATTGGTTAAGCCAGAAGTTGGGTAGCGCCAGAGGACGCAGAGCCCAAAAGGGGTTGGCTTGCGCCCAAAGAGGTGAGGGGCTGATACCAAGTGAAAAACCCCTAAATTTCTACTTTTTTTAAAAATAAATTTGATACTGATTTTTTTATTTTTGTATATTGTACATCGCGCAGTTGCATTGTACATCGCACGCAAAATTTGGTTTTTCGTAATTGCTCGACTAGTACGACTATGTGCGAGTATATATATTTTTGAAAAATATTTTTTCTATTTTTATAGTTTCGAAATAATATAGATAAAAATTATTTTTAGCTATCGTGCCTAACTTTTCAAGTTTATGATTTTAATTATGAAAAGCCTTTCATTTATACAGATATAATATTAAATAATTTTTCTATAAAATGGTATATTAGAAAAGCATATTTATGTAAATATTATTTGGAAATACATATATATTTCATAATTATTTATTTGTTTATTTGAAATAATAATATAATTTTTAAAATTATTATTATTAGTATTTTTGGAAAATATATTTTAAAATTATTGTGGCGATTTAAATCTTGATTTGATTTTATGGATTTATTTAAGTAGTTAAATTAATATATATATATTTGAAATTTGATTAATTTTAAATTAAAGGATGGAATTTAGTTAGATTTAAATTGATTTAGATTTGGATTGAAATTTATTGAATTTGATTTAAAATAATAGAGGAATTATCTAAAGGGATTTGCAAATATCATAATCCTTATCTAAATAGTAGCTTCCACCTCCTATATAAGGAGAGGCTCATTATTCTCTATTCCATGAATTTTCTCCACCTACAAATGTGTTTGTGCCTCGTGTTCGTGCACATCAAGCCATATCCATTCACTTCTTCTATTTTTCATCCAAATTGATTAACGTTCCCATTAAAGAAATTCTCTTTTCCCTTCCATCTATTTTCTCTTATCACAAATTCTTACTATCCGTTTACCGACCAACCAAGTCCGTCTGTCCTAGTAGTCCTTAAATTTCGAGTACGAAAATTTTCAAAGGTGGGTAGATTTGTAACTCATCTTCCCGAAATTATTATTTTTGTAAATTATATCTATATATTTTAATTTTGTGTTTAAAAGTAATTTTCGTAGAAATTTTATAAAAGGTATTTTGTGATTACTTTTGTTACCAAAAACTAGTTTTAAATTAATGGTTTGAAATAATGTTTATAAAAAAAAATATTCTCAAATTTTTTTATTTGAAATATAAAATATGTTTTATTATTTTTGGTCTTCTAAAATTTGGTTTTAAAAAAAAAAGAGCGATAAAAGTTTTTTTTTTGTCTATTTATTTTTAAATAACGATTTAGATTTATAAAAGTAAGTTTTATAATATTTAATGACATTGAGTATTATTTTGATATGTTAATCAGTTATTTGATTATATTTCAATTTTTTTAAATTATCTTGATGGTTATCAATTATACTTTAAATTATGTTGATAATTTAAATATTGTTTAAAATACTTACGATGACTAATTGGAGCATTTCGATTTGTCTAATCTAGATTTGAAATGTTATTTGATTAAATGATTTATTTATTATTTGATTTAAATTATTTTGATAAATATTAGATATTATTTTAAAGTTATTATGTTGAGTTTGATTTGGATTTGGATTCATATGATTTGAATTATTTGATAATATAGAATAATACTTAAAGTTATTATGGTGATCATATAAAGGATTGCAATCAAATTGATTTGTTTTTTAAATAATTTATTTGATTTAAATTTATGGGAATATTTATCCATTAGAAATTCTTATCCTATTGGAATCATATCGAGCATTAATTAGATCGTTTTTTCAAATCAAATCCTATTTAATTTAGGAGATAAATCTGAAATAAATACCTATATAAACCCAATAAATCCCCCTTCTATCAGCCATAATTCGAAATTATTTTTAGTCCAATAGAAACTCTAAAATTCGTCATTAAAATTCAGCCCCACTTTTTAGCAGCAAGAGCAACTTGGAACGACGATATCTCCTTGCTTCGAACTCCGTTCCGCCTCCAATTTTTTTTAAAAGAAGCGTATCGAGGTAAGATTTCCAAAAACATATTTTAATAGACAAAATTCATTATGTAGATTTCTACAAAACTGTTTGAGTATCTAGTGTCCCAAAAATAAACGTGTTTCAGTATTTTTACGATTTCGGGAGATTCCGGAAACGAAAATGCGATCCGTTTAGTTTTTCGGAAAGCTAATACGAAAACCTATACCATATCCTAACTTCAGAATTTATTAAATAAATGTAATAGGTGCAGTATTAATTATAATTAGATAATAGACTATTTTCAGCATCTGAAGTTATTCCTGCACCTTCATCTTTGTGCGCTGTTGTTGATTCGTCGCCAGGACATCATCTTACCTCACTCGGACATCAGGCAAGACACCTTGCCATTTGTTGTTTATTTATTTTAGCTCATATTTTATGCATTATTCATTATTTTCTTTATGCAAAAATAAACTGTGATACATGGCATAACCTGTTAGAACTTACTGTTCAGTTTTATTTCCTGCTATGTATTATTTTTCTTACACATTAACCTAGATTTAAGAGACCACATTGTGTGTTGCATTCATAGACCTTGACACATTTATACCACGTTGTTGTGAGTTACGTATAGGACTCGGACATACGTGATTGGCTGGCCACCAGTACGTATAAGCCGTGCGTTAGGAAATAACTGCTAATAGAATTGCATGCTAGAAGACTTAGCAGTTATGAGTTGGCATTGGGCGGGGAGAACATGATTGGAAGTTTACTACCACCCTATATATCGTAGACTCGCTCGCTTCTGAGGAACGATAGGTCGACTATATTGTATAGACTCGCTCGATACTAAGGAATAGTATATGGTGTTGTGACTCGCTACTGAGATACTGCATTGGTATTTTCTTGACTTGACCGGGTAGTCATGCGACCATGAACTGTTCTTAAAACTGCATTCACTTAGAATAGTTGGGCTACCTTATCTGTTAGGTATGAGTACTCTTGGTTTGGGTACTTGTATCTGACCGTAGCTTGGAACAATAACTTATTACGGATTAGTTCGTCACATCTTGTCCTTGTTTGGTTGTAGGTGTGACTTACTACTTCGATGAGAAGGTATTGAACCTTGTTGGGGTCCGGATACCATATTGGGTTAATAGCATGGAAAGATACATCACCGTGAATTAGTTTAGCATCTTCTGTCCTTGTTTGGTTGGAGGGATGGTAAGCTAGTTCAATAGGTGTGTATTGGACCATGTCATAATTCAATCGACTTATTTATTTGAGTAATATTTATTCAGTTTATATGGCATGATATTATGTGTCTTGTTACGTCCCTCTGAGGACCTGGTTATCTCTCCAGGTGTATGTTCTTGTCTTTCGCAGGTGCTCTAGCTCTAGCCGTGACCATCTCTATTTCTTCGAGGATGATTGCGCTTAGATCGTCTTCACTTCGCTCGTCAAACTCTTTCTTTTGTTATGTATTTCTTTTTATAGTTGGTAGTGGATTTGTCTCCTCCCAACTACATATATATATGATAATTTATTATCATTATATGACATCTTTTATTCTTTTATTTTGTGGATGAGATTAGATTACTCTTGGTTTACTGCATTTTACAGCTTATGTATTCATACGAGGTTTCCATATATTGGAGTATACTTCGTATGTATACAGCTGGCATGTCTACGTTCCTAGTCCTACGTATTTTGGGACTGGGGCGTAATACCAAGGGACCCCAGCATGCGCCAGCGTGAGAACCTGGGTGGCGCCAGGAGGATGCTGGGTCTGGGGGAGAGCGCCAGGAGGGGGGTGGGGCTGACCCCTAGGAGATCCAGGCTGCGCCCGAGCCGGAAGCTGGGTACGCCAAGAGGGAGCGACAGAAGTATGACGACGGTGGGACTAGAAGGTGCCACAGGCAAGGCCGGGAGACCAGGCCTAGCAACGGCGCCACCAGACGGACACAGAAGCTCGGTCGCATCAGAGAGGAGCATCACGTCGTCAGATGAAGCAAGCGCTGGCGAAGAGGCATGGAGAGGAAGGGAAGGGAGGGGGTGGGTTGCGCCCACTCTAGGCGCAACCGGAATAGAGGAGGGGTGTGGTTGCGCGAAAAAACCGCATGAAGCACCGGTGGCGCTCGCGACGAGCGTGCCCAAGTCCAATCTAACGACGCCAAACGGGGCCGCCAATGGAAGAGGCGCACCAAGATACGCGCTCCATGCTGAGGTGGGCACGAACCTAGTCGACCCGAAGTAGTGGTCCGTGCCAGAGTACACGTCCTCCGACGTGCGCACGATGCTCGAGGCACCAAATGGCACACCCAAACCAGAAGGTGCCACCTGCGCCCCCAACTGAGCCGCTGGGACAACCCAAGCTGCGTCCTGACCCTAACAATAGGGTGCGCCAGTGGGACCCACTATAGCGCCCGAAGCAGAACCAGCTGCGCCAAGCGGGTCTCCCAAGGAAACAGACACACCAAGGGGTGCGTCGAGAGCAGGCAAAGGCACGTAGCCCAGAGGCCAACCGCGCCAGCTAGTGCCAGAGGGCACAGCCCCGGACGCAGAACCTGTTACGCCCAGTGGGGATTCTAAAGGAACAGACGACTCCTGAAGTGCACCGAAAGGCACGAGGCCATGTGGGCAATTGTTCCAGCTTGTGCCAAAGGGCACAGCCCCGACACAGAACAAGCTGCGCCCAACATGGTCTCCAAGGGAACCGACATTACAGGAAGAGCGCCAAAAGGCACAAGGATATTGGGCCCACCGCACCTGCTCATGTTAGAGAGCACTGCCCCCAACGACGGCGCGGGAGCCGAGGCGAGCTCGAGGCTCCCAGGAGGATTCGAAAAAGGAGGGAAGAGGAAAATGGGCGGGGGACGGTGGGGGGCCTATGGAGGGAGGAAGGGGGGGCGGAGCCGGGGACGCGGCGTTGGAAAGGCGGACCAGGGGTGGCAGTTCTGGGGGGGCGGCACCAGGAGAGAGGAGGGGGAGGGGGTGGAAGGAGGGAGAAAGGGAGGAAGAAGGAGGCGGCGGGGTGGGGAGCGGGAGGCGGCATGGTGAGGATGGGGCGAGACCCTAAAGTTGATAACGTAATGCCGGGGACGGCGCCGGAACCGAGGGGAGGTCCAAAAACGCAATGAGATCGGAAGAGTTTGCCATGGTAAGGGGGAGGGGGGTCCGGCCGAGCGCCGGCGCAGCCCCGCGGCGACGGACGCGATTGCGCTCGGCGGGGCACAGCGCCCCGAGATCAAGATCGCACGATCGGAGGGAGAGCAGCATCCTCTCAGAGTCTAATATTATATATATATATATATATTATTTATTTATTTATAAAAGGGGTTAGTAAATAGAATTTTATAATAAATATATATGCATGTATATGTATGTATGTGTACGTATATATATATATATACTATTTATTTATAAAAGGGGTTAGTAAATAGTATTTTTATAATAAATATATATGCTGTATATGTATGTATGTGTGTGTATGTATGTATGTATGTATGTATATATATATATATATATATATATATATATATATATATATATATATATATATATATATATATATATAAAGAAAAAAAATATATATATATATATATATATATATATATATATATATATATAATGTAAAAAAAATATATAATGTATATATTTTTGGTAATATATATTAAATAAAAACAAGCACATAAAGTAAACAACTTACTGTGCTCAACCGAGCACAACATCCCTTAGCAAAAGGGGCCGAGCAAATGCTTTAGTTTCCGTAAACCTGACCCCCTTTTCCTTATTAAAACCGAACAAACCCATATATATATATATATATACGTGTGTACCGAGAGAGATAGAGATTTTTTGAAAACTCTAACCCTAGCCGCACACCTCCCCGCCTTTCCGACTACCCAGCGCCACCATCACGACCGCCGGAGGCCGTCGGAATTGCCGCATGCGCACAGGGAAATCGACAAAGCGAAGCAGCGCACATCAACATGGTACCCATCATCCCGTCTCGTTTCTACACGCACACTCGATCAAATCAAGATTCGTAAATTTCTACGTATAGCCAATATAACCCTCTTGGAACCCTGACAAATAGATTCATGTATAGCTAGCCTTGTTGTCCAAAAAATCGATACAAAGTTACCGAAAAACTTCGGAAAACAGGACATAGAAACTATCCCGAAATGCCAACTTGGCGGTCGATTTGCGACCAGAATATCGCGAACCTTAGAAAACATTCTGGAGAGACTTGTAGACAACATATAGGAGATCAAAACCCTTCTTATAGATTTAATTTTCAGGCATTATACAGAAAGTTATTAGTTTGTGAAGATTGAGAAAAAACTGGTTTTCAAAACTGAATTTTTAGAAAAATTATTCCGATACGCCGTCCGTCCCGTCAATCTGGGCGACGTGATTGTGAAACGAAAGCATCGAAAGGTGTGTATCGACTTCGTGGATATGTGGTCTTTGACGGAATTCAAATTGGTCGCATGTGCGCGACGAATTTGATGCGTATCCATCAAAATTTATCGTATCGGCCTTTTTACAAATCTGTCAATTACTTTGTGCACGTTCGTCACATCGAGAAAAAAATTATACCAACATGACCGTATCATTTTTCTGGTCCTGTATGCCAAGTTTGGTCCGATTCTGAGAAGCTCGATCGGAACGCTATTTTAGCGATCCTGTGACCTGATCCAACGGGCAAATTTGTGCACGGCCCACCGGAATCTAACTTTGGACACACCATTTTGTTTGTCTTGTCAAATCGGACCCGTAGACATGTAGTTTGATGAGTTTAGAGACTGTAGCTTCTGGCACGCTTTTCGGTGCAAAGTGGGTCCAACGACGGAAACCGTTTTGACCCAAAATTACTGTTTTATCCATGTGTCCAGAATTGGACTTATGGGTAGGCTATTCTAGCTATTTTGACCATTCTGAGAACGATGGTAATATTTTTTATAGCATTAGGAGACTGTTGTGCGAGTTAACCGTTCGTGGCTCGTTTGAGTGATTGGTAGTATCGTTTTTCTCAGTTCAGGACAGCAGGCAAGTACATTCTCTGATAGTTTTCATTACTTTGATATCTACTATATCCGATTCAGTTGTTGTGTTATACTTGATTCTTGACACGAGGATACACGGACTAGTATATATTGAATCTCGTCATGAGATGTCATTCCCGGTTTACCTGGTATATGAGTTCATTGTTCGATATTGTTTCCTGTACTTGTATAGACACCGATTTGGGAGTGGGATGGCCCCCTGTACTTTGAATCCCGTGTCATGACGTGTCATGTCTGGATCCATTATACTACTCGGGGATGGGGAGTTATTAGAGGTTATGTGATCATTATCCCTACTTGTGTATTAGTTATGCATAGCTCCACCCTCACCACACGTAGGGTGTAGCCTGACCTTATACTACTTGTGTATAGCTTTCTATTTTGGCCAGCCTGATCCTTACACTATTATACTACCTGTGCATAGCCAGTCAAATGGAACAGCCTGATCTTGACCCAAGCCGATCACATAACGCTTTAATATCTCATGGCACTTACTTTATAGGTTTACATCGTACATCAGATTATATTTACTGCTTATTCCAGCTTTACCTTACATCTCACCCATGATAAGCTATTCAGTTCTTTTATACAGTTTTACTTCCAGATTCATCATTTATTTTATTATAATTGTCTCTTATAGTATTTATCAATTCACATGGAACTGCTATTGATGTTTGTACTTGCTCATATCCTGACATGATAACCCCCGTTATTTTTCAGAAGATTTAGATGTAGATTGCCCGACTTACAACGGGTTTGGCATAGATGGAGCCTATGACCAGGACCATCCTGTGGACCCGGTGCTCGTAGAGGACGCACTGCCTGTAGTGACTTAGTTTAGCTAGATTTTGTCTGGACTATATTCCAGCTTGATACTTTGAGACTTGTAGTGTTTATTTGGGATCTTGTGATGTCTTTAAATTCTGAACTTGTGATTTTGGCTCAGCACTATTTTTGACTATTTACTTCATCTTTAACCTTATCTTTATCATCGTGCTTATCTTCCTTAGATTTATGTGATTGAGTGGTGATTATATTCCTCCGTGCGGAGATGACAGGTTATATTATTGTGTCTTAGATTCTATATATTCTAGATGACCTTTACAGCATTCTACCGCCGATGCTGCAGCGTAGGCTGGACGTACCCACGTGCTCGTGCCCCTAAACAGGGTGCGGGTCATGACATTAGTCGAATGAACCCATTTAATGAGGTTCATCATGCTGAGTCCTATGTTCATCCCATTAATATGGTAATTTTCACCGACTGCCCCGTGGCCTATGTCTTGGACCACTCCCGCCCTATATAAAGGGGGAGTTTCTTTCGAAGAGTCACGTCTTCCTTTTTTTGTCCTTCAACACCATGTTGGATCCAGACTTAGCTTCGAGCGGCCATTGGCCTTGTCTATGTCAGATTTTGTTGAGGATCCCTTCGTTCAAAGGAGCTGTGCCTTCGTATAAGAACTGCTGATGAGCATCGGGATGTACTGGAATGCTTCTCATGGGGAGTTCGAACTTGAGCGACATCTTGGAGGTCTTGGAGGTCCGGACGCCCGAGTTTGGTCTGGTTGCCAACATGAAGTGCCGCAGGTTGTGCTTTGCCCTGTTCATTGGCAGTTGTGTGCTTTTATTAGGCTGGAAGAGCCTCAGAAGCTGATGCACTTTTCAAAAGGGCCTCCTGTCGTGCTGTGGACTGAATACTCGCTTGAGCCAATAGTTGTTTCAGGAAGAGCTGCGCGTTTGGGGAGGGTGATTTGGTGGCAGACTTTGAGGGCGACTGTATTCACATATTATACTACAAAAAAATAAGGTTTTTCTTGACGGCTTTTCCTCGTCAAGAAATGGATAACTTGACGGTTGCGGATCCGTCAAGTAGGCCGGAGTCAAGAAAAGACCCCCCTTTTCTTGACGGCCACTGACAGGGCTTTTCTTGACAATTTTTGGCCGTCATATGAAGTAGTTTTCTTGACCGTTTTTAGCCGTCAAGATAACAGTTTTTAGAAACCGTTATTATTGCACTACAAGAAAAATGGCTTTTCTTGACGGTTTTTCCCCGTCAAGAAAGACTTTTCTTGACGGTTTTGGATCCGTCATCTAGGCCCCCGTCAAGAAAAGTCGACACTTTTCTTGACGGTTTTTTGTTTGTATCCTTGACGGTTTTAAACCGTCAAGAAACATGCGTTATCTTGACGGTTTTAAACCGTCAATAAAACAAACAAAAAACCGTCAAGAAAAGTGTCGACTTTTCTTGACGGGGGCCTAGATGACGGCTAATAACCGTCAAGAAAAGTCTTTCTTGACGGGGAAAAACCGTCAAGAAATTGTTTTTTGGTGTTTGCAAACCGTCACGAAATGAATTATTTTTTGACGTTTTTGCAACCGTCAAGTTAAAAACCGTCAAGGAATAAAAAAATTTGCCGTTTTACAACCGTCAAGATAAACATAATATATTCCAGAAATCCAATTACCAAATACACATAATTACACAGAATCCAATTCCAGAATCAATATATAATATCACAAGCATCACACAACTATAATACACAATTTTTATATTAAAAAATACGTTGTTCGTACATCCAAACATCCAACAAGTACATCCAACCACAAACACGTTCGTACACCATAAATATCCTAAACATTTATAGGAGTAAATTAACCAAAATATCTCTGAACCCAGAGCAGCATGCAACAAGTACATCCAACAAGTACATCCAAACGTCCAACCACAAACACGTTCGTACACCATATATACATATCCAAAACATATTTACAGGAGTAGATTAACCAAAATATATCTGAACCCAGAGCAGCATTTCCTTTAGGTTAATCTGCAAACAAGGTGAACATAACATTATAAGTCAGCAACACAACTGAAATTCAATCAAATTTTGAATGGACAGAACAATCTAGGGAGGACTCAAATGTTGCAGTAGTTTAAATGTGCAGGAAATCAGTTGGGGAAAAAAATACAGAAATAGAGAGACAGTTCAGTTTAACATTCAATTCCCAATTAACATCAACAACAACCCCCAACCATCTCAGATATCACAGCATAGAAAACAACTAAGGTTAAACCCAGTTGAGTTATAACATTCAGTTCTTACTGAAAACTCAAATTATTTAGCAATTTCAAACCCAGACTAAACCCATATTCCCAGATTTGCAGTTCATAATACCCCCATATACTAGTTAACATAGGATACAATCTCAGATTTATAAAATGGAACCCATTCTCAGGTTGGGGTCATATCTGTCAATACTCAGTCCATTAGAAACCTATGATATCACAAACAAATGCAATGTATAAAACTCCCAATTCTGGAAAAGCACAACTAATATACATAGGTAACAGAAATCAAGCAAAAGTATCATGTTAGTTTTTGAAATCAAGAAAAACATGTGAGTATCAGAACTCTACATCAGAAAACCCAAGTATACATATGAGTCTCAGGCATGGTTGCATGTTACCATATCAATTTACATTTAGCAATCAAGTAAATTTAATGAACATTAAAACTCAGAAATGGTTCAGTTAAGCACTCAGTTTAGCACTCTTAACATATTAAGCAATCCCAACACCAATCTCAGGTTTTAGACATTCATTAAGAACCCAGTTATATTCAACAAATCAAAGACTCCATTTCTCAGTTAACATGTGAACTCAGGTTTCAAGCATACCAAATAAACCCAGTTATATTCAACAAATCAAAGACTCTTGCTATTAAAACCCCATTACTTGTCATGCCACAGGGCTATACCAACCAAGGTTCACAGTATCGGTATCGGACTATTCCTATGAGTATTGGTATCGGCAATATCGGTAGTATCGGCTGTATCGGATCGGAGTATCGGATTTTTTGGTATCAGAAAACAGACAATTATTAATAAATTATTTACATTTAAAAACATATATTTTATACATTTAGGCATAATTTTAAGTATTTTCAGTGTTATTTCTTAGTAGTTTTGAAACTAAATAAAATATTAGTCACCTTACCGATTGGCTTACATACAATAGATTGATTTTCTTCTTTTACATGCTTTTACAACCTTATTATGCTTTAAACCCTTGTTGATTTGTCTTTTTCGTTTAATTTTTCTTTGCCGAATTGTCCGGAAAAGAGACCCTCATTGTCGGTATCGGCCAGTATCGGGTATCGGTCGGTATCGGATCGGGACATGCCAAACCGTATCGGTATCGGCCGTATCGGATCGGTATCGGCCGATACTTTAAACCATGATACTCACTCTCTATTAACACACAGAGAAACACATGACACTCCTGACACTAGCCAACCCTCTACTACAAACACTCGAGACACTACTTCTTCCCATACACTCACTCACACATGCCGTACATCACTTCCTAAGCTCAGACTAAGGGGGTCAAGCCCCTGCCACTGAAGCTCACTCTGCTGCAATATTGGTCAAGGCACTGCCCTCCTACTGCAGACCCATCAAGGCCTGCTCCTTACTGCAACTGGCAGTTCCCCCCTGCCTGCAGGGGCATAAACCCCATCCATTGACCTGCCTGCACTCCAAGGTTAACTGTTATTCTAACAGAAAGTAGGGAGCAGTCCCCAACTGATAACAACAGTCCCAATTGTTAACTGCTACAGCTATGCTCCATTATCCGAGCCCCCTCTTTATTACATATACTGATACACTAAACTCCAACCCCTTCCTCTACACAACTGATATAATGTCAAGTGTAATTGGTATAAGATTGAGCTATAGCCCTATATCACACAAACGTACTTATATATAGCAGTCCTTATATAAATGTTGTTTCCTAATGGACATGAACTCATCTCCACACTCACAAATACCATAAACTCATTTCACATTCACTGTGGAGTAAGGAACACAGACATACACACACACACACCAAATGCATATAACAGTCCACTCTAATCATATTCTTAAAACAGTCCACCATTTCCCCTCTCTTAAGAGATGCTCAAAATCTTGTCCATGAAGTAGATAAAGTCCAAAAATTACCTCAACTGATTGCTTAGATTAAGAACTGCGAAACATGATCCATCCACTCCGTACGCACTTCATTGATTTCATCAAATGTGTATACACACTTTTCATTATACTGTTTAAAAATAGGAAGAAAAAATGAAACATAAGTGATAATATATAAATATATTATAAACATACATGTTGATTAAGAAGAACATCACCTTGGGATTAAGCAAGCTTCGATCATATGAGATCTCTTTCATATATCTCATAACGTAGTAACCACATTCGATGGAGCCGGTTTGATTCGGTACCTATGCATAGAAAAGCAAAGATCTTACACACTTGTTCATTTTTGATTTATATATATATTAACGAGAAATATATTGAGAGAAATATATTGTACCTGAATTGCAATCCAGTTCAATTTAAATTTTTTCACTTGGTTACCACATTGAGCATGAAACATACGAAGCCCGCTATGCAAATTAAAGTGGAAAATATTATTTGTCATTATTAAAACATCTAACATTGACTATAGTTGTGCGAAGTATTGGGACAGATATATTCATGCATACCTTGTTACAATGTGCTTAAGATCATCACAGATGCAACTTCCCAAAGAATCCAAATAGTATGCTCTCATTAGTAAAAGATCAATGACTACCAAAACCCAATGATCACTGTAACACCATATAACACCAAGATATATACAAGTTATTGAGTATACAACCAAACAATTGCTAAATAACACAAGTTCAAAGCGACAAAGCATGTCAAGAGAAATAGTCGACTTTGTTTGTGACTGTGAAGTGGTTGATTATTGGTCGTGTGGTTTTTAAGTGAGAGAGGACTGATTTGAGTTACATATGCATGGTACAAATTGGAAAAAAAAAAGGAAAACTGAAACATAAACTGAAACTGAGACTAGCCCAATATGGAAACTGGAAACTGAAACTGGGTTTCAACAGGGAACCCAACATCTCAAAGAGTATCCTATACTCTTATTTGGTTTCCAACAGGAACCCATCATCTCAAAGAGTATCCTATACTCTTATTTGAATATACATTCATGATTTCTTGAAAATGGGGAAAGAATGAAATATGAATATACATTCCAGCAAGTTATATGTTCCAGAATGTTATAAAAGAAAATAAGTAAGAAATGTATCACCTCGGGTTGTATGGCAAGAAAAATAGTCGACTTTCTGTTCGAGAGTTCAGACTATTACAGATATGCCTTGCCCTTCTATCCTGTGATGCCAAAAATTCTTTTATCCCTGACTTGTTTGATGGTATTGGATCAATGAATGAAACATTCTCGTCGGAGTTTAGGTCCTTCAAACGATAGTACAATGACCTATAGTTTGTAAATAAGTTAACTCAACTTATTAATGTAATAATAAACAATTTTAACGAGCAAAGTATTCTTGTACCTAATGTCAAAGAAAGACGGTGGAAAGCTTGTTCATATGCCGCATTGACCATTTCTACAGCATCTGCAGCATCTTCAAAGGAGCCACCTTTATAGTTAGGTGCTTGTTCAGACCTTGATGCAAAGCTTGTCGATCCTCTGATAGGGTGTTCCTCACCATGACAAACCCATATTGTATAACTTCGATCGATACCCCTACTAAACAAGTGTTTTCTGACGTCCCCTGGATTTTGGAATATCAAATTTCCACATCTTTCGCATGGACATCGAATAGAATTAGGATTATTTGAATGGAGTTTTGCAAACTCAAGAAACTCTTCCACTCCTTTCTCTTATTCACTACACATTCTATCCTTCGACATCCATGATTTATCCATTTTGGGCTAGATTAGAAAAAAAATACCTACAAAGGTCAATATAACATGTTAGCCATAATTTAGACATGGTTCACCTTGTCTCAGAAAGTAATGATGACGAACTCTACTTAGCAATATGCAAAGTGCAACTACAAAAGTTTTGGAGTAAAATAGAGGATACAAGGAACAAATGCAATATAAAATATTGTAAAAGTCTACCTGGGCTTCAGCATTCGATGACCGTAATCTCGTCCTCAAGCTCTGTTGTTCTTCCTTTCCTGCAATAAGAATGTGAGTGAGAAGGATGAGTGTCTATAAGGAGTATAACTGGACTCACTATTTGATAAAGTAACCAAGGCTTTGATATGAAGTTATTTGATTGATAACTTAAAAATAACATAAATACTGTAAACAATGAGATCCAAGACCCTTAGTAACAGTGTAAACACTGCAAAAGAACATAAACACTGCAAAATTCGTAATCATCATGATGCTCCCGGCTACAACTATTCTTCTTCTTCAGTAAATTAAGATAGCTAACTGGTCTATATATAGTCACATATATTACACAAATGTGGCTACAAAACTTGACTGCCAAGTGCAGTTAACTAAAAATGGCCACAAAGAATATATTATGTTTATCATGAAGTGATACCGACGAACTTACAAAGGACAGGATGTGAGAATCAAGAAGGTTTAGAAGACTTCAAGAAGGTTTAGAAGACTGCAAGCATCAACCACAACCATAGACATTCAGAAACATCATATAATGTGAGTTCAGTAACGTTCTTAACAATGTAACTGTGAAATACACCAAACAGTGACATCAAAGAAAATGTAAAACGAGACGGCCACCGAAATATAAAGGTTAGTTTAAGAAGCTACAGAGACAACAGATAAACGCAATATATCGATCATTTTTAGTAAGTGAATGATCATTTCCGCCATGCCATCAGATTTACTACAAAGATTAAAAATGAGCTAAGATATCAAAGATATTTCCAATCTAGATGAGAAATAAATCGGCATGAATAATGAAATAAACAACTATCACTGCCAGCGCAATGAAATGATACAATTCATCGCGGATTTTTTGAAGAACATTACCAGGCAGATTGACAATAAACAGACAGGTTACTTCTGGTATTCATGGAAAGTTAAAAAGGAAACTAGAACATATACTGATTTAAAGCGCTTATAATAATTACATCGGCCATCAACAGTCCATGCTTCTGTACCTTTTTTTTATAGACATATTTACATAAGGATCATTATATGTAGATAACATTAGTCACTGACGACCGCATACATGTACTATCCACTGCAAGTTGCATGTTTAGTTTCCAGATATATAGATAACATTAGTCACATATATTACATATTCAAATCTATAATAAGCTATATTCTCCCAAATTTATAAACTAACAATATAATGGGAAAGTTAAAATACGAATAAAGAATTTAATGGGTGAACAAATTCAAAACAGGAAACTCAGCCAACACTGTTCAGTTATATATTCAAATCTCAGGTCATCAACAAAGTTAAAACTCAGCTTTATAGGAAAACAAACTCAGTCATATCATAACATATGGTTTCATACAAAGGAAAATTAGTTTGTTCATTTAGAGCATTCAGTGAATCAGTTAATAAAGTTCTCAGTCATAAGTTCATTTAGAGCATTCAGTCCTAGCCTATCACCAGTAATATAAATTTAACATTTCAGTTTATCATCAACTAACAAAACAACATGTAAACCTTGTTAAAAACTGGAAGGAATATAATAGGACCTCTAGTCCTGGTGGTTATATAACTACCATCTTATCGCTCCTCCTTACTAGTGTACCTATTGGCTTGTATTGCACTTTTCCAAACCAGCTAAAACATTTTTTTTCTCATCTTGTCCTCAATTGGCGTTGTCTCCAACTTCACATGATTTTTCCCTTAATCTTGTCCTCAACTGCACATGTGAGATACGAAAATATATTATGGGACACGGGCAAATGATTTCACGTGTACATGATGAATGATGATATAGCTTTTGTAGGTGGTCTATCCAAATGAAATTTATCGATCAAATTGGAAAAGTGGGCTAGGTGTTTGCATTTTATAGGGCAGGAAATAAATGAAAAGAAGGGTTAATGTAAATATTCCGCTGCCGGAACTTGAACCCTGGTCTCTCTGGTGAGAGGCGAGTATCCTAACCAACAGAACTACAATGGAATCTTGATATTAACCTATATTTTCACTTTATAACCTATATGATATACAATCAATTTTTAATTGCTCCGAAGACTTATTTTTATACACTGTTAGGATTTTTCAGAATCCAGATGTAGAAGTGGCACTTTGTGTCCATATTAAATAAGCACTGTCGTGCGCAATTCATGCAGATTTAGGATAATAAGTGGGACACGGAAGTGATTTGCCGTTTGTGGAGTCTACAAATTCCATGGGAGGTGTGAGGAAATATCATTGAGAACCTTACGAGGATTTTCATACCTTCTACTCTTATTTAATTGTTTATATGAAGAAGAAGATTTGAACTTGATCCGGATTCCTTACAACAAAGGAAGCACGTTCACTCTAAAAGTGTGGCCGTGTCCTGTCGGTCATGTATCGGACTCTCCTCAGACACTCCAAAATACACTAGGACACACCAAAATAGGTGTCGTGTCCGTTTCGCTGTGTTGTGTCGTATCCGCATCCGTGCAACATAGACTACAACCAAAGACAATTTTTTATGGCCAATAACTCATGCACCTTCCTATTTGTATGAGGTGTACTGGCTACACAAGGGATTGCCTGCAGTGTTCTGAATCTGGATTTGGAGAGCATTGACACCAAAGAAAGAGAAAAGAAAAAGGAAAAGAAAAAAGAAAATGGTGTAGAAAAATCAAGATTCAGCTACCTACCAAGCAGATATTTTCATGGTCAGGAATAATATACACCACAAACACACCACCATACATGTCGTACCACAATTCTAGGCTTGAAGAGGGCATCATTCTGTTGAGATTGATGACATCATCAACCCCTAGTCCATTCGAAACTGGAACTGAAACCAATCTGTTACCATTCGAAAACCCAACTCCCAATCAATCGAAAACACCCATTGAACCCACATAAACACCTTGTTAAATTTCTAAGTGTGTTTGTGGGTCAATCACGTGTTGGATTTGCAGAACCTACTGATTAAATTAGGATGATCGAAAAACCCTAAGTTGGCTGACACAAAAAAACCCTAAGTTGACACAAAAATCGAATTGTAGAGAGAAGAAATGAAAGATATTATACCGCATGGTGAAGATCGAAGTTGCCGCATGGTGAAAACGTCGGGGACGTCGTGTAGGCCGTCGAAGAGAGGGTTTTCTCGAGGGAGAGGGGACGTTGCGTAGGACGTTGGGTAGGCCGCCGAGGAGAGGGTTTTCTCGATGGAGAGGGGACGTCGTGTAGGCCGCCGAGGAGAGGGGACGTCGCGTAGGACGTCGTATAGGCCGTCGAGGAGAGGGGACGTCGCGTTGGACGTCGTGAAGGTCGCCGAGGAGTGGGTTTTACTGTTTGGAGGGAGAGGGAAGAGGCCGGAGGGATGGAGGTTGATTTCTCATGGAGGAAGAGGGCGGAGGGAGGCTTTTCGAAGTGGAGGAAGAGGTCGGAGGGAGCGATTTCTCGAGGAAGAGGCCGGAGGGAGAGATTTCTCGAGGAAGAGGTCGGCTGGGGAGAGAGGGTTTTCGAAGTGGAGGGGGGGTTTTGTTATGTGCGAAGGGTTTTTTCAGATCTGCTCTATTTGGTGCGAAACCGTCAACAAATTAATATTTTTAAAAGAAATTACGATAATGGCAGCTGAAATAGCCGCGGGAATTTTCCCGCACAGACTTTAGTTGACGGTTATTATCAAAACGTCAATAAATAGATTTGTATTTCTTGACGGTTTCACTAAAACCGTCAACTATTATGGTATAAATTTGCTAAATTAACACAAAACGTGTGTTTCCTTGACGTATGTCTAAAACCGTCAAGGTTACCCATTTTAATGACGGTTTTCCACGACCGTCAATAAATAAACCGTCAAGAAAAGCCATTTTTCTTGTAGTGTTGGTGAAAACTTTTCTTGACTCCGGCCTAGATGACGGCTATTAGCCGTCAAGAAAAGCCCTTCTGCTGCATGATTAAGTTAATTGTTGACGTTTTATAACCGTCAAGAGAAGCTAAAGCCAAAATTTCATTTATAATTCTATATTATGAATCGAACACACACATAATGTCAATAATCTAGAAGATTTAATATATCAAATAACTACAAAACATAATTTTTATATTAACAAACTGTATATTGTCCATACACCATAAACTTCCGACACACGTCCAACCACAAACATCCAACGCTTGTCTAACCACAAACATATCCAACCAATGTATTTAGTTTCCATACATGTTGAACATCCAATACTGAAAATTATACAAATAAAACCAAAATAACATCCCTCTCATATTCACAGCACCTTCATTTCCATGTAGTTCATGAGAGAACAAGAGCAACATAACAAGTTAATTAATGAGCTTGTTGACCAACAAAAAAAAAAGAAAACAATATTCTAAAGAAAACAAGAAGATTATAATAACTCAACTAAACTATCAAATTAAAACGACAACATAACAAGTTAATTCCTTATCATGTTTAGAAGTTATTTGGACAATCTTTCTCTTCCTTTAAATCCTTGGTTTGTCTAATATACACATCAAGATCAATTAAAACTATACAGTTTAGAAAGAAAAAAATAAGAAGCAAAATATAGGAGTGAAGGCTCACTGGCTCAGTATGTAAGAGGCCTAACATAATAGTAGTTGAGGCACCATGCTCAATATCAGAGCTTATGAAGGCCAACATAAATTAAAAGCCTGTATAGATAGCATCAGAGCTCATAGAAGCCATATAGCAGAGTAGCATGGCAAGGAACAAGTTCATAAGAACTCAGTATGTGTCTATTCGGATTGCAGCCAATAGCTGATGTCCAACTCCATTTGCAACCCATCTCCAATAAGAGGCCTCCACATCATTATTGCCACACTATTCCCAAGTCAGTCCACCTCAGCCATTTAGTCAGTAGGTCGGTTGATACATTTCTACTGATACTAAACAGTATAATAAATAGGAGATGGTGGGAAATGGTATCAATCATAAGGGTTTCCATAAATAAGAGATGGAGGAAAAGGGTATCTACTTTTATTCACTCATCATCACTCCCATATACCTGAGCTACTACACTCACGAGGTCATAAACCAACTACAGTTACTTGCAACATCTTGATCTTTTGTTGGAAAGGTTGCTAGTGTTAGACACCTTTTTGATGAGATGCCTTGTAAGGGATTGCAACAAGCACTTGCTACTTACAATATTATGTTAGATGGATTATACTGAGCTGGAAGAGTTGCTGACGCAAAAGAAATACAAGATAAAATGATTGCTTCTGGAACTTCCCTATAACTCCATACCTATCATATTTTTTTTACATGGACTTTGTAAAAATCACCATGTTGTTGAGGCCATGAATCTGTTTAACACCATATAATGTCAGAAGGAAAAACTGGAAGCTAGGACGTTCAATATTTTAATTAAAGGAATATTTTAAGTTGGTAAGGTTAATGCAGCAAGGAATCTCTTTAACTCTATTCTTACAAATGATGTAGTGCTATAATGATGAATGGCCTTATTAGAAAAGGGTTCTTGGATGAATTTGATGAGTTGTTTTTGTTAGTGAAGAAAGATGGTTACTCTTCAGATTCTGTTATGCTTAATGCTATTGTTAAGGGCTTGTTGGAGAATGGTGAAGTGAACAGAGCTATGGGGTTTCTTGCAAAAATGGATAAAAGTAAATTTAGCCTTGAGGCATCTACTGCGGCATCCATAGAGGATTTACACTCAAAGGATGGGCATTGTCATCATTATATGAAAATGCTTCCTAATTTTTCTCAACATTGTGCAATATGTATTGTAGTCAGTGAAGTGTATCAAAATTAGAGTATCAGCTATGTGCAGTACAATAGTGTATCAATGTAAGCAGTAAAATTGATATTACCTTACGTTATCCAAATTTTGAATGTCTTAACAGAACTGGATGCTCATCATCTGGATGATTTCCTACTAGGTTGCTCTCAATTTGTTGAAGAGATTGGATGATAACAGCTACAAAAATATGTATGCAAATATAAGAAACCCTATGATAGATCAGTTTCACTAATAGAAAGTAACAAACAAGTGCTTTTACAACAAAGCTCCAATCACATGAGCATCAAAAGGGTTTACACGGATTGTATCTGCCTCGAGGCAAGGCACAAACACGATTGGTAATGTGTAAGGGGTCTCAGGAAACTAATACATTGATAAATAAACATATTTTCTTAGGACACATTGATAAATATACATGTACTCTTACTAGTACATTGATAAATATACATTTCTTAAGATAATCCTTCAAAATTAATCTTCCTTAGTTCAGAGGAAATACAAGACTGCTATTACACTACTACTTTGTACCCAATATAAAATTTCCCTCTAGAGGAGTGGGTAGTTCTTTCTCCATGGCATCGCTCCGAAGAAAAAACACATACGATATTGGGATATTTAATTATACAATTTGTATTCCAAATCGATAATCTTGCAGCTCTGACACTAACTTTTGGAAACAAGTAACATAGACTACTATGAAGTGAAGCCAGTATGACTTGATCTAGTATGCAAGTAATTTTCTTTGGAGAACTTGGGCTTACCTTTGTCAAAGATGGATATTTACAGACTATGATCTGATTCTAGGAATACCCACGAGTGCAAACCAGTTCATTCACATTTTTATACCATTTTAGATTGCAAACCTGCAAAAGAGTTAAAAAATTTCAGAACATCTGTGAAGTTAACATACTCCTCGTTCTCATGAACAATGTAGTTTCTATAACATAATCAAGATGTGTAGCACCTGGCTCCCTGTGTCGACACACTTCATCATGGCACTATTTGTGGTGTTACAGAAGCGGATGCATCGATCATAGTTCCACCTCCTAATGCAAAAAAGACATGTTGGTTAGGAGAATGTTGGTTCCAAACTAGGAGCTGAGAATGTTGGTTCTCTTGACAGCAGCCGTATGCTTTATAGATTTTCAGGCGTTGAGAATGTTGGTTCCATACTTGGAGCTGCTTCATACAGTAGGAATAAAACCAAGGGTTTATCAAGAAATTGTTCTAAGGGAATCCTATAGGAACATTCTAAGGGAATTCCTATAAGATTCGCACATACATTAGTTGTTGGTTGCTATAGGGTTCTCTCTCCAAAAAACCCAATCAAGAAACTGCAAACACTCTAAAAAACCTAGGGCAAAGTAACAAAGGATTCTTATAGGGTTCTCGTTCCAACAAAACCCTTGAAGAAAAATTAAAAAAAACTCTCGTATGGTTCTCACTAACCTCCTTGAAGAAGAAATTAAAAAAAACCATACAGCAAAACCCCCAATTATTTTTGACAAAAAACCTAATTTCTTCTGACACAAAAACCTAATTTTTCCATAGTATTGCCATAAAATTGAAGTACAGAGAAGAAATCTAGAGATAATACCTTCTTCTTCTTCTCCTCGGCCACTAACCCATCGATGACCTCCGAAGCCTTCTTCTCGTTCACCTTCTACATGAAGAAGCTGTAGTAGGTTTCGAAAATGGCAAAACCCCAACCCTAATTTTGGATGGAAAAGGAGGGGAAGGAGGAGGATCAAAAGAAAGAGGAGATAGAGTAGTAGTAGAAGAGAAGGAAGAGGAGGATGGCTTCTCCGGGAAGACCCCCATGGAAATAGGCTCGAAAGAGTAGTAGAGAGGAGAAGCTTATGGATCGAGATAAATATAAAGAAGTTGGAGAACAATTACCAAAATGGCACGTGAATTCTCCGTTGGAACGGTTAACAAATATAAACAATTAAAAAAAATACTATAATGGCAGCAAAAAAACTTGCGCCAATTTTTTTGCATATACATTAATTGACAGTTTTCATCAATCCATCAACAAAAAAAATTGTGTTTCATGACGGATCCTCTAAAACCGTCAACTATTATGGGGTTTCTTCCAAAAATGGATAAAAGTAAATTTAGCCTTGAGGCATCTACTGCGGCATCCATAGAGGATTTACACTCAAAGGATGGGCATTGTCATCATTATATGAAAATGCTTCCTAATTTTTCTCAACATTGTGCAATATGTAATGTAGTCAGTGAAGTGTATCAAAATTAGAGTATCAGCTATGTGCAGTACAATAGTGTATCAATGTAAGCAGTAAAATTGATATTACCTTACATTATCCAAATTTTGAATGTCTTAACAGAACTAGATGCTCATCATGTGGATGATTTCCCACTAGGTTGCTCTCAATTTGTTGAATAGATTGGATGATAACAGCTACAAAAATATATATACAAATATAAGAAACCCTATGATAGATCAGTTTCACTAATAAAAAGTAACAAACAAGTGCTTTTACAACAAAGTTCTAATCACTTGAGCATCAAAAGGGTTTACATGGATTGTATCTGCCTCGAGGCAAGGCACAAACATGATTGGTAATGTGTAAGGGGTCTCAGGAAACTAATACATTGATAAATACACATATTTTCTTAGGACACATTGATAAATATACATGTACTCTTACTAGTACATTGATAAATATACATTTCTTAAGATAATCCTTCAAAATTAATCTTCCTTAGTTCAGAGGAAATACAAGACTGCTATTACACTACTACTTTGTACCCAATATAAAATTTCCCTCAAGAGGAGTGGGTAGTTCTTTCTCTATGGCATCGCTCCAAAGAAAAAAATACATACGATATTGGGATATTTAATTACACAATTTGTATTCCAAATCGATAATTTTGCAGCTCTGACACTAACTTTTGGAAAAAAGTAACATAGACTACTATGAAGTGAAGCCGGTATGACTTGATCTAGTATGCAAGTAATTTTCTTTGGAGAACTTGGGCTTACCTTTGTCAAAGATGGATATTTACAGACCATGATCTGATTCTAGGAATACCCACGAGTGCAAACCAGTTCATTCACATTTTTATACCATTTTAGATTGCAAACCTGCAAAAGAGTTAAAAAATTTTAGAACATCTGTGAAGTTAACATACTCCTCGTTCTCATGAACAATGTAGTTTCTATAACATAATCAAGATGTGTAGCACCTGGCTCCCTGTGTCGACACACTACATTATGGCACTATTTGTGGTGTTCCAGAAGCGGATGCATCGATCAATAGTTCCACCTCCTGATGCAAAAAAGACATGTTGGTGAGGAGAATGTTGGTTCCAAACTAGGAGCCGAGAATGTTGGTTGCAAACTAGGAGAATGTTGGTTCTCTTGACAGCAGCCGTATGCTTTATAAATTTTCAGGCGCTGAGAATGTTGGTTCCATACTAGGAGCTGATTCATACAGTAGGAAAAAACCAAGGGTTTATCAAGAAATTGTTCTAAAGGAATCCTATAGGAACATTCTAAGGGAATTCCTATAAGATTCGCACATACATTAGTTGTTGGTTGCTATAGGGTTCTCTCTCCAAAAAACCCAATCAAGAAAATGCAAACACTCTAAAAAACCTAGGGCAAAGTAACAAAGGATTCTCATAGGGTTCTCGTTCCAACAAAACTCTTGAAGAAAAATTAAAAAAACTCTCGTATGGTTCTCACTAACCTCCTTGAAGAAGAAATTAAAAAAAAACATGCAGCAAAACCCCCAATTATTTTCGACAAAAAACCTAATTTCATCTGACACAAAAACCTATTTTTTCCATAATATTGCCATAAAATTGAAGTGCAGAGAAGAAATCAAGAGATAATACCTTCTTCTTCTTCTTCTCCTCGGCCACTAACCCATCGATGACCTCCGAAGCCTTCTTCTCGTTCACCTTCTACATAAAGAAGCTGTAGTAGGTTTCGAAAATGGCAAAACACCAACCCTAATTTTGGATGGAAAAGTAGGGGAAGGAGGAGGATCAGAAGAAAGAGGAGATAGAGTAATAGTAGAAGAGAAGGGAGAGGAGAATGAGGAGGATGGCTTCTCCGGGAAGACCCCCAATGGAAACAGGCTCGAAAGAGTAGTAGAGAGGAGAAGCTTATGGATCGAGATAAATATAAAGAAGTTGGAGAATAATTACCAAAATGGCACGTGAATTCTCTGTTGGAACCGTTAAAAAATATAAACAATTTGAAAAAAATGCTATAATGGCAGCCGAAAAAATTGTGCCAATTTTTTCGCATATACATTAATTGACAGTTTTCATCAATCCGTCAACAAAAAAAATTGTGTTTCTTGATGGATCCTCTAAAACCGTCAACTATTATGGGGTTTCTTGCAAAAATGGCTAAAAGTAAATTTAGCCTTGAGGCATCTACTACGGCATCCATAGAGGATTTACACTCAAAGGATGGGCATTGCCATCATTATATGAAAATGCTTCCTAATTTTTCTCAACATTGTGCAGTATGTAATGTAGTCAGTGTAGTGTATCAAAATTAGAGTATCAGCTATGTGCAGTACAATAGTGTATCAATGTATGCAGTAAAACTGATATTACCTTACGTTATCCAAATTTTGAATGTCTTAACAGAACTGGATGCTCATCATCTGGATGATTTCCCACTAGGTTGCTCTCAATTTGTTGAAGAGATTGGATGATAACAGCTGCAAAAATATGTATGCAAATATAAGAAACCCTATGATGGATCAGTTTCACTAATAAAAAGTAACAAACAAGTGCCTTTACAACAAAGCTCCAATCACTTGAGCATCAAAAGGGTTTACACGGATTGTATCTGGCTCGAGGCAAGGCACAAACACGATTGGTAATGTGCAAGGGGTCTCAGAAAACTAATACATTGATAAATACACATATTTTCTTAGGACACATTGATAAATATACATGTACTCTTACTAGTACATTGATAAATATACATTTCTTAAGATAATCCATCAAAATTAATCTTCCTTAGTTGAGAGGAAATACAAGACTGCTATTACACTACCACTTTGTACCCGATATAAAATTTCCCTAAAGAGGAGTGGGTATTTCTTTCTCCATGGCATCGCTCCGAAGAAAAAACACATACGATATTGGGATATTTAATTATACAATTTGTATTCTAAATCGATAATCTTGCAGCCCTGACACTAACTTTTGGAAAAAAGTAACATAGACTACTATGAAGTGAAGCCAGTATGACTTGATCTAGTATGCAAGTAATTTTCTTTGGAGAACTTGGGCTTACCTTTGTCAAAGATGGATATTTACAGACCATGATCTTATTCTAGGAATACCCACGAGTGCAAACCAGTTCATTCACATTTTTATACCATTTTAGATTGCAAACCTACAAAAGAGTTAAAAATTTTCAGAACATCTGTGAAGTTAACATACTCCTCGTTCTCATGAACAATGTAGTTTCTATAACATAATCAAGATGTGTAGCACCTGGCTCCCTGTGTCGACACACTTCATCATGGCACTATTTGTGGTGTTCCAGAAGCGGATGCATCGATCAATAGTTCCACCTCCTGATGCAAAAAAGACATGTTGGTGAGGAGAATGTTGGTACCAAACTAGGAGCTGAGAATGTTGGTTGCAAACTAGGAGAATGTTGGTTCTCTTGACAGCAGCCGTATGCTTTATAAATTTTCAGGCGCTGAGAATGTTGGTTCCATACTAGGAGCTGATTCATACAGTAGGAACAAAACCAATGGTTTATCAAGAAATTGTTCTAAGGGAATCCTATAGGAACATTCTAAGGGAATTCCTATAAGATTCGCACATACATTAGTTGTTGATTGCTAAAGGGTTCTCTCTCCAAAAAACACAATCAAGAAACTGCAAACACTCTAAAAAACCTAGGGCAAAGTAAGAAAGGATTCTCATAGGGTTCTCGTTCCAAGAAAACCCTTGAAGAAAAATTAAAAAAAACTCTCGTATGGTTCTCACTAACCTCCTTGAAGAAGAAATTAAAAAAAACCATGCAGCAAAACCCTAATTATTTTTGACAAAAAACCTAATTTCTTCTGACACAAAAACCTAATTTTTCCATAATATTGCCATAAAATTGAAGTGCAGAGAAGAAATCAAGAGATAATACCTTCTTCTTCTTCTCCTCGGCCACTAACCCATCGATGACCTCCAAAGCCTTCTTCTCGTTCACCTTCTACATGAAGAAGCTGTAGTAGGTTTCAAAAATTGCAAAACCCGAACCCTAATTTTGGATGGAAAAGGAGGGGAAGGAGGAGGATCAGAAGAAAGAGGAGATAGAGTAGTAGTAGAAGAGAAGGAAGAGGAGAATGAGGAGGATGGCTTCTCCGGGAAGACCCCCCCATGGAAACAGGCTCGAAAGAGTAGTAGAGAGGAGAAGCTTATGGATCGGAATAAATATAAAGAAGTTGGAGAATAATTACCAAAATGGCACGTGAATTCTCCGTTGGAACCGTTAACAAATATAAACAATTTAAAAAAATACTATAATAGCAGCCGAAAAAATTGCGCCAATTTTTTCGCACATACATTAATTGACAGTTTTCATCAATCCATCAACAAAAAAAATTGTGTTTCTTGACGGATCCTCTAAAACCATCAACTATTGTGGTAAAAATTTGCTAAATTAACTTAAAATGTGTGTTTTTTGACATATACCTAAAACGGTCAAGATTACCACTATTGTTGACGGTTTTTGACGACCGTCAACTTATAAACCGTCAAGAATCATCTTTTTTCTTGTAGTGTTCTATCCACACCCTTCTCTCATGACGATTACACTGTGAAGATGAACCCAGCGTAGATCCGTAGGAGTTTTTAGTTCAGCGTATGTAATCACAAATACTTTGTAACAAATCCTTGTAATTAGGAAGTCTTCTTTTATGTAATCGTGACGAATCTGTAATAGACTCTTGTAGCCATGATTGAATAAAAAGAACTTTTCTTGAACTTTTCATCTATTTCTTGTGAGTTTGTCTTTTCGGTTGGCATGCTTGACTGCCTGTGCTTCTGTGAAGTTGGGTTGGTAGCGAGAACACCAACCTGTGCCGTTCGTCATTTATGCCTTTATGAAGATAGGTGGGTTGGCATGCTTGACCGCCTGTGCTTTTTTATGCTTCTACAAGATGCCCTTCAAAGTATCCCGAACTTGAGTCAAGCTCGGTGTCACGACCCGCACCCTAGAGTAAGGGCACGAGAAGTGGGTACGTCCAGCCTACGCCGCAGTGTCGGCGGTACAACGCTGTCCTAGGTTACTATCTAAACAACAACTCACGCAATTATATAATGTACTTGTCAAATCTCAACTCCGAACGGAGGACAAGTATAGATATAATGAATCTCAATCACAGTCTAAGAACGATATGATAACTCATAAGTTTAAACTAAAGACTAACAACAACATTTATAAACTACTAAAAATAATATCTCAAACAACTCAAATACAAACTCGTATCTCAAGTTATTACAATTCAAATTCTAAAACATGAAAACTAAACCAAGTCTACTAGCTAGTCTCCCGATCACTCCTGAGTGTCGGGGCCATAGGTAGCTAAGCCATTTCCTGCTCCAAGGCAACTAGGGCAAATGTCCTCGGGGCAGTCATCTGTAATATTTTTAACAGGTTCAGTCAGGACAGGAACGAGCACATCTCATCCAGAAAATCCAAGTAATGACAAATACTATAAAACAGTTATAGACAGTTATATTGATGATAATGGCAGTTTTATACAGGTAATGATGTAGAGAAATAGCAAAGGTACAAGAAAAGTAAGGTAATGAAATAAAAGAAGAATGATGGCAAGGAAGACTGTAAAATAAGATCTAGCTGAACTAGCGTAACATGTTATAAGTACAGTTTGTACAATGTAAGTTGAGTGTAATCCTAATGTGAGTCTAATACAATTTGAGTCTAGTAAATGATTCTTGTACATGATGATTCTAGTAGATGATTCTTCTCAATGATTTGAGTGAAGTGATTCGTGTAAGATTCTTGTACACTAAATCCTTGTAGGTGATTCTTGTAATGAGTACGGCACATCGCACGCTCGGCCAAGCGGTGATGGCTATCATTCTTGTAATACGGCACATCGCACACTCGGCCAAGCGACGATGGCTATCATTCTTGTTTGGTGATTCTTGTTGAATACGGCACATCGCATACCGGGCCCAGCAGCGATGGCTATCGTTCTTGTAATGATGATTCTTGTATGATTTGTACAATTAATTCTTGTAGATGTTTCGAGTAGATGAGTCTTGTGAGTGATTCGAGTAATAGGGTTAGACAAATCAAGTACATGTATTGCGAGTAAATAAATCTAAAATATTAATACATGTTGTGACAGAGAATAAAATAGAACTATACTAGAACTGAATCACAGTAATCATCAAATAAATGAAAGAACTATCAGAGAATGTACTCGCCCGATACCCTAAATGACTGATGAATATCAGATGTCTGAACCGGAGTCACAATGTCCTAAACAGAGTAATATATGTCATAATATGTTTAAAATGAGACAGATGATGTTTATGATGCAATCTGCATGATTTCTAGGTCAATCTAGGTCAAAGTCAACTCTAAGTCAAACCTGGTCAACTCTCTAGTCAAACTAGGTCAATTGGTCACATCTAGACTCAATGTTGACTTTTAGTCAAACCTAGTCAATTTAGGTCAACTAGTCCAATCTAAGTTAAAGAGTCAACTCTGGTCAAACTCTGGACTATTGGTCAACCTTAAGATAACTAACATATGCTTCTAGGCTATTTCTATGTCAAGGATTTCAACTAATCCCAAAGCTAGTCAATCTAGGTTAAGACTCTAGATAGCTACCTATATGTTCCCCAAGCTCTTGGTTTACTAAGATACTAAATGCCAAGTCCAACCCACATTCCATAATATAACCTACATAGCCTATAGTTCAAGCATAATATAACCTACCCAAAACTTATGCACAACACCCAAACCCATATGTATATATAACAATTATTCCTATAACTAAGAACACACATAATCACTATTTAAACCATATACTCTCATATGAATAATGTATGCAAATGTCTATATAACATATATATGAAATGTAATGCATGGGTGTGTGTGTAATAAACATACACATATGTGTAGATACAACATAGGTTAGGGAAACAACAACCATGTGGATAGGTTATATTGTACTCAGGAAATAGGCAATGTAGTGTGTACATTTGTGTATAACACATGATCTCAGTTTTACCATTTGTTAACATTAAACTAACAGGAAACAACCCAATGACAGTTAGCATCATTTCAGTGTAAAACTCAGTTTTGTGTGTGTGTGTGGCTGAACAGTGTGTAGGAATGTGATGTGAAGGGTGAATGATGTGAGTGAGTGAACTAAGTGTCAAGACATGGTAAGAAGACTATATAGGTAATACCATGTATGCCTGTCCAATGTTAGTGAGGGTGAAGACTGAAATTAGTGAAAACAATTGTTGTTTAAATTAGGTTCTCAGGAACTATATGCTGAAAAATGAGTGTGTGTGGGTTTGTATAGGCATGTGTGTGTATGTGACATAGGAAAAACAGGGGTGTGTTTGACAGTTCAACCATTCAAAATCCTTTCATACTCGAGCCCTTTACTTGCTGTTACAGCATCTGAGACTAGTACAAGTCCAAATTAGGACTGAACCTTATCTACTAATTTCTTCAAACCTATTCCTTATTGCTCAATGATACCAACTAACTCAACTGTCACATGAGCCTAACACTGGACTCAAGCATTCCCACACACACATTAAGATTTCTGATACTAAATCTAACTTCTGAACTAACCTCCTAACTCTCAAATCCCATGTCAATATGTACTCAAGATCTGGGACTGATACTCTAATGCCACTCAACTGAACCCCTTCTTTCCCCTACTGACAAACAGGAATCCATCTGATTCCATGTATCAGTCCTATATCTGCTGCTCTTACATAGTCATACTCGACTGCCCACAACACCCAATGAATCCACCTACATACACACAGACATATCCTCGTATGCAGGTAACACATACATTTATATATGTATGTATGAACTAACATATACATAAAGTAAAAGTAAGGGACTGAAATATAACTGATACCTCACTGAACCAAGACTTGAGATCACAACCTGAGCCACTAATGAACTAATGATGACCACAACACCAAGCTAAACCAAGATAACTGAGAAAAATTCATAAAACCAACCAATATGAATATTTAACACTGATTAATATCTGCACAATTCCTGATACTGGAAGTATCAGTAATTTGAACCCCCAACTCTCAGAAAACCTGGAATCCGACTAAATCTCATTCTTAGCTCGTTAACACATGATAATAAACATTATAAATCGAGTCCAACATCAGGTATAAATCTACCTGAACTTCCTATCAGGAATCTCAGGCTTATTCAGATTCGAAATTCAATAACTCATTTACCAAGACAACTGTCAGTTTCATTGAAACCGACACATAAAAAATCCCAATGAAAACACACACAAAAAATTGAAATAAAATAGTAAAACATGTGTTCAGTCATAGGGACATGTCCCACGTGTCCAAGGAGAGTCCCTCGTGTCCAGGAATTGGGACACATTGTGTATATATCAACGTTCAAAATTTCAGAAAAAACTGGAAAAGAGTACTCATCGTGCAGCCATATCGTATCCGATTGGACACGACACAGAGCTCGAGAAGTGTCGAACCTGTGCATACACGTTCGCCCATGATAGGGCTAGGGTGTCATCACCCTGCAACGTGTCAAAACTGTGTCGTGTCCAATCTACAGCCCCGTACCAGAGACACAAAACACGCGTGCACAGTACAGGGTAAGACACGTGCACACGCGATTTCTTCGTGCGCACACATCGAGGTACCACAAAATTTTGTAGGTCTCCTGTTAGTTATTAGGAAAACACGTGTGTCAAGTTCAGTGGCTTGAGTCGCCGTGTCGTGTCCGCTAGGACGCCCGAGCAGCAGGACACTGCACGACAGTGTCGTGCAGCGTGTTCGTGTCAATTTTGGACACGAACACGGGCCTAAATCGTGCTCAGTGTGATAGATTCGTGATCAGCATGCCAAGGGCTTCAAAATCATGTAATTAGTTTTTGAAAATAACAATATTTATTTCTCACAAGCATTTTCTCAAACACCTGTTCAAATACATCGATACGTGTCCGATACGGACACGAAATAGACACGGATTCCTACCAAACTTGGGCTACACCTAGGGGAACCCTAAATGAATGCATCTATGAAGAAAAATCATGATTTCAATGGGTGTAGATAGGTTTACCTATTGAGAGCTAGAATTTCAATGTAAAGAGCCTCAAATCGACGTCTTCCTCGATTTTCTCCGGTTCAACCGTCCTCGATCCTTGCTAGCAAGCACCCACAAGTATCCTCTACTGTAGAGGATGATGTTGCAATTGATTTGACTCAATTTGGGCTCAATTTGGATTAATGGAGAGAGTTTTAGGGAAGAACAAGTAGCGCTTTTTCTAGGTTTTCTAAAGAAGGCAATTATTTCTTAAGTGGGACACTTATAGGAGGGAGGGGGCTTGTATGGCTGTTGAAAACATTAGGGTTAGGGATTTAGATGAGTGGTTGAGGTTGCTCCAACAATTTCCAAGGCTTCCTATTGGTTAAGGCTTCTTTTCACAAATATCTCAAAAAGAAAATATCTTTCCAAATAATATCTAGATATTACTAACCTTGGCACTTAGTAGGAATGTTCTAACCCTAATTTTAACCTCATGACTAATCTAGGTTAGGTTAACTTCTAGGTTCAGGCTTCACAAAAAGGCTAGCACAATATTTAATTAATATAAATTACAAAATCACAAAATTGTCAAAATGACGAAAATACCCCTAGGCTAAAAATTGGAAATATGAAATTCTAATCACGTGACTAGGCTCCCTTGGTTATGGTTAGTCTCTAGGTTTAGCAAAACTAGGGTTTAACTAGTTAACCATCAAAATCACCAATCAACATTTTAAATAGTTTTAAAAATAATTAAAATCACCAAAAATCACAATATGATTTTAATATCACTATTAAATGATTATAATTATACAATTTCAAAAATACCCTCATCTGGAAAACTGGGTGTTACAATTCTACCCCCCTTAGAAAAATTTTGTCCTCGAAATTAAAATGGTCGTACCCTTCTAGGTCAACCCCAACAATCAAGGTCAAGAGATAATCATGCAAACAAAATCATACTGGTCGTGATTCCACAGTTTCGAACAGGGTAGCAAACAATATCTGGCAGGTACTAAGGGAATCACACAGGAAAGTGGAGAGAAAGAATGAGAAGGACAAACCTGCTAACCCATCACCTGCAGCGTCGGTCTCCTCGACCGCCATCGCAAAAGCTCTACCCCTCTGGTGCTGAGCTACAGGTGGCCTAGCTCCCTCTCTCTGATCCTGTGCTCCACGAAGTGGGGGTGCTATGGGGCAATCCACTATCTGGTGAGCGTCGGATCCACATAATAGGCAAACCCTCAATCTCCTGCTACAAGACTCCCAAATATGCCCTGCCTTCCTGCAGTAGGCACAAGTCGGCACCCTGCGGTCCTGTCCTCTATGCTGATGTTGTGCCTGCTGCACTCTCACTGGTGCCTGTACCTGCTGAGCCTGCACATGGGGCCTCTTGGCCTGACCTCCGCTACTGCTACCACCCTGGAAGTCCCGACCCCTCTTCAACTTCAACCCCAGGTCGTCCTCCGCTGCCATAGCCCCAGAAAATATCTCCGCGTAAGTAGCATTCCGGTCACTCTTAGTCAGTGACCGAACCTTCCTAATCAGTCCTCGGCAAAACTTCATCGCCTTCGTCTTCTCAGTCAAGTCATCAATGAACCGGGCCAACCGACAAAACTCCCCGGCGTACTCAGCTACTGACTGGTTCACCTGAACCAGGCTCTCAAACTGTGCCTCGATACCTCCCAAGGCCACATCAGGAAAGAACTGCTGCTTAAACAGCTCCTTGAACTGGGCCCAAGTCTGGCCCTCAACTCCCACCCTGGGATCTGCCTGGTACCACGCATGGGCTAAGTCCTGCATCTGACTGCCTACCGCCTCGATATGGAGTCGATCTGGTATCTCTGCCAACCTGAATATCTCCTCGATATGCTCTATCCAATCGTGTGCATAATGGATGCCCTTAATGCCCAGGAACTCTCTAGGATGCATCTTCTGAAAGTCCTGGATATCTTTCTCCTTCCGGTAAGGCTGCTGCTGCTCCCTCCGAGCAGTCACCATCTCTACTGTTGTACGAACCAGCTGGTGGGCCTCGTCAATCCCCTCACGATAATCGGCAGTCTATTGCTGGTGCTGCTGCTGGTGAGACGCCAGAATCCTCTCTACAAAAGAAAACAGATTAGCAGCATCTACTATCCCCGCAGGTAGAGGCTGCTGCGGTGGAAGGATCTCGGGAAGCACCGGACTCTGCCTTCCAGCTAGTGGAGGTGCTCCTCCGAAAGCTGCTGAGACACCCACCCCAGCTGGCATGACTGGGGCTACGGTACCGGGAGCTGGCTGCTGAAGGTGAGAGGTGGCAGACCCCTCTGCAGCGGCTACTGTACCAGAGCGATGTGATCGTGTCTCCACCATCCTGAAGACAGATCGAAAAGGAAATCAATACTGAGCAGGAATCGATAAAATCAAAGGAGGACAGTTTATTGCAAAGAAGATAAGTCAGTAAGATATGTAGATGGCATGATTTGAAGTAGAATTTTCCTAACTGTGATTGAGTACCTCTCCGTTAAAGCCTATCTCTCAATCCTATCGCAGGCTCGCAGCAGTACAACTAAGTCGCCGTACTACCATAATATCGCACTAATGCGACTCTCTCGACCTGTATGGGCACCACTAAAAACGTGTCACGACCCGCACCCTAGAGTAAGGGCACGAGAAGTGGGTACGTCCAGCCTACGCCGCTGTGTCTGCGGTAGAACGCTGTCCTAGGTTACTATCTAAACAACAACTCACGTAATTATATAATGTACTTATCAAATCTCAACTCCAAACGGAGGACAAGTATAGATATAATGAATCTCAATCACAGTCTAAGAACGATAAGATAACTCAGAAGTTTAAACTGAAGACTAACAACAACATTTATAAACTACTAAAAATAATATCTCAAACAACTCAAATACAAACTCGTATCTCAAGTTATTACAATTCAAATTCTAAAACATGAAAACTAAACCAAGTCTACTAGCTAGTCTCCCGATCACTCCTGAGTGTCCGGGCCATAGGTAGCTAAGCCATCTCCTGTTACAAGGCAAGTAGGGCAAATGTCCTCGGGGCAGTCATCTGTAATATTTTCAACAGGTCCAGTCAGGACAGGAACGAGCACATCTCATCCAGAAAATCCAAGTAATGACAAATACTATAAAACAGTTATAGACAGTTATATTGATGATAATGGCAGTTTTATACAGGTAATGATGTAGAGAAATAGCAAAGGTACAAGTAAGGTAATGAAATAAAAGAAGAATGATGGCAAGGAAGACTGTAAAATAAGATCTAGCTGAACTAGGGTAACATGTTATAAGTCCAGTTTATACAATGTAAGTTGAGTGTAATCCCAATATGAGTCTAATACAATTTGAGTCTAGTAAATGATTCTTGTACATAATGATTCTAGTAGATGATTCTTCTCAATAATTTGAGTGAAGTGATTCTTGTAAGATTCTTGTATACTAAATCCTTGTAGGTGATTCTTGTAATGAGTATGGCACATCGCACGCTCGGCCAAGCGGTGATGGCTATCATTCTTGTAATACGGTACATCGCACGCTCGACCAAGCGGCGATGGCTATCATTCTTGTTTGGTGATTCTTGTTGAATACGGCACATCGCATATCGAGCCCAGCAGCGATGGCTATCGTTCTTGTAATGATGATTCTTGTATAATTTGTACATTTAATTCTTGTAGGTGTTTCGAGTAGATGAGTCTTGTGAGTGATTCGAGTAATAGGGTTAGACAAATCAAGTACATGTATTGCGAGTAAATGAATCTAAAATATTAATACATGTTGTGACAGAGAATCAAATAGAACTATACTAGAACTGAATCACAGTAATCATCAAATAAATGAAAGAACTATCAGAGAATGTACTCGCCTGATACCCTGAATGACTGATGAATATCAGATGTCTGAACCGGAGTCACAATGTCCTTAACAGAGTAATATAGGTCATAATATGTTTAAAATGAGATATATGATGTTTATGATGCAATCTGCATGATTTCAATCTAGGTTAAAGTCAACTCTAAGTCAAACCTGGACAACTCTCTAGTCAAACTAGGTCAATTGGTCACATCTAGACTCAATGTTGACTTTTGGTCAACCCTAGTCAATTTAGGTCAACTAGTCCAATCTAAGTTAAAGAGTCAACTCTGGTCAAACTCTGGACTATTGGTCAACCTTAAGATAACTAACATATGCTTCTAGGCTATTTCTATGTCAAGGATTTCAACTAATCCCAAAGCTAGTCAATCTAGGTTAAGACTCTAGATAGCTACCTATATGTTCCCCAAGCTCTTGGTTTACTAAGATACCAAATGCCAAGTCCAACCCACATTCCATAACATAACCTATATAGCCTATAGTTCAAGCATGATATAACCTACCTAAAACTTATGCACAACACCCAAACCCATATGTATATATAACAATTATTCCTATAACTAAGAACACACATAATCACTATTTAAACCATATACTCTCATATCAGTAATGTATGGAAATGTCTATATAACATATATATGAAATATAATACAAGGGTGTGTGTGTAATAAACATACACATGTGTGTAGATACAACATAGGTTAGGGAAACATCAACCATGTGGATAGGTTTTGTTGTACTCAAGAAATAGGCAATGTAGTGTGTACATTTGTGTATAACATATGATCTCAGTTTTACCATTTGTTAACATTAAACTAACAGGAACCAACCCAATGGCAGTTAGCATCATTTTAGTATAAAACTCAGTTTTGTGTGTGTGTGTGGCTGAACAGTGTGTAGGAATGTGATGTGAAGAGTGAATGATGTGAGTGAGTGAACTAAGTGTCAATACATGGCAAGAAGACTGTATAGGTAATACCATGTATGCCTGTCCAATGTTAGTGAGGGTGAAGACTGAAATTAGTGAAAACAATTGCTGTTTCAATTAGGTTCTCAGGAACTATATGCTAAAAAATGAATGTGTGTGGGTTTGTATAGGCATGTGTGTGTATGTGACATAGGAAAAACCGGGGTGTGTTTGACAGTTCAACCATTCAAAATCCTTTCATACTCGAGCCCTTTACTTGCTGTTACAGCATCTGAGACTAGTGCAAGTCCAAATTAGGACTGAACCTTATCTACTTATTTCCTCAAACCTCTTCCTTATTGCTCAATGATACCAACTAACTCAACTGTCACATGAGCCTAACATTGGACTCAAGCATTCCCACACACACATTAAGATTTCTGATACTAAATCTAACTTCTGAACTAACCTCCTAACTCTCAAATCCCATGTCAATATGTACTCAAGGTCTGGGACTATTACTCTAATGCCACTCGACTGAACCCCTTCCTTCACCCACTGATAAACTAGAATCTATCTGATTCCATGTATCAGTCCCATATCTGCTGCTCTTACATAGTCATACTCGACTGCCCACAACACCCAATGAATCTACCTACATACACACAGACATATCCTCGTATGCAGGTAACACATACATATATATATATATGTATGTATGAACTAACATATACATAAAGTAAAAGTAAGGGACTGAAATATAACTGATACCTCACTGAACCAAGACTTGAGATCACAACCTGAGCCACTAATGAACTAATGATGACCACAACACCAAGCTAAACCAAGATAACTGAGAACAATTTGTAAAACCAACCAATATGAATATTTAACACTGATCAATATCTGCACAATTCCTGATACTGGAAGTATCAGTAATTTGAACCCCCAACTCTCAGGAAACCTGGAATCCGACTAAATCTCATTCTTAGCTAGTTAGCACATGATAATAAGCATTATAAATCGAGTCCAACATCAGGTATAAATCTACCTAAAGTTTCTATCAGGAATCTCAGGCTTATTCAGATTCGAAATTCAATAACTCATTTACCAAGACAACTGTCAGTTTCATTGAAACTGACACATAAAAAATCCCAATGAAAACACACACAAAAAATTGAAATAAAATAGTAAAACATGTGTTCAGTCACAGGGACATGTCCCACGTGTCCAAGGAGAGTTCCTCGTGTCCAGGAATTGGGACACATTGTGTATATATCAACATTCGAAATTTTAGAAAAAAAAACTGGAAAAGAGTACTCATCGTGCAGCCATGTCATGTCCGATTGGACACGACACAGAGCTCGAGAGGTGTCGAACCTGTGCATACATGTTCTCCCATGATAGGGCTAGGGTGTCGTCACCCTGCAATATGTCAAAACCGTGTCGTGTCCAATCTACAGCCCCGTATCAGAGACACAAAACACGCGTGCACAGTGTAGGGCAAGACACGTGCACACGCGATTTCTTCGCGCACACACATCGAGGTCCCACGAAATTTTGTGGGTCTCATGTTAGTCATTATGACAACATGTGTGTCAAGTTTAGTGGCTTGAGTCACCGTGTCGTGTCCGTTAGGACGCCCGAGCATCAGGACACTGCACGACAGCGTCGTGCAGCATTTTAGTGTCCATTTTGTACACAGATACGGGCCTAAATCATGCTCAGTGTGATAGATTCGTGATCAGCATGCCAAGGGCTTCAAAATCATGTAATTAGTTTTTGAAAATAACAATATTTATTTCTCACAAGCATTTCCTCAAACATCTATTCAAATACATCGATACGTGTCCGATATGGATACGAAATGGACACGGATTCCTACCAAACTTGGGCTACACCTAGGGGAACTCTAAATGAATGCATCTATGAAGAAAATCATGATTTCAATGGGTGTAGATAGGTTTACCTATTGAGAGCTAGAATCTCAATGTAAAGAGCCTCAAATCGACGTCTTCCTCGATTTTCTCCGGTTCAACCATCCTCGATCCTTGCTAGCAAGCACCCACAAGTATCCTCTACTGTAGGGGATGATGTTGCAATTGATTTGACTCAATTTGGGCTCAATTTGGATTAATGGGGAGAGTTTTAGGGAAGAACAAGTAGCACTTTTTCTAGGTTTTCTAAAGGAGGCAATTATTTCTTAAGTAGGATACTTATAGGAGGGAGGGGGCTTGTATGGCTGTTGAAAACATTAGGGTTAGGGTTTTAGATGAGTGGTTGAGGTTGCTCCAACAATTTCCAAGGCTTCCTATTGGTTAAGGCTTCTTTTCACAAATATCTCAAAAAGAAAATATCTTTCCTAATAATATCTAGATATTACTAACCTTGGCACTTAGTAGGAATGTTCTAACCCTAATTTTAACCTCATGACTAATCTAGGTTAGGTTAACTTCTAGGTTAAGGCTTCACAAAAAGGCTAGCACAATATTTAATTAATATAAATTACAAATTCACAAAATTGTCAAAATGACCAAAATACCCCTAGGCTAAAAATTAGGAATATGAAATTCTAATCACGTGACTAGGCTCCCTTGGTCATGGTTAGTCTCTAGGTTTAGCAAAACTAGGGTTTAACTGGTTAACCATCAAAATCACCAATCAGCATTTTAAATAGTTTTAAAAATAATTAAAATCACCAAAAATCACAATATGATTTAAATATCACTATTAAATTATTATAATTATAAAATTTCAAAAATACCCTTATCTGGAAAATTGGGTGTTACACTCGGGATACTTTAAAAAGAAGCATGACACGTGTTTCTTTGTAGGCAAAATGCCCATCACGTCTGCTGCCAGGCTAACGTCATGCTTGGGCTTCAACGTTAAATACCTCAAGTCGTCGCTTCCTTAAGTTTTGATCATGACTCCTCGTTTCTCACGAATGTTTATCATGACCTTTTTCTGAACCCACGTCATTTTGAGGGTGAACAAAGCATATTTTCTTCTTTTGTTGATGTGGCACGGTTTTGTGAGCATCCACTGCAGCATGAGGGCTTCCGCTGGTATTGCTTGTCTTTAGACGTAGTATTTCTTCATGAACTTTCCATTGATTGGCATCATGAGTAAGTCACCATTAGATTTGGCCAGTCGGTAAGCGCCGTTGGAATATACCGTCTCTGTGACGAACGGTCCCTCCCACTTGGGTTCGAACTTCCCTGACGTTATGTGAGTCATCTCCATCAGTCTTCGAACTGCTAAGACGAGGTCGCCCACTTGGAAAGTTCTTTTCTGGACCTTTTTGTTAAAGGTACCGAAAATATGTGCTTGGTAAAGCTCGATCCTTTGCTGCGCTAATAGGCATTTTTTATCCAATGCCTCTAACTCTTGTAGCCGTAGGTGCTGATTGTCTTCATGGTTGCGAATCTTGAACAGAGGTAAGAATTCCCTTAGAGGAGATAACTCTACTGGGAATAGGGTGTTTACTCAGAGGTGATTTGGACATGGTAAACACAGAAATTTTTTTGTGGAGACACTTTCCTTAGAAAGAGGTATTATGGACATGGCAAGGATAGACCCTACGGGGGTATAGAACAACTCAAAGGTAGTATGGACGTGAATGGTTCTATAAATAACAACCGTGGGGGATTGTCATAGAAGGGTTGCCTACTCAGAGGTAATATGGACATGGCCGGCATCCTTCACTAGAATAATAGTTCAGAGGTAATATGAACATGAAATATTTTCTAGAGAATTATGATAACTCAAGGTTATCATAGAAAGGGGTGACTACTCAGAGGTAATATAGACATGGTAGACACAGTATAGAATAATACTTCAGAGGTGATATGGACGTGAAATGTTTTCTAGATAGTTATGACAACATGGAGTCATCACGGGAGAGGCGACTACTCAGAGGTAATGTGGACATGGTAGATGCGACTTTGACTAAGGTGTAGGGAATCAATCCAGAGGTAATATGGACGTGGAAAGTTTTCTATTAAGGAGAGGTATAGAAGGAATGAATTCTTTTAACGAAATCCATGAACACTTATTGGGATATGGAAGGTTTGCACTGTTCGAAATGCTATTCCTATTGAGATCTTAGGTGCTGCACCCAGGGTTCATCTTCGAAGTATTCAAACATCTGGTCTTCGTCTTTGATCGAAGGATTTGTGGAGACCATGTTAGCGGACAACATCTTTTTGAAGACCTGACCGGTACAGGTATTAGAGTCCCAGATTGAGGAGTCAGAAGAGTGTGAATGCATCATGACTTCCATCTCTGAGTCTTCTAAAGTTGAAGTGGGTGTAAGATATCCTAACCCTCGGCGAGTGCATTGGTAATAGTTTTGAGCCTTTCCTTTTGGAGCTCGAATCCGTAAGAAAAGGCGTCGACCTTTACCATAGTTTAGTCCGTTGTTGTTCAAGTCGTAACCCATCTTCTAGATGAGGTGTTTGGCTTGAGTTGCATAACGGTAGAGTTGCATCTTGCCGTTGTCGGGTTCTGGTTCTCTTAGAGTCAGTCACTGAGGATGCTCCAATCGACCATGATGATGAGTACCTCCTCCTTCTTCTTTGCTGGAACTTGGAAGTAAGAGCCCCAGGAAGGGACAACTCGGCTCACAAGGTTGGCGGTTGTCACTTATGTTTGTAGCATACATAGAGAGCTGTCTAAGAAATATCTAGTATTCCAACAGGCACAAGAGTAATTCAAAGACAACTTTCTATTAATAAAATAAGAAATTTTATCCCGAGGGATTACATCATCTAAAGAGTGCACTTCGGTATTAATGCAGACGTAGTCTCCTAGCTCCTCATCGGTGAGGACTAGGGCTGTCGAGGGAGGAGAGGAAAGACGCTTCTCCTTTAGCTTGACCACCAAGGGGGCTGCGATCGGAGGTTCCTATGCCTTTATGGTTGGATTTGGGGACCTCCAGGGTAGCCTTATTCGTATAGCCTCCTTGCCGTCATTTGACGTTATCGAGGGCGAAGATGGCACTTTGCCTCAGAGCTTGACGACGAGGGGCAGTGATACGTTGGGGGTTTTTCCCTTCAATCGAACCTTTAGTGGTTCTTCAGTAACCGCTGCGCTTTCTGTGGCCGTCTCTGCCTCGTCATTGACATCATTGCTCTTATCGTCCTAAGGGACTGACTTATACAGATCAGCATCCGTACAGTAGGCTTCAAGTCCCCGGAACGGGTCGATGTCAGCAAATTCGGTCTTGATAGTCCCGTCGCTGGCCACGTACTTCATGCATTGATGGAGAGTGGAAGGAACGATCATGTACTCATGAATCTATGGTCGTCCCAATAACATGTTGTAGTTTTTGTTAGCGTCGATGATTTAACAAGTCACTTCAGTGTGGAGGTCACCTATTTGGCACTTCAAGCAAATTTTGCCCAGGGGATCGCTCTTTTCTGCATTGAAGCCGCTGATTGTTGTGTTCAATGCAGTCAGCCGATGCATCAGAATCCCTAGAGTTTGGAGCAAACTCCTTGGGATGATGCTTAGAGAGGAGCCTGGGTCGATATGGATGCGATCGACTTTAATGGCACCGACATACCCTGTATAGTATAGAGGCCTATTATGCCGATTATTCTTCCTATTATGCCGATTATTCTTCAGCAACATGTCTTGCTGGGTGAAAGTGATACTGGGGATCATTTTGATCATACTTTGACAATGTGGGCAGGCCGCAGGGTCTTCCTTGGGTGGTCATACCTGAGTGATAAAGGACTCAACGTTCTGTAAGGCTTCGCTGAGCGTATCTCAAGTCTCTTTGAAGAGACGAAGGATCTCGAAGAGTGACAATCTAGCCGAGGTATTGGCTAGCTGTGCCAATATGTCAAAGTTATAGGATTTGATAGGCCCTACTGCCAAGTTTTTTCTCAGAGGTTTGTCGAAGCGAACCTCCTTTTGCTTCTGCCTATCTACAGCAGGAGTTTGAGACGTGCCTGCTTCTGATGTATCAGGATCAGGGGTTGTAGTTGGTGGAGGTGCTGCCTCCTCTGGAGCTTGGTTCTCGTCTTGCTGCCGCGCCGAGCGAGTGGTCACCAGGGTATCATCGGTCTATGCCGAGATGAGCCCTTGAGCGTTATCACGTACTGGTGGAAGATTGACTACTTCCATTGTCGCCCTCGGGATGGGGGCGACCCTGTCATGTGCCTCCATGGTTGGGAAACGTCCAAATTAGAGAGTAACCATGTTGGCCATCACAATCTTTTCTTCATAGTCAAGTGATATGACTTTGGCGTCGATGAGGCACTGAATCTGTCTTTTCAACATATAGCAATCTCATGTCGAATGGTGGACATATTGATGATAATGGCAGTATTTAGGGTTTTCCACCTTCCCTACTTTGTCGGGGCACTTTGGGGTTGGAAGAGACACCTTGCCACTCTTCGTCAGTATATCGAAGAGTTCCAGTGTATCCTCATCGTTGAAGGAGTAAGTCTCCCTCGGCTTCTGCGCTTCTCTAGACTTGCGGTTCATAGTTACTGAACCTTTGGAGATGTTGATGGTCATGGCTTGTTTTCCTTTTTTGTCCTTGGGGTTGTTGCTGGACGAGCGTCTCCCCCTGTCATCGAGAGAAGGAAAGTTTAATACCAGGAGCGGCGCATCTTGGGCTTTCCTTTGTGACACATCCATCTCTGTAATGAAAGGCATCCCCACTCTGTGCAAGGAGCACCGTGCCATAATTTGATTGCAGGCAGCATGTTCTTGCGTAAGCATGGGCTCGGATATGCCAGGCGGTAGCCTCAAAGCTGCCTGGCGAAAGCGCTCGATATATGCATGGACAAGCTCTTTCTCTCTCTGGACGACCTCCATGAGAGTTGACATCATCATGTCCATCCCTCCTTCATAGAATCGGTCGATGAAGAGAGTCTTCAGGTCCTCGAACGATAAAATACAGTCATCCAGAAGACTACAGAACCACTCATAGGCTACCCCCTGCAGGGCTCCTATGAATATGTTGTTGAGGAGGACGTCGTTCTTTGGTAGATGCCCTGTTACTGAGGCAAAGTACCTCAAGTATTGTCGAAGAGATTCCTTTCCATCGAAGGGCGTAAGCGTCTGTAGATTGTATTTGGGAGGGTAGACTACGTTCTCCCACTCGGCAGGATATGGCTGCCGAATCCCCATCTTCCGGAGTGCTGCCTGCTTCTCTTTGGCATCATAGCGAGCATACAGTTCCTTGATGGCCTGCTATATCTCAGTTGATATTACAGGTCCTGTGGTCGATGGAGTAGACGACGATGGTGCTGCTTGGTTGATGATGGGCAGCTTACTGGATCCGTCGTTAGCTGCCGGGTCAAGCGGAGGTGCGGAGGCAGTGGGGACCAAACTCCCCTTGATCTCCAGTATGATAGAAGATAAGGATTTTATTGTAGCATTTAACATATCTAGGCTCATCTCGAGAGCTTTGATACGTTTTAGCTGGTCAGGCGCTTCACTATTGTCCACCTCGTCGCCATTAGCCATAAATACGGACCTTGTGTGTGGATGGGTGGAAGGGACAGTAGACCCTTCGCTCTTCGGCTCAGATGCCTGCGTCTCGTTGTCATGAGGATGAATTAGAAGGTTGTAGTTTTCCTCAGACTCATTACGGTTGATACCCCCAGTCTGGTGGCTAACTACGCCTTTGGAGGCATCCGTATCATATGGTCCCTCCTCATAATGGAATACGGCGTTGTCATGGACGGTGGGGGGTTGGCTACCCCTGACATCTGATGTGGTACGCAAGGAAGATTTGGAATACATGCCTTGGAGCAAACCTGTGTTAGGTACTTCGCCTTGCTACTATCGGGCCGCTTCTTGGACTTGGTGGCCGAGATGGGAGGATTCTTGGACGGCTTTTTGATAGATTGAGAATCTTGTGCCGCATTGCACGTAGCAACACGGAGTTCATCTTCGTCTACGCTTGCCGATCCCCTATCGAACCTCTGACGTTCGATTGACGCTGGCTGTAGTCTTTGGAAGACGGAATGCCTCCTCGGCTGCACGATGGCTGCCTGTTGATAACAATAGTTGATGGTAATCTGGGTACAAGGATGACTTAATTTAATCATGCCCTTTGTCGCAGATTCCTCTTTCGTCTTACGCTTGTGTAAAAGCATCAAGTCCTCCACCTCTTTACCCCGATTGTACGCGCAGGGAAGCTGTACGCAGGTATGATCAGAGCGGGTCTGGTGAGACAGACTCCTATCATGCTTACAGGAACGCTGCTTGCTCATTCCTTCTCCCTAGCTTGCATCACGTACATTAGTGCTCAAGCGACAGAGGGGTTTAACTGGTCGAGGCATCGAAGCACGGTGACCAGTTTTGTATAACTTTCCATCGGCTGCGCGTATGACTGTCAACGCAGGCCTTTGGTCGATCATTGGCATAGTACGTTTGTTGCATGAGTCACGTACTGCCTTGGATTTCTTTCTACTACCCCCAGAGGGTGTATAGTATAAAGAATCCAATAAGGGCTTACCTGATGGGAAGGCAATTCTTTTGAAGACATATCTTCTCGCCGACAATGCTTCCTTTGTGAGGGGTTGAACTGCCACGTGCTTCCTTCGGCGTTGTGCCCTCGTCAGGCCCGCCATAGGGGAACTGTCTTCCTCGTTGTATTTACCCAAAGTGGGAGTCGAGTAAGGTGGCATGGCCACAGTAGGTGAAATATTCTCCGGAGCTTCAGCATTTAGAGGGTTATGGATCGTAGTCCCCTCTATCGTACTGCTCGTCGCAACCGTATTGGACACCCAGACACGTCGAGTCTTCTTCGATTTTACGAACCGCTTCGAAGGACTCGACTTCTCTTCAGAAAGGAGATCTTCAAAAGCTTGTTGGTCGAAGTGTACGACCAGCATCTTTTGGGAAGATCCTAGCAAGTTGTCGTTAGATTGCGTCACCACCTTCTCGTTGGAGGAGAACGTCGTCCATAGCAGAGTCTCCATTTTGTTCGACATCACAAAAGGTTATACGAACTTTTTATTTATTGAACTTGAAAAAAGGTACAATCGATTCCTATGCAAGGAAATCTAAGTACAAGAATTCTGGAAAAGCGTAACGATGGAGATCAAGCACTGCAACGGCTCCTTTACTCCGTTGACGATCTGACGACGAGTTGGACTTACTTTGGCTTTCTGGTAGCTTTGATGGAACTCTAGGGTTACCGATCAAGAGGATGCCAGAGTTGAAGACTTCGAAGCTCTACCTTTTGCCTTTTGCTTCTTTCCTTCCTGTGTGTCCTTTTCGTCTCCTTTTTGTTGAAGAAAAAACTCATTCTATTTATAGGCAAAGGGGCACATATGTGATGTGCACTCGAATTTGAGATATGAAAGAATCTGCTATCATTGTACGGTACGGGCTTCTGCTGAGCTGACACATAGTGGACGTCAAGATTCCCTTCTATCGAGATCTTGGGTGGTTATCAAAATAATCAAAAGAGGAGACACGTGGCGCGTGTCTATTGCTGGGAATCCTCTATTTAGATGAAGCCGTGTAGATCTTGGATTTCATCTCAGAGTAGGATTCTGTTTGATCTTCAGGAGGCTATCGGTTTAAACAAACCGACTTGATACGACCTATATCAAAAAGCGCAAACTTCGTCCTTATCTGAGTTTTAAACCTATTGATAAGATATTTGTACTTATCAGTATGATCAATCTTTGTCCTATCTTTGAAAGTGGCAATTTAAACAAACCAATTGGATGGGACCATGCAACCTGCGCCTCTAGCGTGGTCTTAGTGCTGCTGCGCTTCTGGTGCGACTAGTAGACTGTTCTCTTGGAGACAACGGAGCCTGTGCGCTTTCAGGCGAAGAATGGATTATGTTTCGAAGACGACTGAGCCTCTGTGCATTTTAGAGACGAGTAGACTGTGTTTCGAGTAGTAAAGTCACTGTGCTTTAGGATGACGAGTAGGCTGTGCTTCAGGCTGACGGGGTTACTATACTTTTGTAGCGGCAAGCGGACTTGTGTTGGATGCGATGGTGTTTCCTAAGTCTTTGATAAAGGGGTTGAACTTCTGGGTCGAAGCAGAGGTCTGCGCCGTTGAAGCTGGGATGATGTGAAGTCATCACCAGTCTGTACCTCCTGCTAGCGTAGGATTGTAGCTGCGCTTCTAGTATGAAGATACTGGCTATGAAGTCTTCTTTAAGAGCAATTAATGACAGCTCTTTAAGGAACAACTTCCTCTTAATTGCCACCGTTACTTGGGGAATTTCAAGGGGTCTTTTAATGGTCTAAGACTTAGTCGAATGAACCCATTTAATGAGTTTATCGTGCTGAGTCCTAGGTTCATCCCATTAATATGGGAATTTTGACCGACAACCTCGTGGCTTATGTCTTGGGCCACTTCCGCCCTATATAAAAGGGGAGTTTCTTTCAAAGAGTCAAGTCTTCCTCTTTTTGTCCTTCAACAGCATGCTGGATCCAGACTTAGCTTCTAGCGGCCGTTGGCCTTGCCTAAGTCAGATTTTGGTTGATGATCCCTTCGTTCAAAAGAACTGTGCCTTCGTAGAAGAACTGCTGATGAGCTTCGGGATGTGCTGGAATGCTTCTCATGGGGAGTTCGAACCTGAGCGACATCTTGGAGGTCTTAGAGGTCCTGATGACCGAGTTCGGTTTGGTTACCAACATGAAGCACCGCAGGTTGTGCTTTGCCATGCTCATTGGCGGCTGCGTGCTTTTGTTAGGCTGGAAGAGCCTCAGAAGCTGATGCACTTTTGAGAAGGGACTCCTGTCGTGGTGTGGAATTAATTCTCGCTTGGGCCAATAGCTTCTTCAGGAAGAGCTGCACGTCTGAAGGGGAAAAGGGGTACTGTGGTGGCAGACTTTGATGGCGACTATATTCACATCTTCTATTCATAGTCCCTCATCTCATGACGAATATACTGTGAAGATGAACCCCAGCGTAGATCCGTAGGAGTTTTTAGTTCAGCGTATGCAATCACAAATACTTTGTAACAGATCCTTGTAATTAGGAAGTCTTCTTTTGTGTAATCGTGACGAATCTATAATAGACTCTTGTAGCTATGATTTAATAAAAATAACTTTCCTTGAACTTTTCATCTGTTTTTTGTGAGTTTGTCTTATCTGTTGGCGTGCTTGACCACCGGCAATTCTGTGAAGCTGGGTTGGTAGCGTGAGCACCAACCTGTGTCGTTCGTCATCTGTGCCTTTGTGAAGATGGGTGGGTAGCGAGAGTACCCACTTGCACCTTGTGTCACCATGCGCTTTTTCTTTGTTCTACAATCATATGTTGATTCTTTATCGTGCTGGACCATATCAATGAGGGTGGATGTTGTCATCTCCAACCTGTTATCGTAAAAACATGCCAGGAACAGCTCTTGGAGGTCGTCGAATATTTTAATATAGTTTTCAGGGAGACTACAAAACCATTCGTATGCGATATCGATTAACGCTTCCACAAACACTTTGGTGAGCTGAGCGTCGTTTCTAGGTAGATGCCCCATCATGGATTCGAAGTAATTCAAGTATCGGCGAGGGGACGACTTTTCGTCAAATGGAGTCAGAGTCTTGGGCTTGTACTTCGAAAGGAACAACACCTTATTCCATTCCGTAGGATAGACTCGTCTTATCTCTAGGCTCTACATTCTCTTCCTAATGTTAATGGATTCGAATTGAACCCATAATTCTTAAATCTCTCTTCGGTCGATGTTGGTTGGAGTCATCGCTGACGGTTGTGGCATTGAGGGGTGTTAGACTCACCGTTAGGGTCTATCTTTTGACTTTCTTGACGTAAAGTCATTGGTGGAGCTATATTAGCCCTTATGTCTGCCATTAACTTAGATATGGACTGCATAGTAGTGTTGAGGGTGGCCATAATTGCCTCCAATGCATCATCGAACGTTGCATGTCGCTTGTACTGGCATCGTCTTCACCGGTCATATAAACCGTTCGAGAGTTTAAGGGACTTAGCGAGGGTATGGCCTTGCCTGGCCGGATCCCCAGGACTTCATATTTTTAAGGGTAGGGACGCATGGTGGCATCATCTTCGATCTGACTTTGGCAGTTGGCTACCCCTAGTTGTTGTAACAGCTTGGCCGGTTGATGTTCAACCATAGCTTTATGCCTCATCTTTGGCGGATCGCTACCTCCAGCATTTGAGATAGGTAGAGAAGATGTGCTCCACGGCTGCGACATGTCTTTCTGTAGGAGTCCTCTCGATCGAGTATTTTGGAATAACCTGTCGCCGGTATAGCCAGGTAGGCTAATCTCTGCGTCCGCCGCTTCTTCATGTTGGTTGAGGAAGAAGGCATCTTTGACCCCTTCGGGACGGGAGTAACTTTCGGCAGAGTTGCAGGAAGCATGAAATAGTTCATTTTTATTGTCTGCTACAGCCGTTGGAAGACACACGGCTTGTCTGCAGATGCTGTTGTTTGAGAACCTCAGTAGTTGATCGCGATTTGGGTGCAGTCTTCCGTGGAAGGTTTACTGCATGTGCCACCATCTTTTTTCAACCCGTGCTTGTGATCTAATACTTCACACAAGTCTGGCAGAAGGTGTTTACTAGTGCCACGTGGGTTGCATGGCAGATATGATCAGGCTTCTGATTCGCCATCGGGATTCTCCGGAAGGGATCTATGAGGTCGGCTAACCTCATATACATGATAATGGTAGGCGCATTTATGCCTCTATTAGAGCTTTCAGTCGGGGGCCTATATGATCATCCGTGACACCACCCGGTGAATATATTTATCTGCAGAGGCAACAATCCGGTTATGTTGAACCCGTGTTGCCTTGGACCTTTTTGCACTGACATTCGAGTAGTACAGTACGTCAAGGCCTTCTTCGTAGGAGAGATTTTGGAAGATCTTGTGGATGACTGTTCTCCTTCGCCTCCCTTGTGGATACTGTCATCTGACACCATTTTGGGTGGCTTGATGTGCATTTACAGGCACTCGTCTTGATTTAGACAAGGCCTGCACCTACACTTCCTACTAGCGAGCTGGTTGAGTTGCAGCTTCGTCTTTTTAGCAGGAAGAGGCCTGTATGGCCTATTGAGAGTGCGCATTCCTGAGTCCTTGGCAATGTGTCACCATCTTCGTTTTGGACCCGAGCGTTGGGATATGTTCTTTCCGACATTGAGAGTAGGAGAAGGATACACAGGGGACGTGTGTGGGGCTTCAGTGGTAGAAGCTAGGAGAGCATCCTTAGTAGTTGCTAGTGGTGGCGTAACAGCTTTGACCACCCAGACCTTGCGAGTCTTTCTAGGTTTTGTCGGCCTAGGAGAAAGGATTGACCTTCAGAGAGCATGTCTTCATAAGCTTATTGGTCGCACCGTACGACCAACATCTGCTGGGATGAGCCAAACATAGAGGTATTAGATTGCAACACTACTTTTTCATAGGAGGATAAAGCCATCCCCAGTAGAGTCACCAGCTTGTCACCATCAGATTATTTGTGGGTAGAAAGTGTTGGTACATTGATTTTGATAAATAACTGCCCTTCGTGTTTTTGTTTTCTCTATCTTCTCAGCAAACAGATATACCATCAAGCTTCCCAAGGGCAACTACAAAAAGATCTGCTTATCAAAGCCACTCGCTAAGCCTAATTGGAGAATGTGTGAAGTACTTAAAGCAAGACTGAAGAGAAGCCACTGCATACTCAAAACCTGCTCTCAAAAGATTTCAAGTTCCTAGAGTTTGTACAAGGTCTAGGAGATTTCATGTAAATACTTATGGTGGATGACAAACCAAAAGACCTTCCCAAAAGTTCATTCATAAATCACTTTCTTAGAAAACGGAACACCGACGGTATTGAATGGCACCGACGATATACCGTTATCTACACAGAAAAATATTATGTGAAGATAATTGGCATACCGACGGTTTACCGCTGCATACCGAAGGTATACCGATTATCTTGTTCAAAATTTGTTATGTGACGAAAATCGGCATACCGACGGTATACCGATTCGTACCGACGGTATACCGAATTCTTACTCAGAAATCTCTCTGTGACGAAAAGAGGCATACTGACGGTATACCGGCTGGTACCGACGATATACCGTTTTTCTACTCAGAAATAGTTCTGTGACAAAAATCGGCATACCGATGTTTGCCATAAAAAAAATCAAAGACAGGTATTACAGAACATTGAAATTGATTGCAAACTCGCTTGTACAAAGAAGAGCCTAGAAAGAAATCCTAGGAAACAATTAAAGTACAATTGTTTAGTTTTGATTCTTGGGGTTGTAGAAGCATGGAAAAGAACAGGAAAGTCCATGCGGCTCAAAATAGAGGGAGTCTCATGCGGTTCAAGAATCTCTTAGAGCTTCATGCGGCTCAAAAATCCTTCAGAGCTTCATGCGGCTCAAAAGTCACTTAGAGCTTCATGCGGCTCAAAATTCCTTTAGAGCTTCATGCGGCTCAAAAGTCCCTTAGAGCTTCATGCGGCTCGAAAGTCCCCGATAGCTCCATGCGGCTCGGGAAAAGCCATGTGGCCCTATGCGGTTCAAAAATAGGCCTCTACAGCTGGCCATAACTACTCTGTGCCCCTGGCTCATTAAATGCTCTGACGCAATACGGCAGCTCTGACACAAAAGATTGACAGCTCTAACATAAAGGTAAAATGATGACTCTGACATAATGACGTGCTCCTAAAGAGACGAGAAAAATCTTTATAGCTGGCATGATCCACCAATTCCAAAGCTCCTTATGCGAATCGCTTCAAATACTTCCATACGGCTCTGACATGAGGCTATCCTTATGTGTCCTAGTTGTAGGGGCCACCCTTATGCGGCTCAGTTGGGGGCCACCCTCATGCGGCTCAGTTGGGGGCCACCATTATGCGGCTCGGTTGGGGGGGCCACCCTTATGCGGTTTAGTGTGAGGCCATCCTCATGCGGCTCAGTTGTGAGGCCACCCTCATGCGGCTCAGTTGTGAGGCCACCCTTATGCGGTTCAGTTGGGGGCCACCCTCATGCGGTTCGGTTGTGAGGCCACCCTCATGCGGCTCAATTAGCAGACCACACTCATGCGGCTCTACCAGGACGCCCCGTTCATGCGGCTCACAGCATAAATGGCAGTTGGGACACGCGGCAGAAGATTGACTAAGACTTATCCACTCAGATTTATTGCAACCAACAAATCATAACAATGCAGATTTATTGCAACCAACACAACATCCCAGATTGATTTCCAACAAAGAGATCAAGGTTAATCTTAACCAATCCCCAACCGTCCACTTTTCAAGGTGCAGTTACTGTACACCCCACTCATCACAAAGTCCTATAAATAGCAAGGTGCTATTCCTTTGCAACACAGAGACAGAGAAAAACACACGGAGCCCGAGCATAGAGACTAGCAACCCCTATACACACGGAGTGCATTTCCTGGCCAGAGCAGAAGCTACGTCCGATCGTCCAAGGAGTAAGGCAGAGTTGATAGCACTCTCTCGAGCCTCTACCGTCACCCCCCAGAAAAAACTAGTGTACTTAGATTGCTTTTCCTAGGTTTTGTTCCTAGGCTCTCTTTGTATGAGCGAGTTTGTATCGTGAATTAAAAGTTCAGTCCTCCCATAAAACTATTCTGTTCTTTTATAATCAATGGCAAACACGATGGCGACTCTGCTGGGGACTAACTTCTCTACTGCTGAGAAGTTGGTGACACAATCGGACGCAGCCAAGTTTGGCTCTATGTAACAAATGCTGCTTGTTCGCTTCGACCAGCAAGCATTTGAAGAGATGCTCTCCGACGGGAGCGCTGGCCCGGTCCAGAAGTGAGCCCGCACGAAGAAGGCCCGCAGGGAGTAGAGGCCCAAGACTTTCGCTCCTTCCCAAGCTCTGGAAGAGGAGTTCACTGTTGTCCAATACGGCGGAGAAGACTCCCATGCGGCCCCACTTCAGGCCGTAGAGGACCCTGCTGTTCCAAGGCCGACAGGGGAAAGCACTATGATGCTGGACTTGGGGAACCAAATAGGAACTCTATGCGGTACAGGAAGAAGCCGCATAAGGGTGCCAGCCACATGAAGAAGGCTCATGCGGCCAACAATTTCAGTCACATGAAGGTTCATACGGCCACTAAAGCCAGCCACATGAATGCTGATGCCAGTCGCATGAATGCTGATTCGGCCACAAATGCCAGCCGCATGAATGCCCATGCGGCAGCCAAATCCAGCCGTATGAATTCTTATGCGGCCACAAATGCTAGCCGTATAAATGCTCATGTAGCCACAAATGCTAGACGCATAAATGCTGATGCAGCCACAAATGCCAGCCGCACGAATGCTCATACGGCCACCAATACCAGCCGTAGACCATCTGCTCCATGCGGCTCGGGTTCAGTCTTCGATCGCCTCTCCTGCGGTCCTGATCTCAGATGCTCCAATGAGAACGTGGCAGATCCCGTACGGCACAATTTAGACTCATCCTACTATGCGCCCTTGGGTGCTAGAGGGAAGAAGTCCAGGGCAGCGCGGGCTTGTCGAGCTCAGTCAGCTGTCCCAACCTCTGACAGTCAGAGAGCTCCGCTTACTGTTAGGCGGGCCTCTGATGGAAAGTTGTACAGAACCGACCGTGTCCAGCCCCCGGCGGCAAACGGACAGAGTGGTTCCCAAGAGTCCCAATTAGGGAGCAAACATGGTGCGAACACACTCGTGTGTTCGGGACTCCCGAGCCCACAAAACGAGTGACTTGCGTGATGTGATTCTTCACAAGCGAAAGGAAAGAGAAGAAAGCTTGGTGTGCAGAGAGTCCTTTCATGGACATCACTGTACTCAAGTCATTGTCAACTGCTGCAGCAAGGCGACAGTACAAGAGGACCGGCAGTCCATCTTCCAACGACTGCAGCCAGGACTGGTCCTGTAACAAAGCTCAGGAGACGAGGCACTTCATGTCTCCTACTACAATTCTGCTCAGAAGATCCCTACCGGCAAGGCGGGAAATAAGATAAATGTTTCCAGTCCGACGATCTCAACTAGCGTGGCCAGGAAACTCTCGTCCAAGCGGCAGTCCACAACCACCTCAGGAGGACTTTACCAGGGCACTCGCTCAAAGACAAAATATTCAACACTGGAGGATTCATCAGCTGCACCTCAGGGGGTAGCCGAAGCTGGAGGTAACACCTCTCGAAACATCCATGACAATCCGGTGTTCCAAGAAGATCAACCAGGGTAGTCAGTTCCCCCAACAGATGCAACGGACCCAGATGTCCATGGGTCCCAAGATGAAGCAACCTCCGATGCAGGGGGTCACACTTCCTCCGAGCCCGAATCGAAGGAGAACATCCCCACGTACCCCGATAACTTCTCTCTGACAGGGTATGATTCGGAGAGTACGTCTTCTACTGTGCCTTCCACCGTCCCTCGTATAAGAACGACATTCATGACTGGGAATGATCAAGACGGTCCCAGCGATCGACAGCGCCTCGACACTCTTGAGGCCATACTTCACACCATAGTAAAGTCGGTAGAAGAAATTAAGGCGGCCTACCAACTCTTCAAGGAAGGACGCCTGATCAGACAATTTTGGGTCCCGCCGTCAATGCGGACTCGAACACAACTGCCCCAACCCCGGGTGACAATCTACCCGTAATGACGGCTCCCAGTGCTGCAGACGAGGCTAGAAAGGCAAGAAGAGAAGTCCAGGAGCTCCGTGCGATGTTCCACGCACGAGAATACTCTCAGGACTTGAAGATACGACAACCGTATCCCGCTGCATGGAGGGATATCCCCTTTTCTCCGTGGTACAAGCCGTTCAATATCAACCCCTACCACGGGAAGACCTCTGCAATCCGGTACATAACCTACTTCGAGGTCACAATAGACCACTTGCCGCACGATGATGCGATCCTCACGCGATTGTTTGTTGGGGCATTGGAGGGGGTAGCATTTGATTGGTACCGCAATCTGCCGGACAACTGCATCCATTACTTCGCCGACTTCAAAAACATGTTCCTTGAAAGGTTCTACAAGGTAGGACAAGATGTGACAATGGCAACCCTCATGGATGTTGCTCAAGGCGAGAATGAGCTGACAAGGAACTATATTGAGCTGTTTTGCCAAACCGTGATGAAATTGCCCTCTGGCAATCCAGATTCTTCCTTGATTGAAATTTGCCAAAAGAGGCTGCTTCCCACGATCAGCCTCTGGATGGGCGAAAGTCAATTTAAGGACTGGAAGACTTTCCTCGTCAGCGCCACTAATGCAGAAGACAAGTTAAAAAAAGCTCGCCAAGTGGGATTGCACATCACGGAGGGAGACGACAAGGGCAAACGCCCTAATGCCAACAACAACAATGGCGGTAATTCCTCCAACAACCGAGACAACAAGGGCAAACAGGCTATGGTAGCCGACACAGCCCAGAAGACTGAACCGAAGTTGGCAGAGAAGCAGTGGCCGCAGATGACTCACTCCTTTAAAGACAGCCATGTCAAGACCATCCTTGACATGCTCATACAAGGAGATAGAATTCAGCTCCCTCCTCCAAGGCGTGAACCTCGTCCTATAGAGATGGAAAGCCCCAAGTACTGCCACTACCATCGCTATGTCCAGCATGCCACTTAAGACTGTTTCCAACTGAAGCGGTACATCCAAAACCTCATCGATTCCAAGGCCCTGGTCATTGATTTCAAGGAGGTAACGGTCGCTGCCAACATGGTGTCAGTCCAATTCGGCAGCTTTCCTCTGACAAAGACTCAAGATGGAGTAGTACCCGTCCTCCGGGCAAAGATGGAGGTAGCTAAGCTTCCAACTCCCTGAGACCAGGCTGCTGGTCTAGTGCCTCTCACCACATCACGAGGGGAGGTCATGTGGGTCCATCCGGACCTGGTACCTGAAGTGACTCAGTCCGTACCACCCTCCACCGACAAGATGAAGGATGGAAAAGTCAAGTCCTGTCGCACTATCTCGGCAGATGTCGAAAAAGCTACGGCTGTCGTCACCCGGTCTGGTGCACAATCCCAACCTACACCGGGTAACTCGGCTGAAGAACGCCAGTCGGCCGCTGCTGACGCTCCAGGATCCTCTCAGCCTCCGTCGGTCGATAAGCCCAAGCCAAAGGAGACCCACTTTGACAAGCCGCTCCGCAAAGACGCACCACATGAGCTGGAGAGGCCCTACAATTTTGACATTCTTGCGCAATTGGCCAACACACCGACCAAATTGTTATTATATGAGCTCCTGAGACTCTCCAAAGATGTTCGTATCACACTGAGCGAGGTACTCCAGAATGCAGACGTATATCTGGCTCAGGTCAATCTCACTGGGAGAGCTCGCCTACGGATCTCCAAGACAACGCTTGCACAGGGGCCATACCCAACATTGTGTTCAGTCCGCAGGACATGCTTATCAAAACCAACCTGCACGATCGCCCTCTGTATTATACTAGATATGTCAGTGACGTCAAGGTGGATCGGATGCACATTGATCCGGGTTCTTCGATAAGCATTATTTCGAAGAGCTTGCTTCATCATCTGCGCATCCCTATGCATCGGCTGACTCCTACCAGCACTACCATCAGCGGTTTCAATTTCGAAAGAAGCTATCCCATCGGAAAGATTCGTTTGAAGTGCCAAATTGGCGACCTTCAGTCGAAAGTAACCTGTTATGTCATCGACGCAGATACCTCCTACAATATTCTTCTAGGGCGTCCATGGATACCCGATTATATGATCGTGCCTTCTACATTGCACCAGTGCTTCAAGTACGTCGATAAGCACGGCTTCATGAGGACAGAATTTGCCGACATCGATTCCTTCAAAGGGGTCGAATCCTACTATTCAGATTCCTGCTTGTATGAGAAGTCAAAAAGGCACTTGATCAACGAAGATGTTCAAGAGCAGATGGAGGCCATTATGGGTTCGAAAGAACCTTTGAGGATCTATCTCCAACCCCGTAAACCAGGAAAGACTGCACCTCTGACAGCCACTCTGCGTAGAGAAGCTACTGTTCTCTCGGTGCTCACTGAACAAAAGGAGCAAATGATAATTCGACTGCCAAGGTCTGGCCAAGGGCCAAGACCCACGATGGAGCCACTGACAATCAGGCTGCCGAGAGCCGGCCAGCAACAAACAGAGAAGCTCAATCCCTATGTCAAGTCGATGATGATTCGTCTTCCCAGAATGAGTCGACAGCCGAATGCTAAGCCGGGGACTGCTAGCGAGCCAACAACTCCCCGCCCAGCACCAAGCACCAAACTGGGGTCGCTAGTGCACCAACGACTCCATATTCTGCTCCACTAGTGGAGCCCCTGATGATTAAGCTGCCCAGGTCATCCTTCCAGGCTTCATTGACACAGGGATGGTCGAAGAAGAGTTAGAGTTGGCCAAGTATGTGGCTGCTCACACTGATGTTCCGTCCGCAGATGATGTAATTCTACCGGAAAAGATACCTTACTTCATCAATAAAGGGTTATCATTGAACAACCTCGAGCTTAATAAGCTTTGTACGATGTATGCTATAGAATACGGTATAGGCACCAACCTACACACACAGTTGACAAATGTCTATACCGTGAACCAACTTACTCCCGTGCAAGACACTTGCTTCATAGTCGAGGGAGAGGATCATCCAATCATCTTCGGCCGGAAGAATGATCCACAACTCTTCAGGATAGAAGAAGTTGATCTCAAACCCGACACCGGGAGACTGTCCCTTTATCTGTATAGCTCCCGATCCAAGTACCTCATGCAAAAACAGGGGTATGATCTGGAGACTACGCCAGGCTTAAACTATGGTACTGGTCAGCGGTTACCCTTACAGTTGCCAGTCCCGGCTGGGAAACCACGAGATTACTACAACAAGACCAGACGTGGGCTAGGTTATGTTACACCTGCAACGACCCCTGAAAGCTCAGATGAGGAATGTGACGGGCATTCACATTCAACCGGATCACCAACTTCTGATTTGGATGTCAGCATCAGGGACGTATTCAGGTAAGTTCTGTCTGTTAATATGGTATTTGTTGATGCCTACGAAGAAGATAAAGATGTACCCGAACTTTTCGAGTTAGAACCTTGGGTCCAGCAACTAGATGTACAATAGAAGAAACGCTTTGAACTTCGTGAACCTCCCACTGAAGATGAGGTTATGCAAGTTGACCTCGACGATGAGTCCTCTCCAAAACTAATCTTCATCAGCAAAAGCCTGACAGACGAAGAGCGGGAGGTACTTTTACAACTCGTCATAGAGTACATTGACGTGTTCGCCTGGAGCTATGAAGGCATGCCAGGACTAGACCCCGAGGTTGTAATTCATAAACTCAACATTCATCCAGACGCAAAGCTGGTCAAGCAATAGCAAAAACGTTTTCGCCCGGACGTCATGAATTCTATCGAAGCTGAGGTCAACAAACTGATAGCCAGCGGCTTCATCCGAGAGGAGCAATATCCAGACTGGATCGCCAACATAGTACCAGTCCTCAAGAAGAATGGAAAGGTCCGAATTTGTATCGACTTCCGAAATCTAAACGAAGCATATCCTAAAGATGAGTTCCCTCTTCCCATTACGGATATCATGATCGACAACACATGTGGCTTTGAGCCTATGTCATTCATGGACGGCTTCTCAGGATACAACCAAATCAAGATGTTTTCTGACGATAAAAAGCATACATCATTCCGAACACCGATTGGCGTGTACTGTTACACAGTCATGCCCTTCGGTTTAAAGAATATCGGTACCACATATCAAAAAGCCATGAGTGTCATCTTCGGAGATCACCTGCGTAAGACCGTGGAGTGTTATATTGATGACATCGCTGTCAAAAGCTGCTCTAAGGGAGATCATCTGTACGATCTGAGGACAGTCTTCGACCTTATGCGAGCGCACAACTTGAAGATAAATCCTACCAAATCCTTTTTGGGCGTATCTAGTGGAAAATTCTTGGGTTTTATCATTACTGTCCAGGGAATCCACATAGACCCTGAGAAGACGAAGGCAATCATGGAGATGGGTCCCCCGAGAAATCTTTGTGAACTCCGAGGCCTTCAAGGGAGGCTAGCTTACATCAGGAGGTTCATCTCTAACGTCTCCGGGCGATGTCAACCATTCACCCACCACATGAAGAAGGGCGTCACATTCGTATAGGATGAATAGTGCCAATGTGCTTTCGACAACATTAAAGAATATCTGTCAAATCCTCCAGTTTTGGTGGCCTCGATTGCTGGAAAGCCGTTCTTACTTTATGTACGAGCGATGGAGCATTCCCTCGGTGCCCTACTAGCACAAAACAATGACGCGGGGCATGAACAAGCTACCTATTACCTCAGTCGAATGATGATTGGGCTTGAGCATAAATACACCACCGTGGAGAAAGAATGTCTTGCTCTGGTGTTCGCTATCCAGAAGATGCGACACTATGTTACAGGACAAACCATCCATATCATATCTCGAGTTAAACCCCTCAGGGTTCTCATGACCAAGCCAGGGGCACTCAGCTCTCGCCTTGCTACCTGGGCGATATTATTGTCTCCCTACCACATGATCTTCGTCCCGCAAATGGTTGTTAAAGGTCAAGCTCTGGCAAAAATTTTAGCAGCCCATCAAAGTTCGGAGTCAACCAGAATATATAAAGAGATTCTAGACGAGGTCGCCAATTCAAACATAGCTTCCGATGATTCCGTCTGGCGAATGTTCTTCGACGGTGCTTCAAGAATCGGGCCCAAGGGCAATATTGTCGTTGGGATCGGAATGGTACTGATTTCTCCCTCTGGCTTGGTGATCAACCGGGCATATATCCTTAAAAAACCCTGCTCGAACAACGTGGCTGAGTACAACACCTTGGTTATCGGACTCCGACTTGTAAAAAAACTGGGGGTAGAGTACCTAGAGGTATATGGCGATTCACAGTTAATCGTCAATCAGATCCGGGGTTCATATGAAGTTCGTCACGAAGATATAATCCCCTACCATCAGGTAGCGATCGCCATCATTACGTCTCTGAAAGGGTTCTTCATAGAACATGTTCCGAGACTCCGGAATATTGAAGCTGACGCCTTAGCAGGACTGGCCGTTTCCCTGGCGGTCCCAAAATATACTCATCATTTGGTGGACGTAATAGGCCATGAGTTGGTTTGTCTGAAGAATAACGTACAATTTGTCGAGAGTTATTCTGCCCTGACGGTCGACGAGACACCGGATTGGAGGCTCTCATTTATCGACTTTGCAGTTTATGACATCTTGTCGGAGAACCCGAAAGAACCACCTCTATTAGAAGACGTTCTCTCAGATTCTTCTACGATATAGAAATAAAGATGCTGTATCGGCGGTCATACGATGGATTACTGCTTCAGTGTCTGTCCAATACAGAAGCCAAAGAAGCTGTACGCGAAGCTTACGATGGTGTTTGTGGGCCCCATCAACTTGGCCCAAAATTGCAAGACCGCCTTCGTCGGATGGGCTATTACTGGCCTACGATGGTGGCAGACACGATAGACTATGCAAGAAAGTACAAAGCCTGTCAGGTCCACGCAGATTTCATACATCAACCATCCGAATTCCTACACCCGACGGTGGCATGCTGGCCATTTGAGGCATGGGGAATGGATATCAATGGTCCAATTACCCCACCGTCATCCAGAGGGCACCGCTTCATACTAGCAATTACAGATTACTTCTCCAAATGGGCAGAAGCTGTTCCATTTACAGAGGTAAAGACATCAAACATGATCAGCTTCCTTAAGCATCACGTCATCTATCGCTTTGGACTGCCCCGAAGGATCATCCACGACAACGGTCCGCAGTTCGCAAGCCATACCTTCTATCAGTTCTACGACAAACATCGGATCCATAATGTTGCTTCAGCACCGTACAATCCGGCGGTGAATGGGTTGGCAGAAGCATTCAAAAAACTATAATCAAGCTGCTCAAGAAGTTCGTGTCTTCCAACAAACGTGACTGGAATGAAAAGCTTGGTGAATGCTTATGGGCGTACCGTACTACAGTCCGGACGGCCATCGAGAATACACCATTCTCTCTGGTGTATGGGAGTGAGGCAGTTCTCCCACTGGAGACTCAAATCCCCTCGCTTCGCGTTGCCCTCACCTATCGTTTGACGACGGATGATAATTACCGTCGTCGGCTACAAGAGTTGGAGGCCTTAGATGAGAAACGCCTGTTAGCTCAACAACGAATCGAACTGTATTAAGCACGCATCTCGGGAGCTTTCAACAAGAAGGTTAAACTCATAACATTCCAAGTGGGCAATCTCGTTCTGGCAGTTCGGAGGACGATGGTTATGACTCACAAAACTACCGGTAAATTCCAGCCAAAGTGGGAAGGCCTATTTGGCATCGAGGCTGTATTCTCTAATGGTGCTTACCGCCTCGCAAAATAAAACGGAGACTTCCTTATGTTGCCCGTCAACGGCAAGTTCTTGAAGAAGTATTATGTCTAAATGACATCCTCCGAATCAACCAGACTGTTAAGTTATGTGCCCCCAGGTACCGCAGAACTTATAGTCTAGTCATCCCAAATGAATCTATATCACATCTTCTGGATAGTAAGTCATGTATGATCATACCTCTGAACTTCCTTCCCAAAAGAGCATCTTCCTCATGATCTAGTACCCGTACTTTCAGTGCATAAATAGGGTAACAGTTCCATAAATTTTTTGAAACAACCACATCGATGTCACCTCTGAGTTGTTTCACTTCCATCAAAAACAAACCACCCCTCACATAGAACTTCCACATCCATATTACCTCTGAGTTGTTCTATGTACCCTTCATGGTGTCCACTCCTGCCGCGTCCTCATTACCTCTGAGTAGGAAGACTCCATTGAAGAAACCCTCATATTTACCACGTCCTCATTACCTCTGAGTAAGTATGTTGGTTTTCTCTCGACTTATTATCCGTACCCAAAACCAGGGTACGCCAAGGATAATAGGCCCACAAATGTCCACAGTTGACGACAAATGTCCACAGTTGACCACAAATGTCCGTAGTTGACCACAAATGCTGTACTAGGCCCCCTAGTGCATGTGACTCTTTTCCCATTATCACATGTCTTTGGAGCCCAGCTGTTCCATGGCATTCTTTCGCCTAATACCAAGAACTTCTATATCTCACCACGGAATTGTTCTAAGTATCTCTATCAAACTTATTATCCATACCTAAAACCAAGGTATGCCAAGGGTAATAGGTCCACAAAAAGAACCCCCTTGGGGCAAATATCATAATACAGTACAAGCACAATAGATGATGGATGGTGTAATCATAGTCATTTATTGAAAAACAAAAGTACTAAATGTTCGGGGACCGCGTCCCTATTAAAATGAAGGAAAATAACAAAGAAAGAAAGGAAAAAAGGCCGACCATGGTTCGACGACACATAATTCTCTCAGACGGTCCCTCGGCACGGCCGTCGACCGCTCAAACTGCTGCTTGGCCAGGCGCTCGGCCTCCTGAGTCAACCGCTCCGCATCCTCCAGATGCGCGTGGGCCTGCCAGCCATCTTCAAGCCTCTTCAGAGCACGCTCCAAGCGAGCAGAAGTTCGGATGACTTTGTCGGCCTCCTGAACAATTAGCTCCTTATCCGTGCGGGAGGCCTCGAGCTCAGATTCCAAGAAAGCCAATTTCCTCTAGAGCTCGAGGATCAGCTCCCTCGTGTTGATTATCCCGCGATAGGTTGCCGCTTCCCAAGCAATGCAATCCTCTCCCCTGCAGCTCAACTGATCATACTGCAGAGAGAGATCGCGGAGGTCCTTTATTATAATCGGCTTGAATGCTTCTCGTGCAGCCCTTACCTTCTCCATGGCAGTGATGAGGAAGGCCCGATCCTGATCTATTGCTGAAGACAGATCAACTTGCTGCAATACTTGAAACTGGGCCACAAGCTGATCCGCCTCTAGCAATTTGGGCTCCAGGAGCTCAATTATCCCTGCCCTACCGGGGAGGGTTCTAAGGAGTTCAATTTGGCCACAGGCGCATTGATGGGCCAAGGCAAAAGAAGTCCCCCTCTCCACGATAGCCTCAACCCCTCGCTTCAAGTGGCGGTAGAAACTGTCAACGACATCCTTTGACGATTCATCCAGGACTTCTGAAGAAGATGGCGTCAGAGGAAGAGTAGCTGGCAGTATCGAAGAAGATGCACCAGAACTTGATGCCCCTGCCACAAGGGAAACAAGTTTCGAGAAAAAAGACGCTTGAATAGCAGCCAATTCCTCCTCCACAGCCCGAAGGATCTGGGGCTCGACAGGGCGAAAAGGTCAACCTCCGGAGCTACATCAACAGAGGAGGGTGCAGGGACCAGTTCTTCCAGCTCCGGCCGTTCCGCCGCTTGCTCTCCTGAACTCGATCCAGTAGGAGGCCCTTCAATGTAAGCTGGAGGAGGAGGAGGCATATTCTCTTCCACTAGATCCCCTTTGGCGAACTCTTCCTCGATAATGTCCGTCATTGACAGTGAAGGAGCAGGACCTATATGTCGGAAGCAACCATCAATCAGCTTAACCCGAAGGATGTGATGAAAGAGCAAATGAACCTCCTCACTGGTCAAAATTTGACTTAGCTTACTAGGGAAGAGTTGCTGGGGCTGAGGTTCGCTCTCAGCCATCGTAGTCTCTTCACCAGCAACATCCGCCCCAAAGGCAGCTGGCTCATTTGCTCCAGCCACCCCGGAAGGAGATACAACTAGGTCAGCGTCACCCGGCTAAAGTTCAGCAGTATCGGAGACGGGTTCAGCAAAGCCCACGTCGCCCTGGGTTGGGACGTCAACAACTGGAGGAACCTCAGCCGTCGTTGGGAGAATCCTGACGGTAAGAATATCGGCACTCATATCTCTAATTAGAGTAGTTAGAGCCGGGTCGACCGTAGAGGCAGCAGCCGACTCCGGAAAGTCCTCTTCTTCTGACGCCTACAGAGAAAAGAAAAATGATTAGGTCATAGTTCAGGAAAAAGAAGAGCTAAAGAACAAGATGGTTGTAATTCAATTTACCTAAGAAACGGCGTCAACATCCTCGCCTCTCTCCTTAATAAGCTGCCCGCGAGGCTTAACCGCAGCCCATTTCACGGAGTAAGTTATGCCTCTATCAGCGGACTCATGCCTACTTCGCTTGCATGAAGGACCAGGCACAACAGGCGGTTGATCCGCCACCACATCTTCTGCGGGAGGAAGAGAGTTATCGGGATCATGCTCGTCATCCTCTTCGTCCGCGGCGGCAGACTCCGAGTCCGACGCGGCAACCGTTTTCTCCCTCTTCTTCCTCGCCTTGGACCCCTTGGGCTTCTCGTCAAAGCCGGTACCAATAATAAAGCTGGTACTCGGGTCAAAATCAACAGGAGGCTTGTTCGCCATGACATGGTATAGAGCCGCCAAATATAAGATCTCCCCTGACTCCCCAGCATCAAAAACTGAGAAGCTGGTACGGGTGTGAACCGTGTTATAATAGTGTCAGGCCCTGATGCCATCAAGGTCGCTACCTTCAAAGCTTAGGCAAGAGCTAGGAATGTCCAAGAATAGCTGACTATACCCAAACTCTCTGGAGAACCTACTGGACAAGTAAGACTGCAAGTAGACAGTATTACGGTTGCGGTATACCATGTGGGAAGGACGAATGTTTACAGCCAAAGGAGCATCTTTTCAGATAAGAAGTGGGGAGGCCCAATACCATCAAGATGTACGGCCCTCACTTCCTCAGCAGAGAATTGAGGAACAGATACGAAAAAAGTTTATTTGTCCACTCTCGCGAGTGCCATCCGACAGGCGCACATAGTCTCACAATCCCAAGGCATACGGCGATACTGGAAGATGAAAGCATCATCAGCAGTTACGCCATCTTCGGGGCCAGGCCTCATCAAAGACTGACAATGCATCAATAGCCCCCCCATCAAATAATGATAGGGCAGCTCAATACGTTCAAAGTCCTTCGTCGTGTCACGGGCGATGACCTTGGACGTGAAAGTGCGAAGGCCACGATGTATGCTGCACACCATGGCCGAAAGAAGAGATAGTCTGACCCCGAAGATCAGCTTCACAGCAGGGAGGATAAAATTATGGCTGATTCTTTTAATAGAACCAGCCCCTCCTGAGACTACGCAATTCCGTAGCCACACCATCAGGAATCCTGCCAGAAGAGCCTTCTCGGACAACTGCTGAGTGTCTTGATAAAAATAAGCAAAAGAGTCAGATTAACTCCCGAACCTGTCACCAGTGGCTGTTGCCCTCTTGGCGGTTGACACATGGTCCTGCACCTCCTCCCGAGTTCGAAGACTTTGGGGAGAAACCCGACCTGAGCCACCAAGATTAAAAAGGTAAGTCAGCCAGGCCTTTGTGTGAGGAAGGTTTCCTTCCGAGCTGTCATTCTTTTTCTTCGACATCTGCTGGCACGTGCTGTGATGACACAGCAATTCTCGGTAGACGGCAACGAAGCCCGGGAACCTCTCCTCGAACTCCTCGAACTCTTCATTCGTGGGAGTGTATACTTCAAAGACTTTATTTCCCCAAGGCAGCTTGGAGACGTCATGCATCTCGTGGAGAGCAAGCCCCATCTCCCCTACGGGTGTAAAGAAGGTCCCCGTACGGCGGTTGTACATCTCCAGCAATGCCATGAACAATTTCTTGTTTATGGGCAAGCCGTAGCTGGTACCCCGAATAGCATGGTAGAGACCAATCTCGTGTAGGAGAGTCTCGTATGTCCGCACAATCCACATAGACAGGTTGGTCCACGAGGGATGGGGTGTACCCAACTCGGTAGCGACAACCGGCGAATAGGATAGGACCCCTTCCGAGCAAGCTGGTTCATGAAAGTGTCAGCTTGGGAGACCTTGAAGTTGGGACACTGTACATTTAAGAAATTGCCCGGGCCAACCCCATCACGTAGCGGCTGACCGGTACCTTACCCCCATACACTGACCCCAAGTTATTATTATAATGAATGTTGCCTACAAACATCCCAGACCGGCTCGGAGTCAAGGAATCCTCCATCTTTCTATCCATCGGCAGAATGTTGAACCACGACAGTGGGAAGTGACGCTCCATCAGAGGAATATGAATCGCTATCCTGTCAGAAGTAAAATTCCAACTCTCAGATATATCTAGAACTTGTGAGTTTTTTACAGTTAAGGCATCCACGAAGAGGAACGCAGGCTTCAGGTGTTTGCCCCCAGCAACCCTGAGTTCATCATCCCCGAGATAAATAAGAAGGACTGGTTTTTAATGTCTCTCAGCCTCTTCATAGGTTCGTCTTTTGGAAGCTGGTTCACCACATACTCGACTATGTGGTCGAACCTATAGCCCACAGCAGATTGGGCGCGACCTACCAAAGGTTCTTCCGCAGGATTGACGGGCAAATTAACTGAAAAAAGGACAAAAGAAACAAGTTAGAAGATGGCCATGGAGAACTGCTTAGTATTTTGAGCTTATGTGGCTCTGATCAGGCGGGTCTTTATGCGGCTCAATTTAATGGAGTTTATGCGGCTCTATTTTGGCGGAGGCCTCATGCGGCCCAGTTCAAATGAGCTTATGTGGCTCTGTTTAACGGGTGCTCATGCGGCCCAGTTCAAGTGAGCTTATGCGGCTCTGTTTAACGGGGCCTCATGCGGCCGAGTTCAGATGAGCTTATGCGGCTCTGTTTAGCGGGGTTTCATGCGTCCCAGTTCAAGTGAGCTTATGCGGCTCTGCTTATAGGGAGCTTATACGGCCCAGTTTAAAAGAGCTTATACGGCTCTGATTTGGTGGGGTCTCATACGGCACGGTTCGAGGGAGCTTATGCGGTCCTGTTTTATTGGAACTTCATACGGCACAGTTCAAGTGAGCGTATGCGGCTCTGTTTAGCGGTTGCTCATGCGGCCCAGTTTAAAAGAGGTTATACGGCTCTAATTTGTAGGGGTCTCATGCGGCCCAATTTACAAAATGCTTATGCAGCTCGGACATGAGATGTACATGCAGCACATGCAGCGCGGTATGCAGATTCATCCCAATAAACTTGAACAGTTCAATGAAGACAAAGAAGGCCCGCGCATAAAATATATGGTGTAGCCATAATGGTTAGGGTTTTGAGTTCATATAATTTCTCCCAATATCCTTACCATCAATGGCGGGTTAAAAGTCGGGATGAACTGTGGGCGCCTCAGTCGATGAGGAAGCCGTTTCCTTATCCTTCGTTACAGCGCTAGCGGAAGCTTTGGAAGCCATTGATGATCAGAGAAGGAAGAGAAGACGGCGACTAAGGGCAAGAAAAGTTGAAGAGAAAAGAAAGTAAAGAGTCTCTCTCTTCCAAAAGTACTCGTATTTATAGGCTGACGAGGGACGAGTGAATCGATGGACGCTTCGCATTATGCGAGGCCTAGAAGATAGGGCTGACTCTTGGATTTCTATCCCCCGTATGCAAAAGATTACTCGTAATCATCAAGACAAATCTAAATATTTAAAACTGACTCTTGGGATCCTATCCTAAAAGATGGCTTTAAATCAAAGCAAATCAAAGGCAATTAAATAAGACGCCTACGTGGCACAGGACCACTCTGCGGCCAGAACAGTCCATGCGGCCAGAGCAATCCATGAACAGTCCATACGGCCAGAACAGTCCATGCGGCCAGAACATCCTATGCGGCCAGAGGAGTCTATGCGGTAAGAAGAGCTTATGCGGACATAGCCATGCTTCTTATTCAAAGTATTTTAATTTTATAAATTGAATACTTTGAAGGGGGTCTTGTAGAAGCATGAAAAATAATAGAAAAGTCCATGCGGCTCAAAACAGAGGGAGTCTCATGCGGTTCAAAAATATCTTAGAGCTTCATGTGGCTCAAAAATCCTTTAGAGCTTCATGCGGCTCAAAAGTCCCTTAGAGCTTCATGCGGCTCAAAAATCCTTTAGAGCTTCATGCGGCTCAAAAATCCCTTAGAGCTTCATGCGGCTCGAAAGTCTCCCATATCTCTATGCGGTTGGAGAAAAGCCACGTGGCCTTATGCGGTTCAAAAATAGTCCTCTACAGCTGGCCGTAACTACTCTGTGCCGCTGGCTCATTAAATGCTCTGACGCAATACGGCAGCTTTGACACAAAGGAATGACAGCTCTGACATAAAGGTAAAATGATGACTCTGACATAATGACGTGCTCCTAGAGAGACGAGAAAAATCTTTATAGCTGGCACGATCCACCAATTCCAAGGGTCCTTATGCGGATCGCTTCAAAGACTTCTATGCGGCTCTAACATGTGGCCACCCTCATGCGGCCCAGTTGTAGGGGCAACCATTATGTGGTTCAGATGTGAGGCCACCCTCATGCGGCTCAGTTGGGGGTCACCCTTATGCGGCTCGGTCGTGGGGGCCACCCTTATGTGGTTCAGTGTGAGGCCATCATCATGCGGCTCAGTTGTGAGTCCATCCTCATGCGGCTCAGTTGTGAGGCCGCCCTCATGCAGCTCAGTTGTGAGGCCACTCTTATGTGGTTCAGTTGGGGGCCACCCTCATGCAGCTCGGTTGTGAGGCCATCCTCATGCGGCTCAATTAGCAGACCACACTTATGCGGCTCTGCCAGGATGCCTCGTTCATGTGGCTCACAGCATAAATGGCAGTTGGGACACGCGACATAATATTGACTAAGACTTATCCACTCAGATTTATTGCAACCAACAAATCATAATAATACAGATTTATTGCAACCAACACAACAACCCAGATTGATTTCCAACAAATAAATCAAGGTTAATCTTAACCAATCCCCAACCGCCTACTTTTTAAGGCGCAGTTACTGCATACCCCACTCATCACAAAGTTATATAAATAGTAAGGTGCTATTCCTTTGCAACACAGAGACAGAAAAAAACATACGGAGCCCTAGCATAGAGACTAGCAACCCTACACACACGGAGAGCATTTTCTGGCCAGAGCAGAAGCTATGTCCGATCGTCCAAGGAGTAAGGCATCGTTGATAGCACTCTCCCGAGCCTTTATCGTCACCCTCCCCATAAAAAACTAAACAATTGTACTTAGATTGCTTTTCCTAGGTTTTGTTCCTAGGCTCTCTTTGTACGAGCGAGTTTGTATTGTGAACTAAAAGTTCAGTCCTTCCATAAAACTGTTCTATTCTTTTATAATCAATGGCGAACAGGGGTGACGGTGGAGGCTCGGGAAAGTGCTATCAACTCTGCCTTACTCCGTAGACTATCTGATGCAGTCTCTAACCCGTGAAGAAATTACTTTTTTCTTGAAGGTTGCCAGCCTTTTGCAAGGTAGTGGCGCCGTGCTATTAATAATAGAATGTATGTTGGGCTGCATAGATAGCCTGTAGCCACGTGGTTGATTAGCACGCGAAGACCCGCTCTTTGGCTGACATAAATCTGTGTAGTCAGGGACTTGGTCAGATTGCCACGTGTCCTGTTGCGGGGAGCTGCATAGTTTTCTCAGTCTTCGATCTGTATTTTGGCTGCATAAAGCTCATGCGGCTTGGATCATAGTTACTCTTGGCTGCATGAAGTTTAGAGATTTTGGGGACGTATAAGTCTGAGCCGCATAAGGTTCATACGACTTAGATGACACTCTTCTGGCCGCATGAAGATGTACGAACCCTGCTTTTGGGCGACGTCTCATATCTTATCTTTTTTTGTCGAAGTGTCAGAACTGTCATTTTTGTCAGTTTTGTCAGGACTTGTCAGCTTTATCAGTCGGACTGCTCCTCTTGGCCGCATATCTTCCTTCTGCAGCTATTTGTCGATGGGCCGTATATGTCATTAAACCAGTCATGCGACTTTCCTTCATGTGGAACTGTTTGGCCCAAAGTACCAATGCGGCAATTTGTAATCCGTATGAACCCTATATTTTTTTTGCTTCTACAAGACCCCCTTTAAAGTTTTCAAATTGCAAATTTGGAATACTTTGAATAAGAAGCATGAAAATTCTGTCAAGTCGCAGGGAGTCTTCAATTCGCAGGAAGTTTTTTTGAACTACAAAGAGTCGCAGGGAAATCCTAAGCCGCAGATCAAATCTTGAGCCACAGGGGCACTTTGAGCCGTAGAGAGCCTGCCAGGTGCCTCTGCTGCATTTAATTTTCCTGATTGGATTTTGGATTTAGGTTCTCTTTCCAAGATAAAGTCGACGGTTACTAGGGATAAAATCTCCAAACGTCATCCTTATCTTTAATGATCTCGAGAATCGAAGCGGCACTCTTCTTGGAAACCCTATAAATAGGGGTTATTTTGAAGAGAAAACTTTCTTTTTTACCTTCTTCTCTTTCATCTTCGTCTTTCTGTCTTCTTGTCTTTAATGGCTCCAAAAGCTTGTAAGTCGACTACGGCCAAAGGAAAGGGGCTTGCTTCTCCGTCGAAAGTGGCGGACTCCCCTTCTATTCATTCTGACGTGCACCCTCCCATCAAAGGTAAGGACAGTGGACGATGGCCATGTCGTATGTTTTTATGCGCAGGCCCGTGCTATATCATTTTATGTACAATAAGCTTGGTTGATGCGTGCCCTATCTCAGTTGGACCATATGTGTTCTGTATGATAGGGCCGTATAAGCTGAGTCGTATAAGCGCTACATAAATGACCCAGGACTGATCTACATAAATACTGCATAGTTGTGCCGCATAAGTGTCTTCTGATTGAGCCGCATGAGCACTTCGAGTCCAAGCCACATAAGTGCCTCATTACTGAGTTGTATGAATATATTGTGACTGAGCCGCATAAGTACCTCATGAGAGCCTTATGATTGAGCCGTATGAGCACCTTTTTTGATTGAGCGGTCTAAGTGTCCCCCGACTGTGCCACCTGAACGTATGACCTAACCGTATGTGCCTCTTGTTTTTTAAGCCGCTATGCCGCATAGGTCTTGGCTAGGTCGCATGGTTGAAGGGATGAACTTCTAACGTTTACTTCTTCTCTATCTTTTGTAGTGAACTTGCCCCTAGCTCCATCAGGGGAACTCTTGATAGGATATACTCAATCTGCGTTGGGTGTGAGATTTGACCAAATAGTCGAACATGTGTCGACTTAGATTACTCGAAATCAGTCTGAAGATAGGTTAATAGAGATCAGGAACCAATCATTTTTTTACTTACTCAGTATGATGAATTTCGGGAAGCTAGGGGGCATTCATCTGAAGCCATCATTCTTGTTCGGAGATGCTATAGTTATCTCGAATCCTCGTACCCTGGAGCTTTTTGAGAATTGGGATTTTCTTTCCAATGAGCTACCGATTCATCTTCCTCAGATGGAACACCACTTCTCTCTGTTAAGTTTCAATATGGTGCCTATCGAAAGGCGAATGGCGAACCCTATTTCTCAGGACTGGCAAGTCATCTTCGTAGACAATATCTATTATAATAGATGAGTGCGGTCAGCGGTCGCGACCAGGGAGTCGGTCAGTTGTTCTGTCGTCGGGCTAGCCCCTGATAGTTTAATAAATGATCTGAGGCCCAATAATTGACTCTCTGAGGACGACACCTTCCTGAAACAGATTGCCCGTAAAGGATCGTATCCCACGGGTAGACTGTCGCTGCAGAATTGGATGTATCGTTCCCCTCTATGGGTCAACTTGATGCTCTGGATCCTGTCGACTTATGAGGATATTTTACAGCAGCTCGACCTCTACTACGTCATAAGGGTCACTTGCTATGGCCTCCCTATGAACTCAAAGCTGTTCATAGCGCTCCTCGAGATGTATAATTGTCGTACGGGGACCTTTTATACACTTGCTGAGGAGATGGGGCTCGCCCTTCACGAGATGCATGACGTCTCCAAGTTGCCCTGGGGGATAAAGTTTATGAAGAGTATACTCCCACGAATGAGGAGTTTGAGAAATTAGAGCGACGGTTTCCTGGGTTCCTTGCCGTTTACCGGAAGGTGTTATGTTATCATAGCACTTGTCAATAAATGTCAAAGAAGAAGGATGAACGTTCTCAGGGGACCCTTCCTCACACCAAGGCCTGGGTCAGTTACTTGTTTGACCTTGGCGCCTCAGGCCGGGTCGTCCCTCGGAGCCCCCAGACTCATACGGGAATGGACGCTCAGGTACAAAGCACCAAGAGAACCAAACCTTCTGGTGACAGATTCGAAAGCCAGTCTGACATGTTCAGCTACTTCTATCAAGATACCTAACCCTTGTCCTATAAAGCCATCTTGGCTAGATTTCTGATGATATAGCTGAGGATTTGTGTGGTCTCGGGGGGTGCAGGCTCGATTGAGAGAATCAGCCACAACCTGATCCTCTCTGCTGTCAAGTTAGTTTTTAGAGGCAAGCTAGCTCTACTCCCAGCCATGGTGTGCAGCATCCATCGGGGTCTTCGTATCTTTACGACCAGAACCGTAGCTCGTGATGTTACGAAGAATTTCTACCGAATTAAGCTACCCTATCATTATCTGATGGGGTGGCTGTTAATGCACTGCCTTTCTCTGATGTGACCTGGCCCTGAGGGGAACGCGACGATTCACGATGCATTCATTTATCAATATCATGATATGCCTTAGACCTGCTTGACCATGTTCAAATGCCGAGTTATGCTCGTACGGGTGGACAGCTATTCCTTATTTGTGTCGGTCCCACCTTTTATTGATGAGGAAATGAGGCGTCTTCATCTTGATGGCAGTATCGTGCCCCAGGTTTTATCCGAGAAGATGTTCCGCTGGTTGCAGAATATCCGTCCTGCACATCTGGTGTACCGCAACCGTAACGTTGCCTTCTTGGAACCTTATTTGCCCAGTCTGTTCTCTAGACAATTTGGGTATTGTCAATTGTTTTTAGACAACCCGAGTCCATGTTTAGGTTACGATAGCAACATCTTAGATGGCATTCGGCCCTGGCATTATTACAGTGCTGCCTATACCCAGACCATCTTCTCTCTTCCTGATACTAGGGGTTTAGTACGTATCTCGTACATGACAGCCCTCTACACGTCTCCGTGAATGAGCCTTTCCACTATTTTGATGCGGGTACAAGTTTTATAACCGGTACTAAGCTGGCGGAAAAGCGTAAGGAGTCCAAAAAGAGGAAGAGGGCAGGGAAGACGAAGGCCATTACAACCTCTGATTCTGATTCTACTGATACAGAAGAGGAGGATGAGGACAACGATCTGTTGCCTCCTGTAGATACTCTGGTGACGTACGTGCCTTCTCCTGTGCCGAGCCCTTCGTCTAAGCGAAGTAAGTGCGGACCCTCTGTTGCTAATTGGCCTCGTTCTTAAAAATGGGTCGCGTTTAGGAATCGAGGTTCTGACCCTGCGGGAGAGGGCAGTGGTGCCGAAACCCTCCCGGAGGTAAGTTTTATTCAGGCCGACTACCATGTTACTTCAGGTATTTTATCTTATTGTTTCTCTCTCTTTCTTTCGTGTAGGCTTTTGAAGACATAAACCCTTGGGAGCCCGGTGCTTTCGAGACTTCTCCAGTTGTGGGCACCCTGGTCGAAGAAGGCTCTAGTCTTACAGAATCAAATATCGAGGCTGGAGGGTCACGATTGGTCGTAACCGACCCACCTTTATCTCATTTTGGATTGACCGGGGCTGGAGTGACAGATGTAGGTGATTCGGATGTTGCTGTAGAGAAGGATATGGGGGCAGTGGGAGGAATCATGACCGTCTAGAGCGAGTCACGGACTCCACCGCCCTCCCCTGGTAAGCTATGTCATATTCTTACCGACGAGGAGGTTCATTTGCTCCTTCTTCATATCCTTCACGTCAAGCTGATTGTTGGTTGTTCTGGACCTATAGGCCCTGCCTCTCCGCTAACGATAGTGGATATAACCGCAGAGGAGGGGATAGCTGACGACGTCGGGGCAGAACTCCTACCGAAGAGAAGAAATGGACCTCCCCTCCTTCAAATCGAAAAGAACCCTACTGAGCTGAGTTCAGAGCCCCTTATACCACCAACGGCAGAGGCAGTGGTTCCTATACCAGCATCGTTGGGTGCGGGGTTGGTTGAAGCCGCCTCTTCCCCGGAGACTGAACTCACCGCTCTGTCTAGTCTTCAGCTTCTTCGGGTTGCGGAAGAGGATATCACTACTGTGCGGGAGTCTCATTGCTCAAAATTTCTTTTCCTTTTGACAGGATCATCAAGCTCAAGTATGACTCCTTCCCAGATGTCTTCAACTTCCTTAGGTGCTATCCCTTCGACACCGTCCTCTCTGGAGAATTTGGACGAATCGTCAAGGGACATAGTCGAAAGCTTTTATCGTCACTTGAAACGGGGGGTCGAGGCTGTTTTAAGGAGAGGGACGCCATTTGTCGTGGCCCACCATTGCGTCCAAGGCCAGATTGCTCTGCTGAAGATGCTTCCGGGTGGAGAAGTGGTGGCCGTCCTGCAGGAGCACAAGCTGGCAGAGGCCAATCAGTGCCTAATCTAGTTACAAAAACTACGGCAAGTCGATGTGTCTGCCATGGTAGAGCAGGAGCATGCTTTCCTTGTATTAGCCATGGAAAAGGTGAAGGCTGTTCAAGAGACGACCAAGCCCGCCTTGGAGAAGGACCTCCAGGAGCTGTCCCTCAAGTATGACAAGCTGAGTCGGGAGGAAGAGATTTTCTTGACTCGTGAGGAGACCATTACTCGTGCTATGGCCGAAACTAACGAGCAGCTCCTCCAGCTCCAGGATAGGCTAACATCTCTGGGGACTGAGCTTCAAGCCACTCGTCAGAAGAGTGAGAAAATCTGGAAGGAGACTGATAAAGTCTTACGAGCCTCTGCTGCTTTTGAGGGAGCACTGAAGAAATTAGAAGAAAACTGGCAGGCTCATGCACATCTGGAGGTCGTCGAAAAGTTATCCCAGGAAGCTGAACGTCGAGTCAAGCTGACAATTGAGCGCTCAACTGCACGGCTGGAGGGCATTCTTATCAAGTTGTGTGTTGCTGATGAGTAGTGGACTTTGCTTTTCCTGCCTCTTTTTTTGATGGAGCAGAATACATTCACTCTGCCCTGAGGAGCTTGTAATAGCATTTTGATGAAGGGTATCCCCTAGGGGGACTTTTTGTGGAACTATTGCTCTTTGGTGCATCTTTGAAAATACAAGCAAATAGATTTGAAAGATATTTTGTTGACCTACTACTCTTTGATACACCGATGGTGCGAGTAATAGATTAGGATAATTTTTGTGGACTTATTACCATTTTTGTGTACTGGCGATGTGAGTACTGATAACAAGTGGAGAAAAGACCGATATATTTACTTAGAGGTAATGAGGACGTGGTAAATATGGGTCTGAAGTAGATCCTCCCTACTCAGAGGTAATGAGGACGTGGTAGGAGTAGGCCAATTAAGGATACACAGAACAACTCAGAGGTGTTATCAACGTGGTAGTTCTATGTATTGGATGATTTGTCAGTATGGATGGGAAAACAACTCAGAGGTAATATGGACGTGGTTGTTTTCCTTGTCGGGGGAATTTTGTGAACCTATTACCCTTTTTGTGTACTGATGGTACGAGCAATAATTAGGATAAGTTTTTATGTACCTATTACCCTTCTACGTACTGGTGGTGTGGATAATAAATTTTGTGATAGAACCCAACAAGGGTGATATGGGCGTGATATATGGTAGTCGAAACATCAAAGCAAAAGTTCAGAGGTATCAATATACATGACTTGTCACCCATAGAGATGCAATGCAAGTCCCCTTGGGGGTAAGAACAGAGTGTAAGTTTAGGGGTACCTGATGTACATAACTCGACACTCTAGGTAGGATTTTTTTTAATCGGCAGCCTCTTATTAATGAGATAAGGAACTCTGTCCATGGAGATTACATCATCAGAAGAAGGACTATCCGTCTGTGCCACCAGGTATTCGGCGAGTTCTATGTCCTCTTTGGCTACCCCCAGCGATCCCAAATGTTGGGATGCCGTCTTAGGCAACTTGACCATCAAAGGTTGAACTTGCAATATTGGCTTGCCTGAGTACATGGGACCGGCATTCAGTTGCCGATTCGTCTTGGAAAGACGGGTAACAATTGGCTCGGTAAGGGATTTTATGTCTTCCGATTGTCTTCAGATGGATTTTGACAATTGGATCACCATCGGCCCTATAATGGGCTTTGGCTCTTGACTTTGGGAATCGGATGACCATTGGTTACGACTGCTCAGCTTGAACGAGAGAACCAGGCACCTCTTCATGCACGATTGCGACAAAGGGTGCGGCTTTGCCTGATTTACGTGTCTGGAGATAAATTATCAAGGGTTCCTCTGGCCCTGTGATGGTCTCCAGTTTGTTAGTGATGTACTTCTTAGATTCTTCATATAAACAAGCCTTCTAAGAATAATAAGACTCAATCCCTTTGAAGGGATCGATGTTGGTGAATTTGGTCCTCACGAAGCCGTATCTATTGACATACTTAAAGCACTGGTGGAGGGTGGACGACACGATCATATAGTCATGTATCCACTGACGCCCTAAGAGGATGTTGTAGGGTATGTCTACCTCTATGACGTAGCAGGTAACTTTCGTCTTCAAGTCACCAATTTGGCACTTCAACCAGATCTTCTCTAGGAGATAGCTTTTTTCCGAATTAAAACCGCTGATGGAAGTGTTGGTTGCTGCTAGCCGATGAATAGGGATGCCAAGGAGTTGGAGCAAGGTTTTCGAGATGATGCTTATTGACGAGCCAGGATCGATATGCATCCGAGCCACCTTGATGTCGCCTATGTATCCAGTGTAGTATAAGGGGCGATCAAGTAAATTGGACTTGATCAACATGTCCTGCGGAGTGAATATGATGTTGGGCATTACATCTGTGCTATCGCTGCCCTATAGATCTACTTGTGGGTCTTCCCCTGGAGGCTTGACCTGGGCTAAGTAGACGTCAGCATTTTGGAGTGCTTCGTTTAATGTGACACGAAGATACTTGGAGAGCCATAGAAGCTCGTATAACGACAACATAGCTTGCATATTAGCCAATTGTGCTAATATGTCGAAGTTGTAAGGTCTCTTCAGTACCTGTGGTGCATCATTGTGTAGTGGCCTTTCGAAACGGGTTTCCTTTGTCTTGGACTTATCCGCCAATGGAGGCTGAGACGGCGTTTGAACATCAGAAGGAGGCAATGTTGCTGGCTGAGGATCTTTAGCTGAACTATCCCATGCGGGCTGGACTTGTGCTCCAGACCGGGTAACAATGGCTGCAGCTTCCTCAGCCTCGGCTGAAATTGTATGGCAGGATCTAGACTTTCTGCCCTTTTTCTTGCTGGTAGGAGATGACACCCCTGGGTAACTTCGGGCACTAAGTCTAGATGCACCCACATAATTTCTCCTCGCGAGGTAGTGAGAGGTACCAGCCCAGATGTCTGGTTCCGAACGGGTGGAAGATTAATAACCTCCATCGTTTCCCGAGGGACAGGTATGACCCCGTCTGGAGTGCTTGTTGGAGGGAAGTCGCCAAACTGAATAGACACCAAGTTTGTCGCCATGGTAGCCTCTTCAAAGTCTATCGACAAAACTTTGGAGTCGATAAGACTCTGAATGTGTCGCTTCAATTGGAAGCAGTCATGAGTGGCATGAAGGACATAGCGGTAGAAGTGACAATACTTTGGGTCCTCCATTTATGCTACTTGGGGCTCACGCCTTAGTGGAGGGAGCTGGATCCTACCCCCTTGCAAGAGCATATTAAAGATAGGTTTGACATGACTATCTTCAAATGAGTAGTTGATCTTGGGCTACGGACCTTTCGTTTGTTTCTGTTCGGGCTTCTGAGTCGCATCCGTGACCATGGCCTATTTGTCCTTATTGTCCCGGTTAGTGGTGGCGCCATTGTTGTTGTTACTGGAGGTAGAACCAGGACGTCTTCCCTTATCTTTTTCGTCTGGGATGTGTAATCCCAGCTGGCGAGCCTTCTTCAGTTTTGCCTCTGCATTGGTAGCACTTATGATGAAGGTCGTCCAATCCTTGAACTGATTGTCACCCATCCAGAGGCTAATTGCAGGGAGCAGCTTTTTTGGCAGATTTCAATCAAGGAGCTCTCGAGATTGCCTTGGGACAATCTCCTTGCGGTTTGGCCGAACCGCTCGATGTAATTCCTCGTTAGCTTTCTTTCTCCCTAAACGACGTCCATGAGAGATGACATCGTTACGTCATGTCCCACTTCGTAAAATCTTTCCAAGTACATGTGTTTGAAGCCGTCAAAAGAGTGAATGCAGTTGTTAGGAAGGTTGCGGTACCAGTCGAATGCGATCCCCTCCAATGCTTCGATGAATAATCGCGTGAGGATGGTGTCACTATGCGGCAAGTGGTCAATTTTGACTTCAAAGTAAGTCATGTACCGACTAGCAGAGGTCTTCCTATCGTAAAATCGATATGAAACGGCTTGTACCATGGTGGAAAAGGTACGTCTCTCCATGCAACGGGATATGGCTGCCGTATTATGAGATCCTAAGAGGAGTCTCGGGCATTGAACATCGCTAGAAGCTCCTGGACTTCCCTCCTTGCCTCCTTGGCTTTATCTGCAGCTGAAGGAACGGATGTTGCTAAGGGATCATCACCCAAAGGAGGGGCGGTCGTGTTGGAGTCCGTATTGATTTCGGGTCCCAAGCTTGTTTGTCCGGGCATCCTTGCTGGTTGAGTTGGCAATGCGGCTTTGATCTCATCCACGGACTTGACCAAGGACATGAGCATGGCTTCCAGCACTTCTAGCCTTTGTCAGTCAAAAGGTGCTTCATGATCATCGTCGGCCATAAAGACTGTCCTCATATGGGTAGAGGTGGAAGGGATTGTGGTAGAGGTACTCTCGGTGTCGTACCCTTGTATTGAGAAATCGTCAGGGAATATCGAAATATCATCTTCGTCAGACTCGGAAGGGGTTCTACCCCCTGCGGAGGAAGCCGCATCGTCTTGGTGAGGGTGGTGGCCCTCAGGGAAGTCCAAGTGTGTTGCACAATTTCGGAGGACCTCTACCCCATGCATGTGCTCTTGGTATACCAGATTGTCGCATACATTGAGGGGACTGCTACCCCCAGCTTCATCTACTCTTAAGGAGGCCGAAGGTGCACCCCCGGGTGCCGAAAGCTTATTTTTGGATCGAGTGCCTAAATAGACACCCCCTGTGGTTGTCGATGGAAACCCCTTAGATGAGGGTCTCCTTGCAATACTGGCCGAGATGGCCGGGCTGGAAGAGCCTGTCTTCTTTCCTCCCTTGCCAGGAGGAACCTTTTGAGTCAAATTACAGGAGGTGACAGAAAACTGCTCGTCCCCTGGTATTTGCACCTGTTTCTTGAGTTGTTCTCGGACAGGTGATGGCTGCTGCAGTCGCTGGAAAACTGACTGCCGATCTTCAGATGCTGCTTATTTGTCGCAGCGGCAGCATATGATGACTTAGGTGCAACAATACCCCGAGAGGGACTCATTGCATGCCGACGCTGCCATCTTGCGTTTGTGAGTAATCACGTCACGTAAGTCGGTAGGAGGCTGCTCTACCTTTGTACCAAACTTGTGAACTCGGGTATCCAGAGCGCACGGGTGCTTAGGTATTATGTTTTTTCCCTGATCCGTGGCTAGTAAAAGCACTTGCTCTAGATCTATAGAGGGAGACTTTAAAGACCCACCCTGTCCGTTAGCCCAGGGGGACTGGACGCGAATGGTTTTATACAACTTTCCGTCAGGAGCCCGTGTAACGATCAACGGGGCCCGCTGACAGTCAGCAACTTGGACAGTTGACTGGGCTGGTTGGGCCCGTACTGCCCTAGACTTTTTTGACTTAGCGCCCAAAGGTGCATAGTAAAAAGAGTCCAGATTGATACATCCCACAGCCTCAGTGGGCCGCATGGCATCGGGCCCGTATGAGAGGCGGTAGAACATAGAGCTTCCGACATGGCTGCATGAGACGTCATGTCTGAGGCCAGGATTGGTCATCATATGGACCATCTCCTTGCGGCTAGAGCTGACTGCCGCATGGATAATCTTCCTGCAGCCAGAGTTGGCTGCCGCATGAGTTGTCTACCTGCGGCCAGAGTTGGCTGCCGCATGAGTTGTCTGCCTGCGGACGGAGTTGGTTGTTGTATGGACAGACTACCCATCTCCTCTCTACGGCCTCTTCTTTGTCCGCATAGATTTTTCTTGTGCCCCCAAAAACTCAGCATCGAAGTGTTTTCCTTTGTTGTATTTGGGGACAGTGGGGTCCTCTGCGGTCGGAAACAAAGCCGCATGAGAGTTCTGGTCATCGTCTTGGATTGCAGAAGGAGCTTCTTCGAGAACTTGGTTGGGGGCAACAATTTTGTGCACTGACGTCTTGCGAGTCCTCTTTGGGTTGGCTCCCTTCTGAGACGGGCTGGTGCTCCCTTCAGAGAGCAATTCTTCGAAGGCTTGCTGGTCAAAACGAACCACAAGCATCTGTTGTGTAGAGCCGAGCTTGGACGCGTTAGATTACATCACCAACTTCTCATCGGAAGAGAAAGACTTCCCCAGTAGAGTCGCCATCGTGTTTGCCATAAAAAAAATCAAAGATAGGTATTACAGAACACTAAAATTGATTGCAAACACGCTTGTACAAAGAAGAGCCTAGAAAGAAATCCTAGGAAACAATCTAAGTAAAATTGTTTAGTTTTGATTCTGGGGGGTGACGGTGGAGGCTCGGGAAAGTGCTATCAACTTTGCTTACTCCGTGGACTTTCTGAAGTAGTCTCTAGCTCGTAAAGAAATTGCTTTTTTCTTGAAGGTTGCCAGCCTTTTGCAAGGGAGTGGCACCCCGCTATTTATAATAGAATGTATGTTGGGCCGCATAGACAGCCTGCGGCCACGTGGCTGATTAGCACGCGAAGACTCGCTCTTTGGATGCCATCTGTCGATTTGTTGGGATTTTGTTGCAGCAAATCTGGGTAGTTAGGGACTTGGTCAGATTGCCACGTGTCCTGTTGCGGGAAGCTGCATAGTTTTCTCAGTCTTCGATCTATATTTTGGCCGCATAAACTCATGCGGCTTGGATGATAGTTACTCTTGGCTTCATAAAGTTTGGAGATTTTGGGGCTGCATAAGTCTGAGCCGCATAAGGTTCTTGCGGCTGAGATGACACTCTTCCGGCCGTAAGAAGACGTACGAACCCTACTTTTAGGCAACGTCTCACGTCTTATCTTTTTTTGTCGAAGTGTCAGAACTGTCATTTTTGTCAGTTTTGTCAGGACTTGTCAGTTTTATCAGTCGGACTGCTCCTCTTGGCCGTATATGTTTTTTTTGCAGTTGTTTGCCGACGGGCCGCATATGTTATTGAATCAGTCATACGGCTTTCCTTCATGCGGACCTGTTTGGCCTAAAGTACCTATACGGCAATTTGTAATCCGCATCAACCCTATATTTTTCATGCTTCTACAACTGGCTCGTTCCGACGGTATACCGTTTTCTTACTCAGAATTAGTTCTGTGAAGAAAATCGACAAACCGGTCTGTACCGCCTGTATTCCAGATGCTTATATTTAATTTTTGAATGGACAGATCTTAGCATTAAATGCTCCAATGGCTAGATTTATTACCGTTACTGTTCAGAACGGTATACCGACGGAATGTTGCCGCATACCGACGGTATTTCGTCAGCCGATAGTTGGAGCATTAAATGACTTGCTCTCTTGGTTCTCTATTTAAGGTGGTTGTGACATCTCTTTAAAGATATCCACTTGAGCCTTAAATTTTCTCAACAACCAAGAGCCTCACCTGTACTACTCTACCCAAAAGCTTTAATTTGTTATCCTACTAAAAGTGCTAGAGTATTCAAGAGTTGTTTTCTTCGATCTTTAAAGTGTTGAAGAACATCAAAAGCCTTCTTTCTTTTCAATTGAAGTTGACGAGCCTTTGGAGGAAAACTCGTGTGTTGAAGTTGACGAGCCTTCGGAGGAAAACTCGTGTGTAAGAAGTTGACGAGCTCTTCAGATACAAACTCGGGTTGAAGTTGACGAGTTCTTCGGATCCAAACTCGTGTGTAACTATTTACACAAATAGTGGATTAAAGTCGGAGAGAGTTCCGAGACTAGAGTGCCCTTTAGGAGAATACCAGGATACATAGAGTGTTTGATTCTCTCTCTCTCTCTCTCTATTTTATTATCATATAAATTACTTAATTCTCTTGGTAATCATTTTATTACCCTATTCACCCCCCTCTAGGGTTCTACAAATGGTATCAGAGCTTTGTCTCTTGATTTGGACTTACATCCTTAGAGAGAGCCATGAGGGAATGGCCACTAACCCTAGTACCAACTCATTCCACAATGAGGGACAATCCACAAATAGACCTCCTCTATTTGATGACACCAACTATAACTATTGGAAGATTAGGATGGGTATTTATCTGAAATCCCTAGACTATGATCTATGGGATTGTGTCATGAATGGCATTCCTGTATCTACCATAGTTATTGAGGAAGTTGTCTTAGAAACCCTTAAAGATAGACTTACCGAGAATGATAAAAAGATTGCTAGTCGGGATGCTAAAGCTATGAACGCTCTCTACTGCGCCCTTGATAGCAACGAGTTCAATAGGATTTCTACCTGCAAGACCTCCAATGAAATCTGGAGACTCTAGGAAGTTACTCATGAGGGAACTTCTCAAGTGAAGGAATCCAAGATTAGTACACTCACCCAGGAATATGAATACTATAAACTGAAACAAGATGAGTCTGTTACTATTATGTTTACTCGATTTTGTGATATCATTAACCCTCTTTCTTCTTTTGGCAAGGAATATCTCACTCATGAAAAGATTAGAAAAATTCTCAGAGGTTTAACAAAATTATGGAATCCCAAAGCCACCACCATCATTGAAGGGAATGATCTAACGACTATGTCCCTAGAAACACTCATAGGAAAGCTCATAACGCACGAACTTGACATGAAGGATCAAGAGGAGTCCTCCATTCAAGAGAAAGAGAATGAAAAGGAAAAGGAGAAATCCCTTGCCCTCAAGGCTACAAAGATCATCTCAAAAGAAAGTTTCGATGATGATGAATCCGTTGATGAAGGAATTGCCCTCACCGCCAAGCATTTTCGAAAGTTTCTCAAGTTCAACAAAGCAAGTCCTGCAAGACGGGACAACGATGAGAACCTGCTTGTTACAACTGCAAGAGAATCGGACACATCAAGAGAGACTGTCCCATAGCAAGAAAAGAATAAAACAGATACGAGAAGTCTCATAATGGAAGCTCATCTTCCAGAAAATATGCCAAAACTAGCATATGGTGTGAAAGTGATGCTAGCGACTACGACAATGATAAAGAGTGCAAGCATAATGCAAATGTTTGCCTCATGGCAAATGAGGTAAAAGATGACTGCCTTATGAATGCCCTTTCTTACAATTCTTACAATGACTTAGAAAATGCTTTTCTTGAATTACACGGTGAACACAAGGTCATAAAAGGCAAGTATAAGAAATCTCTCAAAGAGATTGAAGCTCACAAACAAAAATAGAAAGATTGTCTAACTCTATTCTTGATATAAAAAGGAATTCCCCTTTGTCTGACACTGATGAGATAGACTTTGTATGAATAAATCTACATGAGTCACAAGATGTCATCAAGAAAAAGGATGCCGAATTTCAATCTCTCAAAGAAGCATACAAATTTGTTATGCACAAGACTCTGCTGCTAACCAAAGAGAATATGCTACCTCTATTAAATATAATGACTTTCTTGCAAATGGCAAGGAACATGTTGAGAGAAACCTGGCTCACACTAAGCCACAAGGGCATACTAACACTAGCTATATGCCTCACACTCACAAGAATGCAACACATAGGTCTGTTTCTAATCAAGTGCATACACGAAAAGGACATCATAAGAAAAAGAACATTTCATATCATGCTTTCTACTATCATCATAGTACTCATACTAGAACTCCTCATACACCTCATACACCTAGTCACTTACTGTCCTCTAGACCTATCACACCTATGGTATGTCACTATTGTGGCCTCTTTTGTTGACACAAAGTAACAGTCAACCAAATATTGATAAAATTGACTAAATAATACTTGTGATAATTCAATACGACACATGACGACTACATCCAGTTCAAGCCAGACGACAGCTCATTTTTTCAGATGCGAGTCATTTTTCGAGTCTGTACTTTTATATTTTATTGAGTCTAGAACGATTGTAAGCTTAGTTATGCTGGGCTTTTGAGACTCAACCCATAACCTATCCAAATCCATAAAGCTCCACATCCAAAATCAGCCCACTGGACCCTTGGACCCATTCTGTGCTCTGGAGACAGAGTTCGGGCCGAACTATGCCTCCACACAGAGTTCGGGCCGAACTCTGTCCCCTAAAAATCAGAACCCTAATTTTTCGGGCTTGTTGGTTGCTAGTTGTCCAACGGTCAAATATTTGAAAATTCCTACCAGAATTCTGGCCGAATTCTGCCTGATAAAAACCTATAAATAGGCCAAGAATTCTCTCTTTTTTATTCATCCAATCTTCTCTTCTCTTCTTTCTTAAGCTCAATATAAGCCATACTCTCCTTCATCTACTAGCCACAAGTTTCCTAAGTCTCGAGTGCTCAGCATCTCTCAGTTAGGAGTCTTGTGCAAGAGTTCAAAAAGTAGCTTGGAAAATTCCAAGCATCGCCACTGCGATCCATTGTAAGAAGTTGACGTGCTCTTCTGAAGTAAAGGCACGGGGTGTAACTACTATTTCACAAATAGTGGATTTAATCCTGAGCTAGAGTTCTCAGGCCTGGACTAGTCCTGCACGAGGAAAATCAGGTTAAAATCGGCTGTGTTTGCGTATGCTCTCTTACTCCTTATTTATTTTCCGCAATTACTCTGATTAATTTTAGATTGTGAAAGAGTTGATTTTTAATTGGTTATTATTACTATAACTCTATTCATCCCCCTCTAGAGTTGCAATCTGTTCTTCAATTGGTATCAGAGCTCTGTTCTCTTTACAAGGACTTACATCCTAGAGCTGATCCATTGCAACCACACAATCCTTGATTTCCAATCACGGTGAAGGACAGTCCACTCATAGGCCTCCCCTATTTGATGGAACTAACTACATGTATTGGAAAACAAGGATGAGTTTTTATCTCAAGTCGCTAGACTTTGATCTGTGGACTATCGTCACTGACGGTTACAAAAAGCCCGCCAGAATAGTTGTCAATGGCGATCTCGTTAAGAAATCACATGACAAATATCCTGACGAGGAGAAGAAACAGGCAAGTCTAGACGCGAGAGCTATTAATGCTTTATTCTGTGCTATAGACAGGAATGAGTTCAATAGGGTATCTACATGCACCACATCCCACGAAGTATGGAAGCTTCTAGAAGTGACGCATGAAGGAACCACCCAAGTCATGGAATCAAAGATAAGCCGTCTCACTCAAGAATACGACGCTTTCAAGATGAAGCCAAATTAGACGATCACGCAAATGTTCACAAGATTCCTCAACATCATCAACCCCCTGTCTTCGCCTGGAAAGCAATATTCAAATCACGAGAAGATTCGCCAGCTACTTAGGGGGCTACCAAAAATTTGGAACCCTAAGGTGACAGCCATCATAGAAGGAAATAATCTCACAACCATGTCTATGGAGACCTTGATGGGAAAGATAATGACTCATGAGCTTGACCTCAAGGACTTCGAAGAGCCTGCTCCTAAGGATAAGGAGATCGCACTCAAAGCTCACCGACGGAGGGCTGAACCCGAAGAGACGGATGACGACAACTCAGAAGATGATGATCAAGCCCTCATGGTTCGCAACTTCAAGAGATTCCTTCGCTTCAATCGAAGAAAGAAGGAACCACAAGAAGATGAAGAAGAAGAGCCAACTTGCTACGGTTGCAAGAAGACGGGACACGTCCGAAAAGACTGTCCATTCTTAAAGAAGAGCAACCGCTATGAGAAGCTACACAAGAAGACCTCTTCAAAGAAATATGCCAACACAAGCATTTGGCATGAAAGCGAAGCTAGTGACTCCGAGGAAGAAAAGAACTCTCCTCAAGATACGGCTAATGTGTGCCTAATGGCGACGTCCGACAAGGTATCAAACGAAACTCTTGACGACTTCACTTTTGATGAACTTGGCGATGCTTTCACCGATTTACTTAGTGATCACAAAAAGGTCATTGGTAAATACAAACATGCCAAGGACAAAATCAAAAGTCATGAAGTCGAAATACAAAGACTTTCTCTATTACTTGATAATATTAGAGATACTACACCCACGGATGTCACTGATGAGGTATCTAAGCTTAAAATAAGCTTATATGATGCCGAGGCACGTATTGAGCAACAAACACAAGAAATCACAACAATCAACACAGAGCTTGCAGAAGAAAAGAGCAGACACAAGATTTCTATTACCAAGATGCATGGTTTGAATGCTAAGATTACTGAATTGCAAGCTGTCTCTAAGAAACTAGAGACTAAATTGGGAAAACAGGTTGCTCTACCTCAAACCCAATCACATGAGACACACACAAAGCATGACACCACTCATACTAGTCAACCACGTCATCCTAATGCTGCTCACAATCATGCTTACATGTACACACACTTTCATAATGGACACAAACCACATGCACGTAGAAATAATCATCATATGTAATAAAAACATCATGCTACACATAGATACAATCATCACCATGTTGCACAAAGACACAATCAACATCACTCTACATATAGACAATATCATCATGCCATGCCATATAGACAATATCATCATGCCATACCATATCATCATGCCACTCCACATAGTCATCATCACCATGTTGAATCTACATATCATCATACTTCTCCTCATTATTCTGCTTATAGACATCATCAACATGCCCCTAACATAAATAGGAATGCTACATGTACTTATTATGGTTTACATGGACACATTTCACCACAATGTAGAATTAGAAGATTAGTAGATAGAAAGATATATGCATGGTTTCCAAAAACTAACTCTTCAAGACCCTCAAGAACTTGGGTAACAAAAGTCACATCTACTCTTGATGTAGGTAGACGTTCCCTCCTCAAATAAGAGTAAGTGGATTCTCGATAGTGGATGCTCGCGGCATATGACAGGAGACGCAAATCTTTTCGTATCACTATCGATGAAGAGAGAAGGATATGTATCCTTCGACAACAACCTAAAAGGTTATATTATAGGTAATGGTATTATTGGTTATCCTCCCTCTCCCGTAATAAAGGATGTCTGCCTAGTGACCGAGTTAAAGCATAATCTGCTCAGCATCAGTCATCTTGGTGACCATGGTTATGATATTAACTTTGGACAAAACAAATGCCTTATTTATGATAGGTCAACAGGAGATATTGCTTTTGAAGGGGTAAGAGAGGACAATATTTATATCTTCTATTTGTCTGTGATACTAACAATGCAGGTAGATGCCTATATGCTCATAAAGATGAACGGTTACTATGGCACCAGCGTCTTGGTCATGCCAATATGGATACTATATCCAGGCTATCGACCAAGAAGCTAGTTAGAGGCTTGCCCGACATCACATTCAAAAAGGACACCGTATGTGCCGAATGTGAGTTGAATAAGGCAACCAAGTTATGTTTTCATTCCATAAACTCTATAAGCACTACTAGACCCCTGCAACTACTCCATATGGATTTATTTGGCCCTAGTAGAGTAGCCAGTCTTGGTGGAAAACTCTATGCCTTTGTTATTGTTGATGACTTTTCAAGATTTACTTGGGTTTTCTTTCTTACTTATAAAAGTGATGCTATTTTAGTTTTTAAGATTTTTGTCAAAAAAGTTCAAAATGAAAAAGGCTACATGATTACTCGAATCCGAAGTGATCATGGAGGCGAGTTCGAAAATTCTGATTTTGAAAAGTTTTGTGATTCTAATGGTTTTGATCATGAGTTTTCTTGTCCAAGAACTCCCCAACAAAATGGTGTTGTGGAGCGGAAGAATAGGACTCTTGGCGATATGGCTAGAGTCATGTTGAACAAATTTTTACTTCCGAAATATTTTTGGGCTGAAGCTGTCAGTACATCATGCCACATTTTAAATAGGGTACTTATTCGTCCTATTACGAAGAAAACACCCTATGAGCTTTGGTTCAGGAGAACCCCAAATGTTTCTTTTTTTAGAGTTTTTGGCTGTAGATGTTTTATCCTTAACACAAAAGACAACTTAGGCAAATTTGATGCTAAAGCTGACGATGGTATTTTCCTTGGCTATGCTGCCAAGAGTAAGGGATATAGAGTTTTTAACAAACGCTCATTAATTGTGGAAGAGTCTGCAAATGTGACTTTTGATGAAGATAACAGTGCAGCAGCTAATCTTGATGATGATGTTGAGCCATCAACGTCTACTCCAATGAACACCACAACCGAAACAAATTCTCTGGAAAGCTTGCCTAAGAAATTCTCTTTCAAGCCATCACATCCAGAAAATTTGGTAATCGACGAGGTTTCACGTGGAGTAACTACTAGATCATCATTAAGAGACTCTATTGCTAGTACTGCCTTTATTTCACAAATTGAGCCTAAAAACATTTTAGAAGCTTTCAATGATGAATTTTGGATTTCTGCTATGCAAGAGGAACTCAACCAATTCGAGAGGAGCCAAGTATGGGAACTTGTTCCAAGACCGGCTAATCACTCGATTATTGGTACTAAATGGGATTTTAGAAACAAAGTGAATGAAGATGGTTCAGTCACACGCAACAAAGCTCGTCTAGTAGCCCAAGGATACAACCAAGAGGAAGGTATCGACTACGATGAGACGTATGCTCCTGTTGCTAGATTAGAATCCATTCGGATGCTTTGTGCATTTGCAAATTTTCAAATTTTGAAATTATTTCAAATGGATGTTAAAAGTGCTTTCTTGAATGGTTTTATTAAGGAGGAAGTTTATGTAAAATAACCCCTGGCTTTGAAAATTATAAATTTCTTGACCACGTGTTCAAGCTAAAGAAAGTGCTGTATGGCCTCAAACAAGCCCCTAGAGCTTGGTATGAACGACTAAGCAATTTCTTGCTTGAGAAAGGTTTTTCAAAAGGGAAAATTGACACTACACTTTTCATAAAGTCTTTCAAAGACACTATTCTTTTAGTACAAATATATGTAGATGATATTATTTTTGGTTCTACTGATGAAACTCTTTGTCAAGATTTTGTCAAGTGTATGCAGACCGAGTTTGAGATGAGCATGATGGGAGAACTCAACTACTTTCTCGGGCTGCAAGTCAAGCAAAGGTCAAATGGAACCTTCATCTGTCAGTCAAAGTATACAAAGGACATGCTGAACAAATTCGACCTTGACAACGTCAAACCAATCAGCACTCCTATGGCTACTTCAACCAAACTTGAACCAGATGATAGTTGCAAACCCGTAGATCAACGTAAGTATCGAGGTATGATAGGCAGTCTACTTTATCTTACTGCAAGTCGCCCTGATATTATGTTTAGCGTTTGCCTGTGTGCTAGATATCAAGCCAATCCTAAGGAATCACACATGACCGCGGTTAAGCGTATCTTTCGATACCTTAAGGGTACGGTTACAGTGGGCCTATGGTATCCCAAGTCAACATCATTTGACCTCATTGGTTATTCTGATACTGACTTCGCCGGATGCAAGGTCGACCGTAAAAGTACGAGCGGTACGTGTTATTTATTAGGAAAAGCTTTAGTCTCATGGTTTAGCAAGAAGCAGAATTCTGTCGCACTATCCACAACAGAAGCTGAATACATCGCAGCTGGGCGTTGTTGTGCACAAATTCTGTGGATGAAGCAAACCCTTGAAGACTATAATTTATCTTTCATGCATATTCCAATCTTTTGTGACAACACTAGTGCTATAAACTTGACTAAGAACCCCATTTGTCACTCACGCACGAAGCACATTGAAATTCGTCACCACTTTTTGCGTGATCATCAGCAAAATGGCAGGATTAACTTAGAATTTATTGACATTGGTCATCAGTTAGCAGACTTCTTCACAAAATCGTTATCCGAAGAGCGCTTCAATTTTCTTTGTCATGAACTTAGAATCTTAGATGAAGCTGTTGTAAATTAAGATAAATCTGCGTAAATATCGAGTATATCTTGATTCTATTATGATGAACTTGCTATGGGTACAAGCCAAAAGGATTCTTCTGACAACAAGGCGTAAAAGCCTAAGCGACACGGTGCACTAGTCCTCAGGACTACCGCTAGCTGGGATCCGGCCCCTGCAGCTAACCCATGGCAGCTTCAAAATATTGAATTACGATATAATTTCTTGTTTATTATATGGTTAATTTTCATTTATCACATGCTGAAATACTATTATTTCAATTTCATACTCCTGCTTCAGAATCAATTTCTGTTATTCTTTTGTTCACTAATTGGGTCTTTCCTATCTTTACACTCATATCTTATATTGGTTTGTATATTACTTAACCAATATTTTCCTGTTTCTGCCTGATTCCCATTCTGTGACCAGGATCCAGAATTCGGGCCAAATTCTGCTCCTAGCAGAGTTCGGGCCGAATTCGGCCCAACTGTTCCAGAAGCGGGAACAGCCCCAGCCGTTAATCAAAATGTTGATCCAATGGTCATTATTTGACCCGACCAAGAGAAACCCTTCCCCTATATTCGATTTCTCTTTCATCTCCTTCCTTCTTACCACCTTTCCACCTTCTCAAACACAATTCTATCAAAACCCTAACCCTACTTTCTCCTCTTTTGTGCTCCATTCTTCCCCAAACTCAAGGAGAAGGCTTATTTTTCAATTATCTTCCATAGTTCATCACTAGTTTGAGGTATAATTCCTTACTTTTCTATATCTCAATTTCTTTCATTATCTATTGTGTTATGGCCCCTCGATTTCTCAACCGCGGGAAGAGACTTCGGACTGAGGGCGCATCCTCGTCGAATGCTCCTCCTCCCGTTGAGCCGCCCGTTGCACCACTCGTTGCACCAGCCATTGAACAACAAATCCATTCGTTGTTCAATCCTCCACGTCCCAATAATCCAAACACTTACGACGACGGAATCTTTGTATTACTAGACGCCTCAAATGATTGGTTTAGTCATTTTTGGACACGTCCAGTATTTGCGGGATACCCCATCAACTTTACCATATTCTCACAATATGATGCACTATTTCGTGACCTTTGTCTTGATGAATTGGTTACTTCTAATTCGGTCATTTATCATAGTGCCATTCAAATGTTTTACTGCAACTTGACCCATGATGACACTCATATTTATTCACGAGTTGCGGGAATTGATATTTCCTTTGATGATTTTGAATTGGCCGAAATCTTGAGCTTCAAGAGCCTAATTCTTGGGAAAAGCTTGTTGAAGCTAGATCCTTTATCTTTTTCGAAGGGATTTCACTAGAGAGCTTCAAGGACGACCTGTGTAGCCCTAACACACGTCCTTGTAAGCTCTCGGCAAAATTCCTTAATCCTTATTTCTATGAGCTTCATCGGATAATTTTCAACACCATTCTACCCAAAGCGGGTTCTACCGATGAAGTCACTTATTTTGAGATCTCAGCATTGTACGATCTCCACTTCCATGTTCCCTTTAACCTCCCACGGACAATGATGGATTGGATGATCAACTGTAGGAAGAAACCAAGATCTTTGGTTTATGCATTATACCTTCCTACAATCTTTCGTGCGTTCCATGTACCCCTTGATGAGTATCCATTCTTACCTGCCCCTGCCTTTCTCTCTAAGGCAAGGAGGCTTCAGGCGGCCATCGACTCACCAGTAGTGTCTGAGCATTCTGATGATGAGCCAGAGGCCCCTCCTCTCGGACCGGATCCTCCTCCTTCTCCTGTCACTCTTGAGTCTCTTTAGGCCATGCTCCGAGATCGCTTCACTTTGGAGGACGATCGGTGGACTCAGCTGGACTATCGGACTACCTTGCAGATGAGTGCTATCAGCAACTCGCTGCATGATATTCGGTATTCCATGTCTTGTCATCCTTCCATGCCCATTCCTATGGAGCGAGACCCAGGTCGTGAGGGATTCCGTATCGATGACCCTTGGGTTCGTCGCTACATGGATCCGGATGCGGCTTTTGTGGACCCACGTCGCTCCTTTACTGATGCTTCGGACGATGTCGGGCCCTCTCATGCTCGATGATGGATATGCACCACTTGTGATGCTGCTACTGCTGATCTTAGATTATGTTTATGCATTTTGCTTTAGTTACTTTTATGTACTTGATTTGTAGTAGACTTCTTATGAGTTGTGCTTTTGAGACTTTGGCAGTACTATTATCAGTTTCTATGTTCTTATGACTCTTGGTTATTATATTAGTTTATATGTAGTTTCTTCTCTTTTTGGTGTGTTTGCCAGTTTCTTCTCTTGGTTATATATTTCATATTGCTAAATGCCAAAAGGGGGAGATATGTGTATATTTCTATTCTGTTTGGTTTATATATGCTTTTGGAAGAATATTATTAACAGGCCAACAAGATTCACAACATTGTTTACGGGGGAGTTATTCTTAAGCTCGGCACAAATTATGGGGGAGCTATGTCGTTATATGTGTCCAGGTATGGATATTGATTATACAATTATTATTTTGTTAATTATCAATATGGGGGAGATTGTTGACATAAAGTCATAGTCAACCAAATATTGATAACATTGACTAAATAATACTTGTGATAATTTAATACGACACACGATGACTACATCCAGTTCAAGCCAGACGACAGCTCATTTTTGCAGATGCGAGTCATTTTTCGAGTCTGTACTTTTATATTTTATTGAGTCTAGAATGATTGTATGCTGAGTTATCCTGGGCTTTTGAGACTCAACCCATAACCTATCCAAATCCATAAAGCTCCACATCCAAAATCAGCCCACTGGACCCTTGGAACCATTCTGTGCTCTGGAGACAGAGTTCGGGCCGAACTCTGCCTCCACACAGAGTTCGGGCCGAACTCTGTCGCCTAAAAATCAGCACCCTAATTTTTAGGGCTTGCTGGTTGCTAGTTGTCCAACGGCCAAATATTTGAAAATTCCTACCACAATTATGGCCGAATTCTGCCTGATAAAAACCTATAAATAGGCCAAGAATTCTCTCTTTTTCATTCATCCAATCTTCTCTTCTCTTCTCTCTTAAGCTCAATATAAGCCATACCCTTCTTCATCTACTAGCCACAAGTTTCCTAAGTCTCGAGTGCTCAGCATCTCTCAGTTAGGAGTCTTGTGCAAGAGTTCAAAAAGTAGCTTGGAAAATTCCAAGCATCGCCACTGCGATCCATTATAAGAAGTTGACGTTCTCTTCTGAAGTAAAGGCACGGGGTGTAACTACTATTTCACAAATAGTGGATTTAATCCTGAGCTAGAGTTCTCAGGCCTGGACTAGTCCTCCACGAGGGAAACCAGGTTAAAATCGGCTGTGTTTGCGTATGCTCTCTTACTCCTTGTTTATTTTCCGCATTTACTCTGATTAATTTTAGATTGTGAAAGAGTTGATTTTTAATTGGTTATTATTACTATAACTCTATTCACCTCCCCTCTAGAGTTGCCATCTGTTTTTCATCTTTGAACATACTTCTTACTATTGTCAAATGAGAAAACATGATATGAGAATATTTAAACGGGTTCCAAAGTTTTCATCTTCAACTTGTGTTGTAGGTGAACCCTCCTTCGCATGCTAAAAGCAAGTAGATCCTCGATAGCGGATGCTCACGGCACATGATCGATGTTGCTTCACTCTTCACACTGCTATCGATGAAGAAAGAAGGACACGTATCCTTCGGTAACAACCTAAAGGGGTATATCATAGGGAACGGTAACATTGGCTCCCCTCCTTATCCATGTATTAAAAATGTTTGCCTTGTTACAAATCTCAAACACAACCTTCTTAGCATTTGTTATCTTACATATATTTGTTATGATATTTAGTTTGTTAAACATAAATGCCTCATCACCGATAGTACTAGTGGATCTACTGTGTATGAAGGTATTAGAGAAAATAATATATATGTTCTTTATCTTGTTGAGAGCACTAAGAATGACAGATGCTTAATAGAAAAGAACGATGAGAGTTGGCTTTGGCATATGAGACTTGGGCATGCTAACATGGATACCATCTCACGACTCGCCACCAAGAAGCTAGTAAGAGGACTTCCAAGCATCCCCTACAAAAAGGATATGGTATGTGAAAAATGTGATAAAAGTAAGTTGACCAAATCCTCTTTCAAATCCATCAACTCAGTAAGTACTACTAGACCACTTCAACTCATTCTTATGGATTTATTCGATACTAGTAGAGTAGCTAGTCTTGGTAGTAAACACTATGCATTTGTTTTAGTTGATGATTTCTCGAGATTTACTTGGGTCATATTTCTTGCAAACAAAAGTGATACATTTTGTGAATTTGTTGGTTTTTGTAAATGTGTTCAAAATAAAAAAGGCATTATGATCAACAAGATTAGAAGTGATCACGGGGAAGAATTTGATAATGTCAATTTTAAAAGATTTTGTGAAAAAATGGTTTTGGTCATGATTTTGCTTGTCCTAGAACTCCACAACAAAATGAAGTTGTGGAAAGAAAGAACAGAACCCTTGACAATATGGCAAGGGTCATGTTAAACCAATATAAGCTTCCCTAATACTTTTGGGCGGAGGCCGTTAATACGACATGTTATGTTACAAATAGAGTCTTGGTTCGACCTATTTCTAAGAAAACTCGATATGAGCTTTGGTTTGACAAAATTCTCTCTATTGAATATTTTAAAGTTTTTGGATGCAAATGTTTTATCTTGAACACCAAGGACAACCTAGGAGAATTTGAAAAAAAAAGCCTATGAAGGTATCTCTCTTGGATATTCTATGCACAACAAAAGTTTTCGTGTCTTTAATAAAAGAAGTCTTGTTGTCGAAGAGTCAATAATTGTCTCCTTTGATGAACTTAACACTTCTACATCCTTCTCCTCCAATGATGTTGAGGACAACTCTTTTGGTTTGGAGAACTCTTCTCTTGGAGATACTTGCACTTCCTCATCTAACAATAAAGTTGAGCCTACTCCACCCGAACGTTCTCCACCAATCGAACCTCCTCCCGAGGATCTTCCTAAAGAATGGAGATTTGTCCCCCATCATCCAAAGGAGCTTATCATTGGTGACCCTTTCTCACGGGTTAGCACTAGATCCTCTACTCCAGATCTTTGTGCGAATGTGGCTTTTATTTCTCAAATAGAGCCTAAAAACATCAATGATGCGTTTAATGATAAATTTTGGATGCTAGCAATGCAAGAAGAGCTAAATCAGTTTGAGCGAAATAAGGTTTGGGAACTTGTTCCAAAACCCCATAACCATCCAATTATTGGGAATAAGTGTGTGTTTCGAAATAAACTCAATGAAGATGGTTTGGTCACTCGTAACGAAACCCGATTGGTTGCTCAAGGCTATAACCAAGAGGAAGGCATTGACTACGATGAAACCTATGCTCCGGTTGCTCGTCTTGAACCCATTCGAATGCTTTATGCTTTTGGTCGTTTTAACGATTTCAAACTTTTTCAAATAGATGTCAAAAGTGCCTTCTTGAATGGTGTTATTAAAGAAGAAGTTTTTGTCAAGCAACCTTCCGGTTTTGAAAACTTTATATTTCCTAATCATGTCTTTAAATTAGACAAAGCCCTTTATGGCCTCAAACAAGCTCTTCATGCTTGGTATGAGCGTCTCAGCTCCTTTCTCATTTCTCACAACTTATCTAAAGGAAAAGTTGACACTATACTTTTTATTAAATCTCTTAATGGCACTCTTTTGTTAGTTCAAATTTATGTTGATGGCATTATTTTTGGTTCCACTAACAATGCACTTTGTGTAGAATTAGCAAAAGTAATGCAGGATGAATTTGAAATGAGTATGATGGGAGAACTCTCCTTCTTCCTTGGATTACAAATCTGTAATAGTTTACTGAAAAGCAATGCTTTGAGTATAAGTGGGAGATTGTTAGGGTTATATACTAAAAGCATCACTTTTGTAGTAACCTTGTTTCCTTAATTTTTGAATGAAAATCATAAGGGCAAACGTTTACATATTGTATTTGTTGCAAGTGTTAATACAAATGTCTGATATTCTATATTGTAGATAATATGTTGTGTGGTGTCACACAGAAGATCTTATTATCAGTTTCATATGGAGTATATAAATAGTTCACAACCTAGATGGACTTGGACAATCTATTGGAATAGTTGTAGTGTAATTTGGTATTAGTCTATCTTGGCTATAGGTTTATACTAGTACACTTTGTGTGTATTGAACAGGACCACTTGAGGTTGTTCTCTTTGTACTGACTACATAATTGAACAAACACCTCTGTTATTATGGATGCTTGTGCTCTTAATCCAGATATAATAACTGACATATATGCAATGCGCATTACTTTGACTCATGAAAGAGTGAGATTCATTATGGGTTAACAACCTCTATGAATTGGGTAATAACATTGTATGTATGATGAATTATTGATTACAAATGGAATCCATGTCCCGATACATCGGGTTGATGATGTCCCCTTAAGGAGATCATAAGGATTGTCATGAAAACCCTGCAGGTGGATTATATCCAATATGACAAATAAAGTTGAGCAATACTATATAAGGATAAAAGATGTCGAATCAATATAGTTGTCAGTAACTTAATTTGATCGACGGACATTCGATATCTTAACATGGGAACCAAACGAGCATATAATAAAAGGAGCCCACAAGCATAATTTAGGATTAGGGAGGTAGTGCAACAAAAGCTCATTAGTGGACCGAGCTATTGTTAATGGGCCTGGATTGTGTGTTCGGGCTGAACACGGGATATGCAGATCCGTTAGGAGGCCTAACCCTAATTTCTTCTCATGGTCCCTGTCGTAGACTATATATATCCTCTATTCTCTCGCCGCCAAATTACTGATCAGAAATATGAAGATTTATCTAAATTTGTGATTCACGTAAGGAGAGAAAGAGAGGGCTGCCAAGGAGAAGAAATGGTTGAGACATCGTCGCCCACATGACGTCCAACTCGAGGAAGGAATACATGCAGAAGATCTTGGGGTCGTCCGCTCGAGATTACCAGGAACTACTTGTCTTCTTCCCATCGCAGATATAATTCGTGAATCCTAGTTTCTGCCAATGAAGGATTAGAACACGTATTAAATCTGTTTAACTTTCTATCGATCAATATGCATACCGAAGTAAGGGTCCTGGGAATCCCAGTTCCATCAAAATCAAGCAAGGTCCCAAAGGCACTTTCATCAATCAAGCCAAATTTACAAAGGATCTTCTCAAACTCTTTGAAGTAGACTCATCCAAATCAATGAGGACTCCTATGGCCACAACGACAAAACTTAATAATAATGAAAATGGTATCTCGGTCGACATTCGTAAGTATCAAGGTATGATCGATAGCCTACTTTATTTAACTGCCAGTCGTCCAGATATTATGTTCAATGTTTGTCTTTGTGCACGATATCAAGCGAATCCTAGAGAATCCCACTTATGTGCTATTAAACGCATTTTTCGATATCTCAAAGGCACCATTAACATAGGACTTTGGTATCCGAAATCTTCATCCTTTGAGCTTATTGGCTATTCGGATGCCGATTTTGCCGGATGCAAGATTGACCAAAAAAGCACTAGCAGGACATGTCAATTCGTTGGGAAATCGTCGTTGTCGTGGTTTAGTAAGAAACAAAACTCTGTTGCTCTTTCCACCACTGAAGTAGAATACATTGAGGTTGGATGTTGTTGTGCACAAATTCTTTGGATGACACAAACACTTATAGACTATGGCATTACTTCTAACAGTACCTCCATCAAATGTGACAACACTAGTTCTATTAATCTCACGAAAAATCTGATTTGTCACTCACTCACGAAGTACATTGAGATTAGACATCACTTTCTTCGTGACCATTAATAAATGGGAGACGTTCATCTTGAGTTCATTGACACTACTTATCAACTTGCGGATATATTCACCAAGCCGTTACCCGAGGATCATTTCATCTTTCTTTGGCAAGAATTGGGCATCCTAGATCTCGAGTCTTAGTATCCTCATCCGATGGAACACCGACGACACTCTACGGAATACCGTCGGCATAGCAACTTTCGCTCATAGAAGAGTTCTTTTATGCGGCGAAACGGCATACCGACGGAATGGTACGAAATTCCGTCGACGTTCCGTCTGCGGCGGTAGCATTAATTTTCAGCTGCCTTGGGCCCTACAAAATCTATTCCATTCCCATCCTACATCTTTTCAAATTCCTCTCTTTAATTCTCCTCTATCTTATCCTACTCACCTCTTTAGTTACTCTTCTCTTCCTATCAAATCAACTCCTCCATCAATTATTTCTTTCCATCTTTTCACCTTCTCACATTCAATCACATCTCTTCCTCATTTATTAATTTCTGTCCTATCACCTATTTCAAAAACTACCTTTTCTCTACCCCTTCCTCTTCTATACGGTTCCTTCCTCTTTATATCTCATATATCTCTTATCCTCTCTCCTCACCAACTTTTGTTTCTACCAACCTTCTCCACATCTTGCATCTTCCTATTGCCCATGCCAAACGTCAACGCTCTACCTGCTCCTCAAACCCTTTCGTGCCGGTGCCTCTTCCAAATGGTGCCTACGACCGCAAGATCTTCAAATCAAGTGTTATCGCTAACGCTTTGTTCCAGTACTTTGAATAACACCCTGTGTTCAAGGACAAGCCGATCAATTGGAATATCTTCTTCGGTCATCTTTCTCTGTTCCACACTACGAGACTATCCAATCTTCTGAGCCGTCAAGTTTTGGCCTACCCTGCTGCTGTTCGCCTATTCTACTGCAATCTTGTGCCTGACCTCGCAAACAACGCGATAGAGACTCTAGTCAACGATCGCCACATCCGCCTCGCCGTCCGCGATCTTGTCGACATTCTCCTTATTTCGAATCCAGGAGATCTCTGCCTACTTTTGTCGGTCTGTTTCCGACTGCCGAAGTCCCTTTTGACGAATTCTGTAGCATTATTTGCAAGGGACCGGACCCTCCTGCCATTCCGGCTTTTTCCAACCAATTGGAACCATTTTACTGCGAGCTGCATCGCATCGTCTGCCACACCCTATCTTCCAAGTCTGGCAACTACGATGCATCACCAATGATGCCCTGGTCTGCATATGCTACCTCTATTCCCGGAAGACCCGGTCTTTTGCAAAGACTTTGCTGAATGCCTTCTCATCCATTCACTCTGCGGGGAGGCAAGCCCTCAATTATGACATGTTTATCATGCTCATCCTTGAAGCCAAAGGTGTAGATCTTAATCTTTTCCATATAGATGGTGCTCCTTCCTTCTTGGCTGTCTCCCGTACTACATCCGGGTGACCCTCTCGTTCCGTTCCTTCCTCTAGTTCTTATCTCGCTGAAGAACCATCTGCTCTTTCTTCTTTTGACCGATTTACGCCTCTGATTCAGCAGCACTTTGACATGCGCATGGCTCAGGCAGAGGAGCAGATGCGGACCAACACCCGAGGCCTTGGAAACCTCATTCATAATCGCTTCAATGACCAGTTCTACTTTATTCAGCGAACTCTTCAGGACTGCAATGCTTTTCTTGATGTCGATCTTCAGGATCGAAACTTTCAAGGCACTCGTTTCTCTGATCCCAATGCCTACGGATTCATGTATCCCGACGGTATTGATCCTTTTGGAGCTTTTTAATGGAACCCGGGGGATGATGGCGATGATCCGGCCGATCAGTAACTTTCGATCTCTTTTGGTGATGGTCTAGTAGGCAGTGCTGTCCATGTCTAAGTGCATCCTGTGAGGTCTTTCGGGGACCAGTATCATCCTTGTTTTGTTGTTTGTCTATTTTTATGTGTCTTGTGTGGTCCTTTGAAGACCTTATGGTTGCTTGTTAGATGGTTTACTCCCGGGAAGAGAGATTTATGTTTGGTTTAGGTACTCCCAATAGGAATACATGTTTTAGTAGTTATCTACTCTACAAGCATGTACTAAAATATTTCATCAAATATATGCACGCTTTGATTTATCCATTATCCTGCTTTCATATATATTTACATATATTTTACCTCCATCTTTGATTAAGTGACAAAGTGGAAGAAAACGTATTGAGGGGGAGTAGTCTACCTACGGGGGAGACTCTTTGAAAACTTGATGCTACCTTCCTTTTCGTCAATTACCAAAATAGGGGAGATTGTTGGCACATTGATTTTGATAAATAACTCCCTTCGTGTTTTAGTTTTCTCTATATTCTCAGCAAACAGATATACCATCAAGATTCTCAAAGGCTGCTACAAAAAGATCTGCTTATCAAATCCACTCGCTAAGCCTAAAGGGAGAACATATGAAGTACTTAAAGCAAGACTAAATAGAAGCCACTGCATACTCAAAACCTGCTCTCAAAAGATTTCAAGTTCCTAGAGTCTGTACAAGGTCTAGGAGATTTCATGTAAACACTTAAGGTGGATGAAACCAAAAGACCTTCCTAAAAGTTCATTCATAAATCACTCTCTTAGAAAACGGAACACCGATGGTATACTGACTGGCACCGACGGTATACCGTTCTCTACACAGAAAAATATTCTGTGAAGATAATCGGCATTGTCACGACCCGCAGCCAGTGTAGGGCACGAGAAGTGGGTATGTCCAGCCTACGCTACAGTGTCGGTGGTAGAACGCTGTTCTAGGTCATAATTAAAACTAAATACAATATGATATACTCTCCGTACGGAGGACAATCACAGCAGGATACAACTCAATCACCAAAAGTAGAAGTACCACGATAAGATAACTATGAATCCACAAGAGAAGTACAGTAGGAAGAAATAAATCTCGGTGTTATCAACACCAACTCAAACAAGCATAAAATAAATACAACTCAAGACAACTGAAAATAAAATAAGAAAAACTCTAGCCATCTACTCCAACCTCTACTGTGTCTCCTCTAGGCTAGCAGGTAACCTCTAAGCTATCTGTAAAATTTATCAACAAGTCCAGTCAGGACAGGAACGAGCATAATATATCTCACGCAGTTCATATCATGTCAAGAAATGTAAAGCATGCAAAAGAGTAAGATACATGAACTGTAAGAAAATGTAGATGAAAACAAGAGAGATATTTGTAAATTGGAAATATATACATGATAAGTAAAAACTGTAAGTGACTAGTGATTCAGAGCACAAGACGGTAATGTAAATGGCATGATATTGCACAAGAGTAATCTACAGAGGCTCACACGATTTAGATTGATCACATAACCACTTCTACTCTCCCGTCCCCAATTAATACAGAAGAATACAGTCAAGTTATGTTATTGCACACGAAGTATAGTTATACACGATGATCATGTGGGCACATGAGAGTACACGATTTCATACAATTTGCACACGAATAACACGAACACAAGGAGTACACGATGTCCATGATAAAGTAAACGAGCACGAAATACCCGATATATCTGCTAAGGGGATAACATCGCATGAAAAGGCCCATATAGTACCAACCCATGATAACAAACGTCAACATCAAGTAAAGTACTCTAGAGCATGAATATAGGTCCTAGCAAGTATGAAAAGATAAGAGAATGTACTCGCCTGAAATTCGATTGTTCATGAGAAAATAAAGTCTGAAGCGAGGTAACTGAGTCATATTTAGAGCAACACAAGTCATGATGTATACGAAGGGATTTTTATTTGAAGAGTACAATGCATCTACATGTTTCTAGGTCAATCTGGGCCAAAGTCAACTCTTGGTCAACTCTGGTCAACTATAAAGTCAAGCTAGGTCAACTCAAGTCAACTGTGGTCAAACTAGCTAGGGTTGGGTCAACAATGGTCAACTAGTCTAGGTTAGTCAATCTAGGTCTAAACAAATTAAGTCTATGCAAATCAAGTATCCAAGATAGCTACTAACTCATAGCCTAAGTCACTTGCTAAACCAAGCACAAAACTAAACCGTAAGCTAATAAGGCACACAAACTTAGTCATATAATGTATATATTATTCACATTCACATATTCATATACATAGATATATATATAGGAAAGCTATATATATAGGCATATACATATATATAGAGAGAAGGAGAGGTAAAAGAGTAAGTGAGTGTGTGTTTGGCATGTGTGTGAAAGGATATGTGTTAATGTTCTCAGATTTAGTGATAGGTAGGTGTATGTGACATGGGATAGATGGTGTCAAAGGGTGTATGAATGCACGTGTATAAAAGGTTTTAGGTTAACTCAGTTTATTGAAATGCATACATACATACTTACATTGTATACATGCATACATATATATCATGTATACATACAAACATTGCATACATGCCCACATACATATCATATATGCATACTTGTATTCATTCATGCACCTATACATACATACATAGATGCATACATACATATTTGAATACATTATATACTTGCATACATTATATTCATATTTGCATACTCTACATTATATAACGTTCATTCCTGCGTACATGCATACATATATATCATACAAACTCATATATTTAACTCAAAATATATGTGAATACATACATTACATTACCTTAAGACATATATATATCATTCATTCATATCCCATATACATGCATACTTCAGTTCATGCATTATATCCATTCGCATATCATTAAGTTGCATGCATATACTTATTTTTATTACATACATATCATTCATGCATATTACATACTTACATGCATCTATACATTATATACATTGTATACAACATGTAAAAATAGAAGAGGGAAAAAAGGGGAAAAATTGAAATAGAAAGGGAAGGGAAGGAAAAATGTAAGGAAAAGGGAAAACAGTGGACATATACATGCTTGCATCATATATTCTACATTACCATACATGCTATCATTATATATTGTATTACATTATGTATACATTATGCATTCATATCTATCATTACATGTATACCTTGCATTCGTATCTAGCATTCATTATATACTTTCATGCATACGTTGTATATCATTCTTTCATTCATGCATTTATGCATTGCTTACATACATTACATTGATTGCATTCCTACATGCTTGCATTCAACCATATATATATATATATATATATATATATATATATATATTTATTTATTTTTATTTTATATATATAAATAAATATATATATATTTTTTTTGTTTTATATATATATATATATATATATATATATATATATATATATATATATATATATATATATATATATCATTTTGTTTCACTATAGAATTCGGTATTATTAATATATATATATATCATTTCATTCATCTAACATATCATGCATATGAATTTTCCGCAGAATTTATGCATTGCTTACATATAGAATTCTACGAAATTCATCTAACATATCATTCATTCATGCATTTATGCATTGCTTACATACATTACATTGATTGCATTCCTACATGCTTGCATTCAACCATATATATGCATTAATGTAAACATGATATATATATATATATATATATATATATATATATATATTATATATATATATATATATATATATATATATATATATATATATATATATATATATATATATATATATATATATATATCATTTCATTTAACTATAGAATTCGGTATTATTAATATATATATATATCATTTCATTCATCTAACATATCTTGCAGATCTGGTGAGATACCGCAATTTCATTTCACTATAGAATTCGGTATTATTAATATACGGAGTTAATTAAATTCTACGAAAAATTTATATGCAGACCCAACGGGCGGTGAAGGAGGGAAGGGCACCAGAATCGGTCACCATGCACGATGTGTTCCAGCATACGCACAAGAGGCGGAAGGACGGGACCTTCGTCGACGATAGGGCCAAGAAGACCGATGTAAGTACTTATGTTTATTATATTTACGTTAGAATTAGAAGTATTCGGACTATAACTTAGATAAACTTAGGATTCACACTATAACTTAGTGAAACATAGGATTTAGATTACAACTTAGGTAAATCTTATAGTATAAACACATTCATTTGATAGGCTGCATATCGTGAGGCCCTTAGTCGGGCTCAGTCAACTGCTGTCGAGGATGTCGGTAAAACGACGCCCGCCCGGACGCCCTCTTCTATGGCTGCTCGCAATGACTTGTTCGTAGATACCGTTGGCGGCTTTAAGAAAGGGCCCCTGTACGGCGTCGGCTCCCTAGGGGAGTTGCACATGGCGACTCAGAGATTTCCACCGATACCGCCTCCTCCTGCGGCCCCGACAGACGATGATGTTTGGTCGCAGCTTGCGCAGCTGCACGAGACGGTGTCGTCCTTGCGGGACCAAATAGCCACGTAGTTTCTGCCTCCGTCTGCTGCTGCCGGTACGTCTGCTGCTGGTGCCGGTCCGTCTGCTACTAGTGCCTGTTCGTCGGCTGCTGGTGTCGGTCATTCTTCCTTCGGTCATCTTTCTTTCAACCCTGCTGCCCCTCTGGTACCGCCTCCGACTGTGACGGCACTCCTTGATCTCATGTCGCCAGAGCAGCTACGCCTACTTCCGGGCAGTGTCTTCCATATATTATTGTCGTACCTAGTGGAGCAGTATTATCGTCGGTCGCAGGAGGGATTACCACCACCGGACAATCGAACTCCTCCTGCTCCTTGAAGTATTGTATAAGAATATTTGGAATATTTGTGGGAATTTTAGAATATTTGTGGGAATTTTGGATTATAACGACGGATAATAAGTTTATGATTTTTGGATAATTGGTGTCTATTTTATATTGGTTTGGGTTATGCATATTTGTGATTATATATTTGTCTATGTGATTCTTGGATAATTGGTGTGCATTAAATTCGTATGTGACTTATAATGGATTATATATTGGTCTCAGTGATCGTATATTGTGATTATATATTGGTCCGATGTTCAGATGTTGTGTGAACAGGGAAAGCTCTGCAATTTTTTTTAAAAAATATCTCAGTTAGCGACGGACTAGTGACGGATTAGCGACGGATAACATCAGTTTCTGACTACATGTCCACAAAATATCCGTCGCTAACTGGAGAATTGGAAATATTTCCAGTTAGCGACGGATCGCCGACGGCCAGCCGACGGAATATTTTGCATGGCGACGACTTGCCGACGGAATATCCGTCGGCAAGGTTCTAGTGGTATGAAGATGTACAGAATGTTAACGACGGATATTCCGTTAGGGATCCGTCGCCATGGTCGACGGATTCGCGTCGGAATATCCGTCGCCATGGTTCTCGAAATACAGTGTTCGACGGATTTGCTTCGGAATATCCGTCGCCATGGTACTGGAAATGCTTGACATTTTCAGAACAAGGTCGACGGATTATTCGTCAGGGATCTGTCGCTAATCCGTCCTTATTTAGCGACGGCTGTCGACGAAATAGTGACGGAACGATACTCTCTGATACACTGTTACGACGGTTTACCGACGGACTATCCGTCGCTAAGCGTCTATACAATCCATACTAACTACTTGAATTCGACGACAGACCGTCGGCAAGTCGTTGCTAATGCAACGAATAATGACGATGGAAAGCCGTTGCTATTCTGTCGCTTGACGACTACTTAGCGGCGGATCTATATGTCACGACCCGTACCATAGAATAAGGGCACGAGACGTGGGTACGTCCAGCCTACGCCGCAGTGTCGGCAGTAGAACGCTGTCCTAGGTCAACAACCATCTAGCAATATATCTATAAACAGTTTATACTCCCCGAATGGGGGTGACATAGCAGTAAAACTCAATCACAACTAGGGAAGAGATAGCACAATATGAAATAGAACTCAAGGAAATAAATAGATGAAAAGTAGTCTAAGATAATCCCAGCAACATCCAGAAGTACATGGTCTCAGATACATAATGAAAGAATATATACAACTCTGAACTCCAAATAAAGTCTAGCTAAACATGTCTCATGACTATATAAAAGATAGATAAGCCTAACTAATCTAGTCTAGGCAATCGGGGTGATATCCTCAGGTAGAGCTGGGTCCTCCTGAGGGTCCAGCTCGCAGGTGTCATCTAAGGCTGCCCCGTAGTAAGTGTCCAGGCAAGCCTCCTCCTCGTCCTCTGTAATATTTTTAACAGGTCCAGTCAGGACAGGAGCGAGCACAGTACATCTCAACAGTTCATAGCAGGTTAGAAAATATAAACATGCAGTAGAGTAAGATACAGGAAACTGAAAGGAAGTACATGATGAAAAAGAGAACTGTATGTAAATAGCTACTGTATATAGAGAACTAATAGTGGCTAGTGATGCAGAGTACAGGATAGCACATGTGAACGGGACAGATTTGTACATGATCTACACTAAAGAATTGTACATGATCTACACTACTATAGAATTGTTCACATGACTGCTAGCACTCCTCCGTTTTTCCCAATCAATACACAAGGATCTAAGCAGGTTATGCTATTGTATATGATATCACATGGGGGCCCATGAAAGGGTACACATGATAGTATACATGAGGGCTCCATGAACATGAGAGTACAAGATTCACTGAAGTGTACATGTATAATGAAAGCACAGAAGTACATGATGAAAGTGAAACGCACATAACATAATGTACCTGATGCTTCCGAGGGGGATAACATCATATGAAGAGATCCATATAGTACTAATCCGTGGTAATGTCGTGACAGCATCAAGTAAGGTAATCTAAAGCAGGAATATAATTCTAAGCAGGATATGAAATGATCAGAGAATGTACTCGCCTGTATCTGAGTGTCCAATATGAAACGTACTGTCCGAGGAGTGGTGTCTGGCTCCTAATCAGAACAGCACAAGTCACAACAAGTCTAAAATGGTAAAATAAAGTTCTACTATGCATTCTACATGATTCTAGGTCCATCTAGGCCAAAGTCAACTCTTGGTCAACTCTGGTCAACCCTAGAAGTCAAACTAGGTCAACCAAGTCTAGACTAGGTCAAACTAGTCTATATTAGTCTATTCTAGGTCTAAATAAGCTATACAAGACCATTCTAGACTTTCTAGGCAAACAGACTCACTTATATGCCATAGGCTGTATCATGCCTATAAGCCACCCCTAACACAAGGCTATATGTCATTATCTCACCCAAAAATACTACACATATGATATATTATCTAACACAATTATAGACATACACTAGCATTAGGTTACCTATATACCTATACATAGGTATAGGCACATTCACATAGATATCTATATTAAATACCTTACTATAGGTTATAATACATATATACAAATAGATATACACTACCCTATATATATTCATCTCATATATTATCATATATAAGGTACCTACATATATGTATCCACATATCTACATAATACATATATACAAATATAACTAGGCTTTCATGATATAGCAGAGAGAGAGAGCATAAGTGTATGCGTGAGTGTAGAGAGTGAGCGAGTGCAAGAGTGGGTGAGGGGCTGTCCAATATGACAGGACCCTGGTGTGTGCGTGTGTGTGCATATGGTGAATGAGAGAGTGAGTGAATACTAGAGAGCAATGTGTGTGTGGTGTAATATTTGTGTGTGTGTGGTGTTAGAATTGCTAGAGAGTGAATAAGTCATGTGAGGGTGTTTTTGTGAATGAAAGGCTGTGTTAGAGTGATGGAAAAACAAGGGAAATAATGCACAGCAAATCAGCATGGAAAAAGGATCAAAACAATTCAAAACTGAAAAAAAAAAAACCCAACTCCAATAAACAGAAAACTGAAACCAGTTTTCCAGTTTCCTTCAACTCCTCATTTTGACTCCCACACACCACCAAAATACCCCAAAACTGACACACAGTTAGTAAACCCATAGGGGAACAATAACTGGTACTAAAACCAATGTTTAGGCAGTAATAGAATAGGTTAAAAGGGTGTCCAAATTGGATTTTGAAAACTGGAATATGAAAAAAGGTATTTTGTATCATAGATTGGGAAATTAATAATTAACTAATAAAAAATCATAAAAAACCAAAATAAAGAGTTGGTAATTTAATTATACATTGCATACATACTATATGTGGTGTTTGTGTCCACACAAAAGGACACAAACGTGTCCAAATGAAATAGGACACGAAACAGTGCACACAGGTACTATTTCAGTGCACTGTGTCGTGCACGTGTGCACGCGTGTCGTGCACACGAAACAGGCCAAACTAGGCCTCGTGCTCACAACCCTAGGTTCGCCCAGGGTCTAGCTAAGTGTCTAATACCCTGCACCGTGTCCTAGAGTGTCGTGTCCAAAACTACAGAGTCGTATCAGTGCTCGAAAATACATGCGCACTGTACAGGCAAAATCCCTTGCGTCGAGGATTTCTTCCTCGATACGCCACGTGGGCCCACAAAATTTGACACATGGCGTGTCAGTGGGTGCCCCGAAACTCCCATAAAATCTTGTATCAAAACTCACCGTGTCGTGTCCGGCACAACCCCCGAACAGCATGGCATGCAGTCCCGAGCGCGCGCGAGCGTGTCCCCGTGTCCAAAATGATAAGACACGTGCACGAATTCATCTCAGTGCACAAGAAACGTGTAAGCGACACTGAATAGCAAATTTACATTCAAAAACATTTCGAAAATATCATAAAAAGTCCCACTGTGGCATTTCCACAAACACAAAGAGATAGACATTGATACGTGTCCAGTTTGGACACGAAATGACATGAATTCTTAGGGTTTCCTATTCCTACTGTTAGGTTAGGTCTAGGGCTCCCTAATGATGCAAAAATCTCAAGATTCTATGGTGAGAATAAGAAGTTACCTCTATGTATCAAAACCCCCAAAAACTCTAAAAATAGATGCTCCTCTTGATGGTGAAACTCCTCCAAATTGATTTGAATTTGAGAATAAATTGTAACAACGGCAAGAATACTCAAATTAAAATATATTGCAATTTGTTTGGATTAAAAAGGAGGTAAAATGGATTTTCTAGGGATTTTTGAAGTAGGGAAAATACCTCTTTCCAAACTTGCTCCTTCCTAAAGAGGCTAGCCCTAAATTCTAATAGATTATTTATAAGAGGGATCCCTAGGAGGGTTAAGTTGGCTGGACAAAATTGTTAGGGTTACGGTTTGGGCACTTGACTAATGGGCTTTGGGCTTAGTCATAAATCAATGACTTAAAAATCACCAGTCATGACTTGTGGTCAAAATCCTTCCATTCAACTCAATATTCCTAATTGGTTTCCCTAACTAGAGTATGGTTAACTTAACTTAACCTAGGCTATCATATCTAGTCAAGTCCAACTTAACTAGGGTTAGGTCACAAAGTCAAAGCTAGTCAAAGTCAACCTAGTCAACCCTTATTCAAACAATTCCAAAATAATTTCTAAAAATTCTCGTAAATTCAAATAAATTCTAATAAATTTAAATTACCCCAAAAATGTCAAAAATACCCTCATACTAGAAATGTGGTAGTGACAAATCTACCCTCCTTAAAAGAATTTCGTCTTTGAAAGTGAAAGGCGAAATACAACTGATGAGAAGGATAGAAAGCATACCTCACGGTCCAAAAAGATAAGGGTAACGCTCGCGCATCTCATCCTCCCACTCCCAGGTAGACTCTCCTGGAGAATGATGCCTCCATGCGACGCACACCAAGGGTATCACCTGGTTCCTCAGATCCTTCTCCCGTCGATCCAGAATCTCTACTGGCTGCTCTGGATAGCTGAGAGAAGGACCAACCTCAATCTCTGAATGATCGAGCACATGGCTAGGGTCATCCACGTACCGTCTCAACTGTGATACATGAAATACGTTGTAGACCCCCACTAGTACCGGCGGCAAGTCTAGCCTGTATGCAACGTCACCGACTCTCCTGCTGATAACGAAAGGGCCGATGTAGCGCGGGCTAAGCTTCTCGCCTCCACCAAAACGTATCGTACCACGAGTCGGAGATATCCTCAAGAAAACTTGGTCTCAGACCTAATCACAAGCAAGGTCTCAATTAAATATAATAAACAAATATGATCAAAAATCACAAACAAACAAACCTAAATCTAATCCTACTCAAATCTGTACCTCAAACTCCAACGGCCTTCGGTGGCTATCGGCCCAGTGCTGATGTCTGTCCTGCGCCACGCGAAGTCTATCCCTGATGAGCTTCACCTTCTCGACTGCATCAACAACCATCTCTGGCACCAGTAAAGCTCTCTCACCAACATCATCCCAGGATAAGGGTGTACGGCACCTACGCCCGTACAGATCCTCGAAAGGTGACATCTCAATGCTGGCCTGGAAACTATTATTATAGGCAAACTCTACCAAATAAAGATGATCCTCCCAGGAACCTCCAAAGTCTAGGACGCATGTCCGCAGCATATCCTCAAGAGTCTGAATAGTCCGCTCTGACTGTCCGTCCGTTTGGGGGTGGTATGCAGTACTAAACTTGAGCTGAGTGCCCAAGCTGGTCTGCAGACTCCTCTAGAAATAGAAAGTAAAACGGCCATCCAGATCCGAGACGATGCTGACCGAAACTTCGTGAATCCTGACTATCTGCCGCATATACATCTCCGCCAGCCTCTCTGTAGACGCACCCACCTTGAATGGCAAGAAGTGGGCCGATTTGGTCAACCTGTCAACGATGACCCAAATCGCATCTTTTTCTCCTGGAGTACGCGTCAATCCTGAAACGAAGTCCATCGTGATATGCTCCTATTTCCATACGGGAATGGGCAGCGGCTGCAACAATCCACCGGGCCTCTGCCTCTCTGCTTTGACCTGTTGACAGACCAAACACCTAGCAACGAAGCGAGCCACTTCTTGCTTCATTCCTGACTACCAAACATGCTCCCGTAGATCTCGGTACATCTTGTTGGCACCCGGATGTATAGAGTACTGAGATCTGTGGGCCTCCTGTATAACCTGCTCCCTGAGCTCTCCGCTGGGCACGCATAACCTGGAACCGTGCCTCAAGGCACCATCCTCTACAAGAGAAAACTCGTCCTCCAGCAATCCTGCTCGAACCTGCTCCTGGAGACACCGCAGAGCGATGTCCTCAAACTGTGTCGACTTGATCCTCTCCACCAAGTCTGACTGAATCTGCATCCCCCATAGCTGCATCTGCACTCCGGGCACGATCACATCAATCCCAAGGCTCTCCAAGTCGGCAAGCAAATGTCGATCCATGACCAAACACATGGCGGTCGGATACCTACTCAAGGCATCGGCAACCACGTTGGCCTTCCCTGGGTGGTACTGAAGTAGGATATCAAAATCCTTCATCAACTCTAGCCATCTGTGCCGTCTCATGTTCAACTCCTTCTGAGTGGACACATACTTTAAGCTCTTGTGACCTGTGAAGATCTCTACCCTCTCACCATACAGATAATGCTTCCACAGCTTCAGAGCAAATATCACTGCTGCCAGCTCCAGTTCGTGGGTAGGGTAGTTCTTCTCATAGGGACGCAATTGCCTGGAAGCATAGGCAATCACCTTCACATGCTGCTGCAACACACAACCCAGCCCCTTCCCTGAAGCATCACTATAAATAGTGAATCCACCTGATCCTGAAGGCAACGTCAGAATCAGAGCTATCGTCAATCGCTTCATCAACTCATCAAAAGCTGTCTGACACACCTCTGACCAAACATACTCAGCATCCTTCCGGGTCAACCGAGTCAACGGCTCTGCAACCCGGGAGAAATCCTGCATGAATCTCCGATAATTTCCTGCCAGCCCCAGGAAACTCCTGATCTCTGCAACTGAAGTCGGCGATGCCCATGCCTCAACTGCTACAATCTTCCTGGGATCAACTGAGATACCATCTCCAGTCACCACATGCCCGAAGAAGTCCACCCGGTCCAAGAAGAACTTACACTTGGAGAGCTTCCCGTAAAGCTGCTCCTTCTTGAGAATCTCCAACACTATCCTCAAATGCTCCTCGTGCTCCTCCTCAGTCTTGGAATATATCAAGATATAGTCAATAAACACCACCACAAACTGATCTAGATACTGGTGGAACACCTTGTTCATAAGGTTCATAAACACTGCTGGTGCATTGGTTAGTCCAAACGGCATAACCAAAAACTCGAACTGCTCGTACCGCATCCTGAACGCGGTCTTGGGAATATCCTCCCCCTTCACCTTCACCTGGTGATATCCCGACCTCAGATCAATCTTGGAAAATACCCGAGCTCCGCTCAACTGGTCAAATAGATCGTCGATCCGCGGCAGTGGGTATTTGTTCTTGATCGTGAGGTTGTTGAGTGCCCTATAGTCAATACACATGCGTACTGACCCATCCTTCTTCGGTATGAACAATACTGGTGCACCCCATGGCGACAAACTCGAGCGGATGAAGCACTTGTCCTATAGCTCATCCACCTGCTTCTTCATCTCCACCAGCTCGCTGTTGTTCACTCGATAGACATGCTGAGAGATGGGCTCCGCTCCTGGAACCAAGTCTATCGAGAACTCTATGTCCCTGTCTGGTGGCAATCCCGACAACTCCTCTGGGAAAACATCCATATACTCTGCTATTAAGGGGTCTGGAATTGTCTGCTCCTCGACCGAGACTCCACAGAAGACTCCGCTGCTCTGCTCCGCCTGACGTCTGGAGTACTCGAACTCTGGCTCCTCCGGTGCTCTGAAGAGAACTCTACCGCCTCTGCAATCAATACTGGCATGATGCCTGCTCAACCAATCCATGCCTAGTACTATATCGTAGTTCGGCAATGGCATTACGAGCAGGCTCACCTCCAACTCACGGCCTCCCAAAACTACTCTCTGACCCTTACAAATATCACTCACGAGGATAATGCCACCCCCGGTCATGATCTTGTAAGTCCTAGGCAATGATTCAGCTATAATACCGTGTCTAATCGCAAAAGATACTGATATGAAGCTATGCGAAGCACCGAAATCGAATAATACAAAAGCTGGACTGGAGTCGAGAAGAATCGAACCTGCAATCAGCTCTCCGATGACCTCCGCATCCTCTGCTGCCATGGCGAATCCTCGCCCCTGCGGGCCTCCCCTGGCCTGCTGCTGGTGCTGGACGAACCTCTACTGCGTCTGCGGGGCTGGTCCCCTCTGCTGGCCTGCTGCTGCTTTGGCTCCTCCTCCCTGGGCTGCTCGTCCCCCAGACCTAGCAAAATCCCTCAGCTGGTGATCTGCCGCTCCACAAAGGAGGCACCTCCCGAGTCTCTTTCTGCACTCGTTGAAGACATGCCCAGGCTTCTTGCAGAAGGTGCAACTGACTGTCTGGTGCCTGGGTGCCTGATGCTGAAACTGCTGTTGGTGAACTGGCCTCTGCTGAATCGGCTGCGGCTGGAACTGCCTCAGCTGCTGATGATGAAAGTGGGGCCTTTTGGCCTGGCCTCCGCTGCTGCTGCTGCCTCCAACTGGGTCTCTTCCCCTCTTGAGCCTAAGCTCAAGATCATCCTCTGCCAAGAAGGCTCCCGTCAAGATCTCCTCGAATGTGGCATCCCGGTTGTCCTTGGTCAACGACTTGACCTCCTTGACTAGACCCTTCCGGAACCTCTGAGCCTTTGCCGTCTCGCTCAAGCCCTCCACAAACCTGTCGAGGCGGTCGAACTCCCCGTCATACTCCTCCACTGAGAGACTCCCCTGGACTAGGCTCTCGAACTGCGTCTCTAAGGCTCTGAGTGCTGAATCTGGGAAGAACTTCTTCTTGAAGAAACCCTTGAACGGCTCCCAAGTCTGCCCAGCTACCCTCACCCTTGGGTCCAACTGATACCAGGTGCGAGCAAGATCTTGCATCCGGCTAGCTGCTGCCTCGATCTGAAGATCTGCTGGAATCCTAGCCAAGCGGAAGATCTCCTCTATATGCTCGATCCACTCATCGGCATATAGGATCCCCTCTGTCCCCAGAAAGTCTCTGGGGCTCATCTTCTGAAACTGTTCGATCCCCGGTGTCCTCGGCTGCTGCACCACTGGTCGAGCTGCGGCTGTCGTGATGGCCAACTCCATGCCCCTGTCCTGTCGAGCCTGCTTTCTGTCCATGAACTGCTGGAAATACGCGAACATCTGAGCTGCGTCCACGTATCCTAGAGACGGCTGCTGGAAGGGATCCTCTAGAATGACCGGGTCCTGTCTTCGAGTCGGTAGATGTATACCCCCTGCTGCGGCTGTCGAGGTCTCCATACGAGCTGAGGTGGCAGGAGCTGCAGTCCCCTGGCCTCGCCGTACTGGCTGAGAGGTAGCAGTCCCCTCTATAGCATCCTCATGAGTGGCACGCTGTAATCTAGTCTCTACCATCCTGAAGATAGACAAACAAGAGTATCAATTTCTGAGAAAGAAGCAAAATAACAAAGGCAGACAATTATAATTCAAAGGATCAGCTGACAAAAGGATTTAGATGGCAATAAAAGAATTTTTTTCTAAAGTGATTGAGTACCTTAAAATTAATGTCCTATATCCTACTGCAGGATGTAATGATACTCTAATTAGAATACCACTACACTTCTAGTCTAGACCTGCATGGGCCACCACTAAAAATGTGTCCAAATAAAACAGGACACGAAACAGTGCACATAGGCACTGTTTCAGTGCACTGTGTTGTGCACATGACACAGGCCAAACTAGGCCTCATGCTCGCAACCCTAGGTTCGCCCAGGGTCTAGCTAAGTGTCTGATACCCTGCACCATATCCTAGAGTGTCGTGTTCAAAACAACAGAGCCGTATCAGTGCTCGAAAACACATACGCACTACACAGGCAAAATCCCGTGCTTCGAGGATTTCTTCCACGATACGCCACGTGGGCCCACAAAATTTGACACATGGCATGTCAATGGGTGCTCCGAGACTCCCATAAAATCTCGTGTCAAAACTCGTCGTGTCGTGTCCGACACAACACCCGAACAGCAGGGCATGCAGTCCCGAGCGCGCACGAGCGTGTCCCCGTGTCCAAAATGACACGACACGTGCACGAATTCATCTCAGTGCACAAGAAACGTGTAAGCGACACTGAATAGCAAATTTACATTCAAAACCATTTCGAAAATATCATAAAAAGTCCCACTGTGGCATTTCTACAAACACAAAGAGATAGGCATTGATACGTGTCCAGTTTGGACACGAAAGGACACGAATTCTTAGGGTTTCCTATTCCTACTGTTAGGTTAGGTCTAGGGCTCCCTAATGGTGCAAAAATCTCAGGATTCTATGGTGAGAATAAGAAGTTAACTCTATGTATCAAAACCCCCAAAAACTCTAAAAAGAGATGCTCCTCTAGGGATTTTTGAAGTAGGAAAAATACCTCTTTCTAAACTTGCTCCTTCCTAAAGAGGCTAGCCCTAAATTCTAAGAGATTATTTATAAGGGGGGATCCCTAGGAGGGTTAAGTTGGCTGGACAAAATTGTTAGGGTTACGGTTTAGGCACTTGACTAATGGGCTTTGGGCTTAGTCATAAATCAATGACTTAAAAATCACAAGTCATGACTTGTGGTCAAAATCCTTCCATTCAACTCAATATTCCTAATTGGTTTCCCTAACTAGAGTATGGTTAACTTAACTTAACCTAGGATATCATATCTAGTCAAGTCCAACTTAACTAGGGTTAGGTCACAAAGTCAAAGCTAGTCAAAGTCAACCTAGTCAACCCTTATCCAAACAATTCCAAAATAATTTCTAAAAATTCCCATAAATTCAAATAAATTCTAATAATTTTAATTACCCCAAAAATGTCAAAAATACCCTCAAACTAGAAATGTGGTAGTGACACTATATTAGCGACGAGCTGATTGCCGACGGATTTTTTTGACCAATATCCGTCAGTGATCCGTCGCTAATACATAGTAGCGACGGATGGGCGACGGATCTGGCCTCGCAAAAGCTATATTTTGGTAGTGATTTAGATTCAAATTTGAGGCCATTTGGAGCTCTCTTGAGTATTTTAGATATATTTCTTGTGTCCTACTTGATAGGTTCCAAATTAGGATACCCCATGTGTATGTATGATAATAGTTTAAATAGATATTTAAATTCAATTTTAGAATGGTTAGAGAGTTGATTGATCTTAGTTAGGACGGTTAGAATGAGTTTGATTTGGATACCTATGTTGGTATCCAAGTATCTTGGCCTACATGTGTTTCTTTTGTCCAAAATAACTCAAATTCGTCATAATATTCATCCACGTTTTTATTAACCAAAGCAACTTAGAAATGTCATAACTTTTAGCTTAGAACTCCGATAATCTTCCATTTTTTAAAAAGAACCATATCGAAGTTAGCTTTCCAAATATATATTTTAATAAGCCAAATTCTTTCTGAAACTTTCTGTAAAACTATTTGAGTGTCAGCTGTCCAAAAGACAAACGTGTTTTGGTGTTTTTGCGATTTCGGGAGCTTCCGGACACGAAAATGCGATTCGTTTGATGTTTCGGAAAGCTAACACGAAGGGCTACGACATATCATAATCCTAAAATTTAGTGAAGGCCCAATTGGTACTGTATTGGTTTTAAGTAGAAGAGTGACTATATGACATAGGCATTTTGTGTAACCTATGAGCCTATGTAGTATGGATATTAAATGAGTGTAGAGTATGTAATGCATGATATGTTAGATGAATGAAATGATATATATATATTAATAATACCGAATTCTATAGTGAAATGAAATGATATATATATATATATATATATATATATATATATATATATAAATATATATATATATATATATATATATATATATATATATATATATATATATATATATATATATATCATAAATTCTATAGTGAAATGAAATAATACCGAATTTAATTAACTCCGTATATTAATAATACCGAATTCTATAGTGAAATGAAATTGCGGTATCTTACCAGATCTGCAAGTGCCACTGCGTGGGACCTTGATCCCTCCGTATGAAGCCCCGCGGTCCGTCGGTTCACCTTCGCCTTGTCCGATTTCTCCTTGTAGGCAGGAGTATCCATCATATCTAAGAGCTCCTCATAATAGTCCTACCGGATCCAATTCGGTCTCGTCTGACCCATTTTCAGGTCATGAATCATATCCCGTATCTTCTTCGAGGCAGCGCTTCTATAGGTCCTGCAGATCGCGTCCTAGCGATGGGGGGCCACCAGAACGTAGTCTAACATACAAATTTGATTATCACATAATTTAAAAAATTGTTGATTAAAGAGTAACTAATAATTAACCAGAAGATATAGATATATACCCTCAACTCGTTGAGCCAGACGTACTTCAAGTTTGGGGGCACCGACGAAAAGTTGAGGTAGGGACCATGGAAGTTAGCCATGATAATTTCTCCAAGAGCCCTGGCAACATTAAATGGAAAAAACCTATAAAGAAGCAACGACTGGATTATTAACTTGAAAAAATAAAAGAAATTTAATAAATTATCTTAAATTTACTTACGAGGTCCCCGCGGGCCATAGCTCTCGTCGGAACTCGCCTCTCGACCTCTCTGGTGCCTTCGGAGGATCCGTGGGTCCGCGCATGTACTCCCCAGTAACCGGATGGAACCGAGTATGGAGGTACTTCGGGGTCCACTGTGCAGTAACTGGTGGATCCACTGGTGGATCCGCTGGTGGATCCGCTGGTGGGTCCGATAGTGGAACGGATCCGCTAGCAGATCCGGACTCGTGCCTCGATGAAGTTGTCGATCGACGGCGGGATGCGTCTGTGCCCGGGGTACTCTTCGGGTCGGGTTCGTTGGATGGGGTCACATCTCAGAAAGATTAAATGCAACTATGACCACCAGCACCACCACGACCACGACCACGACCACCACCACCACCACTACCACCACCACTAGCAGCACGACCATGGCCAGCCATCATGACCTGTAAATAGAACACATAAACATAATTAACAATATAGAAGTGTAAATGAATATAAAATTCTAAACTAAAATATACACACCACAAGTAGGAAGACGAGTGCCGCCGCGATGAAAAAGACTAGGAGTGCCATCTGCAAAAAGAAAATCATACAATAAGTAAATGATCGAACGAAAAAAACATGAATTCACGTAATTGCTTTTATGAGGTCAAACTTAATTCACGTAATTGGAAGTATTTTTAATATACAACAATATTTAACCTAATCATCATCATCGTCTTCGTTCTCATCCTCGGCCTCGTCTTCATCATTATCCCCATCCTCATCCTTATCCTCATCGTCGATTTTATCTGTATCCTCATCCCCATCAAATTTTTCTTCTTCTTCTTCTTCTTCTTCTTCTTCTGCCTCAATATTTGGGACAAGACGCCTCTTTCTCCCCTGATTGACAGCTAAGTCTTCTGTATCAACCTCTTTCTTTCCTCTATTTTCCTCAACAATATCTTTAACATTCATTGTATCCGACTGTTGTCCCAAGTATTGGGACTTTTTGATCCGGTCCTCTTGGTATGTTGGGTCTCCAACGTTGAATGTATTTCTATATTTAATCTTGCATACTGCCCACCAGTCAAATCGATCTCTACGACGCCTTGGGTAGCTTGTATAGTAGACTTGAACAGCCTGACTTGCTATCGTAAATGTATTGGACCCTCTATACCTCCTGCGATGATTTATATCGACAAATCCAAATTGTTTATCGATTCTCCAACCGATATTTGGTGTCGTATCGAACCACTCACATTTGAACATCACAATATGCATATCATATGGGCCACTATATTGTAAATCTACAATATCCCAAAGTACTCCATAATAGTCAAAGTCCGGCTCGTCGTCATAGATGGTGCCTCTTATGCAAATACCGGAATCCTTGGTACTGATGTCGTCATTGATGAATTCTACATTTATAGCATTCTGAGTTGCCTTAAACCTGAAGCCATTAACGACATATCCTGGCCAAGTCTTTGTTTGCTTCTTCGGTCCTAATGCCAGAAAACGAACACTCTCATTAGTGAGTATTATTTCAGGCAATAAAACCTGTAAACAAATATTTATAATTTAAATATTTTAGATTATATATTTATAATATCAGTTACTTACGTATTTGTGAAACCATGACAGAAATGTACAATCAACCTCTCTTTGAAGTCCCTCATCGGTAATATCGGGTGTCCTCATTTTGACTTCATCTCTAAATACACTATTATAGAGAATAAGAATATATAAGTGTAGTCACTTACTTCATCAAATTTGAGATTATAACCAGTGCAAGTGTACTGACTTACTTCTCCAAATCTCTCACTTCTTGTATGTCACAATTTAACAAGACATATTTGTGAGCGGCATCATACTTGTCGTCAGTCAACCACCGTTTTTTACTAGCCCCAACAGGCTTGCCCCTTACATTGAATATAATTCCATCCTCAACGTCCTCGTTATTCCTTTGAGGCCTATTTCGATTTGTCTTAACATGAGTATCGAAATAAATGGAGCAGATGTTTGACACCTTTTCGATAAGATATGCTTCGCATATCGAAGCCTCTATATGAGCCTCGTTGCCAACTTTCTTCTTTAGATGGTGTAGGTATCTTGAGAGACAAATTATCTTGAGAATTAAGAATGAATTTTAAAACCCACTGAAATTTAACTTAAATTATATCGATTTTTATGTACCTTTCAAATGGGTACATCCATCGATAATGAACAGATGTACCGACACGGTCTTCGTATGCTAGATGAATCAGTAGATGCTCTATGCTGTCGAAGAAGCCAGGAGAAAATATTTTTTCTAACTTGCAAATTGTTAAGATAATCTTCTCCTCAAGTTCAACCATGTGTTACACAGTCAACTTAGTTGAACAAATATCCATGAAGAATATAGATAGTTCGGCCAACGGAACCCATACAGCAGAAGGCAACAACTCATTCAAAGCAATGGGCAGTAATCTTTTCATAAACACGTGGCAGTCGTGACTCTTCATTCCCGTTAGCTTGCATTTATTGAGATCAACGCATCTTGACAAATTCGACACATAGCCGTCGGGAAATTTTAAAGTAGATACCCACTTGCAAATTATTAATCTATCTTCCTTGCTCAATGTGTATTGTGCTATCGGCTTAGTTAATTGTCCACCAGCTCCCCTTTGTATGAAGTTCAGATAAGGACGCTTGCATATCTTGGCAATGTCTTATCTTGCTTTTGGATTGTCCTTCGTCTTTCCTTTAATATCCATGATGGTATTGAAGACATTATCGAACACATTCTTTTCGATATGCATAACATCAAGATTATGCCTTATTAGATTATCTCTCCAATAAGGCAAGTCCCAGAAGATACTCCGTTTGGTCCAGTTATGGCTTTGTCCGAACCCAATGACACGATTGGTCGATGGATCTTCCATTACAGTGGGCAAGTCCTTTACATCTTCCTAAATATCGTATCCCGACAATCTAGCATGCTGATGAGAAAATTCTTATTTTTCAGCTCTGAACGCGTCCTTGTTCTTTCTCCAAGGACGACTCTCGGACAGAAATTGACGATGACAATCAAAGAAAGAAGTTTTCCTCCATGCTTAAGGCGGAACGCCTTACTATTTTGCATGCATATTGGACAAGACATGGTGCCGTGAGTACTCCATCCTGACAGTATACCGTATGCGGAAAAATTATTGATTGTCCACATCAGTGAAGCTCTCATCTGAAAGTTTTGTTTCCTAGAAATATCATAGGTCACGACGCCGATCTCCCACAGCTGTTTCAGCTCATCCACCAACGGCTGTAAATATATATCGATATTCTTCGTCGAATTTTTGGGCCCGGTATGATAGCTGTCAAGAACATATAAGGAGTCTTCATACACATCCATGGTGGCAGATTGTAAGGGGTCAGAATGACCGGCCAGCAGGAGTATTGAGATCCCGACTTCCCGAAAGGGGCGAAGCCATCAGAACATAGCGCCAGAATACACACCAACTTGAGGCAGAAAGCTTCAGAATCCACGCAAACTTGGGGCAGAAAGCTCAAAATTCACGCAAACTTGAGGAAAGAACATAGAAGTTTAAAATACACGTAGACTTGAGTCAGAACGGCCAGCTGTCTTGATTCGACGTACCTCGACTGACACAAAATCTCTGACATTGATTGCCTTGTCAATCACATTAAATGACAATAAGGACTTTTTGGTATGCCAACTTGATGAAGACTGAATCTTGTTGAGGAAGATTTCGAAAGTCACGCAATAGTCGGCTGAGATCTCTCGAGTTTCGTGCATACGTGGCATACGAAGAGACATTCCTCGACTGTCGTGCTGTCAGTCATAATAATACTCTGACAAATGATGAGCTAGCTCTGTGTACCATTTAAACTCTGCGTATATTTGAGGAAATAGTCTGATAGAACTCAGCGTGTATTTTAGACTTTGTTCTGATAGGCTGTATTAACTCAGCGTGACTTCATTTTTGAGGCCTACAAAACCCCCTTCAAAGTTTTTGAAAAATGATAAATTATTTTGAAATACTTTGAAATCGAAATGATAAAATGAATTTAGTCACGCTGAGATGATTCAGGGAAAGATTTCTTCCGAAATGATTGGGCTGTTGGGATTCTGTGCGGTTTAGGATCCCGTGCAAAACTCCTATATCGAAGCAAATGATGACTTTGCCGTTTGAAATTCTTCGTGAGCCTATAAAAAGGCCATAAATCACTTCCTTCTTTCTTTACTTGCTTTAGAGAGAGAAAATCCCACACAGAAGAGAAACTTTGTCTTCCCCAACTTCTCCTTCTCCTTCTCAGCAATGGCTCCTAAGATCGATGCTCAGGCTAAGGGCAAGGCCCCTGCGACGTCTTCGCGTGCCATCTCCGAACGACTTCCTCGCCATGAAGTCTCTTATCCCCCCATTCAACGTAAGTGACAGATGGGGATGCGAACTGATGAAGACGAACTGATGAAGATGAACTCCACATAGAAATCTTAGGATTCGTAAAACAATCAATAATGAACTTTCGAAATATATCCCCCCTTCTTAGGACAAAGGATATTAATAAAGTATGCCCCCTCTTTAGAGTTGGCCATACTTCACATCTTCGTGTTTATGAAGCTCTGTGTTTTACGCAAAGCATGGCTCTCATGACTCTGCGTGATTTTTCATATGTTGGCAGAGATGTCGATGTTGAATTATTCACGCAGACTTCTGAGAGTCATCCTCTGGATAGATTAGTCTTTGATCTGTCAGCGTATATTTTGTTATTTTTACTTCAATGTGATTCTGGCAATGATGCGTGACTTTTCATTCTAATCTGTCTAGACTTTGCGTGAATTAATCACATGCGTGAATAAATGATTCAGCGTGTCTTTTTGATCTTTGTCTGAAGTCTGCGTGACTTATGAAATTTTCTTTGAACACTGTTAAACACGCATAAGGATTATAGACATAGATTTTTCTTAAGTCTGCGTGACAAAACATGTCTGATCTTTTCTTCTTTTCTTTTATGTAGTGAACATCCGAAATGAAAAAGCTGATTATGAAGGACATTTGAGCTTCTCTTTCAAACATGATTTATCTCATGTACAGTTTCCTCAGTTTGACACTCTGGAAACCAGACTATCTTTGTTGAAGAATCAAGATCATACCACTCTGCTCTGTTTGATAAATGGTGAACCATTTCAGAGTCTTGACAAGGTGGTCCATAAGAAACCAGCTTTTCTGTTTGGGGATGCCATAGCACATAAGTCACAACCAAAAGGCATCAAGGAGAAGGTCTGCTTCTATTTTGAAGGTGATGCAAAAAAGCCCATGTACTGGCCGAAGGTATCTAGGGGTTTGTCCATCATGCGATTCATGCACGCCAGTTACCCCAAAAAGATGACATGGCACTTAACAGAAAATCAGCAAGCTAAGGCGAACAGAATCATTTACAAGAAAGACGGATTCTACAGTGCTCCGGAGAATTACGTATCCTTGTTTCGAGGTTTGAAGCCGGGATGTCTGCCACCCGAAGACTCATCTATATTGAAGCCATTCAGGATGCCTGTTTTCATAATTGAATTCATGGCAAATGAGAAGGCATTCTATCCTACTGATTCGACGCCGAGGATGATAGGCTTAATAAATCAGGAGAATATGAGGTGGAGGACTCTGGTCCATTGGGTTATGGAAAAGTTTGAGAAGGAGCTGAAGCAGATAAATCTCTATGACGCGATCGTCAATTCCTCCTACGGCTTCAAACCCAACCCATTTCTATTCCTGGCCTTGGTTGAAAGATATAACCACCGGACGGGAACATTTATGACTCCCAAAGGGGAGATGGGTTTTGCCCTTCCTGAGATGGAATACATCTCTCATCTGCCTTCAGGTACACTGCCATATGAAGAATATGTGCCTACAACCGAGGAGCTAAATTTTCTGTCGGAGAAGAACCCAGAGAGGGTGCATCTGTTTGAAGAGATGATGTGCCATTTCGGCACATGCACTCTGTATTATAAAAGTACTAAAGATGAAGCCGGCTGCCACATCCAGAAGTGGATGTCTTATCTTTTCATGAATCGTGAGAAAGATGAGAAGAAGATAAATGAGAAGAGAAAGTATCAAATTAACTCCTTCAGGCCCCTATCAGAGAGTGAAATCACCAATCTACTAGAGAAGTATGACTGTAAAGATTTCACAATCAATGAAGACTGGTACGAGTTTAAAGCCGGAACCACCTTCAGATCATATGTGAGACAGAGTGGAAAAACTTTGTCTAAGAACGATCATTTAGCCGGATTCCTCTCTCTCTGGCTGAGAAGATTTATTGTTCCTGGCTCCAGCTCTCTGGATAGAATACATAGAGGCGTTGTTTTTGCAGCAGTGCGCCTTATGTACGATTATAAGATAGACTTATTATCAGCTATGACTTGCAGGCTGAACGCAGGTCTTCGAAATTTTGTATCCAATATGCTGTCTGATCAAAAGAAGATGACCGATGAATTCCCAAGAATAGAGATGCCCTATACTTATTTGTATGGTTGGCTTCTTCTCCATCACGACGGTCTGATACCTCCGGGAGCAGGAGGGAGCGGCAGCCTCTTTTTAGAGAAGTACGCCGGAGAAACTTTCTGGAAGGTTCACACTCATCCAGAATATAGAAATATTTTGAACCGATCATCACATTGGTCTATTCAATGTGCTCCTCCGCCACTGGGTTATGAGAGCATGCCTCTGAACATGATAGACTGAGAAGAAGGGCACAGGCTAGATGACATAGCTTTCAAGGGCTGCAGCGGATTCGGCCATCCCACCTGGTATATCGTCATGAAGAAATGACGTACTTAGAACCATATCTACCGAGCCGATTTGCTCGGCAATTCGGATATGACCAACTTCATGTTGGGAATGCCACCACCTGTCTTTCTGCTCGTGGAGGACTAATTGATGGAGCTCGGGCATGGAGATACTTCGCGGCTAGAAATACAAAAGTTGAATTCTCTATGCCGAATCCTCTATCCAAGGAGGGGACGAAAATGCTCTATACATACGCCCGCTTCTATGTTTCATTGAGCACTTTCATGACGAGTTTTCATTTGAAGACTTTTGTTGCAGAAGACGACCCAGCTCCATCAAAGAGGTCGAAGAAGAAGACTGTTATTCAACGATTTATACCGGAACCTGAAGATGAGACTGCAGAAGTTGAACCCTTATATGAATTATCTCTGGAGCAAAACTTTCCTGACGAAGTTCTTCCTCCAATATTCGTGTCCATCTCTAAGAGAAAACGAAGTAATGAATCTGAGACAGTCTCTAAAAGGAGTACTAAGTCTCAGACTTCCAAGAAGAAAGGAGTTTCAATAACTGCCACCTCATCTCTAGGTGGTATCCCAGTTGATGAAGACGATGCTGCCGACAAGGATGAAGATACAGATGAAGATGATGCTCCTTTGATAAAAAGGAGATCGAGAGGCAGATACGTTAAAAAGACTGTCGGAAAGATGAAGGGAAATGAACTCCTGGAAACTATTATGAGTTGAGGGATCTTGCCAGAGATCGATGAAGCGGTTTCCACAGAGAGAACAAAATCTGACCATGTTCATCTGCCAATAACTTCAGCTGAACCGACTGAGGTAGAGTCGACTGTCCCGACGACAAGTGGGGTAGCTGCTGAACCTTCAGAGATGAGGATGATCCCTTTTGAGCATGGAAAAGAGGGTGTCATCCAGGCATTAGATGATCAAATTGAATATTCAGAAGAAGAACCAACTCTCGGGGCAGAAGTTAGGGAACAACCGGAAGTTCCATCTTTTGAAGAAACTCAGGCTGAAGAAAATATTTCTTCGGCCAGAGGCGATGAAGACGTGCCAACGTCTGAGCTATCAGCTGCTGATGAGTTATTGAAGAATGTTTGTAAAGACATCATTCTTCAAACTAACATTTCAGAAGAGACTGAACCTGCAGTCAATACCGAGTCCATAGAAATTGAAACTCAAGAACCTGAGCTCGCTATTATTACTATTCCTGAGATTCATCCATCTCAAGAAATGGATGTTGATGTGAATATCATGGATTCTGGATCAGAGACCCATCCTGAAGCTGGGGATCCAAGAGAGTCTGAAGAAGAAAACTCTGAGAAAGAGGAAGAGGCCGAAGAGGGAGAGGATTGGCATCCTGAGACTTCCACTCATTATGATGAAGATAAAATCAGAGGAAATAGAATGGGGCTCAGTCCTGAACCTGCTCAATCTCCTGATAATGCTCCAGCACTCAGTAATTCTGGAGCTGGCAGTAGTCACATAAAGCAGGTGTCAGACACCATTATGGATCGACTGCGAGAGGATGCGAGGCTTCCTCAACATATAGAATATGAACCTCAACCAGGTAGAATTTTATTTCAAATTCTGTTTTTACTGTTTCTTTTTCTTTATATGCTGATTATTTTTCCTTTGACTAGTAGGAACTGCTGCAGCAATGAGCTCGACTCATGCTCCACTTATCCCGACTGACGTTGATGAAGGGAGCTCGCATTTGCCAACTTCTCCAGCGGCACATACTTCAATTCCCAGGACAGAGAACGTACAAGCTTCTTTTTCAATAATGACAGCAACTTCTGGGTTTGAGACAGGATTGGCAAGGACTCTGGGGATGTATTCAGATATCATCTATTCATATCTGGATACATACTCTAGGCGTTTCTTGAAAGACGAAACTATGCCCTTCTCTGAGCTCCGAATGGTGGTCAATTTCCCGCTCCTAGCATTAAGACATGCTGGCTGTGAAACTCAATGTATCTTCTTCGAACATCTTCTAGATGAATTGGAGACAACTATCCGAAGATACTGGAAGATGACGAAGGAAGATATTAAATCTTTGACTGTGGCTGAGATCGCTCGTTTGGAACACGAAGCCCAAGCTCAGCAAGCTGCTTTAGAAGAATTTCTTACTTCTTCATCTGAGAAGTTAGTAGAAAAGAATGAAGAAATAGTAGCTACTCGTCAGAGAGTAGAACTTCTGGAGAAGGATGAAATAACAAAAGCTGAAGAGCTCAAGAAGTTGAAAGAAGAGCTGGCTCGTCTTCAGGAGCGAATTACCTTTATGGAAAAGGAGCAGGCTGAGGTTGTCACTGCTCGTATATCTGAAGTTGAACGCTATCAAGCACTTCAACAAGAGCATGAGCAGATGCAGGCAGAGCAAATTGAAGAAGTTAATCGTCGCCAATCTGCTATTATCATTTTTGATGAACAAAATGTCGCAGTCGAAGCAGCAGAAAGAGTTCACAAAGCTCATGATGAGAAAATGAGTACTGTACTTGATCGTATTAAGGAGCTAATAACTCCTAATAAATAGATCTTTTATATTTTCACTTGTAATCAATATTTCGATTTTGAATGAAGACAAATGAGAACTTTTGATCTAATTTTTGACTTTGTTGTTTTGATAATGATGTATTCATAGAAAATATGTTCAGAGGTAAATAATACATGACACATTTCAATAGAATAGAATATACAAATGAACCTTGTAATTCTATCAGTTGATATTAAACCAGAGATGATCTTAGTTTAATACTGATTAGAAAAAAATAGAATTCAGATATAAAAATATCTTTGAACTCAATTTTTTATGATCTTTGGACTCGAGAATCAAAAGACTAGATATCATTTTCATAAATATGACACTGAGATAGAAAATTTAGAGGTAATATGGACGTGATTTTCTAGATATCAAATTTGTTAAGAAAATGATACAAAATAGAATATCTATTTCCACTGGGGATAAAAGATATCGAAACGATTCTTGTAAAGAACAATGACTTTTGGTATTTTTACTAGCTGGGGAATGATAGGAGAACAATCTTGACAGATGAAAATATTACACATAATATTTCTTCAAGAATTTGCCATTAATGGGCATCATAGTGACTTTACCATCCATGGTGGTAAGCTGATATGTCCCATTAGAAAAGACTTTATTCACAATGAATGGACCTTCCCATTTTGCATCGAACTTGCCTTTACTCATGTGCGTCATAGTCATCGGACGTCTGACTGTAAGAACAAGTTCTCCTTTTTGATATGCTCGAACTCTGACTTTCTTGTTAAAAGCTCTTGAAATTCTAGTTTGATAGAATTCGATATTTTGTTGAGCATATAACCGCTTTTCATCCAGAGCTTCTAATTCCAGAAGTCGAAGACGATCATTATTCTCGGTGGTAAGTTCATTAGCGATTGCTATCCTTAAAGAAAGAATTTGAATCTCTAATGGGAGAACAGCTTCGCATCCATACACCAGAGAGAAAGGTGTACATCTAGTAGCATTATGAACTGTAGTACGGTAGGCCCATAAACACTTGCCAAGTTTCTCGCTCCAGTTACGTTTGTTGGTAGAAATAAACTTCTTTAAGAGTTTGATGATGGTCTTGTTGAAAGCTTCTGCTAATCCGTTAGCTGCCGGATTATATGCGGTAGAAGCCACATTATTGATCCGATGATCGTCACAGAATCGAGTAAATTTCTGGCTGACGAATTGTGGTCCATTATCATGAATAATGCGTCGAGGAACACCAAATCTGTAGATGACATGATGCTTGATAAAGTTGATGACATTAGAAGTTTTGACTTCAGATAAAGGAATAGCTTCGGCCCATTTGGAAAAATAATCGATTATTGCGAGAATAAACCGATGACCTTTTGATGACGGCGGATTGATCGGGCCAATAATGTCCATGCCCCAAGCTTCGAAGGGCCATGATGCTGCTGTTGGATGTAGAAATTCTGAGGGTTGATGAATAAAATCCGTATGGATTTGACAAGCTTTACACTTTCTTGCATATTCGATGGCATCTGATACCATAGTAGGCTAATAGTAACCCATACGTCGAATACGGTCTTGAAGTTTTGGTCCAGGCTGATGTGCTCAACAAATTCCATCATGTGCTTCACGGATAATTTGTTGGGCCTCATCACCGGCAATACATCGAAGAAGTAAACCATCATAAGTTCGACGATATAAGGTTTTTGTAGTATGATTGTAATAGAATCTGAGTGATCATCGTCTGATAGATGCTGCCTCACTCAGATTATCTAGAAGAATATCATACAAAACAAAATCTAAGAAAGGAAGTCTCCAATCTTTATCCGTATTCTGAGTCTCAGCTGAATTACTGAAGGTGAATTCCATACTAGAATCAGATGAAGATGATAATAATTTATGACTTAATCCAAATCCTCTTGTTGTATTGACATTATGAGATGTTGATTCTTCAATATCAATTGGAAGCCCTAGAGTTAGATTGTTTTCGAGATAAAATAATTCTCGATTGCAAATAACAATCATTTGTTGACGTCTAATCGGAATAGCTAACACTGCCGCAAGATTGGCAAGTGCATCAGCTTCTGTGTTACATGCTCGCCTAACATGCTCGATGAAGAATCCTTCAAATGAAGAAGCCATAGATATAGCCGATCTATGATAAGGAACCAGATCTTGATGGCGAACTTCATAAGTACCCCTTATCTGATTGACAATGAGTTTAGAATCTCCTTACGCTTCCAAATATTGAATATTCAGATGTTTAGAGAGTTGAAGACCAATAAGCAGTATATTATACATGGTTGATCGAGAGAATAAGCTCTTTGAATAGCAAGACCTTCTGGCGATACAAGAACGATTCCAACCCCAGCGACAATGTCACCATTAGGACCTATTCTTGAAGCTCCGTCAAAGAATAGACGCCAAGTAGGATCTTCTTCAGCAATTTGGTTTGAATCTAGGACTTCATCTGGGATTTCATCATAGAGTTTTTAATTTTCTGGAATTGAATGAGCAGCCAAAAAATCAGCTAAAGCTTGTTCTTTGACCGATTTCTGAGGAATATAGTGCATATCATACTGAGCAAGTAAAATTCCCCAATTAGCCAATCGAGAATTTAAAACACTTGGTTTCTTCATCATGACTCGTATAGGATTGATCCTGGAAATGACATGAATGGTCTGGCCAATGATATAATGTCGTGTCTTTTGGACAGCGAACATAAGGGCTAGACATTCTTTTTCGACCGGTGAATATCGAGGTTCAGCTCCGGTCATGGTACGACTGAGATAGTAAATGGCTTGTTCATGACCATTTTTATTCTTTTGAGCGAGAAGTGTACCCAATGAAGGACTCGTTGCTCGGGTATATAGAAGGAACGGTATTCCTGAGATAGGAGGTACCAATACTGGGGGGTTCATCAGATATTGTTTTATGTCATCAAATATTTCTGGCATTCGTCATTCCAGACAAAAGAAACACCTTTCTTCATAAGTTTATTGAATGGTCTGCAGCGTCCTGAAAGATTAGAGATGAATCTCCTGATATAAGCGATCCTTCCTTGAAATCCTCGTAGCTCTTTTAAGGTACGTGGAGGACGCATCTCTTGGATGGCTTTGATCTTCTCGGGATCTACGTGTATACCTTTCGAGGTAATGACGAAGCCGAGAAATTTGCCACTAGAGACGCCTAAGAAGGACTTAGTAGGGTTCATCCTTAATTGATGCCGACGCATTAGATCAAATATAGTCTTCAAATCTTGGATGTGATCCTCTTTTTGTCGACTTTTGACTGCAATATCATCAACGTAGCATTCGACTGTTTTCCGTAAATGTTCACGGAATATAGTGCTCATAGCTCGTTGATAGGTTGCTCCTACATTCTTGAGACCGAATGGCATCACTGTATAACAGTATGTACCGATCGGCGTTCTGAAGGAAGTGTGTTTCTCGTCATCTGAAAACATTTTAATTTGATTGTATCCAGAATACCCGTCCATGAATGACATCCGTTCAAACCCACAGGTATTATCGATCATAACATCAGTAATTGGTAGAGGGAATTCATCTTTAGGACATGCCGCATTGAGATCGCGGTAGTCTATGCATACTCTGATCTTACCAGTCTTTTTAAGGACAGGAACTATATTAGCCACCCAATCAGGGTGTTGTTCCTCTCTAATAAACCCAAAAGCCATGAGTTTATTAACTTCGGCTTCAATTGCATCCCTGATGTCTGGACAAAATTGTCGCTGTTGTTGCTTGACCGGTTTAGCATTTGGCATGATATTGAGTTTGTGAGTTGCTATCTGTGGATCAAGTCCTGGCATATCTTCATAACTCCAAGCGAAGACATCGATGTATTCACGAATAAGTTTGATCATGTCTTGCTTATCATTTTCTGAAAGACTTTTACTAATGAATATTGGTTTGGGGGATCCCTCTTCACCAACATCTATTTGAACGAGTTTATCTTCAGTTGGAGGTTCTCTTTGCTCGAATCTAAACTCTCATTGATTATCTAACCTTTGGGCCCATTGTTCTGATTCGGATGAGATTTCAAATTCGTCTTCGTCATCTTCTTCAGGTCCATCAACGGAAACCATGTTGGAAGACAAAATGTTATAGTGGAAGTCACCGATACTTGTATCAGAATCCCAAGAGGTGGTACTAGAAGAATCAGATCTCTTATCTTCGTCAGATTCGGAATCTTCATGGATAGTATTGATAAAGGGAGTAGGAGCAATATAACCCAATCCGCATTTTGTCCTTCCATATTTCAGAGAAGGAATCCGGACAGGCATTCTTCTTTCTCTTCCATCACTGAGGCCAGTTCTGAAGTCATAGCCCATATTTTTGATAATATCTTAAGATTGCTGACTATAACGATGTAACTGTAATCTTCCAGAATCATCATTTCTATCATCATCTTCAAGGTTGATAGGGTTCTTTGGTCCTTTGTAAAAGAATATTGGAGTATCTCCTGGTTTTCTGCTAGGTACTAGAAAGCATGAACCTTGTACTGATTCTAAGGATACTTCTGTATGAAAAGTCTGTACAACTCCTATGGTTATTGTTTTCAAGTCATCTAACAAATACAAATAATTATGAACATGATTACACACATCAACATACTGCAAAGATGGAGACATTTCATTAATTTCAAAAGTAGTAGTATTTACATCAGAAGGAGGTTGAACCTTAGAAATCTTAGCCAAATCAATGACTAAAGGGGGAGAAGAAGAACTCGAAAGAGTTTTGTTTCGATTAAGATCGATCACAAATGGCTCAGAAGAGGTGAGCTCCCTTGAAGCTTGGGATGGAAAGGTAGTTCGCCCACCAACAGGGATTACTAGAATGTCCTGTTTTGTAGATGAAGATGCCGAAAATGTAGTACACCCACTGACAGGAATGATCAGTCTGTCTTGGGTAGATAATGGAGGTAACGGAGAGATACGTCCGCTCACTGGAATAATGAAGGGGCCTTCTCCAGAGGGTTTAGGAGACTGTTGCTAAGTAGTTCGACCTTTAACAGGGATTATCAAGGTCTCACTTTGCGGATCTTCTTTTTCCATGGCTTGTACCATTTTTGTATACTCCTCTTTGTACCACCGGGAATCACTGAAATAAGCTTCAACCCCACGGAAAGGATTTATATCAGCAACTTCCTTTCGTACTCTTCCCTCGCTGTCAATGTATTTAAAGCACTGATGAAGAGTAGAAGGCACCACATTATTTTCATGAAGGAAGGGTCTTCCCAAGAGAAGATGGTAAGATCCCACGATCTCGATCACATAGAAAGTAACTTTGGATCTGAAATCGCATATTTGAAGTTTCATATGAATCTTTCCCAAAGGCTCGCTTCGGCTTTGATTGAATCCCAATATAGTAGTAACCATCTTGGAAAGTTTGTGAAGAGGGATTTTTAATTCATCTAGCAGACTCCTTGGCATTATGCTTAAAGCAGACCCTGGATCAATAAGAATACGATCTACCTTCATCGTATCGATATAACCGGTGTAGTAGAGAGGCCGATCATGTCGATTATCCTCCAATAACATGTCATCTTGTGTAAAGGTGATATTCGGGATGATCTCCAATACACTATTGCAATGTAAGCAAGTAACAGGTTCTTCATCTGGCTTCTTTAATTGTGTGAGACAAGAGTCAGCCTGAAGAAGTGCTTCACTTAATGTCTCCCGAGTCTCTTTAGAAAGACGTAGAAGTTCGAAGAGGAACATTCTAGCTGGAGTATTAGCGAGTTGAGCTAAAATGTCAAAGTTATAAGGCTTCTGAAGTCCAAGGGGAGGAGACTTCCTTATTGGTTTGTCGAAGCGAACTTGTTGTTTGCCTTTATCAAGTGCTGTGGGCTTGGAACGAATAGGTACAACCGGTGTAGTTGAAGGAACAGGTACGGTAGATGATTCTTCCTCCCGAGGAACATCAGGAATATCTTTGTCAGCTAGAGAAATATCAGGAGCATGTTCAGGATTATCAGGAGTATCTTCAGGACTTTTGGAATAATCCTTTAGATAATGTTTCCCGGTTCTAGTAGCACCAGCAAGTGCTTCTTCCTTATCTTTCGGTTTTGTGTCGGAAGTAGATCCGAAAGAAGTCATATGACATGACTTAGTTTTTTCGGCCTTCTTAGATTTTAGGGAAGTAGTCTTTTGAATGGGAGGAGATTCAAAATCTGCCACTAGATCCGGATGAATCCAGATGATTTCTCCTGTTTCAATAGTAATTGGTACTAATCCTTCAGACTGTGGAGGGGGAATATTCACGATTTCAAGAGTTACCTTGGGAATAGGAACAATCCCGCTTTCGAGGAGTTGAGGAGGAAAATCTCCGAATTGCATAGAGACAACATTGGAGGTGACGGTCTTTTCTTTCGGAGTGAGAGTGACAGCTCCAGATTTGATCATTTCCTAGATTTTTCCTTTCAATACAAAACATGTAAGAGCTGTGTGACCCAACATTCTATGGTACGGACAGTATTTAGGATGATCTGTCTTGCCAGCTTCATCGGGTTTCTTGATTTCAGGTAATTGTATTTTATTACCTTTAAGTAGACAATCAAAGATACCAAGGACATCATCGTCGTCAAAAGAGTATTCTTCTTTGGGGCGAGGTGCTCTTGGTTGTTGATTTGTTGGAGCTGGGGTAGCTTGGGCAGATAATACTTCTTGATTTTTGCTCTGGAGATTGACTTCGAGAGTCTCTTTTCCTTTACGATTGTTAGGTCGCGTACTATTACTAGTATTTTGACCTGATTCATTGGGATTCATGTGTACCCCCAGACCTTTGAAAGTCTCAGCACTGACTTCGGCAGCTTTGGCACTGACGATGAAGGAAGGCAAATCTTAGAATTGAGTGGATCATATCCACATGCTGATGATTGGTAATAGATTTGACTTGCAAGTGTCGATAGTAACGGCATCGGGAGTTCTAAGAGGCATTTTTAAAGCTTCTCTTCTAAATCTTTCAATAAAGCTTTCAGTGCTCTCATTATATCTCTGTTTGATTCTTATAAGAGCAGACATAGTCATGTCATTGAGCCCTTCATAGAACCGTTCAAGAAACATTTGTTTGAAGCCGGCAAATAAGGCAATACACCCATCAGGGAGACTTTTATACCACTCATAAGCCGTTCCTTTGAGACATCCGACAAACACCCGAGTAAGGAGGGCGTCGCTTGGTTGTAGCTGGTCAGTCATCACTTCAAAATGATTGATAAACTGACTCGAAGAAGTGGTTCCATCAAAGAATGAGATAGTAGGAGGCTTGTATTTAGGAGGATATGATACTTGCTTCCATTCTATTGGATAAGGTTGCTTGATACCTAACCTTTGTAAACCATCTTTCTGTTTAAATGCCTCAAATTGGGTTCGGAGATTCTTCAGTAACGACTCCGGAAGATTGTGGAGTTGTAGCTTGTAGAGAATAGTTGGGAGGAGGGACAGCATTATAAGCGCTACCCCCAGCTCCCGAATGGCTAGGATTTGGTTGAGCTTGTCCAGGGATATTGGATTGTACTGCTGGAGGAACATGTACTAGACCTACACCAGTGTCAATTGGTATGGCGTCAGGTACAGTCTGTCGATTTTGCAGCTGGGTTGCCATAAGTTCATACATTGATTTCATAGTATCAGCCATAGATTTCATTTGTTGTTCCAAAGAAGCAATTCTTTGGTCTTGGGGAGTCATTAAAGAAGAAGGTTCATTGTTTAAATCAGTATTCCCATCCACCATATAGGTTGTGACCATACGCAGGATTGTTGATGAATTAGTAGATGTTGTATGTTCTGAATCATTGCTTTGTGTATCAAAGTCATTTGTAGGAGAACTACCCCCAGTAGGAAGAGGTGGGAAGTTAGATTCTCCAAGAAATTCAGAATAATCTTCAGAAACCGAAGTTCTTTGATTAGAAGCCATGACCCTTGCTCTGGTGCCTCTGTATACCCCATCCGGACTATCAGTTCTACCCCCAGAATCCTGAGAGGTCATGTTGATAGAAGCAAAAAGAGGTTCATCTTCATCAGGCATAGGTTCACACTGAATCCGATTGAAGACAGATTGTCGTTTAGTTTGATATATGCATTGAATTATGACCCTTGGCTGGAAGTCACATTCATGATCAGCATGGTCATGATCCATTGACACAGAATTATTCCTCTTTTTTTGTTGAAGATGTTCTCGTAAATCTGTATGTGAAGATTGAGGTATATCTGAAAACAATCTTTGTGCATTTTTTGGAATGTATTTCCTGTTCTTGGGTCTTGACGGCTCTTGATTATACAAGGAGTGATTAATCTGAGCCACATAATTTTTGGCATATTCTGCATCCGGATCTCTTACTTTTATTTCCGATTGGTGTGGTTTCTTAACACCAGAAGTACTTCCCAAACGGGACTGATTAAGTTTCATTCTTAGATCTGTTGGAGGTAAAATATTGGTTTTTGACACTTGAAGTTTTCCTTCCATTGTTCTGGATATTTGCAGAGAAGGAAGAGTTGAACCATCCCCTTGAGTAGGAGTTGGTAACAAAGCTTTTTGTAGAGACAAATTCTGTGCCCAATTTGAAGAAGTCGTAGAAGAAGACATTAAGAAATATTTCTTTTTAGACTTGTTCAAATTTTGAGACATAAAATGTCCAGAAGGAAGAGTAGTCAAAAGACTATTTCCTTTTCTTTGACTAACAAAATTGTCAGCCAAAGCTGTTCCTGAAGTTAACACTACAGGAGCAGAAGAAACAACAAAAGAGTTGTTCCTTTTCGAAGGGACTTTGTGAGCCATTTGTGGAGAAGTCATAGCAAGACTACCCCCGGTTCTAGCAGAACTTGGCAAGGAAGAAATAGCTAAAGAGCTATTCTTCTTAGAATTTGCTGGTGACAATTTGGCCAAGGAGCCAGTGCTGTCAGCATATGAAGTCTTGGCTAAAATGCCAGATTTTGGTATGCACACTGAGTCAGGAAGAACTGACTTGGTGGATGATGCGTGCGGAATACACGCTGAGACAGGCTTGGTTAAAGAACTAGTATTGTTAGCGTGATTTTTGGATTTGGAAATGCACGCTGGAACAGGCTTGGCTAAAGAGCCAGTACTGTCAGCGTGACTTTTGGACTGCGTGACTACGGAAACAGATTTGGCTAAAGAGCCATCACTGTTAGCGTGTCTTTTGGATCCTGTCGTTTTCGAGCACACAGGAGTATGCATGCCTGCAGTGGAGTTCTTGCCAGTGTTAGTAATGGACACTGTGGTAGAAACTTCACCGTCTTTGGTTGCCAACAGATTCTTAGGGACATAGACAGATCGTCCCTTTGATTTGGCAGTGGTGATGGAGGCTAAAGTGTGCTTGCAACCCTTAGCCCGCTGCATTTCTTCATAGGCGAGTTGATTGAACTGAATCGATATCACCTTCTTCGTCGATTCGACCGATGAAGCGTTGCATTGAGTTGTTGCCATCTCAGAAGAGGAGATGGGTTTCCCCAGCAGAGTCGCCAATTTGTTTTCCATAAATAAATTTACTTTATTTATTGTGTTTCTGGGAAAATACAACTGTAGGAATCCGATCTAGAAGACGATCGCTTTATCCCTTGGACGATGCGAAGAAGAAAAGATCTCAAGAATTCGACAGCAATTTAGATATTCTGTATATCTGTCCAATGAATGAGAAGAGAACTCTATTTATAGAGTCAAAAATAACTAAAAAAGATAACTGTTTTCATAACCTATGCATAGTTGATAGTCACGCAGGACTCAAACGTACGCAAGGTTAATGAGCAGTTACTGGACGTGGCCCATAACTGTTGGACACATGGCAATCATGCATGAGTCGTGTGCAAGTTACTGGGGCACGCATACGAAAGATTTGTGGCATGTCTGCCACGTACTCCAATCTGATAATTTGAGATGAAATCCACGCTAACAGGTTGAGGATGAAATCCACGCAGACTTGGGGGCTTCAGAATACACGCCAACTTGAGGCAGAAAGCTTCAGAATCCATACAGACTTGGGGCAGAAAGCTCAAAATTCATGCAAACTTACGGAAAGAACATAGAAGTTTAAAATACACGCAGACTTGAGTCAGAACGGCCAGCTGTCTTGATTCAACGTGCCTCGACTGACACAAAATCTCTGACATTGATTGCATTGTCAATCACATTAAATGACAATAAGGTCTTTTTGGTACGCCAACTTGATGAAGACTGAATCTTGTTGAAGAAGATTTCGAAAGTCACGCAATAGTCGGCTGAGATCTCTCGAGTCCCGTGCATACGTGGCATACGAAGAGACATTCCTCGACTGTCGTGCTGTCAGTCATAATGATACTCTGACAAATGATGAGCTGTCTCTGTGTACCATTTAAACTCTGCGTGTATTTGAGGAAATAGTCTGATAGAACTCAGCGTGTATTTTAGACTTTGTTCTGATAGGCTGTATTAACTCAGCGTGACTTCATTTTTGAGGCCTACAGTAATTAGACTTGCCTTGCTTAGCCCAGTCTTGGTTTAATCTTGACCTAGTTTCTTTTAATTTGTTTGGTTCAATTTGACTTAGCTTGGCTTGGTTTGAGATGAAGAGATTTTGTATAAAACCAACTCCTTCTCTCTCCTTCATTATTTACATTTACTTCTTCATTTTCTTTATTTACTCCCCCCACCTACCAAGTCCTAGGCAAGTGCAACTTGCTTCAAGATGGATCTCGAGTTTTTGTTCCATTCTCTTCCTTACTTGATTCTAAGCCTCTTTAGAACTTCACATTTTTGGGTTTGATGGATAGATTCTTGTAGATCTAAGTTTGTAATTTTTTTGGTTTTTCTTGGTTTTGATCTCTGAAACTTGGTTATTTTCGAGATCTAATGGTTCCATGTTGTAGGTAATTCAATTCTACCCAATTTTGGCTTTTGTACCACTTGATTTCGACTTCGTATGAGGAAGTTATGCCATTTTCGTGTTCATGGGTTCCCCATACCTTCTGGTGCTGTCGGGATGATGAACAGTGTCGCACGCCTTGCTTGCACGCAACGTACGCCGTGGACGGTTTTGCTCACGCGTGCAGCGTAACTTGCATGCCACGTGTCGTGATGTCGTGCAACGTGTGCCTGCTTGCGTGCAACGTACGTCATTGCGGTTTTGCTCGCGTGCACAGTGAAACTCGTGCGCCGCGCGCCACGCTGCCGCGCAACGTGCTCGATTTTGCTCGCACGTGCAATACAACTTACGTGCCATGTACCGCGTGCCATTTTCTTCCGTGCAACGTACGCCATGCTTGTGCGTAACGTGCGCCGTGGACAGTTTTGCTCGCGCACAAGTGCATAAATCACTCCAAATGACTATTTTTGCCCGTTTGAGCTATTTTGTTGCTAAAATCTTTAAAAACTCAAAACATAAAAGTTATAGATCCTTGTCTTAGCTTCAAGAATCTTCATGTCTCACTTTAATCAGAATTCATATGTGACTTATGGTTTCAGTTACACTTGGTTGCTCTCGATCTTCTTTGCATGTTTTCTATACTTGGCCTAAATTGTGACGATCTGACTTAACTACTAGTTGGCATTGAACTAGTGACTTGGACTTGAGCATGATAATTCTAGGCTATGAATCATAACTTGACATGAACATGATAATGTGATCTACTTTGACATAAAAATTCTTGATAGTGGTACGTTGGGACGCACTCTTGACATGATAAGTAACCTAACATGACATGTAAGCCTTGAATGCTGTTGCGACGACTATCTCAACTCGCTAAGTAACTCTTATCTTGACACCGTGGATGATTATGCCTGTACAAGCTACATGTCTTATCTTGCATCATGTCAAGGACATGGATTCCTGATTACCACGGTTAGAGATTCATACTGAATCGGACTAGGATAATGACTAGATTGATCAAGTAGCTCATAAAGAGATTTCCCAGTCACAGACAATCCTGTTATCTGAGCGCCTTAAGTGGACTTGTAGCCTGCCATCGAGTAGGGCGCATTTCTAGCACACTGTCATGTGTTGCACCTCCAAGTCACCTAATCAACTCTCTCAACCTGTGTCAGAAAATATGGATAGTCTGCAGGTCTTATGACTGTTAGAACATCTCATTGCATCTTGCTAGTAAATAGGCTCGTGACAACCCTAGTTAGTTAAAGTATCAAGCCGTACTCATTGCTTGGCCGTGAATTATGAATGAAATCTAGTCTAGTCTTGTCTAGGCAGTGCCAGTTATGATTACTTCAGTTCATTACTGTTTATGCTTTACTCTTGTCGATAAATGGGTAGAGTCTAAGCTCTGTTCAGGTGAAGGGTTACAACCTCAGTCCTTGTTTGGTTTACGGGTTGTAACTTGGTTACCGGAATAGTTTCTTAGTTATCTTATCGTTTATCCCCCTATTTTTCGAACACCAGTTTTCTTGTTATTATTTATGTCTTATGATCTAATATGCTGGTTTAGTTTCTAAGTGAAGCCTCCCTTGTGGCACTTGCTCTTCGGGGTTCTGACCCAGCTGGTTTTGTATGGCCAGATTTTGAAGTAGCACCCAAAGATCTACCTGTCTTCCAGCCAGATGGTGAACACTAGACGTAATCTTCGAAGTAGTACAACTAAGTTGTTGTACTACCACGACATCGCACTAATGCAAATCTGTACCTACATGGGCTACCACAAAAAATATGTCACGACCCGCACCCAATGTAAGGGCACGAGAAGTGGATACGTCCAGCCTACGCCATTGTGTCAACAGTAGAATGCTGTTCTAGGTCACAATCACAACTATTACAAAATAATATACTCTCCAAATGGAGGATAATCATAAGAGGATATAATCTCAATCACAAAACTAGAGGTAGATAATCAGCATAATAATATAGGTATGAAATCCACAAAAAAAATACAACAAAATGAAAAGTCTCGGTGTATCAACACCATAAACAATATCTCAATACAATCTCAAATGTCTCAAGAACTAGATAATAAGAAAGTCTAGACTAAGCTAATGACAAGTCCTCAGCGACTACTGGATATTGCTGAGGGTCTAGGTCACCTGTGTCAACTAGGGCTGCCCCATAGTAAGTATCGCAGCAATCCTCATCATCTGTAATATTTTCAACGAGTTCAGTCAGGACATGAACGAATACATATCTCTCACGCAGATCATAACATGAAAGGAAATATGAAATAAGCTATAGAATAATATACATGAACTGTTGTAAAGAAATAGTAGAGAGACTGTAAAAAAAAGAAGAACATGATATAGTAGAAATAGATATACATGATATAGATAAAAAAAACTGAACTAACTACATGATTTAGAGCACATGTTTGGTTATGTAAACAGGCTTAGGTTATACATGACTTAAATCTAGTTTGGAATTGTACATGAAAAGGATGTAGATCACATAACCAAATAAATACTCCCCCTGCCCCAATTAGTACACAAGGATCTGTCCATATTATGTTATTGCACATAAAAGTAGTGTGTCACAAGGATAGCTAGTCCACATGAATACTGGATTATACATGAAGGCTCACATGATTATGAGTGTACATGAATGTCACATGAGTATACATGAATAAATATGAATGCAAGAGTAGACGATGCACATGATAAAGTATATGAGCATAATTTACCCGATGTATCTGAGGAGATAACATCGCATGAAGAGATCCATATAGTATTAATCCGTGATAACATCGTGACAGCAAACAAGTAAACTAGTCTATAACAAGTAAATATGTCCAAGCAAGAATGAAACAGTCAGAGAACATACTCGCTTGGCAATCCAAGTTGCTGATGAGGAAGTTTAACTGAACTGGAGTGATGTAATCCTATTTAAAACAACCACAAGTCACAACAAGGTCTAAAATATCATAAGGAATGCCTACAATGCAATTCAACATGATTCTAGATGTAATGCATGTGGTTCGTATTGCGTATCTTGGTATACGTATACGTAATTTGACCCGTATTGCATGTCTTCCTGCTTGATTTATTCTAGCATTTCATTGATTGGTTTATTCTTGGGTTGGTTCAGCTTGGCTTGGTTTGCTTTGGTTCATCATGAACCAAAGGTGAACCCGCCTACCTACTACCACCCTCCTTATTTATAACCCCTTCCTTTTCTCTCTCATCATTATTTCCTTCCTTCTTCATTTACTCTCCACCACCAACCAAGAGAACCATAGCCTAGGCAAGTGCAACTTGCTTCATGAAGGAACCCACCATTTTATTGTTCTAAACCCTTCTATGCAACTTTCAAATTCACCTTAGTTATTGTCATTTTATATTTTCTTGTATATTTTCTTGTAGATCTAGGTTTTAGCCATTTTTGGATTTTTTTTTTTATGGTTTTGATCTATCAAACATTCTTGTTTTTAAGTTTTGATGGTTCCATGTTGTAGGAAATTTGATTCTACCCAATTAAGACCATTGGAAGTCCTAATTTTGACTTATTTTGAGTGAATTATGGTCTTTTGGTTCATGGGTTTTCATGGCCATTGGAGGCTGGTTGGAGAAGATGAGTAGTACTGTTTTGCTGGCGCATGCTGTTTGCTGGCGCATGTTGTTGCTGGCTGTTTGTTGGCACATGTCGTTTTGCTGGCGCATGTTGTCTTGGCACATGCTGTTTGCTGGTGCATGCTGTCCCTGGCACCCCTTTTATCTCTTGTACCATTTGTTTTGCCATGCCAAATCTTGTTACCTTATTCGTATTGTTTCTCTTGATCCTTAGTGTAATGTAGGATAATTGTAACATGAACACGACATGATACATGAACCTGACACGATACATGGGCACAACATGATAATGCATGATAGTGGCCCGCCGTGGCGCACTCCTGATAAGAAAACCTGACATGCTGTTACGACAGCTAGCCTGACGTGACAAGTATGAATGACCTAGACATCGTGGACGATTATGTTTGTACAAATAAATCGGTACTGTCTTACATCATGTCTAGGATAGGGATCCCTGAGTACCACGGTCAGGGATACCTACAGTAATTGACTAAGGCTAATAAACTAGAATAATTCAGTAGACATGAAGAGATTCCCAACTACAGGCAATCCCGTTATCTGGGCGCATTAAGTGGACTTCTAGCCTACCGACGAGTAGGGCACATTTTTAGCACACAGTCACGTGTTGCATTCTTCATAAACGGACATTCAACCTGGATAACCGGATGGTCTGCAGGGCTTGTGGTTGTTGGGATAATCTCATTGCATCTTGCTAGTAACTAGGCCTGTGATAACCCTAGTTAGTTAAAAGTATCAAGCCGTACTCTTGATTGGCCGTGACTGATTGGATGAAATTTATTCCAGCTTAGTTTTATCCTGATCATGTGCAAGATTGTGACATGACATGATTATTGATGCTTTCCTTAATAATAACGATCGGGGGTCCAGTTCTGTTCAGGCGAAGGGTTACAACCCCGGTCCTTGTTTGGTTTAAGGGTTGTAACCTGGCTCCCGGAGCAGTTCTGTGTCCTCTCTTCGTTTATTGTCTTATCGTAACCCCATGCCATGTTCGTCATGTTTTACCTTACCTTAATATCATGATTATTTATACTGGCCTTAGCAATAAAGATTAGGGGTCCAGTTCTGTTCAGGCGAAGGGTTACAACCTCGGTCCTTATTTGGTTTAAGGGTTGTAACCTGGCTCCCGGAGCAGTTTTGTGTCCTCTCTTCATTTATTGTCTTCAATGTACCAATAGTATTTGAGACGGGTTTCTATTCAGGTGAAGAGCTGCAACCCCGGTCCTTGTTTGGTTTAAGGGTTGTGACCTGGCTACTTGAATGGTTTCCTTGTACTCAGTTTACTGTTGTTATCACTATTATTATCAGTTCTTTATTTATTTAACATCCTTAATATTCTATTGTGATATGCTGGTTTTAGTTTCTAAGTGAAGCCTCCTTTGTGGCACTTGCTCTTTCTGGGGTCTGACCCAACTGGTTTTGTGTGGCCAGATATCGGAGCAGCACCAGAGGATCTACCTGTCTTCCAGCCAGATGGTGACCACCAGGCGTAACCCTGGCAACGAGTGGGTTTCTTTTCATCATTTCACTTATTTGTAAAATTATTCTTTTGAGGCGTTTAGCCGGCGAGCACGTGTTAGCTCGTATTGCACCTTATTTATTGTTTGCCTACGGGCTGTAACATGATTGGCAAATCCTAGGGTTGATCATGTACGAACGAAACTCTTGCTAGTCCTGACATTTTGTACGACGACTAGCTTCATGATCATCCGAATATGTAATGTATAGGACGCCTTGCTATTATATATTTGGTGCTCTGACATCTTGTATACTGTTACTACTTGCTTGAGATTGAGACAATAGGCTTGTTCTAGACCATAGGCGACTGATGGATTGTAGTTAAACCCTCATATATCTAGACAGCCGTGATCGTATAGCGAGGTGGATTGTACTTTAATATACGTAGCTGGCTATGTACGCCCCCGCTCTCAAATATTCTGGTTCTCGGGCGTGACATGGTTTAAGTGGTGGCCCATGCAGGTCTTGTAAATCAAGATATGTGAGGGTTTACCGAATAGATGTCTCAATCAGTATTCGCCCTTGATCTCTGCTCGTATCTTCAAATCCCTGAGAATCTTGGCCTGATCACATGCTTGTATCGTTGATCTGTCCTGGTCCTTCCTTATTGTTTCCTATGTCGTCTTCTTCAGCGGCATTGTTCCTGGACCTGTCGATCAGCAAGACGAAGCACCTCCCGTGGACCAGCCGCAACTTGGAGATCAAGCCCAGCATGCAGGAGTAGCCTCTAGAGTCGTGCCTACCGGAGGAGAACCACCAATTCTCCAGCCTGCAGAGCCTAATGATGGCCCTTTGGTGGGTCTTATCAGGTCCCTATTAGCTTTCCAGGATCGTCTCGGAGATGCCTTGCACCAAACGATGGCAGATGCCTTAACTAGAGGAGGTCATCAGGGTAACCGCGCGGCTAACAACTTCAAGCGCTTGAACCCTCAATTCATTGACGGCAGTGAAGATGTGATCGCTGCAGATGCATGGCTTCAGGACACAGAGGTGATTCTAGAAGCAGCCAGGACTCCAGAGAACGAGAAGGTGGCCGTAGTGCGCCTGTAGTTACTAGAACTTGCCCGCAGCTGGTGGGCAGCGCAGGACGATGGATTAGTGGCCCCTATTTCATGGGCAGTATTCAGAGAGAGATTCTAGACCAAGTATTTTGATACTATAGCTCGGTACGATCTACAGACGAGGTTCACCAATCTGAAGTAGATGGGCAGGACGGTCGACGGATATGCGGCCGAGTTCTCCAGGCTTAGTCGATTTGCTCCCACCTTTGTTACGCCCCGGTTCCAAAATACGTAGGATTAGGAACGTAGACATGTCAGCTGTATTTATACGAAGTACACTCCAATATATGGAAACCTCGTATGAATACATAAGCTGTAAAATGCAGTAGAACCATAACTAATCTCATCCACGCAAAATAAATGAATAAAAGACATCATATAAAGATAATGAATTGTCTTGATACGATATGTTGGGCGGAGACAAATCCACTACCAACAAGTAAAGGAAAAATACATAAGAAAAGATATGAATTTGGCGAGCGAAGCAAAGACGATCCAAGTGCAATCATCCTCGAAGAAATAGCGATGGTCACGGCTATAGCGAGAACACCCGCGAAAGATAATAGCACACACTTAGAGAGATAACCAGGTCCTCAGAGGGACGTAACAAGACACATAATATCATGCCATATAAACTGAATAAATATTGCTCAAATAAATAAGTCAATCGAATTATAACATGGTCCAATACGCACCTACTGAACGAGCGTACCATCCCCCCAACCAAACAAGGACAGGAGATGGTAAACTAATTCACGGTGACGTATCTTTCCATGCTAAGAATCCAATATGGTATCCGGACCCCAACAAGGTTCAATACCTTCTCATTAAAGTAGTAAGTCACACCTACAACCAAACAAGGACAAGATGTGACGAACTAATCCACGACAAGCTATTATTCCAAGCCACGGTCAGATACAAGCACCCAAACCAAAAGTATCATACCTAACGGATAAAGGTGCCTAACCGTTCTAAGTGATATGTAGTTAAGAACAATACTTCCTACGCATGGGCCCTGGCTGAATAGGATCGGCGTAGTCCCCCCTTGGGGTACTAGAGGCCCAATCAATAAGAGCATGACGTTCCGCAGAACATCAGTGGCCGTCAGTAATCATGGGTCATCAACCCCGTATCTCCAGCGGAGAGTTCGGGTCACAAGAGAAGTGCATCGAAGCCCGCTAAGGAATTGTCCTCCCCGCCCAATGCCTACTGTGTTGTATCCACAACAGTAACCTCTATAACCGCTAAGTCAAACTAATCATGCAATTTCTATTAGCGGTTATTCCTATCGCACGGCTTGTACGTACTGGTGGCAAGCCAATCATGCACTTTCGTATTCTACATGCGACATACAACTTCGTGTTACAACGTGTTAAGGCCAATGAATGCAACACACAAGGTGGTCCCTTAAATCTAGGTTTAATGTATAAGAAAAATAATACATTACAGGAAATATAAATGAACAGTAAGTTCTAACAGGTTATGCCATGTAATTACAGTTTATTTTGCATAAAGAAAATAAATAATTCATGAAGTATGAGCTACAATAAATAAACAGCAAATGACAAGGTGTCTTGCCTGGTTGTACGCCTGGTAGGCTGCAATGAACAATATGGCATGAACTGCGACTTCGGTGCAACAACTATGCAAGGAGACCTCGGGTGGTGGCACGGAAAATTCCATTGGGTCCAGAAGGGTCAATTTAGTTAGGGTGGACATAAGGTGGTACAAATTTGGTGACAGAATGCGAATAAGAGGATCGGTTGTGGACAAGAGAGAAATAAAAAATAATGGATAAATAATAGAAAACTATTTATAATACTTGAAAACTAGTTTTTATGAGTCAAGATAATTATAGCAAAAATACTTAAATTCAAGAAAAATATTTTTAGGCAAGAAACCTAATTTTGTAAATATATGATTTTTAGGGCTAAAACTAAATTTATCAAAGTGAAATTATAGGTAGAAAACTATATATATAAATATCATAATATATTCTAAGTTTGAAATTGATTTAGACAAATTCATGATATAACCTTTTTAGAAAGTATTTATAATATCCTTATAAATATATTTTTAATCCACTACTAGTAGGTACAAAATGATAATAACCATAAAAGAAAACACGATAATAATAACAAGGCTCCTTAGCAATTTATATCTAGTATATTAAGCTACAAATAACTTAATATCCCAAAAATATAAATATAAATATATTTTTATATACGTACTGTTTACAATAGTACTTACAATAGTAAAGATAACAATGATTAACAGAAAATAATAATAATAATAATAGTGATAGTAATAATAATAATAATAATAATAATAATAATAATAATAAAGTATAATAGTAAAGTAACAGCAAAGGCTGTTCTTAAAAAAATAAAAAGAAAGAAAGGAGAGAGAGTGCGAGAGAGCGAGGGAAAGGGGGATCGGAAGTCGGGGTTTTGGTCGGCGGAGGGCGGAGCTAGCGGAGGAGAGCGGGGTTTCGGCTGGAGGCTGCTGACATACGAAAAGAGAGGAAGAGCTGGCGTGAGCGGGTCGGGCGCTCTCCTCTAGGCCGTGCGGCGCCCGCGACGGCGGCGAGGCTTCAACGACGGCGTCATCGGCTGGGGCTCCGGGTGGAGTCGCTCAGATTTGGCGGACCAGATCTCGAGCTTTGGGTCTCACCGTTCGGTGGCTCGTACGGTGGATCGGGGCGCACGAGGAGAGGCTCCGGTCGCTGGGGCGAGGCCAGGGTTTCGGCGGCTCATGGAGAGGATCGTCGGGCGCTCAGCTACGGAGGGCGCCGGCGGAGCTCTCCGCGACAGGGTCGACGGGGTCGGACGGCGTCGAATAATCGAGCGCAAAGGGCGCTCGCCATGGTGGACGCGTCGGGCGAGACGCGAAGTTCGGCTCTGCGCAACGGTCGACGCCGGAGCGACGAGGCGGAGGACAGGTGAGAGTCTTAATTCTTTTTTTTTCTTTGCGTTTCTGCTGTGGTGGTTGGGATTTCTGGCCGGTGGCCGTGGTGGTTGTGCGTGTGTGGTGGCGGTGATGGAGATGAGATTGCCGAAGGCTGTTGGTGTGACGGCAGGTGTCGAGGTGTTTGGCTGGGACAGGGAACAGGAGGCGGAGATGGGTTTGTGTTGCTGGTGGTGTGTGGGTTCGCCGGCGTCGGACGCCGGTGATGGTCATGGTTGTCGACAGGACGGGTCGGGTGAGGAAAGGCCGGGGTGGATGGCTGTTGGAGTCGGGGCAGCGCTCGGGGTGAGCGGATGTTGACGACGGCGAGATGGTGGTGGTGGAAGGCTGTGGTGGATGGCTGGTGGCGGTGCCGAAGTTGGCAGGGTTGCTGGTTGGGAGTCGAGGCGGAGGCGGAGGTGGCTGACGCGAGTGGAGACGCGGTTTAGACTAGGGATTAGAGTTAGGGCTTGGGATTTGATTTGGGTTGTATCGTGTCAGGGTTGTCCGACACGAAAAAGAAGATAATTGTATTTGTAAAGATGGAATAAGAATTTGGATGGACACAAACACGATGCACGCAGCAGATTTATAGAGAAATATTTGTGGAACAATTATGGCTTGTGGAAAAATAATGGAGGAGTACCTGCCTATTTATAGGATGTGGGAATTCTCATTAAGATAAGGATTAGGATTAGTTCAAACCCAATTTAGATAATTAAGTTACTAAATTTAAATCAATTCCATAATCCAAAATCCAAATCAAAATCCAATTCAAATCTAATTTAAATTATATCCTTTATTTTAAAATCAATTAAGATAACTCAAATTCCAAATATAGATATTAATTTAATTATTTAAATAGATCCATAAAATCAAATCAAAATTTAAATTGTCACAATAATTTAAAAATATGTTTTCCAAAAAATTACTATAATAATTAATTTCAAAAATACATTATTATTTACAATATAAACTTAATAAATCTTTACGAAATATATATGTTAGCACAAATAATGCATACATGATTATGCTTTTCCTAGTATACAATAAAATATTATTTATGATTAATAACAGCTAAAAACAAAAAACTTTTTATAGCAAGAATAATAATTATATATAATATTTTGAAAGTGTATAATAAAATAGAAAAAATATTATTCTAAAATATGTACGCTCGCACATATTCGCATTCGACGAGCAAGAAAATAAAATTTCGTGTGCGACGTACAATATGACTATGCGACGTACAATACAAAATAAAAAATTAATCAGTACCAAAATCAATAAAAAAAAAATATATATATAGTAGAAATTTAGGGATTTTATATCCTACCCAACTTAAAAGAATTTCGTCCTCGCAATTAAAAATTAGGAAGGGGTGAGAGGGCACAACGGTAGATAGGAGGGTTTAAAAAAGTTTATATGATCGTAGTCTAGGTTAAGGATATGATTAAGAGATGATTGTAATCACTCTTAAATTCAAGTGATTAGAAAGTCAAGATTGTAAATTTAGGGTCAAGGAAAAGGTCGAATAGTTTGGGATGAAGATATAGCAACATCGAGTGGGAATGGTCATAGCCGATGGGAAGGTTAGAGGGAGTTCTAGTATGACGCTTTCGTCCTCTTAAAATAGGTGAGGACGAAGCAATATAGAGTTCAAAGGAGGCATTATCGAATACGAATACGTGATTCAAAGACGATCGAATAATTTTAAAAGAATTGTCAAGGCAGTCGTGGATGGGATTGTAAGGGCCAAGTTTAGTTATGTCCCCATCCACGTAGAGTAATAGACAAAAGCGAACCAAAGTGCACTTGGTTGATCAGACCATTATGCATCGGTTCTGATTTAGACAATAGGCTAGTGAGTGGCCACTCCATAGCATATGTCTTGATCAAGCTCGATAAGGATTAGCTTGCAAATACTAGGCTATATTAGCATCATTTGTTTAGATAGTAAAACATAGGCACGAGGGTAGATGAAATAAGAACTAATATGAATAGTCTAAGTGTCATAAGGATCTAAGTCTTGTTTATTCCTATTCCATCTTCCTACGGTTTTATTGATCGTGGCTTGGTTGACCTAATGGGTTAAATTCCTCTAGTCTCTATGGTCTAGATAATATATTCTCCTTAATGGTCAAGAGTGTGTCGGGTCGTGGGGTGTTCTACCCAACTTAAAAGAATTAAGCTAAGGGTGTTTTGGGACATCCAACTAGTAGGGTCAATCTCTAGCAAGCACGAAGGGAAGATAAGAATAGGGATGGAAGGAAGCAAGCAAGATGCAATTGATGAGTCAAACGGTAGATAAAATCAAGGAAAGAGGTCAAGTATGTGGATGAGATCCTAAACTTTTATTCCTATTCGCAGGCTTGCTTGGTACGGTAAAGTAACCAAACAATTTATCTTGACCTATATGGGCCACCACAAAAATATGTAACGCCCCAGTTCCAAAATACGTAGGACTAGGAACGTAGACATGCCAGCTGTATTTATACGAAGTACACTCTAATATATGGAAACCTCGTATGAATACATAAGCTGTAAAATGCAGTAGAACCATAACTAATCTTATCCATGCAAAATAAATGAATAAAAGACATCATATAAAGATAATGAATTGTCTTGATATAATATGTTGGGCGGAGACAAATCCACTACCAACAAGTAAAGGAAAAATACTTAAGAAAAGATATGAATTTGGCGAGCGAAGTAAAGACGATCCAAGTGCAATCATCCTCGAAGAAATAACGATGGGTACGGCTAGAGCGAGAACACCTGCAAAAGACAATAGCACACACCTAGAGAGATAACCAGGTCCTTAGAGGGACGTAACAAGACACATAATATCATACCATATAAACTGAATAAATATTGCTCAAATAAATAAGTCAATCGAATTATAACATGGTCCAATGCGCACCTACTGAGCGGGCGTACCATCCCCCCAACCAAACAAGGACAGGAGATGGTAAACTAATTCACGGTGACGTATCTTTCCATGCTAAGAATCCAATATGGTATCCGGACCCCAACAAGGTTCAATACCTTCTCATCGAAGTAGTAAGTCACACCTACAACCAAACAAGGACAAGATGTGTCGAACTAATCCGCGACAAGCTATTGTTCCAAGCTACGGTTAGATACAAGTACCCAAACCAAAAGTACTCATACCTAACGGATAATGGTGCCTAACCGTTCTAAGTGATATGTAGTTAAGAACAATCCTTCCTACGCATGGGCCCTGGCTGAATAGGATCGGCGTAGTCCCCCCTTTGGGTACTAGAGGCCCAATCAATAAGAGCATGACGTTCCGCAGAATGTCAGTGGCCGTCAGTAATCATGGGTCATCAACCCCGTATCTCCAGCGGAGAGTCCGGGTCACAAGAAAAGTGCATTGAAGCCCATACGCAAAGGAATTGTCCTCCCCGCCCAATGCCTACTGTGTTGTATCCACAACAGTAACCTCTATAACCGCTAAGTCAAACTAATCATGCAATTTCTATTAGCGTTATTCCTATCACACGGCTTGTACGTACTGGTGGCCAGCCAATCACGCACTTCCGTGTTCTACATGCGACACACAAATTTGTGTTACAACGTGTCAAGGCCAATGAATGCAACACACAAGGTGGTCTCTTAAATCTAGGTTTAATGTATAAGAAAAATAATACATAGCAGAAAATATAAATGAACAGTAAGTTCTAACAGGTTATGCCATGTATCACAGTTTATTTTACATAAAGAAAATAAATAATGCATGAAGTATGAGCTACAATAAATAAATAGCAAATGGCAAGGTGTCTTACCTGGTAGTACGCCTGGTGGGCTGTAATAAACAATATGGCACGAACTGCGACTTCGGTGCAACAACTATACAAGGAGACCTCGGGTGGTGGCACGGATAGTTCCATTGGGTCTAGAAGGGTCAATTTAGTTAGGGTGGACATAAGGTGGTACGAATTTGGTGACAGAATGGGAATAAGAGGATCGGTTATAGACGGGAGAGAAATCAAAGAATAATGGATAAATAATAGAAAACTATTTATAATACTTGAAAAGTAGTTTTTATGAGTCAAGATAATTATAGCAAAATTACTTAAATTCAAGAAAAACATTTTTAGGCAAGAATCCTAATTTTGTAAATATATGATTTTTAGGGCTAAAACTAAATTTGCCAAAGTAAAATTATAGGTAGAAAACTATATATATAAATATCATAATATATTCTAAGTTTGAAATTGATTTAGGCAAATTCATGATATAACCTTTTTAGAAAGTATTTATAATATCCTTACAAATATATTTTTAATTCACTACTAGTAGGTACAAAATGATAATAACCATAAAAGAAAAACACGATAATAATAACAAGGCTCCTTAGCAATTTATATCTAGTATATTAAGATACAAATAACTTAATATCCCAAAATATAAATATAAATATATTTTTATATATGTATTGTTTACAATAGTAAAAATAACAACGATTAACAAAAAATAATAATAATAATAATAATAATAATGATAGTAATAATAATAATAATAATAATAATAATAACAATAATAATAATAATAAAGTATAATAGTAAAGTAATAGCAAAGGATGTTCTTAAAAAAATAAAAAGAAAGAAAGGAGAGAGAGAGTGCGAGAGAGCGAGGGAAAGGGGGATCGAAAGTTGGGGTTTTGGTCGGCGGAGGGCGGAGCAAGCGGTGGAGAGCGGGGTTTCGACTGGAGGCTGCCGACACACAAAAAAAGAGGGAGAGCCGGCGTGAGGGGGTCGGGCGCTCTCCTCCAAGCCGTGCGGCGCCCACGGCGCGGCGAGGCTTCAATGGCGGCATCATCGGCCAGGGCTCCGGGCGGGGTCGCTCAGATCTGGCGGACCAGATCTCGAGCTTTGGGTCTCACCGCTCGGTGGCTCGTACGGTGGATCGGGGCGCACGAGGAGAGGCTTCGGTCGCTGGGACGAGGCCAGGGATTTGGCGGCTCATGGAGAGGATCGCCGGGCGCTCAGCTACGGAGGGCGCAGGTGGAGCTCTCCGCGACAGGGTCGACGGGGTCGGACGGGGTCGGACAATCGAGCGCGAAGGGCGCTTGCAACGGTGGACGCATCGGGCGAGACGCGGAGTTCGGCTCAGCGCAGCGGTCGACGCCGGAGCGACGAGGCGGGGGACAGGTGAGAGTCTTGATTCTTTTTTTTCTTTGCATTTTTGCTGTGGTGGTTGGGATTTCAGGCCGGTGGCCGTGGTGGTTGTGCGTGTGTGGTGGCGGTGATGGAGACGAGATCGTCGGAGGCTGTTGGTGTGACGACGGTGCCGAGGTGTTTGGCTGGGACAGGGAACAGAAGGCGAAGATGGGTTTGTGTTGCTGGTGGTGTGTGGGTTCGCTGGCGTCGTACGCCAGTGATGGTCGTAGTTGTCGACAGGGCGGGTCAGGTGAGGGAAGGCCAGGGTGGCTGGCTGTTGGAGTCGGGGCCACGCTCGGGGTGAGCGGATGTTGACGATGGTGAGATGGTGGTGGTGGAAGGCTGTGGTGGATGGCTGGTGGCGGTGCCGAAGTTGGCAGGGTTGCTGGTTGTGAGTCGAGACGGAGGTGGCTTACGCGAGTAGAGAGGTGGTTTATACTAGGGTTAGAGTTAGGGCTTGGGATTTGATTTGGGTTGTATCGTGTCGGGATTGTCCGACACAGGGAAGAAGATAATTGTATTTATAAAGACGGAATAAGAATTTGGATGGACACAGACACGGTGCACGCAGCAGATTTATGGAGAAATATTTGTGGAACAATTATGGCTTGTGGAAAAATAATGGAGGAGTACCTGCCTATTTATAGGATGTGGAAATTCCCATTAAGATAAGAATTAGGATTAGTTCAAACCCAATTTAGATAATTAAGTTACTAAATTTAAATCAATTCCATAATCCAAAATCCAAATCAAAATCCAATTCAAATCTAATTTAAATTCTATCCTTTATTTTAAAATCAATTAAGATAACTCAAATTCCAAATATAGATATTAATTTAATTATTTAAATAGATCCATAAAATCAAATCAAAATTTAAATTGTCATAATAATTTAAAAATATGTTTTCCAAAAAAATACTATAATAATTAATTTCGAAAATACATTATTACTTACAATATAAACTTAATAAATCTTTATGAAATATATATGTAAGCACAAATAATGCATACATGATTATGCTTTTCCTAGTATACAATAAAATATTATTTATGATTAATAACTGCTAAAAACAAAAAAAAGCTTTTTATAGCAAGAATAATAATTATATATAATATTTTGAAAGTGTATAATAAAATAGAAAAAAATTGTTATTCTAAAATATATACGCTCGCACATATTCGCATTCGACGAGCAAGAAAATAAAATTTTGTGCGCGACGTACAATATGACTACGTGACGTACAATACAAAATAAAAAATTAATCAGTACCAAAATCAATAAAAAAAATTAGTAGAAATTTAGGGGTTTTACACACCTTGGTGGCGACCGAGTTCGATAGAGCCTAGCGGTTCTAGCAGGGACTCCACCTAGAGATTTTATTGGCGGTGGAGCAGTTTGAGCATCAGACTTTTGATGCAGTGTTGAGAGCAGCCTGGAGGCATGAATATACCTCCCAAAGGATCGTGGATAGGACCGGAGGTCGGAAGCGATCTCACAGCCAGATGAATCAGTCATCAACACCAGCCCGGCAGCCAGGGCTTTGACCATTGGAGTTTCGAGGCGGGCGGCCTCAGTGACGTCGGTTCAGCATTCCACCCCGACGCACCCTCACCAGCAGAAGCAGAAGTAGTCTTCCGCAGTGGGATGTTTAAACTGTGGGAAGCCAGGGCATGTAGTATCAGAGTGTCGCAGGGCACAGGGTTTATGCTTGGTTTGTGGTGCCCCGGACCACAGGGTTGGGAACTGTCCGAACATGGGGAGTTCATCGACCTTCTCTAGTCCTTCAGTTAGAGGACCAGCACCAGTCCAGCAGCAGCAGCAGCTGCAGTACCCGTTCCCGAGGCCATTGCCGATGCAGGCCCAGGCGTTTCAACAGCAGAGACCGTAGCAGTATGTCCAAGCCCGAGCCCTGATCCAGAGCAGGCAGAGGAATTTTTAGCAGAGGGGACCCGCACCCAGAGGGCGTGGTCAAGTGATGGCTTTGACCATAGGAAAGGAAGGAGTAGCACCAGGTGACACGGTGGCAGGTACTATTCTCATCAACACCTTTCCAGCTTTAGTATTGTTTGATTCTGGTGCCTCGTATTCATTTATGTCTGCACGATTCACGACACGGATAGGATTGGAGCCCGAGTCATTATCAGTAAGGCTCAGTATACTTACTGGTAATGGACTTATGGGAGTAAATAGGGTATTTTCCTCGTGTCGGATCGTAGTTAGCGGTAGAGAATTCCCCGCTAGATTGATAGAGTTCTCGATGACCGATTATGATGTGGTCTTAGGGATGGATTGGTTGAGGGATCAGTATCCTAGGATAGACTGCCATATCGGCAGGGTTGTTTTTAGCATTCCTGGTGAGCCAGAGTTTTCCTTCTCCCAAAGAGCTTCCAGGGATGCCGCCCGAGCGGGAGATCAAGTTCACCATAGACTTGATTCCCGGGACAGCCCCAGTATTAGAGAGAGTCTACAGGATGGCGCCGTCAGAATTGGAGATATTGTATAAGATGATTGAAGAACTCAGAACCAAGGGAATCATTCGTGCTAGTGGATCACCTTGGGGAGCCCCAATGCTTCTTGTGAAAAGAAGGATGGTACGTCCAGATTATGTGTAGATTATCGTACCTTGAACTCAGTGACAATCAAGAACAGATACCCTCTCCCGAGGATAGATGACTTGTTTGATCAACTCAAAGGAGCGACAGTATTCTCGAAGATTGACTTGCGCTCCGGATATTATCAGATCAGAGTCAAAGAGCAGGACATCCCGAAGACAGCTTTTAGATCGAGATATGGGCATTGGGAGTTCCTTGTGATGCCATTTGGAGCAACCAATGCACCGATAGTATTCATGCACCTCATGAATCGTATCTTTATGCCTTATTTGGATCAGTTCGTGATTGTGTTCATAGATGACATCCTGGTCTACATCAAGAGTGAAGCAGAGCATGAGCAGCATCTCAGAGTTGTCCTCCAGATTCTTAGGGAGCACCAGTTGTATGCCATGTTTAGTAAATACGAGTTTTGGCTCGATCGTATTTCGTACTTGGGTCATATCATCACCAGAGGAGTAGTGGAAGTGGATCCCCAGAAGATCGTGGCTATCGAAACGTGGCCAGTGCCCAGCACAGTTGTAGAAGTTTGCAGTTTTCTTGGATTGGTCGGCTACTACCGGCGATTTGTTTCAGACTTTGCTCAGATTTTAGCACCACTGACCCAGTTGACCCGCAAAGATGAGCAGTTTGCTTGGACAACAGAATATCAGAATTCTTTTGAGAAGTTGAAGCGAGGCTTGATGACGGCACCCATTCTCACACTTCCAGATGGGACCGAAGGATTTTCAGTGTACTGTGACGCTTCAGGCAGAGGTTTAGGATGTGTTTTGATGCAGCATGGGAAGGTAATAGCTTATGCGTCGCGACAACTTCATGATCATGAAAGAAATTATCCGACCCACGACTTGGAACTGGCAGCAGTAGTGTTTGCACTCAAGCTTTGGAGACACTACTTGTATGGAGACAGGGTGGAGATTTTCACCGACCACAAGAGCCTGAAGTATGTTTTCATCCAGAAGGATCTTAACATGCATCAGAGGAGGTGGCTAGAGCTACTTGTGGATTATGATGTCAACCTACAGTATCATCCCGGGAAGCCAACGTCGTTGCAGATGCATTGAGCAGGAGAGCCGGAGTTTATTTCTTAACAGCGCAACCAGAGCTGTTAGCAGATCTTCAGAAGATGGGTATAGAAGTTGTTCTCCCTTCCAGTATGGCATTGATGGCTAGTATGCAGGTTCAGTCCACTATAGTCGAGAGGATCCGGATGGTACAGTCAGCAGATTCTAAGCTTCAGCAACTCAGAGCAGAGTGTGAGGCAGGACGAAGACCAGAGTTATGTATCCATGAAGACGGTACACTTCGACATGGGAAGCATCTTTGTGTACCCAGTGGAGATATCAGACAGAAGATCATGGCAGAGGCTCACAGTTTGCAGTATTCCATTCATCCCGGCTGTACGAAGATGTACCGAGATATTCGTCAGTACTTTTGGTAGAATGGTATGAAGAGGGATATAGCCCGGTTTCTCTCTCGATGTTTGGTTTGCCAACAAGTTAAAGGTGAACATCAGAGGCCAGCTGGACTTCTTCAGCCCTTACCAATTCCAGAATGGAAGTGGAAGCATATAACCATGGATCTTGTGACTGGATTGCATAGATTCCCGGCTGGCAGATACGCTATTTGGGTTGTCATAGACAGGCTCACGAAGGTGGCTCACTTTCTTCCGTTCAGAGTTGGTCAGTCGACGGCTCAGCTAGCGAAGATGTATCTCCGACAGATTGTCAGATTGTACGGTGTACCAGTCAGTATCACCTCGGACAAAAATTCTAGATTTACGTCGCACTTTTGGTGTAGCCTACAAGAGAGTTTGGGGACTCGCCTCCAGTTCAGCTCAGCTTATCATCCGCAGACAGATGGTCAGTCAGAATACACGATCCAGACTCTCGAAGACATGTTGAGATCTTGTACGCTCGACTTCGGTGGTTCATTGAAAGTTTACTTGCACCTGGTAGAGTTCTCGTACAACAACAGTTTTCAAGCAAGTATCCAGATGGCACCGTTCGAGGTACTGTATGGTAGGAAGTGCCGATCCCTGCTAGCATGGAACAATGTCGGAGAGAGGCAGATGCTCGGTCCAGAAATGATTGCTCAGACCGTTGAGGTGGTCAGGAGAGTCAAAGACCATCTTCGAGTTGCCCAAGATCGCCAGCATCATTGGGCCGATTCATATCGACGACCCCTTGAATTCTCGGTCGGTGTCCATGTATTTCTGAGGATTTTGCCTAACCGTAGCGTCATTCGTTTCGGCATGCGGGGAAAGCTTAGTCCTAGGTATATAGGGTCGTTCGATATTCTGGAGCGAGTAGGTGATGTATCCTATCGTCTCGCTCTTTCGTCATCGCTAAGAGTGGTGCATGATGTATTCCATGTATCCCAATTGTGACGATATATCCCGGACCCGAGCCACATCCTAGACCATTCAGAATTGGTTGTTGGTACCAACCTTTCGTATGATGAGAGGCCCGTGTCTATATTAGACCAGAGAGAGAAGATACTCAAGAACAAGACTATTAGTTTAGTCTGTGTTGCTTGGGGTCATCACTCTTTGGGTGAGTCAACGTGGGAGCGTGAGGATGATATCCGATCGCGGTATCCCGACCTGTTTGACTCGTAAGGTATAATGTCCTTCTTATGCCGTACACCCTTCGATTCCTTGCTTGCATGAATAATTGCTTGATTGTTTGATTAGTATAGCTTGCCTGTGATTAGTATAGCTTGTCCTTGCAATTCTAGCCTCTTGATTAAATTCCGAGGACGAAATTTTTTTAAGGTGGGTAGAGTTGTAATACATGTGGTTCGTATTGCGTATCTTGGTATACGTATACGTAATTTGACCCGTATTGCATGTCTTCCTGCTTGATTTAATCTAGCATTTAATTGATTGGTTTATTCTTGGGTTGGTTCGGCTTGGCTTGCTTTGGTTCATCATGTACCAAAGGTAAACCCTCATACCTACCACCACCCTCCTTATTTATAACCCCTTCCTTTTCTCTCTCATCATTATTTCCTTCCTTCTTTATTTACTCTCCACCACCAACCAAGAGAACCCTAGCCTAGGCAAGTGCAACTTGCTTCATGAAGGAACCCACCATTTTATTGTTCTAAACTCTTCTATGCAACTTTCAAATCCACCTTAGTTCTTGTCATTTTACATTTTCTTATATATTTTCTTGTAGATCTAGGTTTTAGCCATTTTCGGATTTTTCATGGTTTTCAGAGTTCTTGCTTTCTCTGGCAGTCACCATCGAACCTTGGAAAGCATACACTGACCATTTTCGAAGAGATGGAAGAAGCCATCGTCATCCAACCTTCCAACCGACCCCAGGTTGAAATGGATATCAGGGACATGATGGACATCTTTGAGAACAATAACTGCACTCGTCTTTGTCCTCACATGCACATCTCCAATGGAAACTGCCTTCGACACATCTATGTTGCCCATCATTAACACTCCACAGTCGCATGTCGTGTAAGTAGCAAATAGTGCCCTATTTTGAGATACGTGCGCTGAAGCACCCAAGTCCACCAGCCAAGAATTGTTATCGCAAGCAAGGTTCATAACAACCACATCACCTATGACGATCACATCATCTCCATGTGCCGAGGTCGCCGTTGTAATGTTCTCACTTTGATTTCCCTTGTCGCCATTCTTCTTTCTCTCTTCCAAGCAAAATAGTTCCGCTTGATGTGGCCCTTCTTGCCACATTGGTAACACTCTGAGTCCTCGTACCGACCCTTGGACTTACCTCTGCTCTTGTCTCTGCCACCTCCTAGATTCCTGCTTTTGTCCCTTCTACGGCTCTCTGAAACTAGTGCCTATGAGTGAGAAGTGGATGAAGTGCCCAGAGAATGTCTCTGCATCTCTTCATTCAATAACCCGCTCCTGGCAAACTCCAGACTGACCACGTATTCCGGAGCATAAGTGATAACAGATACTCGTACGGTCTCCCACGAGTCTGGCAATGTACATAGCAACCAAAGTCTCTGAACCTCGTCGTCGAACTTGACTCCCATTGAGGATAGCTGGTCAACCACGCCCTGGAACTCACTCAAGTGATCTGTAATGGACGCACCATCTTTGTACCGCAGACCCATCATCATCTGAATCAGGAACAACTTATTTACTCCAGTCTTCTTAGCATACAAAGATTCCAGCTTATCCTACAGTGTCCTTGTATGCTCAATACTGGCAACGTGATTATATAATTCTCATCAATGAACTGCCATATGTACCGACACACCTGTATATGCTCAAAATTCTAGTCCTCTTCGGATTTACAACTGGGCCTCTTGGAAGCAAATACCGGCAGATGTAACTTCTTGACAAATAGAAAATCCTTCATCTTGCTCCTCCAATAGTAATAGTTGGTACCGTTCAGGTTTATCATGCACACCGGCTTCGCGTCTATCAATGCTTCCTGGTTTGACTGTCAACTCCTGATACTTCTCTGAACCCAAAGCTCTGATACCACTCTGTTGGGAACGAAGTGCAATAAGCGTTCCCTCAAACCAGCAAGTCCTACGAAAAAATTGAGCAAAAGCACACAAACCAAAAATGCCAAACACAATCGCAGATACAAAGATTTTTGACGTGGAAAACCCTTATGGAAAAAACCACGGGACGATCGGAATCCAACCCTTAAGAACCTCCACTAATGGAATAAAGAGAATACACCCTCTACAACTCCTCCTGATCCAAGCGGATCACCACAACTCACTTGAAAGAAGAAAATTTGATTGTAGACTCTGAAGAACTAGAGATGTCAAAAAATTATTCAAAGCGATCTCTTCTTCACAATAGTCTTCAATTCTTTCTCTCTCTCAAAAGTTGTAAAGCACTATTGCTTCTCTCTTTTTTGAGATATTTTTTATGGTAAGGAAACACCTAGTATATATATCCTCAAAACCATAACTAATTGAGGTATTCTACTATAAGTAGTAATACTCAATCTAAACCATTGATATATTCATATTATATATGGGAATATCTAATCCAACTCCATTGGGATATTCCTACTATATATAGAAATACCCAATCCAAATCTATTGGAATATTTCTATTATATGTAGGAATACCCAATCCGACTCCAAGGTATTTTCGACATAGGTTGGGAACACCACCCACTAAAACAAGTTAAGGCTTGAGTCTGATCAACATTGTGCATGAAAATTGCATAATGTGTTTCCGCATTTAGTTGATTTGCAACTAGAACATTGGCTACAAGCCCTTCAACTCCGATTTTAATTCATTGTTAAAGGATCATGTGCTGTAACTCTTCGTCTTCTTCATGCATTTCCCTAGAAAGCCACATACAAAGGCTAGATTTGCTTAAAATTTGTAGTATCCAGTTTACCATTTACATTGACAAAATTCACATATGCATCTCTGCACCAAATGCCTCAAACCAGCTCCAAGCCCTCACAACAGTGGAAAGAAATGTTATTTCCGAAACAGATCTAGATGGAAGAACGATCAGAATTTAAGAGATCTCTTGCAAAATAAATTTTGTTCTTTATTCTGATTTTTATAGGATTTCGGAGACTTCCTGCAAACAAGTTTGTTCTCCTAATTTCCTTAAGTTGTGATTTCGAGGACTTCCTGCAAACAAGTTTCCTCCCTAATTTCCTTAAGTTGGGATTTCGGAGACTTTCTATAAACAAGTTTGCTCTTCTAATTTCCTTAACTAAGTTTAAATCTTTGGAGATTCCGGCGAATGAGTTCGCTCTCCAAAAATACATAAACCGAGTTTTAGGATTTTAGAGATTCTGCTAAACAAGTTTGCTCTCCAAAATATCCTGCAGCCCACCAAGAAGAAGAAAAAAAAAGAGAAGATTGCAACAGCCCTGTTGGGGTGATTAAAATCACCGTTGCTCAAAGCAAGATTTGCCTTTATACGATATGCTTCCAGGAACCAGCAAGTTCACAAAGAACTTCTAGAATGCTCGTCAACTTTTTGTGACTCGAAAGGGTTCCCTGGACTTAACGAACTCCCTTTGCTTTCTTCTTTGGTGCTTCGTACAAAGGAGGCCAGGGGGCTCTATTTATAGAGTGGAGTGAGACTTCACTTTTTCTCCAATCCGATGTGGGACTAAAATACCAATACTCAAAAATATAGTTTAATATTTTAGATCATCCCGCAATCAACATAGTCGTGTGCCAGTCAACGTCTACCCCCCGAACATGCCCGTGCATGCACGAGGCATCCTGGAGCCCGTGTCCGAGTCCGAGTTCGAACGACAAAAAGTAACTTCCTTCCTTGTTGGAGTTAACCATTTTTCTTTCTAGGTAAACACCTCCACATGGCATCCATATGTGCCCTACCAAACCTCATGTGCACACCTCAACACATACAAAGCAATATATTAAGATACCCACTTGGTGGTGTAGTCGATGTATGACTATTTTACACTAGGCCAAAGGTAAAAATACCAACAATCCCCCACATATCTCAATATATGTTGGTTGAGCGTTCCCCACAATGACTTGCCATCATGCATTAGGATAGATGTCGCTATGACTTGAATCGTCCCACATGGATTAAATAATAGCATGATACAAGAATAGACTAAGCCTTGAATTATGTACTGTAATTGTAATTTTTTCCATCACATAATGACATCAACTGTGCTTCTGGCTGCACATTGAAGGTCATATGCCAGCCTGGTTTCGGTGTATGTATATTGGGTGTCTACAAGGTTTCCCACAAGAGACGGCCTATATCTCTATCCATACACTCTAGGTGAGTTCTTTTAAAAAGTCTTGGCATGAAGCCTTTTGCTTCCTTACGGTGTTACGCCGCTATGACATGGCCCAAAGCTGAGGCAGTGCCTCATGTAGTATCATACCACTATAACATAAGGTCCAGCCTCTTTGTAGTGCCAAACTACCCAGCATGAAGCCTTTCTCTTCCTTGCGTTGTTACGCTGCCGTGACATGGCTCACAAAGCCGAGGCTTTACCCTATTTAGGTACCTCATGTGGTATCACGCCACTGTAATATGAGGCCCGGCCTCTTTGTAGTGCTTACTACCACTCTTTATTCTACAACATTAGGTCCACTTGCATATGTGTGGTGCTATGCCGCTGTGACTTGGCCCTAAGTTGAGGCTTTACCCTCATTAGGTACCTCATGTGGTGTCACCATACTGTAGCATGGAGTACTATGCTTCTTTGTAGTGTTGTGCTACCCGTGCTTTCTGTAAGGCATGCCGAACATCACAAATGCCCGAGAACTCCTTAAGGCTTCCAAGCCATCCTCTCACATGACTTTGTTCTCTACAAAGATCAAACAGTAGACAACAGTGGTTCTGGGTCCATAACCCATAATATCCTATAGGACTTCTACTGATAGTGGTTATGGGTCCGTAACCCCGCAATATCTCAAAGGACTGTCCACTAGTCAGTGGTTCAGGGTCCGTAACCCCGTAATATCCTAGAGGACTGTCCACTATACTTGATATACTTCGGGTCAATGGTCCTCCCTTGAACCATAAGCTAGATATGTAGTAGATTTCTCTTTGAATCAATCAGCATAAAACTTTATGGTAGGATTGCAAAGACACAATATCAGAGGTCCGTCAAGCCCATTTTTTGCCAGTCTTTAACTAGTTGGTGCTCGAGGCCTTAGTTAATGGATCCGTCCGATTCTCTGACTCCGAACACCAACCACTGTAATGCACCGAGATCACCATGCACTGGCATGCTCTTAGTTGGAGCAAAACCCATGCGCCATGCTGAGCAGAATTTATGCGCATACATACGCATGATTTGAACAGATCTTATGTGCATGACTGAGCCATGCGCACAAAATACCTTAGTCTTCTTCGTATTAGTCTTGAGATGCCCTTTGAGAGACTCATTGTCCGCTCTAGCACAAGTTGTAATATCCATGCACTATCGGCATAACCGATCTGCCATGTAATGTGCATTATTCTCCTTGGATAGTTAGGCCCAACACTCATCCAACCATTTGACAAAGAACATTTCCTCATCTAAATATTGGAAGTGATGCTCGTCAATCTTCTCAAGTTTGTTAAAACTTGTATCGAAAAGGATTGTACGACAATTCTCTATCTTATCCGGATCTTTTTTTGAGATTGTTATTCCCGAAACAGATCTAGATGGAAGAACGATCAAAATTTAAGAGACCTCTGGCAAAATAAATTTTGCTCAATATTCTGATTTTATAGGATTTGGGAGACTTCCTGCAAACAAGTTTGCTCTTGCTCTCCTAATTTCGTTAAGTTGGGATTTTGGAGATTTCCTACAAACAAGTTTGCTCTTCTGATTTACTTAACTGAGTTTTAGTACTTTGGAGATTCCGACGAATGAGTTCGCTCTCCAAAAATATATGAACTGAGTTTTAGGATTTTGGAGATTCCGACAAACAAGTTTACTCCCCAAAATATCCTACAACCCACTAGGAAGAAAAAAAGAAGAAGAAGAAAGAAAGAGGATATTTCAACAGCCCTGCTGGGGTGATGAAAATCACCGTTGCTCAAAGTAAGATTCGCCTTTATACGATCTGCTTTCAGGAACCAACAAGTTCACAAAAAACTTCTAGAACGCTCGTTAGTCAATGTTTTATGACTCGAACGGGTTTCCTGGACTCAACGGACTACATCTGCTTTCATCTTTGATGCATCTTACAAAGGAGGCCAGGGGGCTCTATTTATAGAGTGGAACGAGACTTCACTTTTTCTCCTATCCGATATGGGACTAAAATACCAATACTAAAAAATAGAGTTTGATATTTTAGATCATCCCGCAATCAGCATAGTGGTGTGCCAGTCCAAGCCTATCCCCCGAACATGCTCATGCATGAACGAGGCATCCTGGAGCCCGTGTCCGAGTCCGAGTCCGAACGACAAAAAGTAACTTTCTTCCTTGTTAGAGTTAATCCTTTTTTTCCTTCTAGGTAAACACTTCCACATCACCCACATGTGCCCCACAATACCCCATGTGCACACCTCAACATATGTAAAGCAATATATTGAGATACCCACTTGGTGGTGTAGCCGATGGGGGACTATTTCACACTAGTCAAAAGACAAAAATACCAACAAAAAATACATGCAAGACCCCTATGCCTCCACCATGCTCATAGTTTATACACTCCACTGTTGCATAAAGCTCCTTTTATGATTCTACAGATTTAAGCACCTTTCTAATATCATGTTGTCTTTCCCTGGGAACAAGTATGTCTGTCAATGTGTTTATCTGTTGTACAATATAACCCTAAGTATCAATCATATCATGCCATTTGTGGCCAATCGGGCATGCTTGCAATGCCAACAAATTAACACACGTAACTTACCAGAATAATGCTTCTTGCTATGCAATACTCCTCGAAAAGCCCAATGCATCCAGTGTCAATCTTTGCTACTAAACAAAACCTATTGTGTGAAACAGTAAGCACGTGACATTGACATTGAACATCCAAGCTGCTTTGGTCTCAACTCTGGCACTTTGGATCACAATGTTCCATAATTCTTGGCCTTGACAACTAGGGGCAGATCCATGGAGTGAAGTCAGAGGGGGCTTGGAAAAAAAATGAGTCGAGGCTTGCGAAAAGAAAATATAATTCAAATGTATGTGAAAAGATTCGAACAAGACCAACAAAACATACTTATTTTTTAATTACTTATCGAACTGATTTGAGGGGTGTTTGTGACATTATTGCTTGAATTAGGACATGAAAAAATCAAGGTGAGATGTGGTATATGGAAGCACAGATCAGACTAGTTGCATCAGTTTGGCATAGGTGGAAAGAGCAAAACAGACGAATTTTTGAGGGAATTACTACCCCTACTATAGGGATATTACATAAAATTGATTTTGATGTATCTGCTTTGAGGAGGCCTACTGAGACATGATATTGTGGAAGAAGTATTTAACTTTTTGATTATATAAAATTTACCCTTTTTGAAATATATATATATATATATATATATATATATAAATATATATATATATATATATATAATTTAATTTTTACATCAAGGCCCGTAAGACAACGCCACCTAGCCGCCCCCGTGGAAGTGGGGGCTCGAACCCGCGCCCTCACCCCCGAGTGCCAACGGTCTTACCGGAGCGCCACTGGCATATATATATATATATATATATATATATATATATATATATATATATATATAATACTCCCTATTTTATTCAAAAATGCTCAAAAAGTTGAAACCTGTACAAGTATACCACTAGGCGCAAAATACCGAGGCCTATACACGTATACTATCAAAATAAGGGAGAAAAGAAAACCAAAATGGCTAGGCTAGGGATAGGAGAGAATTCCAGAAGTCCGTCTGGCCGTGCGAACAGAAGGATCTTCTTTTGCGGTACTAACGAGTGGTCTCCCAAATTAGCTGGTCTGCGGAGTACCGGTGGCCTTCATATCTCGCCTTGTTGCGATTCTTCCAGATAACCCACGTTGCGGCTGCTGCTATGATCTAGTGGCCATGGGACGCAGAAGCCCAGGCCGCTACGAGGTCGTAGAAGCACCCACCGTCTTGAGCCATTCTGCAGCACTGGGAAAGTACTCTTTATACCTTGACAGGTAGTTCCCCTGACAGAAGATGTGGTCGATTGTTTCCGATTGACGATCAGAGCAGCATGTGCACGCGGACGCTAGGCTGAACCCAATAGTGTTGAGAATGTCATCTATGGGCAGGATCTTGCGAAGGGCTCTCCAAATGAGGAAGGGCCACTTCTTAGGGATGCATGTCTGCCAGAAGGATGCAATGGTTGGAGAAGGCTCCGCAGTTCCTTGGACCACTCTTCTAGCCGATCTGACCGCGAAGGATCCCGTAGCTTCGACCGACCACCGTAAGTCATCTACGGCGGAGCCGATCGTCAATCTGCAGCGGCGGATGCACTCTACTGCCTCAGACCCGACCCAATCCCGGACCTTATTCCAATTTTAGTTGTTATTAGTGGGGTCCCACAAGTCCTTCATCTTGCAGTTCCTAGGGGCTGCTGAAAGGTTGGGAAGCAAGGAGTCTCCAACCCAACATTATAGAAATGGCGATGAATCACCGTCGCCCACCTGGAGGCGCATCACGGTTTCGATAAGAGAACACCCTACGAGAATGCGTCGCCAAGCCGTAGAGGATCTGCTGTTAGAGATGGCCATCGATGGGTGGATGTGCTTGAAGAACCTGACCTTCATGAACCTGGTCCATAAGTTCTGACTCGTACGGAGCTTCCACCACAGTTTCATCGAGAAGGCTTTAATGATGTGGAAAAGTTTGGTGAATCCCAGGCCCCCCTCCCTGGTAGGACGCACCATGGTATCCTAACTAGCCTAATGATGCTTGTCGTTGCCGCCGCTGTGCCCCAAAGGAAGTTGCTAAAGATGCTTTCGATCGAAGAGAGCACTTTCTTGGAGGAAACTCGCAGCCAGGGTGTAGATGGGTATAGAGGTGAGGATGTCTTTGATGAGGATCATCTTGCCACCTGGGGATAGGGTAGCGTTATGCCATCCCTCAAGTTGTTTCCTGATACGGTTGATCAGCTCCTCAAAAATGCCGACGTTGGATTTGTCGTACACGAGAGAAGATCCTAGGTAGTAGAACGGGGGATGATTGATGGGGAAGGAGGTAGTATTCGAGAGGCTAGCCGCATGCTCTCTCTTGATATTGTGGTGGGCGTAGATAACACTTTTATCCGGGTTGACCTTCTGGCCAGAGCACCTGGAGTATCTCTGAAGCGTGTTGTGGACTACATCCACTGACCCATCGTCCCCGGAAGAGAAAATGAGGATATCGTCTATGAATGCCAGGTAGGTAATGATCGGGCAGCCGCTGGCGGTATGATAGTGCTGGAAGTTCGGAGTACAAGCCATCTTATTAAGGTTTCTGCTCAAGGCATCTGTCGTAATGATGAAGATGGTGAAAGATAGAGGATCTACTTGTCTGACTCTGTGACTCGATTTGAAGAAGCCATCGGCCTGACCGTTGATAATCTTTGTAAACCACGAGTTGCTGATCGATCTCCACACGATGTTGGTCCAAGTTTCGGAAAATTCGAAAGCCCAAAAAACTCAGATCATGAATTGCCAATCCAACCTATCATAAGCTTTCTCCATGTCCAATTTGATAGCTATATTTCCCCTACTTGTTGGGAGCTTCATGCAGGTGATTAACTCTTGAGCCAACATGATATTATCCTGGATATTTCTACCCCGGACAAAGCCACTCTGCTCCTCAAAGATGATCTTGGGTAGAAGACCTGACATACGGGAAGCGATAATCTTGGATATGATCTTGTTGGTGAAGGTGCAAAGACTGATGGGACAAAAATTGCGGAATGTCTGTGGATTATCTTTCTTCGGGATGACGATCAGATTGGTGCTCGAGATGGCTCTGTGGTAAGTAGCTCCCTGGAACAAAGCAGAGACCGCTTTGTGGATTTCCACCTTGATGATATCCCAACATGTGTGACAAAATACCCCCGAAAACTCATCTGGTCCCGATGCACTGTGCTCGTCCAGGGCCCAGATGGCGTCTTTCACCTCTTGCTCGGAAGGAGGTTGTTTTAGTTGGACGTTGTCGGTGTCTCTAATAAGGTGGGGTATCTCATCCAGGAAGGTGTTGTCTCTGAGAACTGTTTCTTTGGAGAACAGCTGGGAAAAGAACTTCACGGCCGCCACTTGGATACCCCTTTGATCGTTGATGATGTTCCCGATTTTGTCGGCTATCTGATGGAGTGTGAGTTTCTGTCTGCGACCATTGACGCATGCGTGGAAGTAGCTCAAGTTTTTGTCCCCCTCGCTGTCCCATTTTAGCCTCACATTCTGCTTCCAAAAATCTGTCTCAACTTTCAGCCAGAATTTGAGGATAGCTTTGGGTAGGTTAAGGGCGTTCCTGGCAGCTGGCGATCTGTTAGTCACGAACCTGACTTCGGCACGAGTTATGTCATCCTCAACCTCACGAATGGCCTAAAAAATATCCCCATATGCCTGCTTGCTCCTGACCGATAGGGCTTTTCTCGTGGCCTTGAGCTTGTTGGCTACCCGAGTGAGAGGTTTGGGGGAGTCTGTGCGGTCCCAAGCTTCCGTGACGATGCCCTTGAATTGGGGGTGCTCGCTCCAAAAGTCCAGGAAGCGGAAGCTCTTTTTGGTCTGGCTGGAGATGCTAGTAATTCCAACTAGCAGGAGGGCGTTGTCGGATTCTGTGGCATTGAGGTGAGAAAGCTTAGAGGTGGTCCCCATTCCGTGCCAATGGGCGTTCGTTATGGCCCTGTCAATGCGGGATTATTGCCGGCGGTTGCCTTCCTACATGTTGAACCAGGTGAAGGCATTGCCGGTGGACGGAAGGGGGGAGATGTGGGAGTTAAAGATGAAGTTGTTGAAATCTTGCGTAGCCGAATGAGGGGGAGGGCGGCCGCCTGCCTTCTCTTCTCTGCATATGATAGCGTTTAAGTCCCCAACACAAAGCCAAGGGAGGTTAATGTGGTGAAGGTGGATGTCCAGGAGGTCGTTCCAGAGGTGTTTGCGATCAACGATGTCACAGCTGCCATGAACTGCAGACAGGATAGCGTGCTTGGGGATCAAAGGGTGTTCCATCCAGCAAGAGAGGGCCTACATGGGGTCCTGAATGACCCCGATCTTGACGTCTTTCGAGCAGAGGATCCAAATGTCGTATCTGCCGGCAATGGCCGTAGAAAGCATAACTGCAGTAGAATGGATTTGAGTTTCTTGTAGGAGATTTTGGGTTCAAAGATGATCAAGATGTCAATCTTGTGAGTCTTCTTAAGGCTGGTTATTCTCCTCTTGGTTGGCTTGTTCGCCAGACCACGGATATTCCAGGAGAGGATGTTCAGCATTAATGGAGCTGGAGGGGTTCCGCTTGCCTGCGGACCTGGTGCGCATGGCCGGGGACTCTACGGCTCCTTTCTTTTCAGATTTCCTGGTTGTGGTGGTAGCCTCTCCCGCCTTCGAGGTGGATGTGCCGAGGATGGAATCCTCGAAAGGGTTAAGGAGGGTGTCTTCGGATGGTTCGACCAATTCTCCTACGGAATCTAGGACGGGTTCCTCAGGAGGGATGAGAAGGATATCGTCAGTGTTGCCAATCTGGTCTCCTTTCGACTGGAGGGGGAATCCTGCGGCGATGACCTGTAGTCCTCTAAGGGCCTGCTCTGGCCCTAGAATAATAAGGGCATCTTCGACGGAGACTCCGTAGGAGGGATGAACGACGGCGGGGTGGTCTATGGCATGTCAAAGTTCTTAGAGGGTCTCCTCTGCGGCCTCCGTGGGTGTCGCTGATGTCCTCAGAGTCTGACCCAGGGGCCACGAAAGAGTCTTCAAGAAAAGCGATCTCCTGGGAGGGGTCGGTCACTTCCGAGACGAGGGCGTTAAACTGGTTGGAAAGGGGTAGTGTTGGTGGGTGGTAGGGGACCACCGCTTTGTCCGGGGAGGCGCATTTGCCTTTTTTGCCTTCGCTGGAGTGAAATCTGGTGTGATAGTTTGGTAGTGGAAGCAGGGGGATTGGGCAAACGATTGACACTTACCCCCACTGGGGCGGGATATATATATATATATATATATATATATATATATATATATATATATTTTATATATATATATATATATATATATATATATATATTTTATATATATATATATATATATATATATATATATATATATATATATATATATATATATATATATATTTAGAAATAGCAAATAATAGCCATCTTAATTTTTTTCTATACGTAATTACATGACTAACAATATTAAATTTAAAATAATTTTAATTAGTAAACATAGATGAAGACATTTTTTTGAATAAAAACTTCCAAGGTGAAGTCTACTTTTTCCATTACATGGTAGTATGGATTTATTGTCCTTTAATGCCATTAAATTTGATATTTTATGTGTGAATATATTTTTACAGAATAAAACATAATTATCATTCTTATACGTTCAAAGATAACATCAATTAACAATTAAGGAAAATTTTAAAGGCACTTCGTATTTTACTTATGATAACCCATTACTTTAGGAAAGTCCAGGTTTTTGCAATTTTAACTCAGGACAGTTCCAAATTTACTTTGGGTTGTCCAACCCCCCAAACCTTCCTAAAACCATTCATTTTAAATTTCTATTCTCTCTCTTAAACTCCCAAACCCCTTTCTCTCCACTCCTCCAATTCTGAGCAATGCCTAAAATAATTAGATAAAATAGTTTTAAAGCTAATTTAGGGTTGATATACAAACTTTTGAACCCTAAAAATTAAATTTAGGTTTCAAAAAACAAACAGAGCCGACAGTCGGACTTTAAACCAACATGACTGTAGGCAAATGCTATAGTCCTATAATATATATATATATATATATATATATATATATATATATATATATATATATATATATATATATATATATATATATATATATATATATATATGATTGTAGAATTTTTTTTATAGTCCTATGATATCTGTAGGACTATAGGATTCTGGATTATATATGGACTCTAGAATTTTATACAGTCATGTATATAAGCAGGTCTTTAGAATTTCGTTACAGTCCTAAAGAATTGGAGCGAAAATATATGTTGGTAGTGAGTTCCAATTAGGACTGTCAACTAGCTAAGAGTCCTACCATAATTTTTTACTGCCAAGTTTGTTGACAGTACTAAATGATTGGGGGCTTTAATATACTGACAGTGAGTTTCAATTAGGACTTGTCAACATTGTTGAAAGTCCAAATATCTTATAAGACTATCAATTTGTTGAGAGTCCTACACTATGGTAGGATATCAACTTTGTTGACAGTCCTAAAGCAAAATTTGGGCTGTCCTCAAGCTAAAAAACTGAGTATATGGGATTAAATTAATTTGCATCTTGAGTTTCAATTAGGACATATTGAGTTTCAATTATGACTGTCAAAGTTGACAGTCCAAAAGCAAAAAATTGGACTACCCTGAAACAAAAAAATTTGAATGGCAAACTTGTAAATAAACAGAAAAAGAACTGTCCTAACGAATTTTTGAAGTGCCTGTAGAATTTCCCATAACTAATCGCACGAGGGACTCGAGTATATTTCTCATCTTATTAGGCCATCTCCAATGGGGATTTCTATCTTCCTTATTTCTATGGTAGAAATTCATTTTAGAAAAAACTTCTCCAAACAATGGTTAATATCCAATTTCTATCTTAGGCGGAGTTACTAATTAATATTGGATCCCACATCATTAAAGTGATTCTTTCATTTATTTTCATGTAGGATATCAGTGGAGGAGTCTATTTTTGTTCACCCACCAAACCTATGTGGGATGTTCACCTCCCAATAAAAATATGACACGTGTCATTTTTATCCCACACAAACCACTTTGTAAGTGGTTTTGTTCACCCACCAATGTAGTTTTATACCACTTGTCATATTATTATTGAAAGATGAACATCCATGAACATCCCACCTAGTTTTAATGGGTGAACAAAAATGGACTCATTAGTGGAGAACCACATCATTAAAGTGATTCTTTCATTTATTTTTACATAGGATAGAAGTGGAGAACCATTGAAAAATGTTTATGTGTGCAATTTATATGTAGAAAATCTATCAAATTTTCCTTAAAGTGCAATGCCAAGCAAATAGAAACTCAATTTTAGAAATCAAACATTGTAGCGTGAGGACTGCTAGGGTTCCATTTCCTTTGAAATATAATAATATTAGGGTTAGGGTTTTCTTCAATGGCTATGGTTCTTTAAATGTCTTCTCGAATTTTTAGGGTTTTAGAAGCGTCGGACGTCGATTCCCAGCCCGATTCCATTTGAAATGTCGACCGTGAATCCCTTTGATCTCCTCGGCGACGACGACAACGATGACCCGTTGCATCTGATCGCCGCCGCACAGCAGCAAAAGGCCAAGGCAGCGGCCGCAGCCGTGGCCAAGAAGCCCGCGGCCGCCGTTCCGGGGGCGGGCAAGCTCCCGACGAAGCAGGCTCCTCCGGCTCAGGCCTGTGAGATTCCCCTCTCCTTCACCTTTCTGATGTATATTTGGTTATATTATTAAAGATTGAATCTTTTCTTCGGTTATTATCATTAGAGTTATATTTGATTGGAATTATCATTTTGATAGATATTTGTTCTTCAATATATAATTGTAGAGCAAAATGAGTAAGAACGGATCGGGGCGAATTATTTTGTCAATATTATGTTGAATTACTCGATGTTTTCTAGAGCTTTGAATGCAAGTCAGCAATTTTATTTCAGTCTTAATATGCTTTGAAAAATCTGATAGATTCTTTTATTTTTTTGTTTTGTAAGTAATCATCTATGTTGCATGGATACTTACAATGGAGGTATTATAATTATATCTGGTCATCTTATATTCTTTTGATACTTCAAGGATACGTATTGGATATGATCCCTATTGGATACTTGATTTTACAATCATATTACTATGTACTAGTCTAAATGTATGTGCTTTACACGTATATCAATTAGAATATCATAAGGTTAGTTGTCGTCTTTTTGTCTTTTCTAGGTGATTATTCATGTGTGTGTTTTTTATAGTACCAATAGATTTGAAGTACAAATTTTTGTTCTTTTTTTAATTTTCTATTGAGAATAATAATCTTTGGACAATGTTAAGGATAGAAAAATTTATTGCCATTGAAACATGAAAAGTTGTATGGAAAAAGAAAACTTGCATGCAAATTTTATTGCTTTGACTCTTAAACATAAATGACATGAAGGTTGACATAATAATATCATGTTTAAAAATACTGAAGGGTATTGTTAGTCCTGGGGCATAATTTTCGATGGAAAACTGAAAATTATGCAATACTTCAAAGAATATGCAAGACAGAGATCCTTGGAGGATTCGGAGAGACGAAAAACTAATGTGTTACTTCGAAAAAAACACAGAAGAATTCGTAGTAGCAGCAGCGAAAGTCCACTAATTTTTCTGATTAGATCAGAAAGGCTCTCGTTCAGAACGAGTTGCAAGTGGACGAACAGAAGGATGACTGGCCTGCTGGGGTGAATGATCACCGGTGCTCAAAGCTTGATTCGCCCAACACGAACAGCTTCCAGGAACCAGCAAGTTCGATGGAGAACTTTAGAACACTCTGCTCTTCTGACACCTCGGATGGCGCGGACTCTGCACTGAATGGCTCTGGCACTAGCACACTTCTCTTCTCTCATGAACTCTCTGGATTCATAAGGAATTTGTGTTCTGAACACTTATGTACTTCTGTACCGAGAGAGAGAAAGAATAGAGAAGCTTATATAGGCCGCACTGTAACTGTCCAGTTAGCAAAATATTCGGAACGTAGAAAAAAACCCTCCCGAACATTCTTCAACAGCTCAATTCGTACACAGACACGATTTCAGCCAACTAACGCACAATGCGCGCCACCTGCGCCATACGCGCACAAAGCCAACTGTGCACTTGCACCACACGTATACCACGTGGACAGCGCCACCTGTGCAATACGCGTACCGCGTGCACCCCACGCCAACTGCTGCACCATCTGGCAGTGCCAACTGGCACGCCATCTGGCCACGCGATCGGGCAGCGCCAACTGGTGCACGAACGGTTGTGCAAAAGGCTCGCGCAACGAGCGCAACTTAAGTACACTATGCGCCTAGTGATGATGCTGTCGTGCTAAGTGCAAAGTGCGCCAACAAAATACCACATTTTGTCTCATGAGCCCGAGTCCGAGTCGCTAAGCCCTTACGCCAATGGAATAAATTTCCAAAAGCAAAAAGCAAATGCTTTACTATTGAGTCTTATCCTTACCTCCTAGTAAAATCACCCACATGGTTCCCTCCTTAGGGTCACCACCCCATGTGCATACCTCAACTATATACCAAGTATATATTGAGATACTACTCATGTTGCTTTTCCAATGTGGGACTAAATTACTATACATGTTTGAGAGCAAGCTCTCTACATACAAAGAAAAAGCTCCAAAATCCTCCACATATCTCGATATATGGATTTGAGTGTTCTCCACAATAACTGTCCATCATGCATTAGAGAGATGTCGCTGACGACTTGAATCTTCCCGAATGGGTCAAACAACATACTATAATACAAGAATGGACTAAGCCTTAAATTCTGTACCAAAGATAAAATTCTTTCCACTCACATAATATAGTTACATGTGCTTCTGGCTACCACTACATGAATATCGATCATTTACGGCACGCGAAACGCACCGTAAATGAGCTTTTACGGCATACATTGTGGTGCCGTAAAAGCTCATGCCGTAAATGAGCCTATTATTTACGGCGGATTTAGAAGGCCGTAAATGTAAACATATTAACGCCGTAAATATTTTTTACAGAATCTCGACAACCATATACGGCATATTTTGCGTGTCGTAATTGCTCTTTCATGGCATACATGTACGCGCCGTAATAGAAATTTTTTACTGAATTTTGACAACCATTTATGACATCTTTCGTGTGGCGTAATTGCTCTTTCACGGCATACATATGTGCGTCGTAATAGATATTCGCACTGGATCAAATACGGCATATAGATGCACGTCGTAATAGTTATTCGCACATGATCAAATATAGCATACATTCTGATGCCGTAAAGGATATTTTTGATAAATTATATTTACCATTTATGACATATGTAGCGTGCTGTAAATAATATTTTATGAAATTTTTTTATCAAATAATAATAATAATTATTATTATTATTATTATTATTATTATTATTATTATTATTATTTCCATACCAATCCTTATTTATTTAAGCAAGGATATCAATGGTAAACAAAGTATATAACATAGCAAACATAAGTTAAAGAAATAGTTGATCACTGACATATCATAAAAATAATCGGATCCCTATAACTAAGCAAGGATATCCCAATCAAACTACAAAAGTGAAAACGTAATTCAAAAGAACCCAGACACGTGATATCATAAAAATAATCGAATTCAATAGCCAAAATACATTAATAGCAAACAAAAGGCCATGCCAAAGTATATCATGCGATATTTATATTATAGCAAACAAAAGGCCATGCCAAAGTATATCATGCCATATTGTTTCATGAACTACAAAAGTATTTTAGTACTGAATAATAAGAACAATACAATATGTCAATACAAATTGAGCTTGTTTCATAATTTGTCCTACTTTGGGAAAAAAATGTAAATTGTCTTCTATGACAAATTTCGGCTCAAATGGTTGCAGAGGTGAAGCTTCAAACACAAAACCCAAAAAAAATTCATTGATTGATAACCTGCACAAACATAAAATGTATTTTAGTTCATTATATCCAATTTGATGTATATATAAAAACAACAATGAAATAATATACATAAATAAATGAGTATTATGGGCACAAATTAATGTATGCATAAACACAATCATGTATAAGTTTGGGTTCATTATATCCTTCATTTTTCAGTCCCAGTTTCAATATGTTAAGCTTCCATATATATGCTCTAAAGGAACACTTGAAGTAGATAGGCTTGATTGATTCATCCAGTGCTCAAAGCTTGTAATGGCTTAGAGGATGCTCAATGATAGTAACATCTACCAAAGGAACGTGCCATCAAAATAATGGAGGATTCTTCCAGTGCTCATAAAAGATTAATGTGAAAGACCCCAAACTTGTGAAGCACTGTTTCATTGAAGCATAAGAACATGACAATACTTGATTGAAACATATCAATGACTAAAGAAAAAATAACAGATTTTATGCTTGTCAGTATTGCAATCATAATTGAAACAACTCAATGGAAAGAACTAATCATGTATAAGTTTGGGTGTCTGTTATGTAGTATGTACACATGCACCAATAGATAAACTTGAGCCTCAAAATAAAAATTTTAAGTTAGGAAAAGAAACACTAGAGTGACATTGCCAATTGTTTAAATATTTAAATAGGGACAATGTTGATACACAAGAAGTACCAAATGTCCATAATATTAGTCGATAAATTTCAGTCTTAATATATTGTTCCATCATCAATAGGCTCATTATTTGTTAACCATTCATATAATATTTCCTGCAAGACAAGCCTAGCAAAGCAGTGTTAGGAGACATGAGAAAATTGCGTCATTCTTTATGTTTACTCTGTTTCAAATTTGATTGATCATGAAATAGTTTCTGACTTTCTGAATAATATATTGACATGGCAAACTTTTTATCTGGTTTGTACTGGGAGATCTTTTGTGTGTGATAGGGAGGAGCTGAGAGGAACTAGCTGCCTGTGCTTGAATCCTGGGCAATGATGTGCTTAAGTGCTTTTCCCTCAATATTGGCTGAAGGTAGACTAACATTAAATGGAACTTGTTTATATTTCAGGCAAGCCACAACAAGCCAGTAAATGACTCAATATAAAAAATAACTTCAAATGCAATACATATGGAAATAAGCTGTATGTCCGCAAATTTGGTTAGTACTAAAAACCTGTACTTATCTTTCTCTCTTTATGTGCTCTTTCATTGAATATGTCACTCGAGACTTATTAATTTCTCTCAAAATATAACCAAATGATAGTATTACACTTTTCTCATCATATTCCTCATGAAAATTTTATACATTTTCTGAAACAGGTCTAATCTTAAGAATCTAACTCAAGTGCCTTATCAATCATAATCTTGAAATAATACACAACACAAAGAGAGACGACAGGTAGTTCATTCCATGTGCCATATTTTTAAATAAATTATTGTGTCAATTTGTCTAACAATACTGTCATGTTCTTATTCCAACGGTACTTCGCAATGAGAAAGCTTGGTTTCAAAAAACTGAGAATGGTGTCGTATAGCTAGATACCATGAAGGCACATGAATGAGGAATTTGGAAAGGGGTAATACCTGTTCTAGGAATAAGAATATGAGAGTATCAGAGTGGTATCAGATCATAGAGTTTTTAGAAAGATAACATGTGTGCTAGTGTTTATATTTAGATGTGTATACATATACAGATATATGTTTTGATGTATGGGTATATATACATGAGGCAGCAATAGGTAAGAAGGGATTAGAAAGATAAGATGTGTGTGGCAGCAGGCAATCTGGACAGGAATTCTTTGACTAAAGGCAAAGGTGTGGCATGGCTCGGCTGCTGTGGGGACTTGGTTTATCCTTAGCCCTCCCTGCAGAGCTATGGTAGTAGCATGTTTGCCTTTGCATTGGACTCTTGACCGTAGGCCTGAGTCCAATGGGGGCTTGGATTGGCTACAGAGCTTTGTGGTAGCAAGGGGACTTCCCCACTGCTCAATGCTTTGGTCTTTTGGCCCTTGGCTATTTAGTTTGGGGGTGTATCAGTAAGATACTCTCTACCAGAGGTCTAGATTCAATATTTAGAGTTTTTGAATGCATCATTAAGTTTTGGGGAGTTTGAAAGGAGGTTTTGTTAAGCATTTGTTGTAACTAAGCCAAGTATCAGATTTGGATACCTGAGTATCAGAGATAAAGTGATAGGTAGTGAGCCTCAAGGCCACTTGGCCTGTGGGGGAGGGGTTTTTTTGTAGTTCAGAGATTGGAGTGTGAGGCAGGGCATTGGCCAAGGGTCTGCAGGACACCTGTAGGCCATGGGGCTGAGAATATAGTGACAAGTTGTCAAATGAAACAAAATTAACGTTGGCAAGAAGTTCCAGAACACAACTTTGATAAAAAGAAACTATTTTTGATATTCAGAAGGTGTTCTCACCTTAAGCATTTGATCATATGAAATACTGCCAAGATATTTTCTATCACTTGAAAAAGCTGCAAGCAAATACATTAAGAAAATAAATATGAAGATACGTTTGAGGGACAAATCAGAATGTCATATAGAATTGATCATAGTAAACATAAAGAAAAGAGGCAGAAAATAATCTAATTTGAGAAAAATGCAGTTTTACCTCAAACAAAGAAGGCTAATCCAATTTGATGTATTTGATAGGCCATGCAATCGTACTTTGTTCAGCACAAGCAAGTTTACCGAACTCAGATGTTGGTCGATACAAAACAATGTTATCAATCACATCGCGAACCCAAACTTTCCAACAATCATGGCCTAAAGGAACATGATGGACCAATGCACTTGGATCTGTTGATATAATTTCAGCAGTAGCAACAACTTCTTCATCCAAATCGTGTGCCGATTTGAGAATAACTATAAAGAACAAGAGAAGACTTCCCCAACGTCGGGGACCAAAATAACTCGATCATCCAAATCGACCAAATCAACTCAAATCGACCAATAACTCGATCATCCACTCCCAAATCGTGCCCACTCCAAATTAGTATGTAGATTTGAAAATAAGAAATAACAAGAGAGAGAGAGAGATGCATAATTTATATCTAAAAATATTGATTAGATACAAAGAGAGATCATCAATCATTTCAAAAATCTGTACCTCTTCTCTGTAGTTCCTCTTCCTCTGATAGGTTTTTTTCCTTCTCCGTCCGCCCTCTTCCTTGCCACTTTCTTATGTGAGGGTTTCTTTTATTTTTGTCTTCTGTCGGGTTTCTCGGTTTGGGGGGAGGGGAATATGGGCCGAAAACTGAAAGCATGGCGGGACTTTAGGAATAGGTTAGAAATATGCGGGATTTAATTTGAGGATCAAAACACAATTAACTAATGGTTTTTCTAAGGGCACTACCCTTCTTGCTAGGGGCTAGCCCAAAAATGTTTCAAAATGTTACAAGTTTGCCATCAATTTTTTTTACTTGGGGCTAGCCCAAGCAAAGGTATAAATACCAACTTTTGTTTTCTTTTTCTCTCTCCCTCTACTCTTTTATTTTCTCCCTCAACTCTTTTCTTCTCTCCCTCAACTTTAGGTCAAAGAATTTAACCCCAAGTTTTTCCCCAACCAACATTTTTTCCAAATTTTTCTCTCAACTCTAGGTCAAAGAATTTAACCCCAAGTTTTTCCCTGTCTGGCAGTCCCGATCATAGATTAGGACTGCCAGAGAGGTGGCAGTCCTTAACATATGTAGGACTGCCAGGGGCCTGACAGTCCTACATATGTTTTTTTGTGATTCTAAAATTTTGACAAAAAGTGCTAAAACGGAGGTCCAAATATCATTTTTTTGCGATTCTAAAATTTCGGAAGGCCGTCTAACGGTGAAGAAGTTAATCTCAGGCTTGTTTTACTTAACAAAATGCCTTGGAGAAATTGGCTTTTGAAAATAAAAACGAGAAAAAGTACAAGAAGTACAAATTTGATTCTGGGAAAGTATTGCTATGGAAGTCTGATTCGTAAATGATCACTTTGTTCCTTGGACCATATGATGATGATGAAGATCACTGCTTGAAGTAGAACAACTGGAAGAACTAAGTCACCAGAAAGGTATCGACGCACTTGGGAACTGATGGCGAGGTCGAATGCTTTCCTGCTTTGCTTCACTCTGTTCTGAAAGAAAGGTTGAAGAAGAATGCTCTGGAGAATCAAAATCTCTAAGTTCTGATCTCTGTATTCTCTCCTCTCTCTGTGCCTCTCTTTCCCCTCCTTGTCCTATGAGAAAAATAAGTCTATTTATAGACTTGGGCTCTTGTGCGTAAAAACTCAACAAAAGTTCCATCTTTACGCTAACAACTGCCACCCATGATCAAAGCCATCCTCTACATATATTGACGTGTGTCCCATCACTTCAGTAAGAATAGGATACATATACACACGTTTTTCGAGAAGAATGGCATGAAAGCGACGTAAGCAAACCACGTTCCAAACTGGTGGAGGAGAATAGGGCGTAAAAATAGCCCCAATGTACTCTGAGCGTAAAGCAGTAGATTTGGCATAAAATAGCCCTGACATAGACTTCCCACGTAAAGTGGTTATTAAATAACCTTGAGCGTAAAAGCAGCTCAAATAGACTTTACGCACACGTCGACTGTTGAGCGTAAAGGCTCGTATAATCTTCGTACATAAAAGAAGCCGTAGTGTGAGCGTAAAGTAGCACAATCCACACACTAAACGACAACATTGGTCTCTGTGTAAAAACAAATCCCTTTGTGATATATGCCATCATTAATATCTCCATGTCAGAGTTTGCATTAAATGCGAGATTTGACAGCTTTGTCCAGCGTAAAAGTGGCTGCTCTGTCCTTGGCGTAAAACCATGGGTGTAGACCCGAGCGTAAAATGATCAGCCTGCTTAGGTATAAAGCAATTAGCCTAGTCTTGGGCGTAAAGAGATTACCCGCTCTGCTAGGCGTAAAGCAGATCACTTATGAATGAGATGACTCTTTCTTTGAAGCACTTTTTACGCTCCTACAAGACCCTCTTCAAAGTTTTCAAATATCTCCAAAATTTGAAACACTTTGAACAGAAGCGTAAAAGTTGAGATTTGATCAGTCAGCGTAAAATTTGGGATATGCAACCGTCATCTGCGTAAAAGAGTGGATATCCAACAGTCGATGTAATTACAGGGATATCCAATAGTCGGTTTTGAATCTCTCTATAAATAGGTCTTTTCAGAAAGAGAAAACACTTTTACTCATCTTCTTGAATTCCTTTGCCCTTTCTTTCTTCGAAAATCTGATCTGATGGCTCCTAAGAAATCATCCGCCGCCGGTAGCAAGGGGAAGAAACCTGCCATTGATTCGTCATCGCCTGATCATGTGAAAACCCCTGTTCGATTATCAACACCACACCGACAACCCAACCCGACCGTAGCTCCGCCTATGACGGGTAAAAACCCTATTCTCTGGCTGGAAAAAAAATTCATCGAGGAAGAAGAAGATAACCTAAACTTTCAGCTTTTTACGCCCACGTTGTACGTGTTAGCATAAAAACTGAAATAACAACATACGCCCACGTTGTACGTGTTAGCGTAAAAGATAAAAAAGATTACGCCCACGTTACACGTGTCAGCGTAAAATTTGGATTTACGCCCACAATTAATGTGCTAGCGTAAAACTTAACTACGCTCATGTTCATACATGCCAGCGTAAAAAGTTATATTACGCTCACTTTACTATGTGGTAGCGTAAAACTCATCAACCACTGAGAGACTTTGTAGAACACAGACTTCATAAGCTTTTATCAACTTTTAGTAAGCGTAAAAGTCAATATCTTCAATCATAAAAAAAACTTCGAACTAATTTGAACTCTTTTGTCCTTCTGTCAGTGGATTTGCAAGTTCACCCTCTCGCAGAAGTTTTTTGCTCCTTGGTCGGCATATTGGGTTCAAATTATCTGGAGGATCTGTCTCATGTCCGATTTTTCCAATCCAACCCAGATTACCCTAAAGAAAGGGCACAGTTGATAGCAGCTCAAGGGGATAGGATGTTGCTATCCATGATAAATGGAGAATTATTGAGTTCACTAGATGAACAACACTTCGCAAAACCAGCCTTTCTGTTTAGAGATGCCATTGATTGTAAATCCCAGACACACCCCAAGAAGGAGTCTTGGGTATTCAAATTTGGAGATAGAGCCATGTATCTTCCGGATATGGACAGAGATTATCCTTTGTCAGCATTCATCCATGCTACTCATCCTCGACAAATGTTATGGAATTTGACTTCCTGTAATCATGGACGACCGGGTAGAATTATTTTCAAGAGAGAGCGTGCCAATGATATGGGATACTTTGCTAGTGTTCCCAATGGAGGTGTTACTTCTATCTTTGGCCTTATGCCAGGCTCTAATCCTAGCGAAGATTCGGGTTTAATACAGCCAGTACAAACCTAGATGTTTGTCAACAAATTTATGAGGGCTGCTGTATTATATCCCCAAACAAACCCCAGACTGCCAGGATGGTTGACTCCATTCAACCAGAGTTGGATCCAGAGAAGTCTTTGGATGCTGAAGAACTTTGAGGCAGAGTTGAAAGATATTGGCTTGTATGAAGCAGTAGCTTCCACCAGTCTGGGTATTCCTCTGAATGGAAACTTATTTCTGGCCTTGATGGAGATATATATAAGTTCAACTAGAACTTTTGCCACCCCGAAAGGTGAAATGGGTCTTGCCCTTCATGAGATGCAGTTTATCTCGAAGCTGCCAATGGGGGAAGCCCCATATGAAGAATACGTTCCCTCCAATATGGAGCTTGCTGAAATCAGAGGAGTTAACCCTCAGTTAATTGAGGTATACGAAGAACTGATGTGTCACTACCTAATTTGTACTACAATGCATGAAAGTACATCCCATTTGGCGTATATCAACAAGTGGACGACTTATCTCTTCTTCCATAAAGATAAGATATCCAAGGAAGACAAAGAAAGGTTTCAGAAAAATAAAGCTCCAGTAATCAACATAGATTCGACAATCCCCTCTAACAAAGTTCGGGATATGATGATTACTTACAAATTCCCGAATAAATATCTGTCTACAAAGACTGGAGAATTTCCTGCCATAACTGAAGCCTTGAGCTTCCTAAGATATGGTAGTCAGAAAATCTCTCGGAGAGCTTTGCTGGCAGGCTTTCTTTCTTTATGGTTGAGAAGATGGGTTGTACCGGGTATTGGTACTGTTGACAGAATCCACCGTAGTGTGCTATGGCCGGCAGTACGTCTAGTTTTTAAAGTCAGGATTAACCTGCTGTCAGCCATGGTGTGTCGAATAAATACAGGTTTAAGGACCTTCGGCGAGGAGTTAATCAATAATGCTCCTCATCGAAATATTTTCCCTAGAGTAGAAATGCCCTACACTTATCTGATGGGCTGGCCGTTGCATCACAACTGTAGATTTTTACCACCAGGCCCAGGTGATGATGCGGAGGTCTTCCTCCAAAAATTTAGCAAAGCTACATGGATCGCTACGACGGTGGCGGATACCCGAGCAGTTCTGAACTATTCTTATGGTTGGAACTTCTTCTGTACCCGGCCGCAAGTTCTAACAGATTGCTTCGGTGTTCAGTTTGAAGATGAAGTTGATGGAAGAGTTGTATTGCCACAATCAGTCTTTAGATGGATTCAGTGCATCAGACCTTCTCATCTGATGTACAGAAATGAAGATAATTGTGCGTTTGAACCATACTTACCCAGTAGGTTTGCTCGCCAATTTGGGTACGACCAACTTCACGTTGGTAATCCTTCGACTAGTTTCCGTCACTATGGGAAATTACTTGACGGAGCTAGGGGTTGGAGGTATTTCGGTGCTGCTCGGACTGGTGCTAAATTTAGAATTTCGACCGCCATCAGCACTACAGAACTACGTATACTCCATACGTATGCCTACTTTTACGCTTCAATTCATTCTTTTGCCCACGGTTACAATATGAGGGGTAGTCTGAGGTGGCCTAAAGAAGGAGATATTAAGGAGCAGGTCAGGGTACCAGCAGATATCCCTGACGATACTGGCATTCCAGATCCATTTTTAGAAGTTATCCCAACAGGAGTTGGAGAACCAGCTGCAGAACCTATCATCATTGGCAAAGGCCGAAAAAGAAAACAAAGTACAGCCGTCACATCTCCAACGAAAACTCCGAAAAAGAAGAAGAGGTCTACCACAAAAGGGCCTTCCAAACCAAGAGCCCACACTCTAGAAGAGGACATTTTGATTGAAGAAGATCCTCTTGTCTGTTCTTCCTCAATCCATCCTGGAGAAGGATTTTCAGCCCCTCCACCGATAGTTGGATCAGGAGCTGTAACACTTTTGTCTCCTGGACGTCTTAGCACCTTACTCCATTTATCTTTGCCGTCCAAGGCACAAGTTACGGAGGGTACTACTACTGCATCCACTGCTGATCAAGATCGCATTCCATCAGACGAACCGGCTCTTGACTTTGAGGATGATGACTGGGATGGTGATTATGATACATATCTTGAAAAAATGCACATATTCTAAGTATTATACAAAACCTATACGGAATTATATATCATGATTTTGTATACTAACTTATTCTGTTCGTTTTACAGATGTCATAATCGCACCAAAGCCTGTAGCTCCTCCTCCTCAAGAAGAAGACATTTTTGAGGAAAATGAGGAATCTGAAGAGGGAGCTTCTTCTTCAGAAGGCGCAGACGTCAAAGAGGAAGAAGTACAAAAGCATGAAATGGAGCCTCAAGAAGAACATCCTCCATTATTTGTGGCACAACAGACACAATCTGAAGTGTCCTCTCCTGCTGAGGACCAACGCAAAGAGAAGACTACAGTCGACCCCACTGTAGGTGATGATGGAGCTGCTGGAGGTGAACCAGACTTGAACAAAGAATCAGCTGTAGAGAGTCTCACCACAACTGAAGCAGCGAAAAATCCTGCAGAGCAATCAGTTGAAGAAGATGCTGGAGGCATGCTTGAACTTCCAACAGAAACTGGGGAAATTATAATAACATCCTCTACTGACGTTACTGATCCAGTACCATTTTATGACAAGCCAATGCCAGAATCTGAATCAGCTCCTGTAGTTGTCACCATATCCACCAACATTACCGTCGCCAGAACTCCAGAAACGGCTGGAGTGACAAATATTAAAAACATTGCTCCTGAGGTTCTTGGGAACCAAATAACAGCAATAACGTTACCAGCTCCACCTCTATCTGTTGTTACACCGATGGTAGCTATAGATGTTGGAGATACAATCCCTGAAGCTTCTAGGGATCAATTGGCTATAACGGTAGTAGCAGCAACGACTTCGTCTCATCCTACTGTTGCACCACCAACATCTGCTCCCGATCTCCAAGGAAGAGATCTGTTAGATATTGTTGCCACGCCAAGTTCCAGCACAAAAATGAATCTCCTAGTTGAGATTTATACTGACACCTTTTATAAAAGCCTGACAACCTTGATAAAAATGGTCCTAAATAAGGGCCTCAATTATAAGACTTTGAAGACGGCAATGGCTTCGACCATCAAGAACATTGCTATATTCAACGATGCTGAGAGAGCCGCCACATTGGAGAAAATTGTCGAAGACCTTGAACAGCCAATCAGAGAATATCTCAAGCTGTCAAGTAAGACTGTGGAAAGTCTTATCGAAGAGGAATATGATGCCTTAACAGCTGATTATCTTGCTCGGGAGGCTACATACAATGAATCTCTTCATGAACATAGTCTAAAGGTTGCCAAAGAGGAAGCCTTCTTGGCAGGAATAAAGCCCGCACTACATGGTCACAGGGTAGCTTATGATGCTCTTAACATAGATATTCAGAACAAAAATGATGAAATCCACGAAGTCGAGGCAGAGTTAGCTCGTTTGAAGGCTGAAAGGGAAAACATGATCGAAGCTCAAAATCTGCACCTCACCCAGAGCTCGGTTTTAGAAGAGAAAGCCTTTGGGGCTGAATCGACTATCAGGACCCTTGATGAAGCTAAAGAGGGTCTAATAACCACCTTCGCTAAACTTTTTTATATTTGCACCCCTGAAGCTCGACGTGCCGAGGCTACCAAGAAAGTTATGAGCTCTCGTGGTAAGCGGTTAGAAGAACTACAAAAGTTACTTCTAGATATTTCTACTCCACCTTGAAAGAGCTCCTTGTAATCTTTTCTCTTACCCATTTTGCAATGTTTCCATAAATGAATGAGAAATATATATTTTGTGATCCTATCGTTTATTTGGAATTTAAACAACAGGTATGAGGTAGAAAATATTTATCAGAGGTTATATGAGCATGACAAGTCTTCTAAGCTCAATACATTATATCTATCCAGAGGTAATATGGACATAATAGATAAGTAGATTTAATATTCATCCAGTGGTCTTGAGAACATGATGAACTAATAAATCCAATTAATCAACTGATAAGACAGAAGATTAATTTCTGTTTGAGAGTATACAATATAATCAGAGGTAATATAGACGTGATAGTATGTAAGGACTCAAAGAAGAGTAGATTAATATCTATGCAGAGGTCAAATGGACATGATAAATAAAAAGAAATCTTGTTGTAGAGTATAATACTATCAGAGGTAATATGGACTTGACAGTATGTAAGAACTCAAAAAAAAGTAGATTAATATCTATGCAGAGGTCAAATGGACATGATAGATAGGAAAAACACGTAGATTTTAATATTCATCCACAGGTCTTGAGAACATGATAAATAACAAATCTAACTTTATATACCAACCAATAAGATAGGAAAAGGAGATAAGTAATCAGCTTAACCAAACCTTGGTAGCTGGGGAATAAGAAAACAGATGTCATTGAAGATATATGTTATTATCGATGCATGAATTAATATATTTTTCAAGAAAGAGGATATCATCCTCAAGGATCATTCTCAAATGGTTCTAATTCATTATCGGTTTGAACCATATTGACTGAGAATATTGGTCCAGATTCATCTTCAGATTGAATTTCCTCTGAATCTGATGATTGCGAAGAGCTAGAAGAGAATTCTTCTTGTATATCGTCCTTAAACATGTGGGACGGATCATATCCCAACCCATGACGAGTCTTTTGGTAAAAGGGATCACCACATAATGGTAGTCGTCTATCCTTGTCTTGATTGAGACCTTGCATAGTTTTTAAATCATAGCCCATGTTCTGGATAATCTTGATAGATTGTTGACTATACTTGTCAATTCGGATTCTTTTCTTGTCTTCATCCTTCAGCTCATCTGCCTGAGCAACAGGGATATTTCTAGCCAGGCCAAACACAATTTAGCGCTTATTTTTTTTATCAGACGGAACCACGAAATAAGATTCTTTGTGACGTCTAAAAGTTACACAAGCTTGTGATGAAGCGGCCACAGGTAGAAGATAAGGAGAAGATGTTAGGAACCTTTGAGAATAAGGTCCAACATCTACATGAGGAGGAAAAGAATTTTCCTTATGATCGATGTATAAAGTTTCTTCTGGCTCAATGTCGCTTTTGTATGGATGACTTTGATTATCAGAAGATAAGGTCATCCTTTCAATAAATTTGACAGCCATATACTCGAAAAGGAAATCTTCATTGATATCAAAAGGTACAGAATGATCAATATTTACATCATTTAAAATTTGACTGCTACGCTTCGGATTAATCATCAGTAGACAATTATCTGTCTTCTGCGTAGTTTTATCAAGATTGATAATCAATGGTGGTTCTGGGTCATTCGTACAATAAGTACGCCCTTTGACCTTGATCATAAAAGGTTGAACTTGGCTCTTAGCAGGAATATTTGTTGATTTCTCAGATGAAGTTTGAGTTCTTCTTTTAACCTTGATTATCAGAGGTTGATCATTGACAGATTGGGATTGGATTCGTCCCTTGACTATGATCTTCAAAGATTGCTCCTCTGGCGGATCTTCATTAATAAATTGATCCTCGGTAGGTGATTGATCTTCAGCCATGTCTGATATCTCTTTCACATGCTCTTATTTATAAAGCCTTGAATCAGAAAAATAGGCTTCGACACCCTTGAAGGGATTGATATCAGCAAACTCAGTCTTCACAACTCCTTGGGAATCCACATACTTGAAGCATTGGTGGAGAGTTGAAGGTACAATATTATGCTCATGAATCTACGGTCTCCCCAAAACGATATTATAGAAGACGTCTGAGTTGATAACATAGAAAGTTCACAAGGTTCAAAGATCACCAATCTGAATCTGCAGACGAATCTTCCCCAATAGCTTGCTCTTGCCAGAGTTAAAATCGACTATCGTAGTACTAGTGTAAGTCAAATCACTAGTAGGGATCCTCAGGGGTCTTAGCACACTCTGAAGAATTATGCTAATTGAGTATCCGAGATCAATATAAATCATGTCAATTTCAGTGGATCCAATATACCCGGTGTAGCATAGAGGCCTGTCATGCTTGTTATGCTTCAACAGCATATCTTCTTGTGTAAAGGTGATGTTGGGAATTGCTTCCATCACACTATGACATTGTGGACATAACACTGGTATATTATCAGGAGTCTTGAGTTGAGCCAAGCATGAATCTGCTTGAAGTAAAGCTTCACTCAAAGTCTTTTTGCTTTTCTGGAAAGGCGAAGCAAAATATAGATAGTCTAGCCGGAGTATTGGCTAACTGAGCTAGAATATCAAATTTGAAAGGCTTCATCACTACCCCCTGACTGGAAGCAGACTTCAATGGGACGTCGAAGCGTACTGCTTTCTGTTTCCCCTTTTCAACCACAGAAGGTTTAGCAGGAACAGAAGAGGATTGAGTTGGTAGTGTCTCCACTACGTCTTCAGCTTCTTTGGAGGATCCCTCATGGTCTTTATGGTACTCTTTTCCAGATCTTGTACCAGTAAAAGATTCTTCTTCAGACTCAGGAGAAGGAAGTACCATATTACAGGATTTTGTCTTCCCTTTCTTAGCCTTCTTCTTGTGTGGATTGTTATGAGGAGCTTCAGAACCCAATCCAACAGTAGAATTTTGACTTTGAATATGTAAAGGAAGTCGTATTCCTTTATCATAATTCAAACCTTCTGCCTTTTGAAAGTCATAACTCATCTTCTTCATGAGATGAAAAGATTGCTGACTATACAAGTGAGTGGGCAGAAGACTTTTGACAGGTATTTCAATAGAGAAAGAGGAAGAGGCAAGACCTTCTGTAACCTCAGAAGAATGAAATAGATGTCACTGTAGTTACGGGAGGAGAAGGATTCGGGATACGAGAAGAAATCCATGTCGGAGCTTTTTTATAAGCAGCAAAAACTTGTTGTGCCCAATATAAAGGAACACTATTCATGGCTAGCCACTGCTGATAAGTAAGCTTGAGCTTGGTAGTAGGAGCTAGACTTGGAGGACAGATGTTCAGTCCTTTCAGTCTATCTTCTAAAGGAAGGTCGTCCTATAGGTGATCCGAGTCATCGGGATCTGGAATAACATGGGAAATCATGTTGCAGGTTCTGACTTTCTTGCCCTTCTTGGATTTTGAAGTTTTATCTTCACTTTCTAACTCAGGCACTAAGTCAGGATGTACCCACATGATTTTACCATTCTTTAGTATAAGCGACAGTAATCCTGCATTTTCTTCTCTGGCAGGCAGGATTTTACGATCTTCATCGTCGCCTTCGGAATTGGAATAATTCCATCTGGTACTTGCTGTGGAGAAAAATCTCCAAACTGAAGAGAAACCATATTGGTCGTAACCGTATGGTCATCATTGGTTAAAGCAATAGCACCACCATTTATCAGCTCTTGGATTTTCTTTTTCAAGATATAGCAAGCACTGGTAGGATGATTAATGTATCTATAATAGATACAATATTTGGGATTATCAGTCAGATTCATCTCATTAGGCCTCTTTGGTTTCGGAATCTGAAGTTTACCACTCTTCACCAGACATTAAAATATCCCTGGGATATCACTTTCGTCAAAAGAATATTCTTCCTTTGGCCTGGAAGATTCTTAATTGTTCGGCGTCGTTTTGTTCTTGGAAAGATTGACCATAAGAGTATCTTTTCCCCTCATATTACGATTGCCAGGATTATTACTAGGATTACTTTTCTTCCCTTTATCTTTTGAAGTGAAAATCATCCCATGCTCTCGAGCCAACCTACCATTGGTCTCGGCAGAAACTGCTGCTATGATAAACGAAGCCCAATCTGAGAATTGGAAACCCGTAAAAACAGCGATGGATGGTCGCAGATTCATCTTGCATGTATCAATCAACGCTGAATCTGGCATACCAGGAGGCATCTTTAAAGCAGCCTGTCGGAAACGTTCGATGAACGTCCGAGTATCTTCTTTCTCCTTTTGTATGATTTCTATCAAGGAAGACATGTTCATGTCCATACCTCTTTCATAAAAACGGGAGAGAAACATTGCCTTGAATTCGTCAAAAGACGAAATAGAATTATCGGGTAAACTACGATACCAGTCGTAAGCTGAACTATCAGGCACCCGATGAACACTCGAGTGAGAATAGCATCATTTTTCTGCAAGTGTACAGTCATAATATCAAAATAATTGATATATTGACTGGGAGATGCTTTTCCATCGAACAAAACCATAGATTGTTGCTTGAATTTCGGTAGAAAGGGTACATCATTCCAATGAGGAGGATAAGGTTGCTTGATCCCTAACCACTGGAGTTGATCTTTGTGCCTCAAAACATCAAACTGTGCTTTGAGCACACGCACTGCTTGAATGACTTCACTGGTTTGGGGAAGCACATTTGATTGAATGGTTGTTGGATGTACCGTAATGTCACTCCCCGATCCTGGAATACGTATTTTAATACGTAAACCGATAAGTTATATTTACCTTGAATTTATACGATATTTATTATGCAGTATTTCTTCATGTATTTCCTAAAAATATTCGATAAAATATTATTTTCTAATTAATTTTCTGTATTTGGGCCTACAGTTTTGGCTCATTTGGGTAACCTATTTTTGGTTCACCAATGGTTCATCATGAACCCTTTGGTTCATCATGAACCCATGGGTTCAAGATTCTATATAATAACTCATCTCCTTCTCTCTCCTCTCATTTACTTCCTCTCATTTATTTCCTCCACCAACCAAGGCAAGTACCAACTTGCTCAAGAGATGGATCAATAATTTTGTTAATGATTTCTTACAAAACTATTTGCCAAAACATGTTCTTCTCCTCAATCTATACTAGTTTAGAACTTGGAAATTTTCATTTTGAAGCTTTGATTTTTGTAGATCTAAGTTTTAATCCTTTTTCGGATTTCCTTGGTTTGATCTATTTTTATTGGGGTTTTGTGGGTTTTGATGCTTCCATGTGGAAGAGAATTCCATTTCACCCAAGATGGAACTTTGGAAATCCGGATTTGGAGTTCGGATGGCCAAGTTGTGATGATTTGAAGCTTTGGGTTCATCCATGGTGTTCTTGGTGTTTGGAGAAGACAGAGAGCAGTGTGCTCCTGTTTGAGTACGCTTCCTGTTGGAAGCATGTCTTTCCTTGAGTCTGCGTGACTTTTCACGCAGCTCTTCCCTTGAGTCTGCGTGACTTTTCACGCAGCACTTCCCTTGAGTCTGCGTGACTTTTCACGCAGCTCTCCCCTTGAGCCTGCGTGACTTTTCACGCAGCTCTCCCCTTGAGCCTACGTGACTTTTCACGCAGCTCTCCTCTGAGTGAGCCTGCGTGACTTTTCACGCACGCTGCCTTGAGTGAGCCTGCGTGACTTTTCACGCACGCTGCCTTTAGTGAGCCTGCGTGACTTTTCACCCCTTGAGCGTGCGTGCTTTTGTGCGTACGCTTTTGGATATTTTTATTAGATATTATATGCCCATTTTATACCCTTACGCCTTTTGTCCCGAGCATGATATGAGCACTAATGTGACCCCGGAGAACAAAGTGTTCCTACCTGATACATGTACCTGAATGTCCCAATTCTTGTTCATGCTCGACAAATGACTCGTAACTCCACGTGGCGTATTTACAATGATGTATTACACTAAGGAGGGTAGAACATGTTGACATACTGATTGACATGGATCCTCCTTGGGATACTCGTACCAAAGTACGACTTTAGGAGGATAATCATGCAGGCCACAGCATGTGAGTCCAAGATTTCACCTAGGGTTAAACTAGGCAACTAAATATACTAGATGCATGGGGAGGGCAGAATCCCGAGATCGTGTTACACCAGCCGCCTTGAGATATTGTCTTGACGCGCCGGCTGGTCTCCACGGATACTGTGTCATCTGCAACGAGTGGATGACTGTATCCGATTAATTCCTGCTATATAATATAAGTTTTGGCAAGGTGGCCTTACGAGGGACCTGTGCTCAATAACACCTGTCTACGTGAACCCTTGGGTGGGCTAGCCTTGCTGGAAAGATACGATCTGAGGATTTTCTAATAACATGACGCGAGGATAACCTCGTCCCACTAGAAACTCGTAGACTTGATTGGCCGTGAAAACGACTTGCTTGTATCCTATTACCTTCCGTGAATAACTGAGGGAAGCGGACTGTCATGGTACGTGATCCAACCCATGTTCTTGTTTGATTGTTGGGTTGGTTATCGTACTATGATAGGCTGTGGACCGAAGTGATGAACGGAAGACATATTCTGGTTGTGAAGTGCTACTTCTGTGAATGACTGAGGAACATGGTCTATCATGGTGCATGATCCAACCCATGTTCTTGTTTGATTGTTGGGTTGGTTATTGTGCTGCGATAGGCTATCGACCGAAGTCACGATCAGGAGATTTTATTGTTTATACCTTTTAACTTATGTGAATGTTATAGAGTACGACACGTCTCGACTCCATGCGGCACCTTTTGTCCTTGTTTGGTTGTAAGGGTGCCATGTGGGTTCGAAGATGTTGCGCTACTCTATAATAGTAGCATAAGTATTACTATTGTCGATTATTCTATTAACTGGGTTTTTAATCTTAACTCTTGTGCCCCTTTGGCGGTACTTGCTATTCGGGGCTGACCCCGCTGGTTTTGTTTAGCCAGATCTCGTAGCAGAGCCGGAGGACACGATCTTCCTCCCTGACATCCCTGGTGCATACTAGAAGCATGGCGGTTCGGGGACTCGAGTGGGTTTCTTCTCCACCACTCGTGCTTATACTTTTGCGGCGTTTAGCCACCGGCACCTGTTAGCCGGCTTACTTGATATTTTGTGTCAGAACAGAATTGTAAATAAACAGACTGCAGCTGTGTATAATTTTGTACTTCTGACTCTCTGAGATAGCTAAATTATAAAGCTAGTCTCTCATGACCATTTTGATGAAGCGTCGGGGACGCCTTACTGCTTTATCTTTAATGTTCATTTATTTGCTGATGTGATTTGATTGATTGAGACATAGAACTCTGTGGGACCATAGGAGACTTGATTGTAGCATGTACCCCCTAGTCTCTCGACAGCCACGATCGCCGTATGACGTTACGTACCTCATATGGAGTAGCTGGCCTAGTCCGTCTCCGTATTTCGGTACTGGGGCGTGACAAGGTTTTAGTGGTGGCCCATGCAGGTCTGATTTTCAGACTTGTAGGGTATTACGAATTATTAGGAGTCTCAATCAAAACTTGTTTCCCTTGAAATTCTGTTTCGAATTCTCTGTCCTTGCCTTGATCTCTAACCTGACTTGCATCCTCGAAATCTTCCTCGTTCGGACTTGATAATCTTATATCTTTCTCTATAGGGGTACTTTATTCTCAGTAGCAGGTGAGGCCCATGAGGAAGAGCAGCAAGAGCATGGCTCGACTGGGTAGCAACAGGGGAGAGAACCTTTCCCAGGGCAGGCACAAGCAGAAGTGGAACCAGAGGCAGTGCAGCCGCAGGTTATTGAAACTCCTACAGCCCCAGCAGCGACGGCAGTACCAGACGCCGTAGCACTCCTGGAGATCATCCGGAGGTTTCTTGTCACTAACCAACAGCAACAGACTCAGCAGCAGGAGCAGAACGTGTTGCTGAACCAAAGGATTCAGTTAGCTCTTGAGAGGAGTGCCGGGGTTGACTCAGGAGCATCAGGAAGGTTCCGTCGCATGAACCCGAGGTATTTTGATGGCACGGAGGATGCCATCACTGCGGATGCCTGGATTCAAGACATCGAAGCCATTCTTGTGGCAGCCAAGGTCCCAGATGATGAGAAGGTTGATCAGGTCAAATTAGTACTTCAGGATCTTGCCCGCGACTGGTGGGCATCAGAAGAAGTTGGTATAAGACACCCTGTTCGTTGGACCACCTTCAGTAACAGGTTCAAGGCCAAGTATTTTGGCATAGTAGCTCGATATAAACTCCAGCAGAAGTTTATCAGTCTCAAGCAAGCAGGCAAGACCGTAGATGGGTATGCAGCAGAGTTCTGTAGATTGTGCCATTTTGTACCAGCAATGGTGGCAACGGAGCCTGAGAAGCTATAAGGTTCCAGCAGGGACTTCATTTGGAACTATTACAGCTTGTGGAAGGACACGACTACCAGACGTTTGACGCTATTTTGACGGCCGCTCGGAGGCACGAGCTTACCCAGCAGAGGTTGGCATCGAGGACAGGAGGTCAGAAGAGATCTCATTCCCAGGTTGGAGGAGGAGCGATACAGCGAACATCGGCACCAGCACCCGGTGTACGTATTCATGATGCAGGAGCGCCGCGGAGGACGGCCGTGTCAACTAATACAGCGCCAGTTCGGCATCAGCAGCCGAGGAACCAACAACAGCATCAGGGAGCACCCCAGGGCTGTACATTTTGTGGAAAGACAGGGCACACGAGGGAGGTGTGTCGGTCAGTGAATGGCTTATGCTTGAGGTGTGGTAGTTCAGACCACCGTATCTCTACTTGTCATGTGATGCAGAGGCCAGGAGGGCCAGCTCAGCAGTTTCCAGCATTGCCAGCTCCGGTGGCAACCCCGAGTGGAGGGCCAGTATTAGCAGTAAGGCCTCTAGCCCAGCGTCTACCAACGCAGGCACAGATGTTCCGCCAGGCACAGGAAGCCGAAGGCCCTCAGAGGCAGCAATAGCATGGTCGAGGAAGGCCGTAACAAGGGGCTCCGCGGGGCCAGGCTCTCACATTGACCTTGGGAGAGGCTCTAGCGTCTAGCGACGTGGTGGCAGGTAAAATTCTCGTCACCTCCTTTCCCGCTGTAGCATTATTTGATTCAGGCGCTACTCATTCATTCATATCTGCACAATATGCTACACGGATTGGATTAGTGTTTGAGGCATTGCCGGAGAGGATGGATATACTCACCGGCAATGGGCTTGTAGAAGTTAGCAGAGTGCGCTTTTTATATCCGGTGGAGGTGTGTAGGCATTTACTGCCCACATCATTGATTGAATTCCCTATGGGGAATTTTGATGTCGTTCTTGGCATGGACTGGTTGAGAGACAGTCATGCGACAATTGATTGTAGAGGAGGTAGGGTCATATTCAGCGTTCCTGGGATGGAGCAGTTCATCTTTACTCGAACCTTGAAGAATCAGACCGGAGGCGTCATTTCAGCAGCAGTGTCAGAGCCAGGACAGATTCCGAGAGTGGTCAAAGATTTTCTCGACGTATTCCCTGATGAGCTCCCAGGGATACCCCCAGTCAGAGAGGTAGAATTTAGAATTGAGTTAAATCCTGGAACGAGGCCTATTGCAGACAGAGTTTATAGAATGTCGCCGTCAGAACAGGATAAGTTGTATCAACATGAAGAAGAGTTGAAGTCTAAGGGATTCATCCGAGACAGTAAATTGCCCTGGGCCGTACCAGTGATTCTAGTTCCCAAGAAGGATGGGTCGACGAGGATGTGCATCGACTACCGCAAGCTGAATGCAGTAACAGTGAAGAATAAGTACCCACTACCAAGGATTGATGACCTGTTTGACCAGTTGAGCAAGGCCAGTGTCTTTTCCAAGATCGATCTTCGGTCGAGATACTATCAAGTAAGAGTCCGGGAGCAAGACATACCAAAGACAGCATTCAGATCTAGATATGGGCATTATGAGTTTTTAGTAATGCCCTTTGGACTAACCAACGCCCCCGCAGTATTCATAGATTTAATGAACCGCATCTTTCTGCCGTATTTGGATAAATTTGTGGTGGTGTTCCTAGATGACATTCTTATCTATTCCAACAGTGAAGAGGAGCATGAGAAACATCTTAGAACTGTCTTACAGACATTGAGGGAGCATCAACTTTATGCGAAGCTCGATAAGTGTGAATTCTAGTTAGATCATATTTCGTTCCTGGGGCATGTAATTTCTGGGGCAGGAGTGTCAGTAGATCCGAAGAAGATTGAGGCCGTAGAGCATTGGCCAGTCCCAAGAACGGTTGCAGAAGTATGAAGTTTCTTAGGATTAGCTGGTTACTACAGAAGGTTCGTGGCGGACTTTGCCAAGATCTCTGCGCCCTTAACGCGTTTGACGCACAAGGACGTAGAGTTTGTTTGGTCAGCTAGCTGTCAGGCATCATTTGAAGAATTGAAGAAGTGATTGATCTCAGCCCCGATCTTGACGCTTCCAGTAGGAGCGGGAGGCTTTACAGTATATTGTGACGCATCTGGGAAGGGTCTTGGATGTGTATTGATGCAGCACGGAAAGGTGATAGCATATGCGTCTCGACAGCTTCGAGACCATGAAAAGAATTACTCGACTCACGATTTGGAGTTAGCAGCTGTGGTGTTTTTACTTAAGTTGTGGAGGCATTATTTATACGGGGATCGGGTAGAGATCTATACTGATCATAAGAGTTTGAAATACGTGTTCACGCAGCGAGATTTGAACATGAGGCAAAGAAGATGGTTAGAACTACTGAAGGATTTTGATTTAGATCTTCAGTATCATCCAGGCAAGGCGAATATAGTTACAGATGCACTGAGTAGGAGAGACAGTGCCTTTATCTTGACCTCGCAGAAGCATATTTTAGAAGACCTTCAGAGTATGGGAATCGAAGTAGTTTTGCCAAGGGATATAGGAATAATGACCAGTATGCAGACTCAGTCAACCCTAGTAGAGAGGATAAGGGCAGCACAAGCAGGAGATCCACAGATTCAGAAGTTGCGGTCGGAGCGTGAATCAGGCCGTAGGAAGGAGTTAGTAATTCATGAAGATGGTACGCTCAGGTTTAGAAATAGACTCTGTGTACCGAGTGGAGACCTTCGGCAAGAAGTTATGTCCGAAGCTCATAGTTCTATTTACTCCATTCATCCAGGAGGAACGAAGAAGTATCGAGATATCAGGCAGTTCTTTTGGTGGAATGGCATGAAAAGAGAGATAGCGAGATTTGTATCCAAGTGTCTGGTATGTCAGCAGGTGAAGGCCGAGCAGCAGAGACCAGCAGGATTGCTACAGCCGCTTCCTATCCCAGAATGGAAATGGGAGCACATTACGATGGATTTTGTGACCGGTTTACCTAGATCCCCGGCTGGCAAGAATGCAGTCTGGATAATAGTAGATCGACTCACGAAGGTCGCTCATTTCCTTCCCTTCCGAGTTGGACAGACTACTGAGCAGTTAGCAGAAATGTACATGAAGCAGATAGTTAGGCAGCACGGTGTTCCAGTTAGTATAGTATCAGATCGGGATATGCGGTTTACTTCCCATTTTTGGCGGAGCTTACACCAAAGTTTGGGAACCAAGTTAAGATTCAGTACTACTTATCATCCACAAACCGACGGGCAATCAGAAAGAACCATCCAGACATTAGAAGATATGCTACGGGCGTGTACCTTGGATTTTGGCGGATCTTGGGAGGATCACCTTCATCTAGTGGAGTTCTCCTATAACAACAGCTATCAGGCTAGCATTCAGATGGCCCCGTTCGAAGCATTGTACGAAAGGAAGTACAGGTCCCCTTTGGCATGGGACGACGTCGGAGAACGGAAGTTGTTGGGACCAGAGATGATCACGCAGACTGTGGAGATAGTTAAGTTGGTCAGAGAGTACCTTCGAGTTGCACAGGACCGACATCGTCATTGGGCAGATCAGCATCGTAGGCCTCTAGAGTTCAGAGTTGGCGACCAAGTGTTTTTGCAGATTTTGCCTACTCGGGGTATCATCAGATTTGGAACCCGAGGAAAGCTTAGTCCAAGATACGTTGGTCCTTTTAAGATTCTCGCTCGGGTAGGCGATATGGCTTATCGACTTGCCCTTCCGCCTTCGTTAACCAGCATACATGATGTGTTTCATGTGTCCCAATTACGTGGGTATGTCCCGGATCCGAGTCATGTCCTCGATCATTCTGAGTTAGTCGTTGGTACCGACCTAACTTATGAAGAACAACCCGTATCTATTTTAGACCGGCGAGAGAAGGTACTCAAGAATCGGACGATAAGCCTTGTCCATGTTTCTTGGAACTATCACTCTTCGGGAGAGTCAACTTGGAGCGCGAGGACGAGATCAGATCTCGGTATCCACATTTGTTTGACTAATAAGGTATATTTTTGCACCTTATTGACACGATTCCATGCTTATCTGTACCTGCTTATTTTGCACTTTGTGATGTATGATAATAACTGCTATGATAGTTAACTTGTATATGATTGTGCCTTGCTTGCCCTGATTTCACTATCCTGTCTTGGCTGGAATTCCGAGGACGGAATTTTTCTAAGAAGGGTAGAGATGTCACTCCCCGATCCTGGAATACGTATTTTAATACGTAAACCGATAAGTTATATTTACCTTGAATTTATACGATATTTATTATGCAGTATTTCTTCATGCATTTCCCAAAAATATTCGACAAAATATTATTTCCTAATTAATTTTCTGCATTTGGGCCTACAGTTTTGGCTCATTTGGGTAACCTATTTTTGGTTCACCAATGGTTCATCATGGACCCTTCGGTTCATCATGAACCCATGGGTTCAAGATTCTATATAATAACTCATCTCCTTCTCTCTCCTCTCATTTACTTCCTCTCATTTATTTCCTCCACCAACCAAGGCAAGTACCAACTTGCTCAAGAGATGGATCAATAATTTTGTTAATGATTTCTTACAAAACTATTTGCCAAAACATGTTCTTCTCCTCAATCTATACTAGTTTAGAACTTGGAAATTTTTATTTTGAAGCTTTGATTTTTGTAGATCTAAGTTTTAAACCTTTTTCAGATTTCCTTGGTTTGATCTATTTTTATTGGAGTTTTGTGGGTTTTGATGCTTCCATGTGGAAGAGAATTCCATTTCACCCAAGATGGAACTTTGGAAATTCGGATTTGGAGTTCGGATGGCCAAGTTGTGATGATTTGAAGTTTTGGGTTCATCCATGGTGTTCTTGCTGTTTGGAGAAGACAGAGAGCAGTGTGCTCCTGTTTGAGCACGCTTCCTGTTGGAAGCGTGTCTTCCCTTGTGTCTGCGTGACTTTTCACGCAGCTCTTTCCTTGAGTCTGCGTGACTTTTTACGCAGCTCTTCCCTTGAGTCTGCGTGACTTTTCACGCAGCTCTCCCCTTGAGCCTGCGTGACTTTTCACGCAGCTCTCCTCTGAGTGAGCCTGCGTGACTTTTCATGCACGCTGCCTTGAGTGAGCCTGCGTGACTTTTCACGTACGTTGCTTTTAGTGAGCCTGCGTGACTTTTCACCCCTTGAGCGTGCGTGCTTTTGTGCGTACGCTTTTGGATATTTTTATTAGATATTATATGCCCATTTTATATCCTTACGCCTTTTGTCCCGAGCATGATATGAGCACTAATGTGACCCCGGAGAACAAAGTGTTCCTACCTGATACATATACCTGAATGTCCCAGTTCTTGTTCATGCTCGACAAATGACTCGTAATTCCACGTGGCGTATTTGCAATGATGCATTACACTAAGGAGGGTAGAACATGTTGACATACTGATTGACATGGATCCTCCTTGGGGTACTCGTACCAAAGTATGACTTTAGGAGGATAATCATGCAGGCCACAGCATGTGAGTCCAAGATTTCACCTAGGGTTAAACTAGGCAACTAAATATACTAGATGCATGGGGAGGGCAGAATCCCGAGATCGTATTACACCAGCCGCCTTGAGATATTGTCTTGACGCGCCGGCTGGTCTCCACGGATACTGTGTCATCTGCAACGAGTGGATGACTGTATCCGATTAATTCCTGCTATATAATATGAGTTTTGGCAAGGTGGACTTACGAGGGACCTGTGCTCAATAACACCTGTCTACGCGAACCCCTGGGTGGGCTAGCCTTGCTAGAAAGATACGATCTGAGGATTTTCTAATAATATGACGCGAGGATAACCTCGTCCCACTAGAAACTCGTAGACTTGATTGGCCGTGAAAATGACTTGCTTGTATCCTATTACCTTCCATGAATAACTGAGGGAAGCGGACTGTCATGGTACGTGATCCAACCCATGTTCTTTTTTGATTATTGGGTTGGTTATCGTACTATGATAGGCTGTGGACCGAAGTTATGAACGGAAGACATATTCTGGTTGTGAAGTGCTACTTCTGTGAATGACTGAGAAACATGGTCTATCATGGTGCATGATCCAACCAATGTTCTTGTTTGATTGTTGGGTTGGTTATTGTGCTGCGATAGGCTATCGACCGAAGTCACGATCAGGAGATTTTATTATTTATACCTTTTAACTTATATGAATGTTATAGAGTACGACACGTCTCGACTCCATGCGGTACCTTTTGTCCTTGTTTGGTTGTAAGGGTGCCATATGGGTTCGAAGATGTTGCGCTACTCTATAATAGTAGCATAAGTATTACTATTATCGATCATTCTACTAACTGGGTTTTTAATCTTAACTCTTGTGCCCCTTTGGCGGTACTTGCTATTCGGGGCTGACCCCGCTAGTTTTGTTTGGCCAGATCTCGTAGCAGAGCCGGAGGACACGATCTTCCTTCCTGACATCCATGGTACATACTAGGAGCATGGCGGTTCGGGGACTCGAGTGGGTTTCTTCTCCACCACTCCTGCTTATACTTTTGCGACGTTTAGCCACCGGCACCTGTTAGCCGGCTTACTTGATATTTTGTGTCAGAACAGAAATGTAAATAAACATACTGCAGCTGTGTATAATTTTGTACTCCTGACTCTCTGAGATAGCTAAATTATAAAGCTAGTCTCTCATGACCATTTTGATGAAGCGTCGGGGACGCCTTACTGCTTTATCTTTAATGTTCATTTATTTGCTGATATGATTTGATTGATTGAGACATAGAACTCTGTGGGACCATAGGAGACTTGATTGTAGCATGTACCCCCTAGTCTTTCGACAGCCATGATCGCCGTATGACGTTACGTACCTCATATGGAGTAGCTGGCCTAGTCCGTCTCCGTATTTCGGTACTGGGGCGTGACACGTAACCCCCACTAGAGGTGGTACATCTTCAGGAATGATGGGATCTGGAGATACAGAATTCTGATTAACAGCCGGCTCTTGAGAATTCAAAGGTATTTCAGCCCCTTGACTATCTTGAGTTTGTGCTGCTACTGGTACTGGTGTTATTACCGTCGGCTGAGCAGTTTGCTGATTCAAAATTATCTGATGCATACTTTACACCATGTTAAGCATATCTTTCAGTGATTGCTCAACGGCAGTGAGACGTTGTTCTGTATTAGCAGATGACGTCTCTGGTTCATCTCCAACAGTGTAGCATTCAACCTCTCGTGAAGATACGGAAGGATTTGTATAGAAGTATGAATCCACACTATCGATATCAGACTCAAAAGATTGAGTACCCCCAGCTTCTGAATCAGAAGTCTGCAATTGCCTTTGTCTTCTTGATCGAGTATTCTGATATACTCCTTCAAAGGAATCAAGAAGTCTGTTGAACTGTTATTGACCTAGAGTTTGGGACATGTTCCATCTCGGACATCGTCCTCTGTTAGTATGAGATGCCATGTTGACTGATGCATATGACAGCTCATATTCTTGGTCTTCAGCTTGATATTGAAGCGAATTAAAACTCAATCGATCAAAAACTGACCGTTTTGAAGTTGAACAACAACAATTTATCACAACCTGGTGATATTCATAATGATATTTTTCTTGGGGGAACGTCACCGGAGATTGTGAATTCTTACGCTTTTGCATTAGCAATTCACGTAAGTCAGAAGGAGTGGAGGGAGTATTCTTCTTTATCATATTGGTGGTAAAAAAACGTTTAGTACCCTGTGTGTAAAGAAGATTACTAGCAGCATTCGCAGAACCAAATTGTATATTTCTACGTGTTTGGAGTTGTGTGCGTAAATCTTGAGATTTTTTAGCACGAAGGACTCCATCTTTATGGCGCATGATTTGCAAGTTTGGTACTTTGTGTAAAGCAGTATAAGAAGGTTGTTGGTGTAGGACAGAAGTTTTACCAACAACATTTTTACGCTGTATGCGTTTAGGTACATTCACATTAGATGTGCAAACATCGTTGTGAATTTTATCTACACTGTCACAGACAGGAGACTTACCTTTACGCGTAAAACGTAAAAATTAATTATCTACCACGTCACAGACGAGAGATTTTGTTTTACGCGAGGAGCGTAATTTGTGTGTGTCTACCACGTCACAGACGGGAGACTTATTTTTACACTCAGAAGCATTAGAATCTGCCACATTACAAATGGGAGACTCATTCTTATGCCTTGAGCGTAAAACTTGATTTTTACCCAGTGGGTGTATAACCTGGTTCTTACGCAGTGGGCGTGGAACCTGATCATCTACACCGTCACAGACGGGAGACAAATTGTCACACTTAGAGAGTGACGCCGAAGTAAGGACTGCCTCGTTATGAATGGGAGCCCCTACGACAGGAGAGGGAAGAATTCCCTTGTTATCAGAAGCAACAGAGAGATCAGCAGCTACTTTGGACTTAGGAATCCAAACTTTTCGTGCTTTGTGAGACTTTTGAACATTGGAGCAGCGAGAACCACCCCCAGTTCGGAGCATTTCTTCGTAGGCAGTCTGGTCGAAGTGCACAACCAGGGTCTTCTTGGTCGAACCGACCGAAACATTATCATATTGAGCAATTGCCTCCTCGTCAGAGGAGAAGGTCATCCCCAGCAGAGTCGCCATTTTTGTTTCACTTAACAAAATGTCTTGGAGAAATTGGTTTTTAAAAATAAAATGAGAAAAAGTACAAGAAGTACAAATTTGATTCTGGAAAAGTATTGCTATGGAAGTCTGATTCGTAAATGATCACTTTGTTCCTTGGACCATATGATGATGATGAAGATCACTGCTTGAAGTAGAACAACTAGAAGAACTAAGTCACCAGAAAGGTATCGACGCACTTGGGCACTGATGGCGAGGCCGAATGCTTACCTGCTTTACTTCACTCTGTTCTGAAAGAAAGGTTGAAGAAGAATGCTCTGGAGAATCAAAATCTCTAAGTTCTGATCTCTGTATTCTCTCCTCTCTCTGTGTCTCTCTTCTCCCTCCTTGCCCTATGAGAAAAATAAGTCTATTTATAGACTTGGGCTCTTGTGCGTAAAAACTCAGCAAAAGTTCCATCTTTACGCTAACAACTGCCATCCATGATCGAAGCCATCCTCTGCATATATTGACGTGTGTCCCATCACTTCAGTAAGAATAGGATGCATGTACACACGTTCTTCTAGAAGAATGGCATGAAAGCCACGTAAGCAAACCACGTTCAAAACTGGTGGAGGAGAATAGGGCATAAAAATAGCCCCAATGTACTCTGAGCGTAAAGCAGTAGATTTGGCGTAAAATAGCCCTGACATAGACTTCCCGCGTAAAGTGGTTATTAAATAACCTTGAGCGTAAAAGCAGCTCAAATAGACTTTACGCACACGTCGACTATTGAGCGTAAAGGCTCGTATAATCTTTGTGCATAAAAGAAGCCGTAGTGTGAGCGTAAAGTAGCTCAATCCACACACTAAACGACAACATTGGTCTCTGTGTAAAAACAAATCCCTTTGTGATATATGCCATCATTAATATCTCTATGTCAGAATTTGTATTAAATGCGAGATTTGACAGCTTTGTCCAGCGTAAAAGTGGATGCTCTGTCCTTGGCGTAAAACCATGGGTGTAGACCCGAGCGTAAAATGATCAGCCTGCTTAGGCGTAAAGCGATTAACCTAGTCTTGGGCGTAAAAAGATTACCCGCTCTGCTAGGCGTAAAGCAAATCACTTATGAATGAGATGACTCTTTCTTTGAAGCACTTTTTACGCTCCTACAAGGCTCCTCGAAAATACGCTCATTTTGCGACAAACCGGAACTCGTTTCGACCTCCCAGTCAAAAGTTATGGCCCTCCAAAGTTTCAACTGACCATAAAATGTAGGAGAATGACCATTCTCCGTGTAAATTAACACGGAGAATGGCATTCTTCGCGTTTCTAACACGGAGAATGAACATTCTCCGTGTTAATTTACACGAAGAATGGTCATTCCAGTGTTAAAATACAGGAGAATGACCATTCTCCATCTTAATTTACACGGAGAATGGTCATTCTCCGTGTAATTTAGCACGGAGAATGGTCATTCTCCGTGTAATTTTTACGGAGAATGCCCATTCTCCGTGTTAATTTACACAGAGAATGACCATTCTCCGTGCTAAATTACAAGGAGAATGGCTATTCTCCGTGTAAATTAAGACGGAGAATAGTCATTCTCATGCGTTTTAACACTGGAATGGCATTCTCCGTGTTTCTAACACGGAGAATGGCCATTCTTCGTGTAATTTAGCACGGAGAATGGTCATTCCAGTGTTAAAACGCAGGAGAATGACCATTCTCCGTCATAATTTACACGGAGAATGGCCATTCTTCGTGTAATTTAGCACGGAGAATGGTCATTCTCCGTGTAATTTTCACGGAGAATGGCCATTCTTCGTGTTAATTTACACGGAGAATGACCATTCTCCGTGTAAATTAAGACGGAGAATGGTCATTCTCATGTGTTTTAACACTGGAATGGCATTCTTCGTGTTTCTAACATGGAGAATGGACATTATTCGTCTTAATTTACACAGAGAATGGTCATTCCAGTGTTAAAACGCAGGAGAATGACCATTCTCCATCTTAATTTACACGGAGAATGTCCATTCTCCGTGTAATTTATCACGGAGAATGGTCATTCTCCGTATAATTTTCACGGATAATGGCCATTCTCCGTGTTAATTTACACGGAGAATGACCATTCTCCGTGCTAAATTACACGGAGAATGTCCATTCTCCGTGCTAAAACACAGGAGAATGTTCATTTATATAACAATAAGTTTCAATTAGGACTACCAGCACCCTGGCAGTCCTCCTCTTGTGTAGGACTTCCAGGGGTGTGACAGTCCTAATTGAAACTCTCTGTGATAGAGAGTTTCAAAACTCTCATCACAGAGACTTACAAATAGGACTGCCACCCTCCTGGCAGTCCACTATTAAATTAGGACAGTCAGGGTGCTGGCAGTCCTAACTCAAACTTGCTGTTGCAGCAAGTTTCAGTCAGGACTGCCAGCACCCTGGCAGTCCTACTTTAGATTCATCCAATAATTCATCACAATAATTAAGATTCATCACAATAATTCATCACAATAATCCAACTACAATAATTCATCCCAAGCAAATGAAAGTGTAAAATAAAAATAAAAGTGAAATGAAGGGTTTGGGGGGTTGGGCTGCCCCCTAGCAAATTTTGGGTGCCCCCTAGCAAATTCTCCACCTTCTTGGGCTGCCCCCAAGTAAGTGATGCCCCCAAGCAATTTTGGTAGTGCCCTTAGAAAAAACCTTAACTAATTAATTGCTTCTTTAAATTATTTTTTCTAACTTCTAACGTTGACTTCATCTTTATATAGACAAAAATATTATTAAATATTTAATTTGTGACATTTATCGTGAATAGTTATAAAAAGGAAAGAGGTTAGCAACATTTAAATGTAAAACGTCATTATCATCAATATTTTGCATCATTCTCACTAACATTAATATTAAAAATAATATTAATATCTAACACTATAAACCCTACTTTCTAGATATATATGAGACCCTACTACCAAATAACCCTAAATATTTTCATGTCAAAGCTACTAATCGAAAAAGAAATGCTTCAAACTGTTTAAAATTAAATTTAAATTAAATTTATGGACAATTCTATTTTTTGTTTCACTTAATTACCATTTTATTTTATTTTTCAAAATTTAAGTCTCACATTAATTTTTTAAAAAATTATCGCTATATTAAAAATAATACATATCTAATAATTTTTTATTTTTAAAATATGGATTGATAAATTTTAATCTATTTTTAATTTAGTTTTAATTTTAGTTTTAATTTAAATCTTAATATTAATATTAAAAATTAACATAAATATATAGATTAAATAAGTTATTCTTAATCTTAACATCCTGCCAAAATGGAAAAAAATGGATGTCATAAATAAGTTATTCTTAATCATAACATCGTGTCAAAATGAGTTATTCTTAATTTTAATCTTAACATCATGCTAAAATGGATGTTGTAAATAAGTAATCAATTACGGCGCACAAAATGCATGCCGTAAGTACAACAACATTCGTGGCGTGCGTAGGAACGTCGTAAGTGAGTTATCATTCACGGCACAAGAGCACGCATGCCGTAAATAAGTGAACATTCATGGCAGGAAAAAACGAATGCCATAATTAAGTTATCATTCACGGCGTAGGAAAATGCGTGTCGTAAATGCGTTTACAATTACGGCGTGCGGGTAAAACACGCCATAAAAAACATAAAATTTGACTCGTTTATGGCGCGCAGAATTGCACGCTGTAAAAGAGTGTCATTTACGGCAGGCAGGCAATGCATGCCGTAAAATGTGCGCCATAAATGATCATTTTTCTTGTAGTGTACACAATAAAGGCCCTGTGCCAGCCTGGTTTCAGTGTATAATTTTGGGCGTCTACAAGTTTACCCTCAAGAGACGGCCTGATATCTCTGTCCATACACTATAGTTGAGTTCTTTATTAAAGAGACATGACATGAAGCCTTGAGCTTCCCTTGTGATGCTACGTCGCAATGACATTGCCTAAAGCCGAGGCATTACCCCTACTCGGGAACCTCATCGTAGTGTCATACTACTGTAGCATGATGTCACAGCCTCTTTGTAGTGCCATACGACCCAGCATGAAGCCTTAGGCACCCTTACGATATTACGCCGCAACGACATGGCTTGCAAGACCGAGGCTTTATCCCTATCCGGGTACCTCATCATGGTGTCGTACCACTATAACATGGGAAACACCTCCCCTTTGTAGTGCTGTCTACCCCTCTTTAATTTCATCATACAACATTAGACTACCTGCCTATTTGCGGTGCAACTCCGCTGTGACTTGGCTCACAAAGCTGAGGCATTACCCCTATCCCGGAACCTCATGCTGGAGTCACCCCACTGTAGCATGGAGTTTCACTCCTTGTAGTATTGCGCTACCGTGCTTCCTGTAAAGTACACCAGGCATTCGCTCTGTCTGAGAACTCATTAAGGAGTTTAAGCCATCCTCAACACAGGATCTGTTTTCTGCAGAAAACAATAGTGGACAACAGTTGTTGTAGGTTCGTAACCTCTCCATGCCACAGAGGACATGTATCCATTGTTCCTGATATTTTTCCAGTTAATAGTCCTCCCTTGAACCAAAAGATAGATGTCTAGTAGATTTCTGTTTGTACTAATAGCATAAAACTTTATGGTAGGATTGCAATAACATAATATCAGAAAGCCTTCAAGCCTATTTTATTTGTTGTGTCATCGACCAGCTGGCGCTTGAAGCCCTTGGTGAACGGATCCGCCAGGTTCTTCTGACTCCGGACACCAATCACTGCAATAACTTCTCTCTTGATAAGATCGTGTACTGCCCTGTGCTTTAACCGCACAGACCTCTTCTTTCTGTTGAAGAGGTCATTTGATGCTACCGCCATAATCACCTGGTTGTCGCAATATAACGGTATCGCCAGTATTTGCGCCCCAACCACTAGAAGATCATACATGAGCTCCCGAAGCCATTCTTCTTCCTCCGCTACGGTACCAAGTGCAAAGAAATCAGATTCCATGGAGTACCACGAGAGTATAGTTTGCTTCTTCGACTTTTACGATATAGCAGCTCCACCCATTATGAAAATGAATCCTCCTGTGGACCTCTCGCTCTCCAATTCTGAGCACCAACTGGCATCACTGAAGCCTTCCACTATTGGAGGATCTCCACTATAGTGCAGTACACATGTCTGAGTCTTCTTGAGATATCTCATAACCCGTTTTACAACTTTCCAGTGCTCAATGCCTGGGTTGCTCGTGAAACGACTCAGCATTCCCACGGCAAAAGCTATGTCTGGCCTTGTGGCAGTAGTAGCATAAATCAAACTCCCGATGATGCTTGCATACTCCAGCTGTCTGACTCTTTCTTTTGAATTAGGCTTCAACTTCAGATCACAGCTGTAAGGCGTATCAATCCCTGGAAGATCCTGATACCCATAGCGTGTGATCATCTTCTTAATACAATGAGACTGTGACAACGCCAGTCCAGTATCTGTTCAGATGATCTTGATCCCTAAGATCACATCAGCTTCCCCCAAGTCCTTCATACTGAACTTAGTTGAGATAAACTTCTTTGTCTCTATGACACAGCCCATATCCGTACCTAGGATCAGCATGTCGTCTATTTACAGACAAGCGATTATACCTCTTCCATCAGCAAACTTTCTGTAAACACACGTGTCTGTCTCGCTGACCCTGTAGCTGTTTGACCTTATAACCTTGTCAAACTTCTCATACCATATCTTGGGAGCCTGTTTAAGACCGTACAAGGATTTTACCAACTTACAGACTTTGTCTTCAAGACCCTTGACGACAAATCCCTCTGGTTGTTGCATGTAAATCTCTTCGGTCAGCTCGCCATTTAGGAAAGTTGTTTTCACATCCGTCTGATATATCACCAACTTATGTATTGCTGCGAGAGCAATAAACATTCTGATGGTGGTGATCCGAGCTACTGGAGCATACGTATCAAAGTAGTCGATCTTCAGCTCCTGAGAAAACCCCTTGGCTACCAGTCTAGCCTTGAACTTGTCAATAGTTTCGTCTGCTTTCATCTTCTTCTTGAAGACCCATATGCACCCGATGGATTTTGCTCCTTCAGGAAGATCAACCAACACCCAAGTGTTATTTGAGGTGATGGAATCAATTTCATTGTCTATCGCCTCCTTCCAGAAAACTTCGTCTCTGGTCTTCATCGCCTCATCATAGGTAAGCGGATCTGCTTCCACATGATAGGTGACAAAATTATTTCCGAAGTCCTTCGGCCTCCTCACACGCTTACCTATCAGCGAGTTCTGGTTCAACCGTTGTTTCCACAACAACATCTTCTTGGAGTATATTCTCATTAAAGACTTCAGTTTTATGTGCACCCTCATTGTTCTCTGGAACATCCGCTAGAACAATATTCTTGTACCTTATAAATTTGCCTTCAAAATATTCTGCGTCGCGAGATTCATTGATATGATTTGACTCAATATAAAAAAATATTCGAGCATCACTCTTCTCGGCATAACCCAAGAAGATCGTCTTTGTAGTCCTCGTTCCAAGCTTCTGAATCTTCAGATCTGGAAGCTTCACATATGCCAGACACCCCCACACTCGAATGACATTCAAGTTAGGTCTGACCTTGAACCAGAGTTCATGAGGAGTAACGTCTGAAGTTGCATGAGGCACACTATTTAGAATAAAAGTGGCCGTCAATGCAGCTTCTCCCCAGTAGCATTTTGTAAGACCCGCAGTCAACAGCATTGGCTTTATCATTTCTGTCAACATTCTATTCTTCCTCTCTGCTACGCCGTTTGATTGAGGAGGGTATGGAGCCGTAGTCTCATTGACAATTCCATGTTCTTTGCAGAACGATACCAATTCATAAGACTAGTACTCTCCACCTCGATCACTTCTTATTCTCTTGAGTTGTTGTCCAGTTTGCCGTTCAGCCTCGGCCCTGAACTCCTTGAACTTCTCGAATGCTTCGTCTTTGGCCTTCAGCAGATAGACGAATGCATACTTTGAGAATTCATCAATGAAGGTTATCAAATACTTCATCCCGGCCTTTGTAGAGAACTGTTTGAAGTCACAGATATCAGAGTGTTCCAACTCCAGAAGATCTATGCTTCGATTAACCCGAGGAAAGGGTTTCCTTATGATCTTCATCTGAGCACATACTTCACATTTCTCTACCTTACCCCCACATTTGGAGATAAGTCTTGGACTAGATATTTTGTTTATTCTTTTACAATGAACATGTCCTAGTCTATTATGCCACAACTTAAGAGTATAACCAGAATGAGTGACTGCATTAATTACATTGGACTGATTTATAACCTGAATTTTAAACATTCCTTCGGTATAAAAAGCTTTTCCGAAGTATGTTCCCTTTATGGACATCACCATCTGGCCAACATTGATGTCCATTCTTAGGCCTACATTATAGAGTAGGTCTCCCGAGATCAGTTTCTTTGTGATAGCAGGTACATGCTTCATACCTTGAAGCGTCAGAGACTTCCCAGAAGTTAGCTTCAATACCACCTGTCATGCCCCAGAACCAGAATACTGGCAAGTAGGGACGGACCAGGCCAGCTACGTATACCAAAGTACTCCAGTACTCCGAAATAACATATAAGCTGTATAGATGGGGGTTCCTACTACAAGCCAACAGTCGATCCTAGGTCAAGCAATCCTAGGTATCTAAATCACAGGCAGTAAACAATGTACACGATGTAAGATCAACTGGAATATAAAATAGTAAAGCGTCCCAAACTCTCATATATCAATGATTATGAAGCTAGTAATACAGAGTGAAGACTAGCAAGAGTAATAGTCATACATGATAAGCTCTAGCTATAGTCTAGAATACGCAAATTATGTTCTGGCACGTAGGCTAAATGTCAAGTCCAAAACACGAGCTAAACACGTGCTCGGAGGCTAAATGCCACAAAAGAATAATGTACATAACTAGTGGGAGAAAAAATAGAAAAACCACTAAGGTACTCTGGTGCTCTGGGTAATCACCAACGAGTGGAAGGTACGGAAGATCCTCCGGGCTCCTCTATCAGATCTGGTCAATGCAAAACCAGTGGGGTCAGACCCCCAATAGCAAGTACCACAAAGGAAGCCAAACTATGAACTAAAACCAGTATGCAAATCATAGCAATGGATAGAGAGAGAGATGAGTAAGTACTAATCGAGACTCGTGCACTACCAATGCACTTATCCCGAAAATAGAAGGACAATATATAAAGCAACATGTAGCATAAAGTAAAGGACATGTGACGTAATGTAAACTGTGTATATGTAAGGAAAAGGAAGCATGTGAACATGAAAGATAAACTAGACATGTGAGCATGTTAAGTAGACGGAGCATGTGAGCATGTTATGTAACTGGAGCATGTGAGCATGTTAAGTAACTGGAGCATGTGAGCATGTCATGTAACTGGAGCATGTGAGCATGTTAATTAACTGGAGCATGTGAGCATGTTATGTAACTAGAGCATGTGAGATAACTGGAACAAGTGAGCATGTAGGGTAACTGAGACATGTGAACATGTTAATATACTATATAGAACGACAAATGATAAGGTAACTTAGGAACTATTCTGAAACCCAAGTTACAACCCGTAAACCAAACAAGGACCGGAGTTGTAACCCTTCTCCTGAACAGAACTTTAGTATCTAATCATTTACCAGCAAAAGTAAAGCATAAACAAAGATGTACTGAAATAAACAAATTCGGGCACTGCCTAGACAAACTAAACTAGACTGGACTCCATACAATAGTCACGGCCAAGCAATGAGTACGGCTTTATACATTAGCTAACTAGGGTTGTCACAATCCTAATTACTAACAAATGTAAGTTTGAGAATTCCAAGTCCGGTTACCTGCCTGCTGCCACCTATTGGTCATGCCAGGAAGTGATTACATGTGTATCCTTGTGCTCCCACGCGACGGTGAAGCTGGGAGAGTGCTCATCTCGACGGATAGCTCCAAACCCTTAATTAAATGTTATAACGACCTAGACCAAAGGCAACAGGTAACTGGGAAATCCTCCCCACCCATGTTCTAATGATCAATCTAGTTATATAATCCTTACCATTTTCTTAAATTCTGGGTGTGGCATTCCGCAGAATCCATCCTAGACATGAGACATGCAAGATTGGACAATAACGAGAATGTGTACCATAACAAGCCACAACAAGAAAACATCATAAACTGGAAGCTATGAGTGCGCTACGACGAGCTACTATAGGGAGTGCGCCATGACAGGCCACTATCATGTAAGCAAAGAAAGACATGTACGAGAGTGCACCACGACGGGTCACTATCTAGTAAGCAAAGAAAACATGTAAGAAAAGTATGCCACGACGGGCCACTATCATGTAAGCAAAGAAGGCATGGCAACAATTAACATAGCTTGTAAGAAAGGATCTATCAAAAGACATATCGTTGCATGTGGGGAAGAATAATTAAAACTAAGTACATTTCATAGCAAAATGATTGAACATGTGCAAGTATCAAGTGTATATAGGATATACAATCATTTTCTAACTATGCAAGATCATCTAATCATGTTAAAAAATTATTACAATCGAATAAAATATCAAAAACGGACAAAAAACAGGCAGAAACGGGCAAAAACAGACTAAAACAGCATAAAACGGCATACCGGCGGTATACTGCGGCATACCGGCGGTATACCGGCCTAAAGACAGAAAGTTTCTGGTGTAAAAAATGGCATACCGGCGGTATACTGCGGTATACCGACGGTATACCGGTTTTTCAAACAGTAACAAAATTCAAAATTTTGCCAAAACTTGTTTCGGCCATAAAAACTTCGTTTTAAATCAAAATTCGGATTTTCAAAAGTCAAAATTGAATAGAATTGAATTTCCTACAACATAGAAGTATTAGTTTTCACAAATCAAAATATTTGATAGATCAATATCTCAAAATACTCCCAAATAGAGGTTCTCGGGACACCGAAACGGGTTTCGATTGCCACCAAACTCAAAATCCATGATATACAAACTATGTGAGGGCCTCATATATGTATATGTGACCAAGATCCATGATGGTAACACTAGTATCACTCTTGATACCAAGTTTTCTACTAAGTCCATATTGGGTTTTAACAGAAAATCAAAACCTTGCTTAAACAAATTTTAGAAACATGCATATAGACGAGAATCATAAGGAAAACATATTTAACAAAATGAGTTTAAGGCAATTCTAAGCATTTACAACCAAGGAAAATAAAATGACAATAAAAACATTTTTGTTCAAGATTTGGCAAGATGTACTTGCCTAGGTTCAGCTCCAAGCCTAATCTTCTACTCCTCCTCCTAGGGGGGTTAGACACCACACCCAAGACCTCAAGGCCAAGCTCTTGGCAAGCTCCAAGGGGGAGAGAAGGGAAGAAGAAATGAAGAGAGTGTGAAAAGAATGAAAAGGGAGAGGAGAAAGAAAGTGAAATGGTATATATAGAAGGGGGAATTAATCTTAGCCGTCGGATGGTGATCCATGTGAATATCTAAGTCAATCCTAGCCATCGAAACAAAACCAAACATCCAATGGGTAATAGGGTGCATCTACACTATTCATGAAAATATCTAAATACTATTCATCAAAATATCTAAAACACTATTCACGAAAATATCGAAAACACTATTCATGAAAATATCTGAAATCGAAAATATCTAAAATATGGAAAATCTGTCTGGATGGTATGCCGTCGGTATACTCCGGTATACTGGCGGTATGCCGGCCATGGAAAAATCTATAAGTTAGGAAAATTTTTAAAGCATTACGAAAACCAAGAAAATATAAAATACACTACAAAATACGTATCCGTATATAAATACCGATACTGTGAGACGAGTCTCACACCACCGTCCCAATCCCTTACACCTCAGCTCGTGCTTGGTTCACCACCATAATAACTTCAAAAGTTGGTGTGTAGGTGGTGAACCACTCCTTGCTTGAGCAGACATGACAGGTGGCACCAGTGTCTACCCACCAGTCAGAGTCAGCCCCCACCGCATCGACCTGAGCAATCATAGCAACAACGTCAGTGATTATAGAAACCCTGCTAGGCTCACATTGTCCTGATTGCTTGATCTTCGCTTTGCATTCACTCTTGAAGTGGGCCCTTCTTGCCACACTTGAAACAAGACATCTGGACTTTGCCTTCTAATACTTGAAGGAGGTCCCCTTCACTTTTAGATTGTTAAGGTCCTTCTTCTTGCTATGGGAAGCCGTCTACTTCCCTTTGAATTCTTTGGTGTGAACCAAATTGGCGTTAGCCAGCTGTTTGGACAAAGCGTCCATTTTTAGTTGAGCCCTCATCTGGTCCTCAACATAAATTTTCTGCAGGAGATCTTCGAGACTGATCTCCAACTTCTTTCTATGCATATTTGCATAGAACTTGCTCCATCCAGTAGGGAGCTTAAAAATGATCCTACCAACAACAAACTTGTCGGTGAGGGGCATCGCCTCATCTTTCAACTTCTGTTGCAGCTTCAGGAACTCCTTCACCTGCGGCAGCATAGACTTCTCATCTTCAAAGAACAATTTATGATATTTTTTAACAATAAATACCTAGCTCAAGTTTTTGTCATCTTTGTAAAGTTATTCCAAAGACTCCCATATCTCTCTAGCAATTGTCTTCTTTGAATATGATTCCGCTAGGAAGTCCTCCATAGCATTTAGGATTAAAAGCCTACAAATGCTATTCTTCCTTCTCCATTTGGCCTGATTTTTAGTAGCAGCAGTAATTGCGGCTACAGACCCAGTTTCTGGAACAGTAGGTTCTTCCTCGGTCAACACATGATCAACTTTGAAATGTTGAAGATTGAGAGTAACTTTCATCTTCCAGACTTGATAGTGCTCTGTCACGTCCCGCTCCCGTAGGAGCGATCGTCCTCGCTAAGGCGTGATGTCGTACGAGCCTAGATTGCGCTCGTGCAAGGCGGGTTCCATAACGACCGATTTCAGCGGCTGAGACGGGGTCGTCGCACAGAAGTCCCAAGCAGAGACATTGAATAATAGCAGCGGAATTAGAAGCAAAACACAAGTCATTGCAACGTACTCTTTTATTGATATTGAAATAAAGGTTACAATGGGGCACAAGGCCAAGATTACAAGTCTCTCAAGCTCACTCATCTCATATTACAAGTCACTCAGCTCTCTCTCTCATCTCTCAATACATGTCTTGAACCAGCGGAAGATTTGGAATGCGACATCCATACATTATGTCCCGTACAAGTCTTGACTCCATGCGGCTGCACGCTTTGAATCGCGAAGGAACTCCGTGCCTCGACGCATCCAAGCAAGCTCCGCGTCACGAGCTTCTACCTGTGCCTGCACATGAAGACTATGTTGGTGTCAGTACTCAACTGTACTGGTGGAATGAGCTCCTCGCCCACCCATACAAAACCAACACGTTCATTTACTTTGTACAGCTTAGTCCCCTTTGTATTGTCTTTCTACTCTTGCCTTAGGATCAGTTTTAGGACCGACGCCTTAGCCTATTTTGTGTCTCTAGACCATCCCGTGCTTGCAATAACGATGTTAACTCATACTTTGCCTCTAGACCCTTCTCGTGCCAACAATGTTAACCTATCAAGTCGTGTTTGCCCTTCGACATGTAATCGGAGACGCAACTACGCGGTAGTGCCCAATTCCTTATGGCCATGCTACAAATCCATCATACCGTACCTCGCAACTCAATGTGACTTAACCATATCGCCGCCTCGCGGCCATTGCTACTTCGATCACCAATAGACCCAATCAAGACTTGTGGACTAAGTGCCACTAGACCAACTTTGCCTTGCGGCATTTCCTGACTTAGACTCAAGACAACTCAACCCAACTTATGCAACTTATATGCCGACAACTTAAGACCCGATGCCGTATCTCGTGTCGAGCATGTCGCCTATGTTAATGCCAAATCTTAGGCCCAAATATTGTGTTCTAACTGTACACACATTCAACTGACTCAATCCAAAGGCACACACGCGGATTGCCGCACGTGCCGACCCATCTACATGAATTGGTCACTAATATCACAAGCTATCCTGGACTATAGCCTTGCCATTCGGCGACCCTTTCAACGCAAGTAGCTAGCCCCGCTGAAAGTTCCCGAATGATCCGAACGGTTCCTCCAGCTACGGCTATACCTTGTTTCCCTCCGGAACGACGCGGTCCCATAGCGCCCAGGGTTGCCGCTCGTGGAAACTCCTCCTTGTCGACAAGTTGTCCAATGACCATGCAAGACTCGACACAAACTGACGTCTCACACAGTCATTCCTCTTCCAATGTTACCATCTCTTTCAGACCAATATCAAGACTTCTATCATTTGAGACCCCTCAACGACCCACGGTCGCGAGCATTCTTTCTATCATTTGAGACCACCCAACGACCCACGGTCGTGAGCATTATTTCTATGTTACCATATCATTTCATTCAACTCAATGCCTATTCGATAGTCCTTTCTCTAAAACTCATTCGATCAACCGTGGTTCATGCCTTAAACACTAAGTCCGTGCATCATGCCTCAAACCGAATTTTGATCTACGCAGCGTTATCGCCCAAGTCATACTTTACATGATGGTCCTTGAGACCGAAAGACTATATGGTTATACCCAACCGTAGAACTCATAGGACCGTGCTTGCTACCACTCCGATAGCCTAACATAGCTTGCCTGACTTAAACGCACAACTACTCGACGGGCAAAGGCTGCGTCAAGCCTCGCATTACGGAAACGTGTCGCGCATGCGTTCGACTTCTGAACGACCAAGTCATTTGGACGCCTAGACTTACGCCAGCAGCCGTACAATGCAACTTAACTCATAGGGCGGGTCAAGGCTATGCCGTGCCTTGGAAGATGGTGAATCTCTAAAGTTTTGTCCTCAAAACTAACTGAGTACCTACTCATCGTCTCATCACTCGAAACGACTCTCGTACACATTTCTCCTATGTATTTTCTAAATTCGAGCCACGCTCGTGCTACTCTCAATCTTTCCTTCAATACGATTTCAAAATCCTCGACACTTTTCAATTCTTCAAGTCTCACTTGAATTCAATGTATCACTTAGTTTGGATCGTGCACACATTCCAGGCGTCCCCAAAATATATGCATTTCAACCAAGCCTTGTGATAGTGAATCCAATTCCACCTATCGATCCATCCACTCAATCCTGAAAATCAATCCTACCGACGCTAACTCTTGCATCATGGACATCTCGCCTAGCCGCTAGGCAATCTCTTTAGGCTAAAGTCAATTGTCAGTATTGGAATCACAGTTTCCGAACAACGATATCAACACTGACCCCATTCTAAGGTCAAACCAAGTTGATAGTACGGGGGCTTGCTATCCAAGCTCGCATCACTCCGATTTCTAAACATAGAGCATCGATTCCCTACGCACATCCCAATATTTGTCGTAAATGGTCCGAGTCGTTCAGCAAAGCCATCCTACGATAATTCATGTTCAACCAATCCTCGACAAGAACATATCGCTCGTTCATCAAGTCGTTTCGCATAGTCTATCTCTTCGAACACGTTCGACATCGATCGCCTATCAATTCCTTCTCAAATCAAGCACGCTATGACACAATTTGTTACTAATCCATAATTCACATTTCGTACTCCCTAAGTCATTTATCCTAATTTATGTAATCGATCACAAGGTCGTCCGACTTAACAATATGTTGTACCCCGATCTCACGCGAGTCAGATTATCCACGGTGGACACGAATCACCATGCACGCTCCTACGAGATAATCATTCTCATCGGGACATAACTCTTGTTTTGTTTGCGGACTAATTCATTCTCGATGTACGGGTTGGACCTACTCAATCCTCAAGTTTCATTCATTCGTCAATCGCAAGTCCAAATATCCTTAATTTTCCTTCGCATCAAACTGATAAGTCGAGACAATCAAAGTTGCTGTATCCTGATTTTCCGAGTTCGATTATTCCCGCGACATGAATCACCATGTCAGCGCTCACGCGGAACAATCACCCCAAATTTGATGTAACGCATGTACGAGGCTAGAGTTGCACTCGCGCAAGACAAGATCGTCGACGTTGTGGCTATCAACGTAACCATCAAGACACGATCATTTTCATCCAGCATTCGTCTCAATCAAAATCCTAAGTATAGCATACAACCGAACAATAACACTTGCACGATCGTCATTCGTCGAGTCAGAGTACCCCCGAGTTATCGCATATCGATCTTTGATACGCCTCAATACCATCGACGATATGCGTAACCTGACGATCTTCCTTTGCAACCAATTTCGAGCCGTGCGAGTGATGCTATCGTTCGACTGGATAATCTCCTTGAATCAATTCACAACATCAATTTCATCCATCTATCTCAAGTCGTCGAGCAACATTTTTTCCTCAAATCATATCCTTCCTTGCTAACTCAAATTATCAAGCAATACCCATTCTAATCCTTAGAGTCATTACGTAACTTCAAAATTCAACTTTTCATGCACGCTATCTACCTGTCGTACTAACTTTTCGTACACAATCCGTACCAATTTCCTCGATCAAGTCATCCGTTCGCTATACCTTAGCTTTTCCTTGATTTGATTTATTTATTTAATTATATTCGCGTTTCATATTCGCACCATCCTCAATCCCGTACATGTTCCGTGCACGTCAATTTCTAGGTCGTTCGAATCAAGTTATCAAACTTCAAGACAACAACTCACTCCATCGTACACGATCTAAGGCTTTGCATATGTGCGATGCTTGCTGCTAGACTCGTCGACACCCCACATCCTCAATCAATCGATCTACATCTCTAAGGCTATCACAAACAACACTCAGGGATGAAGTCATTCAACAAATCCTCAACACTATCGTTCAAATCAAATCGACTTCTTCAGATCTTCCGTTCGAACCATTTCTCAATATCCAAGCACGCTCATCTATATCGCACCGACGTTATCGTCGCTCGATAGTATCCCTATCGATAGTCATCCCGCTTACTCAATCAAGTTTAACCCGTTTTATGCTCGCAACATTACGGATCCTGTACTCGACTTTTCTATGGTCGATGCAACATGGTGTATATGCCCAGTCCGACTTAGCCAACTGTGCTTACGTAAACCATCTTTTTATTTCTTGTCAAAAACTGTTTCGCCTATGTTTTGCAAATTATTTAGACTTATTGTATGGACATCCCGTGGGACATTTGAGAGAGATCCCACCAACGATAACAACTTACGGAAGCAACAGAGTTTTGCGGAAACATCAAAGTCAATAAATTCAATCGATAGTCCAAGGACGTAAAGCCGTGCTCTGATACCATTATGCCATGCCCCACTTCTGTAGGAGTTATATTCCTTGCTAAGGCGTGATGCTGTACGAGCCTAGATTGCGCTCGTGCAAGGCAGGTTCCATAACGACCGATTTCAGCGGCTGCGACGGGGTCGTCGCACAGAAGTCCCAAGCAGAGACATTGAATAATAGCAGCAAAATTAGAAGCAAAACACAAGTCATTGCAACGTACTCTTTTATTGATATTAAAACAAAAGTTACAATGGGGCGCAAGGCCAAGATTACAAGTCTCTCAAGCTCACTCATCTCACATTACAAGTCACTCAGCTCTCTCTCTCATCTCTCAATACATATCTTGAACCAGCGGAAGATTTAGAAGGCGACGTCCATACATTATGTCCCGTATAAATTTTGACTCCATGCGGCTGTACGCTTCAAATCGTCAAGGAACTCCATGCCTCGACGCATCCAAGCGAGCTCCGCACCACGAGCTTCTACCTGTGCCTGCACATGAAGACTATGTGGGTGTCAGTACTCAACTGTACTAGTGGAATAAGCTCCACGCCCACCCATACAAAACCAACATGTTCATTTACTTTGTGCAGCTTAGTCCCCTTTGTATTGTCTGTCTACTCTTGCCTTAGGATCAGTTTTAGGACAGACGCCTTGGACTATTTTGTGTCTCTAGACCATCCCGTGCTTGCAACAATGATGTTAACTCATACTTTGCCTCTAGACCCTTCTCATGCCAACAACGTTAACCTATCAAGTCGTGTTTGTCCTTCGGCATGTAATCAGAGACGCAACTACGCGGTAGTGCCCAATTCCTTGTGGTCGTGCTATAAATCTATCATACCGTGCCTCGCAACTCAATATGACTTAACCATATCGCCGCCACGCGGCCATTGCTACTTCGATCACCAACAGACCCAATCAAGACTTGTGGACTAAGTGCCACTGAACCAACTTTGGCTTGCGGCGTTTCCTGACTTAGACTCAAGACAACTCAACCCAACTTATGCAACTTATACGCCGACAACTTAAGACCCGATGCCGTATCTTGTGCCGAGCATGTCGCCTATGTTAATGCCAAATCTTAGGCCCAAATATTGTGTTCTAACTGTACACACATTCAACTGACCCAATCCAAAGGCACACATGCAGATTACCGCCCGTGCCGACCCATCTACATGAATTGGTCACTAATATCACAAGCTATCCTGGACTATAGCCTTGCCATTCGGCGACCCTTTCAACGCAAGTAGCTAGCCCCGCTGAAAGTTCCCGAATGACCCGAGCGGTTCGTCCAGCAACGGCTATACCGTGTTTTCCTCCGGAACGACGCGGTCCTATGGCGCCCAGGATTGCCGCTCATGGTAACTCCTCATTGTCGACAAGTTGTCCAATGACCATGCAAGATTCGACACAAATTGACGTCTCACACAGTCATTCCTCTTCCAATGTTACCATCTCTTTTATACCAATATCAAGACTTCTATCATTTGAGATCCCTCAACGACCCACGGTCGTGAGCATTCTTTCTATCATTTGAGACCCCTCGACGACCCACGGTCGCGAGCATTCTTTCCATGTTAACATATCATTTCATTCAACTCAATGCCTATTCGATAGTCCTTTCTCTAAAACTCATTCGATCAACCGTGGTTCATGCCTTAAACACTAAGTCCGTGCATCATACCTCAAACCTACTTCTGATCTACGCAGCGCTATCGCCCAAGTCATACTTTATATGATGGGCCTTGAGACCGTAAGACTATGTGGTTATACCTAACCGTAGAACTCATAGGACCGTGCTTACTACCACTCCGATAGCCTAACATAGCTTGCCTGACTTAAACACACAACGACTCGGCGAGCAAAGGCTGCATCAAGTCTCGTATTGCGGAAACGTGCCGTGCATGCATTCGACTTCTGAACGACCAAGTCATTTGGGCACCTAGACTTGCGCCAGCAGCAGTGCGATGCAACTTAACTCATAGGGCGGGTCAAGGCTATGCCAAGCCTTGGACGATGGGACCGTGCATGCTTTGTGAAGCATTCATGCGGGCGACGCCTATGACTTAGGCTACATTCATAACTTTTACTACTCATCCAGCTTCCCTTCTCCCAAGCCACGGGACGAAGGGTCGAGTGTCATTTTCAAAGCACGCCGTGCACCAACTCTAAGCCGACCGTCGAACCTTTCCATATTCTGACTCAATTCAACCCGTCGGGATTATTCCCTTTAGCTATGTGGATTTGTCTCTTTTATTATCAAGCCTACTTGTGCAAGTTAAAAATATGTGATTTATTATGTGAAGGCAAAGATGAGGCGAGTTCACCGAAACTACCCCACATGAGCGAGCGGTCCCCTCGACCGAACGATGTCTTTGAGCAGCCGTTTGTAAGGCTAAGTTCGAACGCCATCGGCGTTCCTATTCCTCCGATTGACTGAGCGGGATGGGGCACTACATCATACACCACTCAAAAAAAGTTTTATCTTCGAAACTAACTGAGTACCTACTCATCGTCTCATCACTCGAAATGACTCTCGCATACATTTCTCCTATGCATTTTCCAAATCCGAGCCACGCTCGTGCTACTCTCAATCTTTCCTTCAATATAATTTCAAAATCCTCGACACTTTTCAATTCTTCAAGTCTCACTTGAATTCAATGTATCACTTAGTTTGGATCGTGCACACATTCCAGGCGTCCCCAAAATACATGCATTTCAACCAAGCCTTGTGATAGTGAATCCAATTCCACCTATCGATCCATCCACTCAATCCTGAAAATCAATCCTACCGATGCTAACTCTCGCATCATGGACATCTCGCCTAGCCGCTAGGCAATCTCTTTAGGCTAAAGTCAATTGTCAGTATTGGAATCACAGTTCCTAAACAACGATATCAACACTGACCCCATTCTAAGGTCAAACCAAGTTGATAGTACGGGGGTTTGCTACCCAAGCTCGCATCACTCCGATTTCTAAACATAGAGCATGCACATCCCAATATTTATCGCACGGGGTCCGAGTCATTCAGCAAAGCCATCCTACGATAATTCATGTTCAACCAATCCTCGACAAGAACATATCGCTCGTTCATCAAGCCGTTTCACATAGTCTATCTCTTCGAACACGTTCGACATCAATCGCCTATCAATTTCTTCTCAAATCAAGCACGCTATGACACAATTTGTTACTAATCCATAATTCAAATTTCGTACTCCATGAGTCATTTATCCCAATTCACGTAATCGATCACAAGGTCATCCGACTTAACAATATATTGCGCCCCGATCTCACGCGAGTCAGATTATCCACGGTGGGCACGAATCACCATGCTCACTCCCGCGAGATAATCATTCTCATCGGGACGTAACTCTTGTTTTTTGTCTGAACTAATTCATTCTCGATGCGCGAATTGGACCTACTCAATCCTCAAGTTTCATTCATTCGTCAATCGCAAGTCCAAACATCCTCAATTTTCTTTCGTATCAAACCGACAAGTCGAGACAATCAAAGTTGTTGTATCCTAATTTTCCGAGTTTGATCATTTCCATGACATGAATCACCATGTCAGCGCTCATGCGGAACAATCGCCCCAAATCTGATGCAACGTATATGCGAGGCTAGAGTTGCACTCGCGCAAGACAAGATCGTCGACGTTGTGGCTATCAACCTAACCATCAAGATACGATCATTTTTATCCAGCATTCGTCTCAATCAAAATCCTAAGTATAGCATACAACTGAACAATAACACTTGTACGATCGTCATTCGTCGAGTCAGAGTACCCCCGAGTTATCGTATATCGATCTTTGATACGCCTCAATACCATCGACGATATGCGTAACCTGACGATCTTCCTTTGTAACCAATTTCGAGCCGTACGAATGATGCCATCGTTCGACTAGATAATCTCCTCAAATCAATTCACAACATCAATTTCATCCATCTATCTCAAGTCGTCGAGCAACATTTTTTCCTCAAATAATATCCTTCCTTGCTAACTCAAATCATCAAGCAATACCCATTCTAATCCTTAGAGTCATTACGTAACTTCAAAATTCAACTTTTCATGCACGCTATCTACCTGTCATGCTAACTTTTCGTATACAATCTGTATCAATTTCCTCGATCAAGTCATCCGTTCGCTACACCTTAGCTTTTCTTTGATTTGATTTATCTACTCAATCATATTCGCGTTTCATATTCGCACCATCATCAATCTCGTACACGTTCCGTGCACGTCAATTTCTAGGTCATTCGAATCAAGTTATTAAGCTTCAAGACAACAACTCACTCCATCGTATACGATCTAAGGCTTTGCATATGTGCGACGCTTGCTGCTAGACTCATCGACACCCACATCCTCAATCAATCGATCTATATCTCTAAGGCTATCGCATACACCACTCAGGGATGAAGTCATTCAACAAATCCTCAACACTATCGTTCAAATCAAATCGACTTCTTCAGATCTTCCGTTCGAACCATTTCTCAATATCCAAGCACGCTCATCTATATCGCACCGACGTTATCGTCGCTCGATAGTATCCCTATCGATAGTCATCCCGCTTACTCAATCAAGTTTAACCCGTTTTATGCTCGCAACATTACGAATCCTGCACTCGACTTTTCTATGGTCGATGCAACATGGTGTATATGCCCAGTCCGACTTAGCCAACTATGCTTACGTAAACCATCTTTTTATTTCTTGTCAAAAACTGTTTCTCCTATGTTTTGCAAATTATTTAGACTTATTGTATGGATATCCCGTGGGACATTTGAGAGAGAGCGCACCAACGATAACAACTCGCGGAAGCAACAGAGTTTTGCTTAAACATCAAAGTTAAAGAATTCAATCGATAGTCCAAGGACGTAAAGCCGTGCTCTGATACCATTATGTCATGCCCCGCTCCCGTAGGAGCGATCGTCCTCGCTAAGGCCTAATGCCGTACGAGCCTAGATTGTGCTCGTGCAAGGTGGGTTCCATAACGGCCGATTTCAGCGGCTGCGATGGGATCGTCGCACAGAAGTCCCAAGCAGAGACATTGAATAATAGTAGCAGAATTAGAAGAAAAACACAAGTCATTGCAACGTATTCTTTTATTGATATTGAAACAAAGGTTACAATGGGGCGCAAGGCCAAGATTACAAGTCGCTCAAGCTCACTCATCTCACATTACAAGTCACTCAGCTCTCTCTCTCATCTCTCAATACATGTCTTGAACCAGCGGAAGATTTGGAAGGCGACGTCCATACATTATGTCCCGTATAAGTCTTGACTCCATGCGGCTGCTCGCTTCGATTTGCCAAGGAACTCCGTGCCTCGACGCGTCTAAGAGAGCTCCGTGCCACGAGCTTCTACCTGTGCCTGCACATGAAGACTATGTGGGTATCAATACTCAACTGTACTAGTGGAATGAGCTCCTCGCCCACCCATACAAAACCAACACATTCATTTACTTTGTGCAGCTTAGTCCCCTTTGTATTGTCTTTCTACTCTTGCCTTAGGATCAGTTTTAGGACCGACCCTTGGCATATTTTGTGTCTCTAGACAATCCCGTACTTGCAACAATGATGTTAACTCATACTTTGCCTCTAGACCCTTCTCGTGCCAACAACGTTAACCTATCAAGTCGTGTTTGCCCTTCGACATGTAATCGGAGACGCAACTACGCGGTAGTGCCCAATTCCTTGTGGTCGTGCTACAAATCCATCATACCGTGCCTCGCAACTCAATGTGACTTAACCATATTGCCGCCTCGCGGCCATTGCTACTTCGATCACCAACAGACCCAATTAAGGCTTGTGGACTATGTGCCACTCGACCAACTTTGCCTTGCGCCATTTCATGACTTAGACTCAAGATAACTCAACCCAACTTATGCAACTTATATGCCGACAACTTAAGACCCGACGTCGTATCTCATGCCGAGCACGTCACCTATGTTAATGCCAAATCTTAGGCCCAAACATTGTGTTCTAATTGTACACACATTCAACTGACTCAATCCAAAGGCACACATGCGGATTGCCGCCCGTGCCGACCTATCTATATGAATTGGTCACTAACATCACAAGCTATCCTGGACTATAGTCTTGCCATTCGACGACCCTTTTAACGCAAGTAGCTAGCCCCGCTGAAAGTTCCCGAATGACCCGAGCGGTTCATCCAGCTACGGCTATACTGTGTTTCCCTCCGGAACGACGCGGTCCCATAGCGCCCAGGGTTGCCGCTCGTGGAAACTCCTCCTTGTCGACAAGTTGTTCAATGACCATGCAAGACTCGACACAAACTGACGTCTCACACAGTCATTCCTCTTCCAATGTTACCATATCTTTCAGACCAATATCAAGACTTCTATTATTTGAGACCCCTCGACGACCCACGGTCGAGAGCATTCTTTCTATCATTTGAGACCCCTCGATGACCCACGGCCGCGAGCATTCTTTCCATGTTACCATATCATTTCATTCAACTCAATGCCTATTCGATAGTCCATTCTCCAAAACTTATTCGATCAACCGTGGTTCATGCCTTAAATACTAAGTTCGTGCATCGTGCCTCAAACCGACTTCTGATCTACGCAACGCTATCGTCCAAGTCATACTTTATATGACGGGCCTTGAGACCATAAGACTATGTGGTTATACCCAACCGTAGAACTCATAGGACCGTGCCTGCTACCACTCCGATAGCCTAACATAGCTTGCCTGACTTAAAAATACAATGACTTGACGAGCAAAGGCTGCGTCAAGCCTCGCATTGCAAAAACGTGCCGCACATGCGTTCGACTTCTGAACGACCAAGTCATTTGGGCGCCTAGACTTACGCCAGCAGCCGTGCGACGCAACTTAACTCATAGGGCGGGTCAAGGCTATGCCAAGCCTTGGACGATGGGACCGTGCATGCTTTATGAAACATTCATGCCGGCGATGCCTATGACTTAGGCTACGTTCATAACTTTTACTACTCAACCAGCTTCCCTTCTCCCAAGCCACGGGACGAAGGATCGAGTGTCATTTTCAAAGCACGCCGTGCACCAACTCTAAGCCGACCGTCGGACCTTTCCATATTCTGACTCAATTCGACCCATCGGTATTATTCCCTTTAGCTATGTAGATTTGTCTCTTTTATTATCAAGCCTACTTATGCAAGTTAAAAACATGCGATTTATTATGTGAAGGCAAAGATGAGGCGAGTTCACCGAAACTATCCCACCTGAGCGAGCGGTCGCCTCGACCGAGCGATGTCTTCGAGCAGCCGTTTGTAAGGCTAAGTCCGAACGCCGTCTGTGTTCCTATTCCTCCGATTGACTGAGCGGGACGGGGCACTACATGCTCTCCATCAAATTGCTCTAACTTGGTGAAGTTAGGATTAATTAGTGAAGCACGAAAGTTTTCCATCTTGTGAAATCAAGCTTTGAGATTGTTAGTCCCGGGGCGTAATTTTTGATAAAAAAATGACAATTATGCAATACTTCAAAAAAGGTGCAAGACAGAGATCCTTGGTGGATTCTGAGAGACGAAAAACTAATGTATTAATTCGAAGAAGACACAGAAGAATTCGTAGTAGCAGCAGTGAATGTCTACTAACTTTTCTGATTAGATCTGAAAAGCTCTCGTTCAAAACAAGTTGCAAGTGGATGAACAGAAGAATGAACTGGCCTGCTGGGGTGAATGATCACCGGCGCTCAAAGCTTGATTCGCCCAACACGAACAGTTTCTAGGAACCAGCAAGTTCGACAGAGAACTTTAGAACACTCTACTCTTCTGACTCCTCGGATGGCGCGGACTCTGCACTAAATGGCTCTAGCACTGGCACACTTCTCTTCTCTCTGGATTCGTAAGGAAATTGTGTTCTGAACACTAATGTACTTCTGTAACAAGAGAGAGAGAGCAGAGAAGCTTATATAGGTCGCACTGTAACTGCCCATTAGCAAAATGCTCGGGACGTGAAAAAAAAAACCGTCCCGAACATTCTGCAACTGCTCAAATCGTGCACAGACACGATTTGAGCGAATTGACGCACAGTGCGCGTCACTTGCGTCATACGCGCATAGAGCCAACTGCGCACCTGCGCCATACGCGCACCGCACGCACAGTGAGCCAATAAAACGATACATTACGCCTCATGATCCCATCAGCCCGAGTCCGAGTTGCTAAGCCCCTACGGGGTTTAGCGCCAATGGAATAAATTTCCAAGAGCAAAAAGCAAAAGCTTTACCATGGAGTCTTATCCTTACCTCCTAGTAAAATCACCCACATGATTCCCTCCTTAGGGTCACCACCCCATGTGCACACCTCAACTACATACCAAGTATATATTGAGATACTACTCATGTTGCTTTTCCAATGTGGGACTAAAATAACTAGACATGTTTGAGAGCAAGCTCTGTACATACAAAAGAAAAGCTCAAACAGGTATTTTAGGTATTCAAAAGTTTTACCACCAAATTTTTCTATTATATAGTAGAATATATATATATATTTGAAGCAATAGATAATTGTGGGAATTCGTCTCCACTAGAGCTCGAACTCTGACCACTTGGGCCGCATGCATCTCTCTTCCGGAAACAAAGTTGAAAAAATATTTATAATTCATTCTTTTTCAAATTTCCAGGAGGGGCTTGAGCCTCCCTGTTTTTCATGTAGATCTGCCGCTGTTGACAACAGTGTCGTCTAGCCATATAATGGTCACAGCCTTTTTAAACTATCAAAAGCACTGCCGAGGCACTTTGCAGTGCCTCATCAAATAAATCAAGATCATAGCTGTATCTTGTGTGCTATTGATTAGCCAACATTTCTTTGACCAAATACAAACTTATGACTATTTCCATTGGTCATCTCCATGGTTCACATATTTTATCGCTAGTCTAATTCAAGCCTATAAATCTTCAACTCCCAGGCACCATACCCCAGTGGATCCTTGCGTCGTATCCTCACATACAAACCTAGCATGTAAGGCCGGCACGGACTTTCATTCGCTGGGAAGGGATAGCACATGACGAATTAAATTTTGGGATCATGAGACACTGTTGTATGTCATGGAAACAAAAAACCACTTTAGAAACTTTTAGTCCTAGATTGGAAAAGAATCTCACTCCCTTGTCCATATAACACTTACTATCTCTTGCTCACTTGTGAGTTGTTGTGGACTAATCCTATGGGCCACACGCACGCGTCGCCGATGTTTGGTCCGACTCGGTTCTGCACGTGACGTGTGTGGATACGCACTCACCTCTGTGGACGCGGAATGCCGATCCGAATTCTACTACTGGGTTCAAATTGCCCAAATTGAGACCCAAAAGAATTGTTTGCTCCTCATTTATTTCTCTATTTTTCTGACTGTTCGACTCTTAAGTAGTTTATTTCCCAACAGAAAAATTATTTTGGGTCTAACGGCTGATTTATCAACCATTAAATACCTATTAATCTTTTGGGTTAGGCTCTGCCTATATATAGATGCCATATTATTCTGCCCGGGATAGGTTTTTTTTTGTGAACAATCCTCTGACCCTCTTCCTCCTACAAATCAGAAAATTGTTAGTTCTTCCGAAGCTGTGTGCAGTAACGAAATATCGGTAGCAAGGTATTTTTATCTCTAGGAGGATTCGAGAAGAAGTCTTCACATAGAACTCGAATAATCATTTAGGACAGTATTTCGTACACGACTTCTCCGTAGACCGGTAACACTACTCTCATTATTTTATTTTATATATTGTATACAGGAAAAAGAAAACAAGAATTTCTAACAATCTAAGAGATTAATTCTGCTATTTAAACATTTGCATGTCCTGTTAGATTTACATCATGTTTACTAAAATAATATCGATCTTATATTTGACATATACTCTGTGAGATATATATATATATTCTGTTTGTCAACAGAAACAAACATCCTTTTTGTACAAAATGAGTATATTTCTTAAAGCTCGGTACATATACCATAGCATTCTGAACTCGAAACATAGCAACTCTTGATTACTAGAAAGAATAGCAAGAGATTATTTTGTTTTACTTTTAACATATATTCATAACCAAGAGGAACTTTTGTTCTAGTAGGAAGATTGAAAGTCTATAGGAAGGAAGCACTTCCTAGCCATGACATGAAAACGATAGAAAACTTTTCAAGATTATTTCTTTCATATCTTTGGAAAAGAATACAAAGGTAGCTACTTGTAGAATATTTACAAAGAATAAAATAAAAAATGATAATAATATTCTGATTTCTAGGCTAACAAACTCTCCTAAAGAAAGAATAAAATACATTTAACAGAAAGAATCCTATATTTACAAGAGGACAGCTAGCAGGACAACTAGCAAATCCCACAACTGGCACACCATAAAACGGTTATATCTTAGCAGATATGTCATTTCAATATTGAAACTTTTCCACACCCCCCTCAAGCTGGCTTGAAGATATCTTCCATAGCTAGCTTGCCAATTAGGGCTTCAAATTTCTTACTTGGAAGTCCCTTTGTAAGTATATTTGCCACTTCTTCATTAGTAGGGACATAATACATACAAATGAGTCCACTCCAGCTTTTCATTGATAAAATGTCTATCAACTTCAACATGTTTTGTTATGTCATGATGAACTAGATTGTGTACCATGGAGATTGTTGCTTGTTATCACAATATAATCTCATTGGTAGAGAATTATTACTCTCTAATTCTTCTAACGGTCTTTCAATCCATAAGACCTCACAAATTCCATAAGCAATGAGCTTTTACCACTAGGAGGACTCGAGAAGAAGTCTATATATAGACCTCGAATAATTTTTTAGGGCAGTGTTTCGTACACGACTTTTCCGTAGACCGGTAACACTACTCTCATTATCTTATTTTATATATTGTATACGAGAAAAGAAAAACAAGAATTTCTAACACAAAGGAGATTGGAACTAGCCATAACTAATTTAACGAGGTTGTCATCCATTATCATTCTCTATTATTGCCGGGAACGCCGGGGCACAATTTTTCGATGGAAAACTGAGAAAATAAAACAGTTGTAAAGACAACATTTCTAATGCAACTCCTTAAAGAAGGTTTTGCAACAGAGATCCAGAAGGATTCTGCAAATTACGAAATCTAAAAAGATATCGTAATACACGAATAATCTAAAGAGATTTTCGTGATCGTAGCAAACTGGCAGTAGTGCCTTCTAAAAAGAAGATACTGACAGAACTGCTAAAGGCAACAGAAGGATGACAGGCGAGAGATGGAATTGCTGGGGTGAATTATCACCATTGCTCAAAGCTTTATTCGCCCTCTGCGAACAGCTTCCAGGAACCAGCAAGGTTGACGGAAAACCTTGGAACACTCCTACTCTTCTGACTCCTCGGAAAACGGCGAACTCCTCTGGCAATGGTACTCTTCTCTCTCTGTTTGAAGTAACAGAACTCACGCGTACTAAAAAGTACTAGTGTTTGTGTTAAACAACACGCTCACTACTCTGTTGTGTTAAAGAACACTTAGAGTTTTCTCTCTGGAATTCTGATTACTTCTCCCCACAGAGAGAGAGGAGAGAACCTGCATATATAGCCCACGGGGCGGTTGCCAAGCAGTTGCCTGCACTTCAGGGTAGTGGCAGAACCACTCCTGAACATGCAGCAACTGCTGCAACCGTTCCCGCTCTAATATGCAGCCAGCCATACGCACATACGCACTCTACGCACACTGCGTACGCTGCGTACGCTGCGCACACTGCGTACTCTACGTACGCTGCGTACGCTGCGCACACTGCGCGCACTGGGCTGTGTACTGGGCTGCGTAACTGGGCCAGCGTAACTGGGCTCGCGTAACGGGCCGCGCAACGTGGTCGCGCAAGTGGCTCGCGTAACGAGCGCAACTTAAGCGCACTATGCGCCTAGCGACGATGTTGACGTGCTAAGTGCAAAGTGTGCCAACAAAACGCCACATTACGCCTCATGAGCCCTTGAGCCCGAGCCCGAGCCCGAGCCCGAGTCCAAGTCCGAGTCCGAGTCCGAGTCCGAGTCCGAGTCCGAGTCGCTAAGCCCCAACGGGGCTTAGCTCCTATGGAAATAAATTTCCCAAGAGCAAAAAGCTTACAGCTTATTAATTGTTGATTAAGCCTTTATACCATCAATAATTAATCCCACATGGCACACACCCATGTGCACTACATGTGCATCTACATAAAGAGCAAAGACTCATATATATGGAGATACATATTCCTTTCTAGCCGATGTGGGACTAAAAACCAAAACAAAAGGCTAAAAAATCCAACAATCCCCCACATATCTCTATATATATGAGTACGAGTGTTCCCCACAGTAACTGTCCATTATGCTTTTAGGATAGATGCCACTTAAGACTTGAATCTTCCCACGTGAGTCAAAAGTCAAACTATAATACAAGAATGGACTAAGCCTTGAATTCTGCATCATAGCTGAAATTCTTTCCACTCACATAATGTAGTTATATGTGCCTCTGGCTGCACATTTAAGGCCGTGTGCCAGCCTGGTTTCAGTGTATAATATTGGGCGTCTACAAGTTTACCCTCAAGAGACGGCCTAATATCTCTTTGTCCATACACTATAGGTGAGTTCTTTATTAAAGAGACATGGCATGAAGCGTCCAATGCTTCCTTTGCGGTGCTACGCCGCTATGACATGGCCTTAAGCCGAGGACCTTACCCCGAATCACCGGAAACCTCATCGTAGTGTCATACTACCCGTAGCATGAGGTCTAGCCCCTTTGTAGTGCCAAACTACCCAGCATGAAGCCTTACGCTTCTGTGCGGTGTTACGCTGCTACGACATGGCTTGCAAGGCCGAGGCTTTATCCCTAGCCGGGTTAACCTCATTGTGGTGCCGTGCCACCCGTAACATGAGGAACACCTCCTCTTTGTAGTGCTGACTACATCCCTCTTTAATTCAATATACAGCATTAGGCCAACTGCCTATTTGCGGTGCTACGCCGCTGTGACTTGGCTAACATAGCCGAGGCTTTACCTCCTTCGAGAACCTCATGGTGGAGTCACCGCCACACATAGCATGGAGTCACACTTCTTGTAGTGCTGTGCTACCATGCTTCCTGTAAAGCATACCAGATATTCCAAATGCCTGAGAACTCATTAAGGCATTTAAGCCAACCTCCCACAGGACCTGTTTTCCGCAGAAAACAACAGTAGACAACAGTGGTTATAGGTCCGTAACCTCTACATGCCCAATAGAACATGTACCCACCGTTCCTGATATTCTTCCGATTAGTGGTCCTCCCTTGAACCAAAAGCTAGATGCCTAGTAGATAAATCTTTGAACTAATAGCATAAAACTTTATGGTAGGAATACAATAATACAATATCAGAATGCCTTCAAGCCCATTTTACAAGCAGTGTCATCGACCAGCTGGCGCTTGAGGCCCTTGGTGAACGGATCCGCCAGGTTCTCCTGACTCCGAACATCAATCACTGCAATAACACCTCTCTTGATAAGATCATGTACTGCCCTGTGCTTCAATCGCACAGTCCTCTTCTTTCCGTTGAAGAGATCATTTGATGCAACCGCCGCAGTCGCCTGGTTGTCGCAGTATATCGGTATCGCCGGTACTTGCGCCCCAACCACTAGAAGATCATACATGAGCTCCCGAAGCCATTCTGCTTCCTCGGCTGTGGTATCAAGTGCAAAGAACTCAGATTCCATGGATGACCGCGAGAGCATAGTCTGCTTCTTCGGCTTCCACGATATAGCAGCTCCACCCATTGTAAAAATGTATCCACCTGTGGACCTCTCGCTCTCCACCTCTGAGCACCAACTGGCATCACTGAAGCCTTCCACTACCTGCGGATCTCTGCTGTAGTACAGTGCATATGTCTGAGTCTTCTTGAGATATCTCATAACCCGTTCCACAGCTTTCCAGTATTCAACACCTGGATTGCTCGTAAAACGACTCAGCATTCCCACGGCGAAAGCTATGTCAGGCCTTGTGGCAGTAGTAGCATACATCAAACTCCCGATTACGCTTGCATACTCCAGCTGCCTGACGCTTTCTCTTGAATTAGGCTTCAGCTTCAGATCACACCTGTACGGCATATCGATCCCTGGAAGATCCCGATACCCATAACGAGTGATCATTTTCTCAATATAATGAGACTGTGACAGCGCTATTCCAGTGTCTGTCCAGATGATCTTGATCCCTAAGATCACATCAGCTTCCCCCAAGTCCTTCATACTGAACTTGCTTGAGATAAATTTCTTTGTCTCCGTGACACATCTAATATCCGTACCTAGGATAAGCATGTCGTCCACGTACAGACAAACGATCACACCTCTTCCATCAGCGAACTTCGTGTAAACACACTTGTCCGTATCGCTGACCATGTAGCCATTTGACCTTATAACTTTGTCAAATTTCTCATGCCACATCTTGGGAGCCTGTTTAAGATCGTACAAGGATTTCACCAACTTGCAGACTTTGTCTTCAAGACCTCTGATGACAAATCCCTCTGGCTGTTGCATGTAAATCTCTTCGGTCAGCTCACCATTTAGGAAAGCCGTATTCACATTCATCTGATGTATCACCATCTTATTTATTGCTGCGAGAGCAATCAACATTCTGATGGTGGTCATCCGGGCTACTGGAGCATATGTGTCAAAGTAGTCAATCCCCTGCTTCTGAGAAAACCCCTTGGCTACCAACCTAGCCTTGAACTTGTCAATAGTTCCGTCTGCTTTCATCTTCTTTTTGAAGATCCATTTGCATCCGATGGGTTTCGCTCCTTCAGGAAGATCAACCAACACCCAAGTGTTATTTGAGGTGATGGAATCAATCTCATTGTCAATCGCCTCCTTCCAGAAAACCGCATCTCTGGTCTTCATCGACTCATCATAGGTAAGTGGATCTGCTTCCACATGATAGGTGACAAAGTCACTTCCGAAGTCCTTCGGCCTCCTCACACGCTTAGCTGACGGTTCAGCTTGTTCTGGTTCAACCGTTGTTTCAACAACAACATCTTCTTGGACCACATCTTCATTGAAGACTTCAGTCTCTTGTGCACCCTCATTATTCTCCGAAACATCCGGAAGAACAATATTCTTGTGTCTTGCAAACTTGTCTTCAAAATATTCTACATCGCGAGATTCAATGATATGATTTGACTCAATATCAAGAAATCTCCGAGCATCACTCTTCTCGGCATACCCCAAGAAGATCGTCTTTGTAGTCCTTGTCCCAAGCTTCTGAATCTTCAGATCTGGAAGCTTGACATATGCCAGACACCCCCACACTCGAATAACATTCAAGTTAGGTCTGACTTTGAACCAGAGTTCATGAGGAGTAATATCAGAAGTTGTATGAGGCACTCTATTTAGAATAAAAGTGGCCGTCAATGCAGCTTCTCCCCAGTAGCACTTAGGAAGGCCAGCAGTCAACAACATTGAATTTATCATTTCTGTCAACGTCCTGTTCTTCCTCTCAGCTACTCCGTTTGATTGAGGAGAGTACGGAGCCGTAGTCTCATTGACAATTCCATGTTCCTTACAGAACGATGTGAATTCATGAGACATGTACTCCCTACCTCGATCACTTCTTATCCTTTTGAGTTGTTGTCCAGTCTGTCGCTCAGCTTCAGCTCTAAACTCCTTGAACTTCTCGAATGCTTCGTCTTTAGCCTTCAGCAAGTAGACGAACGCATACTTTGAGAAGTCATCGATGAAGGTTATGAAATACTTCATCCCGGCCTTTGTAGAGAACTGTTTGAAGTCACAGATATCGGAGTGAACCAACTCCAGAAGATCTGTACTTCGATTAACCCGAGGAAAGGGTTTCCTTGTGATCTTCGTTTGAGCACAAACTTTACATTTCTCTACCTTACCCCCACATTTGGAGATAAGTCCTAGACTAGACATTCTGTTTATTCATTTACAATGAACATGTCCTAGCCTATTATGCCACAACTCAAGAGTATAAGCAGAATGAGTGACTTCATTAATTATATTGGACTGATTTACAAGCTGAATCTTGAACATTCCTTCGGTATAAAAAGCTTTCCCGAAATATGTTCCCTTGATAGACATCACCATCTGGCCAGCATTGATGTCCATCCTGAGGCCTGTATTGCAGAGTAGGCCTCCCGAGATCAGGTTCTTGGCGATAGCAGGAACGTGCTTCACGCCTTGAAGCGTCAGAGACTTGCCCGAAGTCAGCTTCAACACCACCGTCCCGATCCCGAGCACTTCAGCTTGTGCCTGGTTCGCCATCATAACCACTTCAGAAGTAGGTGTATAGGTGGTGAACCATTCCTTACTGGAGCATACATGGCAGGAGGCTCCAGTGTCTACCCACCAGTCAGAGTCAGTCCTTACTGCATCAACCTGTGCAATCATAGCAACTACGTCAGTGATCATAGATACCTTACTAGGCTCTCCTTGCTCTGATTGCTTGGTCTTTTCTTTACACTCATTCTTAAAGTGGCCCTTCTTGCCACACTTGAAGCAAGGCATTTCTGACTTTGGCTTCTTTTTCTTGATAGAAGTTCCCTTGACTTTTAGATTGTCAGGGTTCTTCTTCTTGCTGTGGAAAGCCGCCTGCTTTCCCTTTGGTCCCTTGGTCTGAACCAGATTGGCGTTAGCCAATTGCTCGGACAGTGTGTCCACCTTCAGTTGAGCCCGCATCTGGTCCTCAACATAGATTTCCTGTAGGAGATCTTCAAGGGTGATCTCCAACTTCTTCCTATGCATGTTTGCATAGAACTTGCTCCACCCAGCGGTGAGCTTTGAGACAATCCCTCCAACAACAAACTTGTTGGGGAGGGGCATCGCCTCGTCTTCCAACTTCTGTCGCAGTTTCAGAAACTCCTTCACCTGCGGCAGCATAGACTTTTCGTCCTCAAAGAACCACTTGTGATATTTTTCAACCACAAATATTTTACTGCGGTTCTTGTCTTCTTCGTAGAGTTTCTCTAGAGACTCCCATATGTCTCTAGCGATATTCTTCTTAGAATAGGATTCTGCAAGGGAATCCTCCATAGCATTCAGGATAAGGAGCCTGCAAATGCTATTTTCTCTTCTCTACTTGGCCTGAAGTTTAGTAGCCGCAGATATTGCAGCAGCAGACCCAGTATCTGGAACAGTAGGTTCCTCTTCAAGCAGTACGTGATCAACATCTCTGAGTTGAAGAGTGAGATAAACCTTCCTCTTCCAGACTTGATAATGCTCTCCATCAAACTTTTCTAACTTACAGAAGTCAGTGTTGAGGAGTGAAGCATTAATGTTTTCCATCGTAGCAATAAAGTTTTGAGATTGTTATTGCCGGGAACGCCGGGGCACAATTTTTCGATGGAAAACTGAGAAAATAAAACAGTTGTAAAGACAACGTTTCTAATGCAACTCCTTAAAGAAGGTTTTGCAACGGAGATCCAGAAGGATTCTGCAAATTACGAAATCTAAAAAGATATCGTAATACACGAATAATCTAAAGAGATTTTCGTGATCGTAGCAAACTGGCAGTAGTGCCTTCTAAAAAAAAGATACTGACAGAACTGCTAAAGGCAACAGAAGGATGACAGGCGAGAGATGGAATTGCTGGGGTGAATTATCACCGTTGCTCAAAGCTTTATTCGCCCTCTGCGAACAGCTTCCAAGAACCAGCAAGGTTGACGAAAAACCTTGGAACACTCCTGCTCTTCTGACTCCTCGGAAGACGGCGAACTCCTCTGGCAATGGTACTCTTCTCTCTCTGTTTGAAGTAACAGAACTCACGTGTACTAAAAAGTACTAGTGTTTGTGTTAAACAACACGCTCACTACTATGTTGTGTTAAAGAACACTTAGAGTTTTCTCTCTGGAATTCTGATTACTTCTCCCCACAGAGAGAGAGGAGAGAACCTGCATATATAGCCCACGGGGCGGTTGCCAAGCAGTTGCCTGCACTTCAGGGTAGTGGCAGAACCACTCCTGAACATGCAGCAACTGCTGCAACCGTTCCCGCTCTAATATGCAGCCAGCTATACGCACATACGCACTCTACGCCTCATGAGCCCTTGAGCCCGAGTCCGAGCCCGAGCCCGAGTCCGAGTCCGAGTCCGAGTCCGAGTCCGAGTCCGAGTCCGAGTCCGAGTCCGAGTCGCTAAGCCCCAACAGGGCTTAGCTCCTATAGAAATAAATTTCCCAAGAGCAAAAAGCTTACAGCTTATTAATTGTTGATTAAGCCTTTATACCATCAATAATTAATCCCACGTGGCACACACCCATGTGCACTACATGTGCATCTCCATAAAGAGCAAAGACTCATATATATGGAGATACACATTCCTTTCTAGCCGATGTGGGACTAAAAACCAAAACAAAAGGCTAAAAAATCCAACATTCTCCAAGTAAAGTTCGGATTATTTTTATCATAACTTTTCTTGTAAGTTATTTGGCATAAAGAGTGTGCTCAGTTGAATACAAACCAAGTAGCTTTACTTGCAAACACATCATTTTCCATTGTTTGGCAAAGTCGCATTGCAACATATATTTGGATATGAATATTTGCCTTTTGATATATAACACACAAGCAAGTCATGATAGAAATAACTGTAACTTTACTTGAAAGTTGTTACTGGTGGGCATCCTCATTAAACTCGTCATTTGTTATGGATTGTGTCAATCTCCTTTTGCCACATCAAACAAATAAATAATTAATTACTTGCTAAACCTTTATGTCGTTCTACTAATTAATCTTGTCCTTTCTCACAACAAGAAAATGCGGGTTTCCGTGACAAGTAATCTGTGACAAGTGTAAAACTTGTCACTGAAAGGGATATTTCTGTGACAAATAAATTTTGTTGTCACTGATATTTGTTTATGTGACAACTGATATTGTCCGTCCCAAAATTAAAATATTTAGTGACCATGTTTTTATTGGTCGTCACTTAATGTGGCACTGAAATAAAATTATGATTTTAGAGACAAGTTATGTGTGATAAGGGAAATAGTTGTTACTAAAAGTTTTTGTTGTAGTTACAAAAAAATATTATTGTCACATAAAAGTATTAGCCACAAGATTAAAATTTTATTCTTGTCACTTAAAAGTTTCTTTTAGTTACCAAATAATTGTACGTCACACAAAAGTATTAGTCACAAAGAAGAAATTTATTTCTTGTAACAAAAACTTTAAATAAATTTAAAAAAGTTAAATAAAAAATATATCCTAATTTTGTTACTATTTTGACATTACTATTTAAATTGTAACAAGATTTGACTATACCAAAATTTTTACATCAAATATCACAATCCTAATTATAATCCGACTGTATATAAAAAAAAATCATCAAATATTCGCAAGTCTCCAACTGGATTTGGAATTCAGTTACCAAAAGTTTTTTACACCACATAAAGTATTAGGCATGATAAAATTTTAATAAGGGGACATAATATATTTTCTTCTCCCTTTCTTCGGAGCTCGTGTGGTCTCCGTCCCACACCATGTCGAGCCGTCACCCGCATGTCGATGAGGAGGTCGTCGTCTCTGCTCCTCTCCCTCGCCATCTCCGTTCCAGATTACTACCTCTCTCTCGTCTACGCTGGTCCTTTCCTTCCTTATTTTGAATCTCTTCCGTTCTTCTTTGTTAGGGTTAAGGTTTTGAATCTTTTGTTTTGTTTTTTGTTTACGAACTGTTTCGATAGTGGAAAAGATTATCGAGATGTTTTCGATCGCCATCGGACACGAGAGGGAGGGAGATCGAGTTTGTAATCGGCTTTAGGATGTCGCTTCCAAGGCCATGGCCTCCGTCACCGTCGCCGACACCATCCTCGTCAGCAATGAAGATGACATCCTCAAGTGTGCACTCCATCTGTTTGTATTAATGCCCACTCCAAGTTTTTCATGTAAGTTTAAAGATTATATTTCTTAATATTTATATTTTGGACTCCTATTTTCATAACAATGTAGCTGACTTAATGGCGAACCTTGGTTTTTCATCTACAGGTACTAAATGCAGTCAATACAGGACACCATCCCTTGCTCTACACTCAGAGATTTGTACCCCTTTTAGAGACACTCTATTACTGGTACTTACCCACACTCAACACTCCTTTGATACTGACATGTATATCACTCATCCCTCACACTAATAAGGTTACTCACGTATGATGCACAGATTTATACTGACTGCACAGACCCCTTAATACACATACTGTATATAGACTCCCCTGCTACCCTGCCTAGCCTTACAGCTTATGACCTAGTGTCAACCTGACGTTAACTCCTATATTGGTGCCAAATTTGGCATAGTATTGATGGTGAGTTCTAATTATGGGCTTGAGCTATCCATTCCCTCATAGTTTAGTAAATTGTTTGGGTTTGAATTAAAGAAGAAGCTTATGGGCCATTGGATTCGTCATTCATTTCTAATTATAGGAAAGTGTATTTCACAAAATTTATTTGCCTAAGAAATTGAAGTAAGAACCTTTTTTGAAATTATTTTACAAGGTTACTTCTCTCCTTTTATATTTTCTCATATGTTTTGTACATTATTTATGAAGTGCCAATGCCCAAAATACTGATGCTCCGATCTAGAATCTTTGAAACTTGGAAAAGCGATACACATAGGAAGGGTCTGAAACCGAGTAACAAGCTATTTCTATACTATCAAGTAGAACTTTGTGAATTTCAAACATAAAGTCTTCAAATATACTATAGATTTTCAGTGAAGCTTAATTATTATCTAGTAACTTATCCAGGTGCAATATTTGATACATTTACCTGCAGCCTGCAGCAGAACTAATCAAGAAGATTGCAACTCTTGAGCTTGAAGTCGTCCATATGGAGCGTTACCTTCCTCTCGCTATATCGGACAACTTTTACCCAATATATTACTAGCTCCCCTACCTCGAGCACTGCCAACATCTCCATGTCGCCCCAGGATTGCCTTCTTAGATCTCTGGTGCCAGAGCCTATAGTCAGGATGGAGCATCAGTCAGACCATGCAGATAAGTCCAATCATATTAATGAAGAATGAATTTGTTTCAAGACGTCGAGGAAAATGAAATTAGGAGGACTAACAATTTGAGGCATATTGATGATTCTTCCAAACGTCATCTTACTGTTTGTTCGGATATCAAGGGTGGTCCTTCTCCAATAGAAGTCGATCCTAAAATTGGTGGTCCTCCTCCAAGAGAAGAAGATCCTAAAATTGTATGCTCTTTTCGTTACTGGTGTCTGTGAACTCCGATTAATATAATTGACTCTGAAGATGGAGTGATTGTCTGTTATAATTTTTGTCCTTTTGTAGGTTGAGCCAACGTGTGTGGCTAGCCATCGCAGTCTTGCAGATCATCTGGGTGCTTTACTAGCTGATCACGTACCTGACAGTCCGTGTAAACTTTCTGAAGATATTATCAGATGCATTTCTGCTATCTACTGCAAACTCTCGAATCCATCTATGCAACAAATTGACATTATTGACTCCCCCACTCCATCGGTGTCCTCTTCGAGCATGTTCTCTCCAAAAGATCCTCGTGACAGTTGGAGTCCTCGATGCCACTACGAAGCTAATAATACGAGTCCCTGCCAGTATGATACGGAGAAAGAAAAGTTCAATCCATACAGTAGCATGGTTGAAGTTCCAAGGATTAGTATAGATGGTGACAGATTCAGGTATGCCTCTAAGATGCTGAACATTTTCAGGTATGCCTCTTCAGACAATAGAAATATCTGAATAACTTTTGTGCTAGAGCTTTGTATTTCTACATACTAGAAGCTTACTAACCATTAGTCTTATAATTACTCATACTAGCCTCTCTGACTTCCAAGGCTGACCAGTACTGTAAAAACAAGAAGCAAGCTAGTATCCAAAATTTTCAGCAGACCCGCGATAAAACTAGGACCAAAAAGAATACAGAGAAGAGATGCATATAAGTTCGTTGTTACAACCATCTAAGAGTATCAAAATATGTATTGATGAAGAATTGGAAGAGAACCAAAATCAAAAGAAAATTCAATTACTCTTGCCATTGACCTTGTCAATTTACTTCATGCCAACAAGTCTCAACTGGTTTATGTTTTTGATGAACGATGGTATATGTTATAGGTCTTTGATTCGGCGTCTTGAGACAATAGACCCATGAAACATGGGGTACGAAGAGAAACTCGCGTTTTGGATAAACATTCACATTTCTTAGGTGATGCATGTAAGTTCATGTCGATTCACTCAACAAGATCTGTTCTACCATTAAATATAACTCTGTCCTTGGCGCTTTCTCACGCTTGTGTGATTCTCCATGCCTTTCTAGCATATGGCTTCATCAGAACCAAATGAAAATTACCTTCTCAATCCTTAAAGAAAGTTTCCCTGCCTCCCAGTAACTTTATTTTTAGGGTGGTGGTAGTAATAGGTTAATAATTGAATTGTGATGATGAATCATAACCACAAACTCTGGAGTTTTGGTGTGACATCATGATGAGTTTCATAATCACTAACTCTATTACCGAAACCCAAACATGGTTGAAACTGATTTTGCACAGCATCATGCAGATCATATTTGAGACATGCATATCTTTGTATCAAGTTATATATATATTATATATATATATATATATATATATATATATATATATATATATATATATATATATATATATATATATATATTTTAATATATATATATATATATATATATATATATATATATATATATATATATATATATATATTGTACCCATATAACAGATTTTTTATAAAAATGTCATATATTCTGAAACCATATCGCGTCTGTATCTGTGTCCGTGTCTATGCAACCTAATAGATTACTAATCATATCCCATATTATTCTCTAATGTTCGTGTATATCATAAAAAAATTAACTTATCCAACAAAATTTGAGTAGAAACCAGAAAATGTTCATGGATCTAGTGCAACTAATGGTTCACTTGCATCTGTCAGAGGGGAAGTAAAGTTATTGGTTCACTTGCATCAAACCAAAATGGCAGAAGTGCAACTGATGGATTTGGAAGTGAGTTAGAAGTCCACTCCGTTCTCACCTCCAATGAACCAAATAGGTCTTATAACTAGGAAACTCTAGAAACTTGCGGCCTATTACTTGAGAAATAGGATGATCAAAAAATATAATGATGATAAAGAAAGTGGAAGATCAAAGAAATATCATATTTTCTCAACTGTAAGGCATCATAATTCATTCCTCAATTCATCTCAATTCTATTTGAGGATGACCAATGTTTTATATGGTATAACAGTTAGCTGTAGTGGTGTGTGCTTGAATAGTTTAGTAGCATCGCTACTTTTTGCTTCTTGTTTTTTACTGTGATTATTTCTTTTCTTTTCTTTTTAAACCTCCGGTTCATCATATATCCGAGTAAAACCAAATTCATAAAGAAATGACTTTTTTAAATAGCTATGTGATTTAGATATATCTATCAATTATGGAAATTGTTGTATCAGGTTATTTAATGAATATGACATGATAGAATTATAAACTACAATAGACTGACAATACCCTGATATAGTAGTAGTAATGCGGTTAACATATTTACTTTTTACCATGGGGTTAACATATCCATTTCATTTTTGTCGTCCAATAGGTCAATGAATTGACCAACCAGTTTGAAAATTGTCAACGGTTGTTGAACAAGATGTCGGGATCAAAGGCTATGGTAAGTAGAATATGACTGCTATCTTCCTATTAGTCCTAGGAGCTCAGGCATTTTTTAGGATCCAAATGGCAAAGGACAAGTAGAAATGTCAACAGGGTACAGGCATGCAATGATGAGACTTATTTGTTATTGTCATCATCTATCCCATAATTATGAGTAAGTGAACAGGAATCATAAGTAGAGAAAATGTAGCGCGTCTAGTCCTAATGTTGCAAAGTTAGGCTTCACATCTTGCCTACTATTGTATGTGAAATCACAAATCTGAAAGAAAAAAAGAGTATTTTGTCTATAATATCTATATAACTTTTGATGGTATTTTTTATCACAATGGTACATCGAACTGTTATAAGCTAATGATATTTTTTATCTTGCCTATATATGTATCCATAGTGATTACTGCTGACTGACTGCTCTGATGATTTTTATGTTAATGACAGTGGAGGCTGGGAAAATCAAGCAAAGACTCCAACAACACGAGCGTGTTTGAGCATGCAGGAAGAGTATTTACAGTTACCGAGAATCATCTACCATATGAGATTGACATATTGCATTTAGAGACGAAAGGTGCTTGGGATGTCGATGGTGCTTGGTGTCGCCCTTTTACTAGCCATCCAAAGGTTTTACTTATTACTAGTGCCACAAATTTCAATATATGACATATATGCACCATCACTATTTCTTATGTGAATGCATGTATCATGCCTCTTGACAGAAAGCACCTGGTTCAGGAGAGCTAGTTGTTATGGGTGTCGATGTCAACAAGCCATACTATGTTCTTGGAGTAATCTCAGGTAAATATGTTATTATTGATTTAGGTACAGGTAACCGTCTTTCCAGTGAGGTAGGGTCAAATTATTACTTACTCACACCATTGTATCTCTGGAAGCTGATGGGAAGAAGATGGTTCACAAGGCTGATCTAAAGTTTAAGACGGGCACTTTGATTCATGAACTTTGCATAACTAGAAAAGTAAGATATTCTCACTATGGGAATTTATCACCATAAAGAGCCAAGATATTCTTAATTACTGCCTGTATTCTAAGGATCTGCGATTATTAGGATATTATATCTGTCATAGGTAGATAAAAAGTGTATGTGACTGCGTTCTGATGCTCCATTGCTTCAATCCAGTTCAGGTTCATGAACCTGTCAAAACTCCTAAGCGTGAGAAAAAGCATTTGGTAATAAAAAATTATGTTTCCGAAACAAATTGGAACTACTGAAAGCCAATGTACTAAACATCTAGGTTCACAAAGATTTTTTTTTGCCAAATGAGAATTTCAATTCATGGAAGAGGAGTTTATATGAAATCACTGTGATTTCGTGCATCGTCGAGCTGTGTTTATTCTTATATTTACTGCATTGCTTTATGTGAATATTGCAGCATCGATCCATTGCATATTGATGACCCTTTATTCCCATCTAACAATGTTGGAAGGAACTGCTTTCGCATACATCAGTGTGTCAAGGTCAGTCTTCAAATTTGTGCAAGTTTATTGATGATCCTTCGTTGCTTCAAGTCCACATCATGTGTAGCATGATATTACCTTGCCAGATATCATAGAGTTGTGCTATCACACCCCTCCACCCCCACCCAACACACAAGCACACACACTCCTCAATGTGGGACCCTAGGTACAAGCATTCACCCTGATCTTTCAACACATGAAAGCCCCAAATGAGAGGACAAATGTATTTGATGATTAAATTTTCATGTAGTAACCTGTTTATTTAACTACATATTGAGCATAACCCTCAAGATGTCTTGGATGATATTTTTTGCATCTCCCTTACCTTAGTAGCGAACGAAATGTGCTACTGAGGAGAAGAAACAAGAAATCAACTTATATATCTGCATGTGGCACACAGGAAATAACTCACCCAGTATTCTAATCAGGAGAAAATTAATAACTGGAAGTCAAGGATTAGTATAATCAAAGCATGATAGGTTTATCTTTGTGGAATTAGTCTACATGCAATAGTACCCGCAACAATAATTACTTCTGAACCTCATCTCACTAAAGCCAATTTCTTCTTTGAAGAGTGCATAACTACATAAAAATGTTCAAAACCTCTTTTATCTGCTTTCTTGATATTTCTCAAAAGGAATCAGGAAGAAATTGGAATGTTATAATGTCAACTAGTTTAGAAGAAATCTCTCTCCTACCCCAAAAGATAAGTCTCTAGTTATTGTCTGTAATATCTTGTTGAAAGTTTAAGGTTTCAAGAAAGGGAGAGGGAGAAGAGATAAGAGGTGAAAAGATGGTTGTGAAATCTCAATTCAAGGAATTGACATATGTTCTGTCATTTGGTTGAATGAGATTAGAGAATTGTAACTCCTCTGAGGACTCAAGTTTTCCAATTCACCAGAAGCAGGAAGTCCGGAATTCTCTCAAAAACTATATACAGCAGTTATTGTATCTTTTGCCATCATCTAGAGATCTTTTTTCACCTACTAGGATAGGGTGTTTATGTTCAACTGACAATTGCATCTAATCAAACACATAAATTGTTATTCGTGGAATTCTGATTCTCTCCAACTAAATGGAAGAATTAAAATTCAATGAAAGAAAGCATGTCCACTAGACAACTTGGAATTCCAATTCCAGAAGTTTTAATGCCAGGAGTTCTCCTGAAATTTCAATACCAAATAGGCCTTTATTTTTAAAATCCCGAATAAACATTGTATATATAGAACCTCCTGAAATTTCTCGTATCAATATTACACCCTCACTTTTAGTCTCTATTACAAGGTGTAGTTTGAAATGTTGAATAATGTGCCTCTACTGCAGGAATTGCTTCAGCTGTTGAGAGCTTAATATGAGCTCATAGTTTTCTCTGTTTGTGGCACAATCCGATGAAAGCTGAAGAGAAATACCAAACTAAAGTTTAAGTAATCCCTGTGGATGTGTCTACCAAACTAGAGTTTATCTGTATCCTTATAAACCAATGCAGATTTCTTAGGAACCATGTAAAAATATACATCAAGTTCCACTAAAGGACTGAAATTTTATGACAGTAAAAAACCCAAAGTTCGTTTATCTGTACCAATATTAAAATACATATAAAGTTGAACATATCAAGATTTAGATCACATGATGAGTTCCAATCTCAATGGCAAACCAGTGAAGTATAAGTTATCTGGCCAAAATCTTTATAGCTTCAAATTGGCAGATGTTCCCTTTCACTGTATTTGTGCTAGAAGACATTTTGTAGCTGATCACAACTTCATTTATGGTATAAAATAGCAAGATATCATTGGCATGCTCCTAAGCGTCCTTAGGAGTCAACTTGTATTTCTTTTGCACTATAATATTCTTAACTTCCATAATTTGGCAGTTAAAGAGTGAGGACTCGAGCTAAACATCGAATGCGACCATCTACTCAAAGTATTTACTCTTGTGGAAGGGACATATTCCAGTTTTGCTCTTGTGGAAAAAATATTTACTTGCTTAAACCTAAAAGCCCTGCATAAGACCAGTTTTTTCCTGTTCGAGTTTCATAAGATTTGGGTTACTTTTGGTTTGCAGGTCAGTAGGTTTATGGGGAACATTTAAGAGAGTTTTATCGACATCAGGTTAGTCTCAATGACTAATGCTATTACTTTAGAGTTAGTCGCCTATATAAAGGCCTTTTGTCAATTAGGATGGTCAAAGATTGTTAATCTTTTAGGTTCTTCTATGCAGATCAATGATCACTTCTATTTTGGTTACTAACATTAGTCATTGAGGCTAGAGATTGTAACACATTAGGAAAGAGCTTGTTCCATTCTGTAATTCATGGGTCAATGAAACCTAACGACTAACAGATAACGTGAGATAGAGTTACTGTAAAAAAAGAATATGCTGCAACCTGTAATCTTAAGAACTACACTAATACTGTCTTACTGCTTGATTCATCTGTAGTTCCGTCAGTTCAGAATATAATATTTTGCCCTTCTTTTAACCCTAATTTTCTTCTTGTTCTCTCTTCTTCTTAGCTTCTATTCCTTCTTCTTTTTTGTTTAGGGTTTTTACCTCATTGTTGCTGCTAATTGAATTTACATTTTTTTTCTTGTATATACTTGCATAATATTCTAAACAGTCTCTTCATTAATTTATGCAGGTCATTAAAGATTGATCATCATCAAGACAGGAGCTGCATATGCAATTGATCATCAGTTTATATTTATAGATTACTCTAGGTTTTATGTACCAACTAGTTTGGATACTCTTTATTTTATAAGTACGAAATATTACTTCTCTTCATGTTATATGTACTGAATTTTGAGGAGCAATATAATTACATTTTGAGGATTGATATAATTACTTTTTATGTTGGTATTGTCTATAACTACTTTAGAGTTAGTCGCCTATATAAAGGTCTTTTAGAATTTATGAATGTTAGTTCTGGTCTACATTGGAAAGTCGATGGGGGTGTTCTTGGAAGATGAGCACAATCATGCATACCCTCTTCTACAAGAATTGTGTGATATTGTATTGTGTGTTGTATTTCAATGTATAATGACAATGACAAAAAAATTCTCATGACAAAATTTATTTGCCACCAAACATATAAAGTGTACACTACGATGACAACATTTACCTTCACTAAACATATAATTATAGAGTGACAACAATAGAAATGTTACTGCAAGTATTTACAATGATGACATGTACTTGTCACTAAACACATACGTTTATTGTGACAACAATAAAAGTGTTACTAAATTTTTTTGTGATATCAAACGTCGTCACATAAATAATTTTTATTAAAAATATATATTTATTTTTACTTACAATAAAATGCTATTGTGACAATACTGTGCGTTACTTATAACATTTTTAGTGACGCATTTGTTGTCACATAAAGTATACTATCACTAACAACGTATTCTTGTCACAATAGATAACTTTATGTGACAATGTATTTTAGTCGTCACTTATTCTTTTAGCTACGGAGGTATATGCTATGAAAGTATGTCGTCACTGTACTCGTCACAGAAGATGTGTTGTGACGAGTTTCATAACTTCTGTGACAACTTTACATGTCACAGAAATCATGTTTTCTTGTAGTGTCTGCTGATACATACAACCAAATACCTTAAGTTCAGTTGTACTTGCCGCAACCACTTCTAGACAACATAACATTCATAGTGAGCCAAGTTATATTACATCCATCATAACCATACCATTATAAGTTAATGACCATTAATAATCTCCTAAAACCCAATTCACCATTCAAACAAAGGTTTCACTCTCAAATGTCTCAATTTAATGTAGACACAAGCTTGCACTATTTCCTTTTCGCGTTAAAATCTTTAGACAAAGATCTAATAAAGACAAACACATCCCATGTCTAGATAGATAAATTTGTAACTATTCAAATGTAAACATTTTGAATATATATGTAGAATATTAGGAGTAATAAATTTGTTTATTGATAATCTCTTGGCCATATATAGCCTTACAATCTTCCATCTTATATAAAACCCCTTAATAGATTCTAATATACCAACACTCCTCCAAAAGATGGACGAAAGATATTCACTAAGCCTATCTAGTCACATCCTCTAATCATATCTCCAGAGCTAAGTTCCTTGGTCAGACTGTCTGCTACCTGATCCTTGGTTGGAACGTGGCCTAGTTCCAGTAGTCCGTTATCCACCTTCTCCTTGATGAAGAACCTATCGATCTCAATGTGTTTGGTCTTGTCATGCTGCATTGGATTATTAGCAATACTAATGGCTGACTGGTTGTCACACCACAGATTCATCTTGGCTCCTTGATCCAGCTTCAACTCCACCGGCATACTCTTCAGTCATAGCAGATCTGCAACTCCCAAGGTTATAGCTTTGTACTCCGCTTCAGCTATCGATCTGGCCACTAATAACTGCTTTTTACTCCTCCAAGAGACCAAGTTGCCTCCTACAAATATACAATAGCCCGAGGTAGACCTCATGTCATCAGTACAGTTAGCCCAATCGGAGTCACAGTAGCCCTCGATGCTCATATGATTATTCTTCCTGAATATTAGCCCATTTTCGGGGGCACCCTTCAAGTATCTCAGAATCTGGTACACTGCATCCATATGACCCTTCCTTGGGTCATGCATATAGCGGCTCACAACACTCACTGCAAAGCAGATATCTGGACGTGTGTGGCTAAAATAGATCAATTTATCCACTATTCTCTGATATCTGTCCCGGTCAACTAGTTCTCCAGGCTCAGTACCCAGCTTGAACCCCTGATTGATCGGCATCGTTGCAGGTTTGCATCCCAATATTTCTGTCTCTGTGAGAAGGTACATTGCATACTTCCTTTGAGAAAGAACAATCCTCTCTGCTCCTCGAGCAATCTAAACCCCAAGGAATTACCGCAGAAGGCCAACGTCCTTCAGCTCGAACGCCTTGCCAAGCTTTCCCTTAAGTCGGGTAATCTCCTGCTCATCATCTCCGATAATAATTATATCGTCCACATACACCGCAAGCATGGTGATGTGACCTCCATTCCGATAAAAGAACACAGTATGATCGACATTGATCTGCCGATATCCCATTCCTATCGTTGTCCTCCTGAATCTGCCAAACCACACTCGAGGAGACTGCTTCAGTCCATAGATGGACTTCTTCAACCTACAGATCTTGTCCACTGTCTTATCGGAGTAGAATCCTAGTGGTATCTCCATGTACACCTCCTTCACTAGATCCCCATGAAAAAATGTATTCTTCACATCCAGTTGGTGTAGCTTTCATCCACTATTCTCTTCCAAAGAAATTAGGGTCCTGACGGTGCTCATCTTCATTACTGGTGCAAAGGTCTTGACGTAGTCAATGTCGTACGTCTAACTGTATCATTTTGCCACCAGTCAAGCCTTGTAGCGCTCAACCTGTACATCTGGATTCTGATTCATAGTAAAGACTCACTTGCATCCGACTTCCCTCTTTCTCTTTGGCAGTTTTACTAGTTTTCAAGTGTGCTTCTTCTTAAGTGCCTCTAACTTCTCGTGCATCGTCGTTTTTTACTTTGGATCGTTCTTGACGACCTGCCAATTGTTAGGTATAGTAATACTATCCAAAAATTCAATAATTGCTCCATGAAAAAAAGAGATGTTATCATATGAAACAAATTGAGCAAGATCCCAACCATATCTATCAGGAGGATTTCTCGTATTGCTGCGAGTGGTCCTCAATACTGATAATGGTGTGGGAGGAGTAGAAAGAATGATATCACCTGAAGGGAAATCTGGTGGTGGTGGTGGTGTAGGTGTCTCGGGAGTCGAGACAGATGTAGACAAAGGACTTGGCAGTGGCACTATGTACTGGTCCTGTAGTTTGTTTTCCTTTTCTGCTGTAGGTAAGTAACCCCCCTGAGCCGTGGGCCTAACACCTGTCATCTTCTCCCCCTGTTCCTCTTCATTTTCCTGCTCATCCTCAACCGTTCTCTATGCCATACTCCTAAATAGGTTACCACACTCTCACCAATCTTCCTCTTCCGCCTCATACTCTCAGTATCAGGTGAGTTGTCCATGGACGAGGTTCCCTCCTGACGGTAGTGTGGTTTATGCTCCTTGAAGTGAACATCTATGCTCACAAACCTCTTCTTTTCTATTGGGCTCCAGCACACGTAACCCTTCTGAGTCGCCGAATAGCCCACGAAGACACACTTGACTGCTCTTGGGTCAAGTTTTCCAACAGACGGTATGTTGTCCTTCACAAAATATACCCAGCCAAACACCTTCAGCGGGAGTATTCCACTATTATTTCCTTGCAATATCTCACATGGAGACTTCCATCCCAGTACCCTTCGAGGGCATCCCTTTGATCAGTTGAGCTGTTGTATGTACTGCATGTCCCCACAGACTCTGTAGGACATTCATGGCGATCATCGTGCTCCTTGCCACCTCCAGAAGGTGTATGTTCTTCCTTTCTGCCACTCTATTCTGTGCTAGTGTGTATACACAGGTGGTCTGATGCTGTATCCCGTGGGCTGACAGGTATTCTTCAAGTGCTTAGTTGGATACTCTATCCTATTGTCAGACCTCAGTACCTTCACCAGTACTTTGTACTGAGTCTGGACATATTTTTGAAAGTTCCAAAAATAGGCAAAAGTATCACTCTTATTTTTCATCAAATACAACCAGATGACACGAGAGGAACAATAAATAAAGGAAACAAAATACTTGTAACCATTCACAGTAGTTGTGGCGCACGGCCCCCAAACATCAGATTGTATAATATCAAAAACAGAAGAGCTCCTATGGCCCACACTAACATATGGCGTCCTAGTAAGTTTGCCTAAACCACATGCATCACATACTAGTTTCTCCTTATTTGCAATCTCATAAATAGATTGTAACTCCTCTTCCTGGATTTTTTATTTTTTTTTAATTTTATTTGTTAAAGGTTAGTTTCGTCAAGATTTTGCAAAGGGTATTTTGTGATTATTTATGTTATTAAAAACTAGCTTCAAATTAAAGTACTATTCGGTTTTAATAATAAATATATTTAAGTTGATTACAAAATTGGTTAGTACTTTGGGCTTTCAAATTATTGATTTCAAAATGTTTTTGGAAAAGCATAGATAATTTTTAGTATTAAAAAGATTTGTTAAAAAGTATTTAAAATTAGAATTTTGGTTTATAAAAATATATTTTTATTGATGGTAACGGATATTACTTTATTGTAGTAATTAATTATTTTTTTGGGTTGGATAATATTGAATATTGTTTTGGAAGTTATATAGTGATCATTTTAGATTCTTGATGATATCAATAGGCGATTTAAACTAATTTGGATGTATAGTCAATAATTTTCTAAATCAAAACCCTTATTATCTATTAATGAGTTAAGTTTAGATTCTTTTTTATTTAAAGGATTGTTTGATTTAAATTAAGAAGGTTATTTTTTATTAACAAAAAAACATGTTTTAAACTATTTGGAGGATATCATTTTATTTAAATGATAACCTTTTATTTGAATTAAAATTGATTTGTAACTTTGAGTTAGCTAACAAAAGAAAGGGGGAGGGTTATAAAGGAATATTCAAAATTCCTTGCCGACTACCCAAATCCTCTGCATTCTCATCCAAAATGATTTGAATTTGCTCTCTTCTAATCCACATAGGATTAATAACAAACCAAAGCCAGGTATATAAATAGATGCATCAACCAAACCCCCATGAAACCATTGCCACCACCATACATCACTACTGCCACCACCATACATCAGCACCGCCACAACCATTAAACCACCTTCGCCACCAACACAATATCACAACCAATAAACTATTGTGTCAAACTTGTCCGGACCCGTATTGTTTGTGTCCTTGCCTATATTCCGTTTCTTTACATCAATACGAAATTCTCGTGTCCGATTCGGACACAAAAATTCGAAGGAATTAGGAGGCAATCCAGAATATACAGAAAAAAACTTCCTCCGCCGTATGGCAAATCGTCTGCCATACCGCCCTCTCTCCCGGTCCCAACCGGTGCCGCAGCGCCACGGTCAAGCGCCGCCAAAGCGATGTCGGCAACCCCGTTCGAAGGTTGCTGGCACCGGCATCGGCTTATAGCCGAACCGCCGCACCGACATCCCCGACCGGCAACCCTTCCCCGACCGCCGAGACTACCTTCCCCGAGCCTCTCCGCCCTCCCCTCGACATCCCAAATGGCGATCTACAGTGCCGAGCTCCGACCGTACGATTGCCGGTGCCGTGCCCGTGCTCCAAAACTGTCGAGTCCTTCGAGCTCCTCCAGTATCACCGACGGCCCCATACCGAGCTTTTCCCTCCTCTGGCGAGCCACCGCCACCGCGTCCAGTCTCCAGTCGAGCCACCTCCTCGCGGCCGAGTGCGAACGCTCCGGTGAGACTTCGACCTTCCTCTCGTTCTCTCTTTCTCTCTATTATGCTCACTCTCTCTCCCTCTCCGTCTCTTTCCATTTCTTATTCTTCATTAGCTTTTATTTTTTTGTGTTTTGCTTTTGTTACAGCTGCTTATGCTTCAGTAGCTTTTGTTATTATTATTTCTTTCATTTTGCTATAGTTACATCCCCTCTTTCCCATTGTTTTCTCCCCTTCCCGAGGAAAAACACAGGGAAGAGAGAGCAAGGGTTGTTCAATTATTAGTTTCAATATTATTTTCTATTCTCTAAAAAAATTAATAATTAGTATGATACTATAATTATATAAAGTATGTTGTATAGTTATAATTACTATATTATTATGTTATTTTTTTATAAACCGAGAGAGGGGAAGATATGATTTAATAGTGTTTTAGATTAATGGTTACTTAGTAGTAGAGTAACCAGCATCATGTTTATTAGTATGTATAGTAATTAGTATTATTGTTAGTTGCCATTATTATCATTGTTGTTATTAACATTAGTATTATTAGATGAATTATTGTTTTCCAAAATTATATATTATTTTCCAAAATCTTATTATGACCAATATATATATATATATATATATATATATATATATATATATATATATATATATATATATATATATATATAATTTTTGGCTTTGAGGCCTATAGGTAATTTCAAAATGGGGCGTCGAGCCCTAAAAATATATTTTATGGTATTTTAAATACAGTTAAAGGTTATACTTGAGGAAATCAAGATTTTAGCCTTAAATTGGTTTCGCTGATTTTTATATGCTTATCAAAAGGTATTTGGACTAGTAGAAAAATATGGTTTTATAATATTATGATTATTTTCCAAAATAGTTTTATGTATTATTTATGTAATTCCTTTCGATTATAAATCAGTGATCGTGACTAATCATACTCCTCATTTTTTTGCAATTCCGAAATTTTTCACATCAACTCTAGCCAATTGGACTATTCTGGACCCAACAAGATTATCGGTTTCACCAGCTAAGGACCTCAGGTGAGTACACTTCATGTTTTGTTTTTAGTATTGTTAATTACTATAATTGTATGATTAGTGATACATATTTGATTCTTGATCCGGTCGGTACACGGGTTAGTGTCATATGGATTTTAGTCATGATGCCATATTTTATTTTATCGTGTTTCGTAATTTATTGTCGTGACTAATCCATGTGTAGTAGTCGGGTGGGAAAGTACGTACTAAGTAGATATGTGATCAACCCCGTAGACCGTATTTATTTCATGAAATGTAGACAGTGTAGACCGTGTTTATTTCATGCAATGTAGACAGTATATACCGTGTTTTATTTCAAGCAATATAGACAGTGAGGATGCAAATCATATGTAGATCATGCGGTATAGTGGACCAGCCTGATCACATATTGAACAGTGTACTTTAAATCACGTAGTTGATTAAGTTTTTTTGTTCCATGCTTTACTTCTTTTATAGTTCATGTCAACTATTTTTCTTTACTTTTTGTGCCATGTTTATAGTTTATTTCCTTCATCATATATGTCATTTTCTACTGATGATTTTATAGTCGTTATTATATATTGGAATTGCATGCTTGGATTGTACTCGTTCCATTTTTGACTGGAAACCAACATTTTTTAGGTTAGCCGCGACTACTCTTAGTATTGGGGAGACACGGGTGTACTTGCAGGCCAAAACCTAGAGATTAGTTAAATAGATGTATTGTAGACATTTTTAATATTTGTAAGAATATTGTACTTTCTTTAAATATTAAGCTTATGAAATTATAAATTAGGTAGTTTTGTGTGAATGAGTAATAAAGTTATTATTTATGTGATTTAGAGCATTGTGGCTAGACAGGGTTCTACAGCCGACACTGCGGCGTAGGCTGGCTTGGACACGCACTCGTATCTCGAAAAGCAGGTGCGGGTCGTGATAAGTTTTTTTGGTGGCCCATGCAGGTCAGCCTTCGCAAATTGTGCGAACTCGTGGTAGTACTTAAGTTAATAGTACTATCGTGATCCTGCGACTTGGAAGTGCTCATTCACACTAGGATTAATTTGATTTTAGGAGAATGACAAGGAATAGGAGTCCCTTAATTAATTTAGTTGTTGGGTAGTTAAGGTTGCTAAGTAGGCCCTATTATTTAGCTAAAGATTTGTTGAATCCTAAACCCTATTAGATAACTTGAGGACTATTCATAGAACGATTTGCTATTGTGTTTTGATACGTTGGTAGGATCAAAGGTGAGTAGACTATTCGCTTGATAAACTAAGACTTCCTATTATTCAATTCCTATCTTGATCGTTGTGCAATTTTTCCACCCCTCTAATTCTCATCATCATATCATAGAATTCATATTACTTAGTTATTTCTCTTTGGGCATAAGGAACTATTTTTAAATAATTTCTGATCCAGTTATCTATATATTGATCTTAAGTCCTTTTAGGTATATAAGTTTTCCTCGATCGTTGAGTATCCGCGCAATAGGGATTAGAAAGAGTTTGTCTTTGATCCTTATCTTTCGCATTCGCTCATTTTATTTTCAAGCAATGATACTTGAAGGACAGATACTAGCACTTTTCCTATCTTGATCACCTTTGAATCGATTCGAATTATCTTCCCTGCCTAGGCCCTATTACTTAATTATCTTGTCACGCCCCAGAACCAGAATACTGGAGAACGGGAGACAGACACAGCCAGCTACGTACATTAAAGTATAATCCACCTCGATATACGGTCACGGCTGTCTAGATGCATGAGGGTTTATCTACAAGCCAACAGTCTCTTATGGTCATGAACAAGCCTAGTGCATCAATCTCAACAAGCAAGTAATTGTTACAAGATGTAAGATCATCAGACATACAAAGTAAGGCGTCCCAAATATTACATATTCAGATGATCATGAAGCTAGTCATACAAAATACGAAGACTAGCAAGAGTTTAAGTCATACATGATCAACCCTAGGATTTATCAATCATGTAACAGCCCATAGGCAGACAGAAATTAAAGTTTCAATACGAGCAAACACTTGCTCAGCGACTAAACGCCTCAAAAGAATAATTTACAATAAAATTGGAGAGCAAAATAAGAAACCCACTCGTTGTCACGATTATGTCTAGTGTTCACCATTTGGCTGGAAGGCAGGTAGATCCTCAGGTGCTACCCCGAAATCTGGCTATACAAAACCAGCTGGTTCAGAACCCCGAAGAGCAAGTGCCACAAGGGCAGCTTCACTTAGGAACTAAGCCAACATATTAGATAACAAGACATAAATAATAACAAGAAAACTGGAGTTAGGAAGATAGGGGGATAAACGATAAGATAACTAAAAAACTATTTCGGTAACCAAGTTACAACCCGTAAACCAAACAAGGACCGGGGTTGTAACCCCTCACCTGAACAAAGCTTAGACTCTAACCATTTATCGACAAGAGTAAAGCATAAATAGTAATGCACTGAAGTAATCATAACTAGCACTGCCTAGACAAGACTAGACTAGATTCCATTCATAATTCACGGCCAAATGAGTACGGCTTGATACTTTAACTAACTAGGGTTCTCACAAGACTATTTACTAGCAAGATGCAATAAGATGTTCCAACAGTCACAAGCCCTACAGACCATCCATGTTATCCTGACGCAGGTTGAGAGAGTTGATTAGGTGACTTGGAGGTGCAACACATGACAGTGTGCTGGAAATGCCCCCTACTCGACGGCAGGCTACAAGTCCACTTAAGGCACTCAAATAACAGGATTGCCTATGACTGGGAAATCTCTTTATGAGCTACTTGATCAATCTAGTCATTATCCTAGTCAGATTCAGTTTGAATCCCTGACCGTGGTAATCAGGAATCCATGTCCTAAACATGATGCAAGATGAGACATGTAGCTTGTACAGGCATAATCATTCACGGTGTCAAGATAAGAGTTACTTAGCGAGTTGAGATAGTCGTCGCAACAGCATTCAAGGCATACATGTCATGTTGGGTTACTTATCATGTCAAGAGTGCGTCACAACGGACCACTATCAAGAATTTTCATTTCAAGGTAGATCACATTATCATGTTTATGTCAAGTTCTGATTCATAGCCTAAAATTATCATGTCAAGTCCAAGTCACTAGTTCAATGCCAACTAGTGGTTAAGTCGGGTCGTCGCAATTTAGGCCAAGTATAGAAAACATACAAAGAAGATCGAGAGCACCCAAGTGTAACTGAAACCATAAGTCACATATGAATTCTGATTAAAGTAAGACATGAAGATTCTTGAAGCTAAGACAAGGATCTACAACTTTCATGTTTTGAGTTTTTCAAGATTTTAGCAACAAAATAGCTTGAACGGACAAAAACAGTCATTTGGAGTGATTTGCGCACTAGTCCGCGAGCAAAAATATCCACGGCGCACGTTGCGAGCAAGCACGGTGCACATTGCACGGCAGAAAATCGTGCGCGGCGTGCGGCGCACAAGTTGCTCTGCGCGCACGAGCAAAATCGCCTATTGCGCACGTTGCGCGCAAGCACGGAGCTCGTTGTGCAGCAGCACAGTGTGCGGTGCGCAAGTTGCGCTCGCGCACGAGCAAAACCACCCACGGCGCACGTTGCGCGGCAGCGCGGCGTGCAAGTTGCACTGCACGCGCGAGCAAAACCGCCTACGGTGCACGTTGCGCGCAAGTACAGCGCACGACAGCGAAGATGCTGCGTACGGCACTGTTCATCGTCCCGACAGCACCAAAAGGTGTAGGGAACCCATGAACACGAAAATGGCATAACTTCCTCATACGAAGTCGAAATCAAGCGTTTCAGAAGCCAAAAGTGGGTAGAATTGAATTCCCTACATCTTGGAACCATTAGATCTCGAAAATAACTAAGTTTCAGAGATCAAAACCAAGAAAAAATAAAAAAGTTACAAACTTAGATCTACAAGAATCCATCCATCAAACCCAAAAATGTCAAGTTCTAAAAAGGCTTAGAATCAAGTAAGGAAGAGAATAGAATAATAAAACTTGAGATCTATCATGAAGCAAGTTGCACTTGCCTAGGGCTTGGTAGGTGGGAGGAGTAAATGAAGAAGATGAAGAAGTAAATGTAAATAATGGTGGAGAGAGAAGGAGTTAGTTTTATACAAGATCTCTCCATCTCAAACCAAAACAAACCAAGGAAGCTAAGTCAAATTGAACCGAACCAATTAAAATAAACTAAGTCAAGATTAAACCAAGATTAGGCTAAGCAAGACAAGTCTAATTACGGTCCACCTGACAAATATCAGAAATCCGTATACATATACTGAAAATACGTACAACAAAAAACGGGAGTGACAACTCTACCTTCCTTAAAAACATTTTGTCCTCGAAATTTAATCAAGAGGCTAGAGGTGTCGGGGCGAGCTACACTAATGCTGGCAATCTACGACTTGTAGTTAATCAATCAATCATTAATGCAAGCAAGAAATTTAAAAGCATAAGGCATAAGAAGGACATTATACCTTATGAGTCAAACAGGTGCGGATATCGCGATCAGATATCATCCTCACGTTCCCAGGTTGACTCACCCAAAGAGTGATGACCCCAAGCAACACGGACTAAACTAATAGACTTGTTCTTGAGTATGTTCTCCCGTTGGTCCAATATGGATACGGACCTTTCCTCATACGAAAGGTTGGTACCAACAACCAATTCCGAATGATCAAGGATATGGCTCGGATCCGAAATGTACCGCCACAAATGGGATACATGGAATACGTCATGTACCTCACGTAACGACGATGGAAAAGCGAGACGATATGACACATCACCTACTCACTCGAGAATATCAAACGGTCCTATATACCTAGGACTAAGTTTTTCCCGTACGCCGAATCGAATGACGCCACGGGTAGGCGAGATCCTAAAAAATACGTGGTCGCCGATAGAAAGCTTAAGAGGGCGCCGATAAGAATCGGCCCAATGGCGCTGGCGATCTTGTGTAACTCGAAGATGATCTCTAACTTGTTTGACCACCTCGATAGTCTGTGTAACCATCTCTGGACCAAACATCTTCCTCTCGCCTACATCATCCCAGGTTAAAGGTGATCTGCACTTTCTGCCATATAGTGTCTCATATGGTGCCATCTGGATACTGGCCTGGAAACTATTATTATAGAAAAACTCTACCAAGTCTAGGTGATCTATCCACAAACCCCCAATGTCAAGTATATATGATTGTAACATATCTTTGAGAGTTTGAATCGTGCGCTCCGACTTACCATCTGTCTGCGGATGATAAGCTGAACTAAAATTGAGACTAGTCCCCAAACTCTTCGGAAGACTTCGCCAAAAGTGTGATGTAAATCTTAAATCTCTGGCGGATATAATACTGACTGGCACTCCGTGCAATCTAAGTATCTGCCTGAGGTATATCTTCGCAAGCTGATCCGTCGACTGAGCAATTCTGAAAGGTAGAAAATGAGCTACCTTCATGAGTCGGTCAACTATGACCCATATTGCATCTCTCCTAGCTGGGGATTTAGGTAACCCAGTTACAAAATCCATAGTGATATGCTCCCACTTCCATTCTGGGATTGGTAAAGGTTGAAGAAGTCCAGCTGGTCTTTGATGTTCAGTCTTAACTTGTTGGCAAACTAAACAACGAAAGACAAACCGGGCTATCTCCCTCTTCATGTCATTCCACAAGAAATGTTGATGGATATCACGATACATCTTCGTACGACCAGGATGAATCGAATACTGTGAACCTCTGCCATGATCTCTTGCATGATATCACCACTAGGTACACAAAGACGCCTTCCATGTCGGAGTGCACCATCTTCGTGAATGCATAACTCTGGTCTTCGTCCCGCTTCATATTCTGCCCTAAGCCGCTGAAACTTAGAATTTATTGATTGAGCTATCTTGATTCTCTTGACTATACTGGACTGAACTTGCATACTAGCCATCAATGCCACATTGGTAGGAAGAACTACTTCTAGTCCCATCTTCTAAAGATCTGCTAATAACTCTGGTTATGCTGTTAGAAAATAAGCTCCTGCTCTTCTGCTCAACGCATCTGCAACTACGTTGGCCTTCACAGGATGATACTGCAGGTTGATGTCATAATTCACCAGTAACTCTAGCCATCTTCTCTGACGTATATTAAGATCCTTTTGGGTAAACACATACTTAAGACTTTTGTGGTCGGTAAAAAATTTCTACCCGATCTCCATACAAATAATGCCTCCAAAGCTTAAGTACGAAAACCACCGCTGATAACTCCAAGTCATGGGTTGGATAATTCCTCTCATGATCATGAAGCTGACGCGACGTATAAGATACTACCTTACCATACTGCATCAAGACGCATCCCAATCCTCTTCCGGAAGCGCCACAATAAACTAAAAATCCTCCAGTCCCATCTGGAAGCGTGAGAATGGGGGCCATCATCAATCTTTGCTTCAACTTTTCGAATGAACTCTGACACTCTACTGTCCAGGCAAACTGTACATCCTTGCGGGTCAACTGCGTCAATGGTACTGAAATTCGAGCAAAGTCTGACATAAACTGCCGGTAATAGCCGGCCAATCCTAGGAAACTCCGAACTTCTGTGACGGTGCTTGGTACTGGCCATGTCTCTATAGCCACTATCTTCTGGGGGTCTATTTCTACTCCACCTCTGGTGATGATGTGACCTAACACTACTAAAATAAGGCAAATTAGCGACGTCAGGATACGTCGCTAATTAAGGAAAATACGTCGCTAATCGTAATTAGCGACGACTTTAGCGACGAAACATGAAGGTCACAAAAAAGCTAGTCGCAGATGATAAATTCGTCGCCCTCCGTCGCTGTTTGCGACGTGACCACAATGTCGCTCGGTCGTCATAAAATTAGCGACGGAGGGCGACGAAATTGTACGTCGCCAAATTAGCGACGTAGTGCGACTACTTAGTGACGTTATTTCTTTTTATGTGATGACATGGCAGGCCTGCCATGTCAGCAGTGTAGCGACGTACAACGACCAAATTAGCGACGTCAGGATTCTACCGCGTCAGCTTCTGAGCGATGGATTGCGACGGATAGCGACGTAATGGCGCTAATTAGCGACGTCAGGATACGTCGCTATATGTCGCAGATCGTCGCTATACGTCACAGATATTATAAAAAAATTAAAAATATAATGTGTATTTTTGTTATGCTGTGTGTCTGTGTTTACAGTGTGTGTGAAGTGCAGTGTTCGAACCATCGACAGTTTCGCTTACTGTTCTATGTTTTATCTTGGATAGAAAGAGCAACAGTTCAGGGTGCACTTCTCAGAGCTTCCTCTTCACGTCCTTCACCTTCTCGGGATCCTTTACGACGTCCCGAGAAAGTGAAGGATGTGTAAATGAAGCTCTCAGAAGTACACCCTGAACTGTTACTCTTTCGGTCCAAGATAAAACATACAACAGTAATCGAAACTATCGATGGTTTCGAACACTGCATTTCACATACACTGTAAACACAGACACACATCATCACAAAAATACATATTATATTTATTAAAAATTTGGACAGCACCTTCTTTGTATATCAGATCATCGCTTATAACCCAGCGTAGGTATATTTGTCATCCCCGTCGCAGATATCATCATAATTAACAGTCTTCCTTCATAACAATCTATAACTAATAGATGAATAACAGTCTCCCATCATAACAGTCTCCCATCATAATAGTCTACAACTAAATATCATACATGTACTCAATAAAAATACTAACAAATTAAATATCACAAACATACATGTCCAATAAACATACATGTCCAACAGAGTCAAATAAGAATGAAAATCAGTGTACCAATGATCAATGGGCCCATAGGGCCAATACATACAAAGATGATAAAAAAATCTACTGGATCACTGAGGACCCCTGCTACGCATCTGAGATAGCATATGTACTCATACTGCTCCTGTGTGAGCTGCACCATAGGGACAGTAGAAGGCAGTACAACGTCTGGAGTCGGCATCGTCGATGGAACGGAAGGACGTATCTGCTCCAGCTCTCGCAGTCGCTCAGCATGCGCAGCAAGGGTACTCACCATCCTCTGAGAACTCTCCTCAATCGAAGTATGTATCTGAGTGAGTGAGGCAGACATGGTCCTCTGTGATCCCTCCAGCTCGACCTGTCTATGCTCTGTGCGCTTTGTAGACTCGGTGAGCATGTGCAAGCTGGCAGCTATAGCCTGCTGCAGACTCATCAGCTCCTATATACTGCGCTCTACCGTATCAAATCGTCCGGTGATCATCGGATCGTCGCTCTGCGGTATGGTGATCAGAAATCTGCTGTTGCAACTCGCGACGCAGCTCGTCGATCTGACGACCAAAATCCTGAGCTTGTGATGACGCCTGCGAAGCTGGAGACTACGTACTGAAAGAGGGGGCCCGGGATGACTCTGAATCCAAATAGGCGCCGTAGGATCCCGTACCGTAGTACGTACCCTTCAGAAGACCACCAACAGCGGTCATCCAGAGGTCGTCCGACGATGGAGCTGTAGGAGGCTGGGAGAAAGTACAAGCCTCTCCCTCTGCTGGCGCACTAGCAGCAGCTGCCGCCTCCTCTTGTAGCCGAAGAAACTCGGCCTATAACAATGTTTGCTAACGTCTAAGTATTTGGTAAAGTCTATATTGTTATCTATTTTTCTGTTTTCTAAATTATAGTAAATTAATATAAAGAATATAACGTACATATGCCTGCGTCACCCTCTCGTCAATGAACTCCCCAGCCCTCCGATGGGTGACCAGGAAGACTGTCACCATGTTGAGGTCATCACCCTTTTTTACCTGTTAAAATATATTATCTATTATTAGTATTAAACATTCTATCCAACTATATATAAAATAATGTCCGTCATAGGAAACGTACCAGACGACAAAAATGCTCCGTCATAGGAATGGAGCCACCACACCACTTACTGGCGCTCGACCGTGCCACCTTGGCCTTGTCAGACCGCTCCTGGCCTCGCCGAATCTAGCCTTCATCGTAGTCCACTGCTCTGGCGTGATCCAACCATTGATCGGCTTTCCGGAGCGATCACGCGACTTCTGCTCGTGGATCGCATCACGGATGAGCTTGCCTGCGACGGCAGAAAATTTGGCCTTGATCTTCGCCGCCCGGTGTGGTGGATAGAAATAAGTCATCTACAAGAAGTAAAATAGAAAGAGTTGTATAATATACACAAATGATTATGAAAATTTAAAAATAAACAAATTTTTTACCTTGAAGTGGGCCAACCAAAAGCCCTTCCTATCTGCGGGAGCATCTGAGTAGTTAATCCAAGGCCTACCATAGTTCTGCCTCAGAAATAACCCCAGCTGTCTCTGTACGGCAGGAGGCCGATATCTATACAATAATAAATTTCATGAATATATATGTATATATAATCATTTGAGAAATATATATTAACTAATTAACTTACTTCGTAGGTCCGTCCGTCCAAATCTCCATACGCGTCTCGTCCAGGGGAGCGCATGGAGGGTCGCTCTCACCTCCTGCCTGACCAGGATCAGTCTGACCGCTGTCCTCCATATGCTGGGCGTCGGCTCTCCCCATGGAGCCGTCGGCAGGAGGAATGTTGGACGCGGAAGGAATGCTGGACGCGGGAGGAATGCTGGACGACGAGTGAGGTGTCGCCAACCTGCTGGAACTGCCCTGTCCCGGTAATGGACCGGGAACTGTAAACCCCCTAATTTCTACTACGATTTTTTAAAATAATATTTTTATTTAATGGTATTTAGATAGTATTTTGTATTTGTACGGCGTGTGCAAGTTCGAGTTCTCATAATTGTACAACGCGTGCAAATTTGCATTTTTTGTACTTGCTCGTCGAGTGCGAATATGTGCGAGGTACATATTTTATAAAAATATTTATTGATGGATTTCATTTATATAGGAAAAGTGTAGGTTTAAATTTCATGTGATAAATAAATTATTTATCTTCTGTATTGATTTAATAAAAAGGGGCTATTTATTTTTATATAATTGATAATTTCAAAAATGATGTTCTACATAAATATTCTTTTACATACTAAATACATGACTTTAAATTTATTATATTTTTGAAATTTATTTAAAGCTATTATTTATTATTTCGAAAAAGATATTTTAAAACCTTGTTTGAGTTAAGATTTAATAAATCATGATAATTTAAAGTGAAAAATATATTTTTATATAGATTCTTTTAAATTAAATAAAAGGCATTATCTAGTTTAAATAAGATTAGATTTTATGGAGTCGCTTTTAATTGAGCTAGAATTTTATAACGAAATTATCTATTGGGATTTAAATACACCCAATCCTTATCTAGCAAGAAGTCCTCAACCCTATATTTAGGGGAGCTCCCCATTGATTTTACCATCCATCATCTCCACAAATAATTCCCAACTACTCGTGCATCGTGTCCGTGTACGTGTCTCACTCTTATTCCATATTTACAACTACAATATCCACCCCCACAATGTCGACAATTCTGACACGATAAATCAAATCCTATCCTACTGCCGTCCCAGGCCATCGACCGCAGAAATCCCAGCCAACGCCCTGCATGTCTCCTTCACCACCACCACTACAGCCTAAGCCTCGACCCCGTATTCTTCTCCATACCCGCACCCCTCGACTCTGGCCTGCCTCGCCCACATCACACCTCCTCCACCCGTAGACACAACCCACTGCCGCCAACTCCGTTCACCCAGCCCTCATCTTCCTCACTACGACACCACCACCACCTGCCGGGCGTCTATCGCCACCACCGTTCGTGGCGGTTGCCCAACGACCAGCCCCCATGGGCAACTCTGGCCGACCAAGTCAACATCATCACCACGATAACCCAGAAATAAAAGGGGAAGAGAAAACCCCTTACCTAAAACTGCCGCCGCCGCTGCCGGAAGCACACCCGTGCCCCGCCTCCACCAAAGCCACCCGTAGCCAGCGCCTCCGCAGTCGGCTGAATCCGCTGCAACCCCCGTGCCGATCTCCTCTACACCGCCATCCCCGACAAGATCCGTTGATGTGATCTGTCACGTCCCGCTCCCGTAGGAGCAATCGTCCTCACTAAGGCGTGATGCCTCACGAGCCTAGATTGCGCTCGTACAAGGCAGGTTCCATAACGGCCGATTTACAGCGGCAGCGACGGGATCGTCGCACAGAAGTCCCAAGCAGATACATTGAATACGCAGCAAAAAGTAGAACAAGAACACATGAACACAAGTCATTCAAAAGAAGCTCTTTATTGATATTGAATACAAGATTACATTTTTGGGCGCAAGGCCAAATTACAAGTCTCTCAAGCTCACTTTTCTCTCATTTTACAAGTCACTTTGCTCTCTCTTATTTCTATATTACAATGCTTGAGCCAGTGAAAGCTTCGGAAGGCGATGTCCATACATTATATCCTATATAAGTCTTAACTCCACGCGGCCGCACGCTTCGAATCGCCAAGGAACTCCGTGCCTCAATGTATCCAAGCGAGCTCCGCACCACGAGCTTCTACCTGTGCCTGCACATAAAACACTGTATGGGTGTCAGTACTCAACTGTACTGGTGGAGTGAGCTCCTCGCCCACCCATACAAAACCGACACGTTTATTTTACTTTGTGCAATACAAGTCCCTTTACGATTGTCTTTCTAGTCTTGCCTTAGAATCGATTTTAGGACCGACGCCTTGGTCTATTTTGTGTCTTTAGACCGTCACCGTGCCTTGCACTAATAATGTACTCATACTTGCCGCTAGACCCTTCTCGTGCTCGTAACGTTAACCTATCAAGTCGTGTTTTCCTTACGGCCATAATCAGGGACGCAACTATACGATATACTCCATTTCCGTGTGACCGTGCTATCGCACCGATAACATCCTTATCCTTGCCTCAAGACCTTCTTGTTTGCTTGCAATGTCAACACACCGACTCATATTTGTCTTGTGACAACGCGGCCGTGCCTCATATTTCGAGGTCGTGCCCAAAAACTCAACGGAACTACACCCAACATGCCCTACGGCCCTTCTCGACTTAATTCGCAATGAGTCAAGTTTGACTTATGCAACTCTATGCCAACGGCTTAACACTCGACGCCACATCTCGTGCCGAAACACGGGTCTTTACTTAGCCAAACCCTAGGCCTCATAATACTTTGGGTGCAACCGAGCACACATTTCATCACTCAAGTCATACTTCGCTTACACTTCCTTTGTTACGACCGACACCGTGCATGCAGATTCGTCGCTTAGCACGCCAATTATCTATATGAAAGGTCACTGGCACGACAAGCCATCGTGGGCATAGCCTGGCATTCGGGACCCCTGTACCGCAGGTTGCAATCCCCGATGCAAGTCCCCAACCTATCGGTTGCTTCATACCCAGCTCGGCTATATCGTGTTTCCTCCTAGGCCGAGTCGGTTCCGTGGCCCCGGGTTGCCGCTCGAAGAAACATCGCCCTTGTCGACAAGTTATCCATGACCACGCACCTACGAGACATCTCGACTCACGTAAATGCATGGCCTAATTTGTTGGTACGGCTGGAACTATACTTTGCAACTCGACGCTCTGAACCACACTTTACATAACGTGCATCGGGACCGTGAGACTCCCAACCGAGGGACTGCCTCATTCTTCTTAACGTGCATAGGAGCGTGAGACTCCCAACCGAGGGACCGCCTCATACATCAGGGAATGACTACTGCATAGCCTTCCAACTTAACTTGAACCAAACGTGTTCCTTAAATGCCATAGACCGTGGCAAACTTTACATCGTGCCGACCGTGGCTCGTGCCTTAGACTTACCTTGTTCTCTAGGCGACGCTGTCGCTCAAGTCATATAAGTTATACGACGAGCCTTGTTCTCAAGGGACTACGCGACTTGACAACCGTAGATAGAGCGGGACATGCTAGAAATGGCTTCGATAGCCCAACGTAACTCCTGTCTAACTTATTCGGATATCGACTCGACGAGCAAAGGCTACGCCGAGCTCCGCGTCGAGGGAACGTGCCGTGCACGCGTTTGACTTGAACAACCGAGTTCTCGGGTGCCTAGACTTAAGCCAACAAGCCGTACAAGATGACTTTACCAACGGAACATACGAAGGCTATGTCAAGCCTTGTGCGACAGGACCGTGCATGCTATATCAAGCGTTCATGTGGGCGACGCCTATGACTTAGGCTAACTTGAGTGTCGGGACAACTTAGCAACTTAGGCCAACGTCCTTCTCCCAAGCCACGGGACGAAGGATCGAGTGTCATTTGAAAACATGCTGAGCCGAATTCTAAGCAGACCGTGGGACAAATTTCCTTGTTCTAAGACATTCCGACGGGTCGGGATTATTCCCTTAGCTATGTGGATGCGTCTCTTTTATTATCAAGTCTAACTTGTGAAAGTTGAAAACATACGAGTTATTAAGTGAAGGCTAAGATGAGGCGAGTTCACCGAAACTACCCCACCTGTATGAGGAGTTGCCTCGACCGAGCGAGCCTTCGAGCAGCCGTTGTAAGGCTAGGTCTGAATGCCGTCTGCGTTTCGATTCCTCCGATTGACTTTGCGGGAAGGGGCACTACATCATACACCACTCAGAACAAGTCTCGTCCTCGAGACTTTCCTGAAGGCAAGCCATCCTACCATTTCTATGGCCAAGACTTAATCGAGCTTAGATACAGAACTATAAAAGTCGTGCAGGTACGCCAGAACTTATCGTATACACTTCGTCTATGCGTTTCCTCGATTCCGAGCCACGCTCGCACTATTATCATTCCTTCCCTTAACACGTTTTCAAGTTCTCGACACACTTCCATTCCCCAAGTCTCATTTGAATTCAACATATCGCTTGGTTGGATCGTGCACGCATTCCAAGCATCCCTAAAATACATGCATTCAGCCAAACCGCATGATAGAAAATTCGTCATTATCACTCGAGTCGTATCGTGCACATACTCAGGCGTCCCTGAAATATATGCATGTCAGCCAATCTCGTGAGGGGTATTCCTATATTCTTGATTCACACTATCCATCCAAACCAATCCTCAAGATCAATCTTTCGATTGCTAACTTTTGAAATAGGGCATCTCGCCTAACCGTTAGGCCATTTCTCAAGGCTATGTCAATGTCCGGATTGGAATCATAGTTTCCCAACAATAATGCCAACACTGACCCCAATCCTAGGGTCAAACCAAAGTCGATCATACGGGATTTTCTACCTAAGCCACGTCACTCAGATTTCTAAACATCGAGCACGATCACCTAATTCGTATTACGGCACGCGTTGCGTATATTCGAGTCCATTCAATTCACCGATTCTAACCAGTTTATGTATTCGATCACGAGGTCGTCTCGCTCAACAATACATTGCACCCCAATCTTACGCAAGTCTGATTATCCACGGTGGTTCATGAATCACCATGCAACGCTCCCGCGGAATAATCGTTCTCATTGGGGCGTAACTCTTGTTCGAGTCCAGATTAATTCATTCTCGATACGTAGATTGGACCTACTCAATCCTCAAATTAGACCGTCATATACGCTAAGTCATTCTCGAGTCCATCTTCGCGTCAAACCACAAGTCGAAGCACACAAATTGCCACACCATGCTAGTTCAATCACCCTCGCTGTATGAATCACCATACCAGTGCTCACGCGGAGTGATCGTCCTAATCGGCACGACGCATGTGCGAGGCTGGAGTTGCGCTCGCATAAGACAAAGACGTCAACGTTGTGGTTGTCAACGAAGTAAATCTAAGCATTTCACTTTCATCCAATCCAAGTTCGATAGTCTGAACGTCATTCATTCAACTAGAAAATCCTCGAGCCAAGTTTATCTTTTCCTCGACACATTTAAACATCCCGAGTATAGAATCCATCGGAACAATGATATTTGCACGATCGTCATTCGCCAAGTTAGAGTACCCCCGAGTTATCGCATATCGATCTTTGATACGCCTCAATACTATCGACGATATGCGTAACCTGACGATCTTCCTTTGCAACCAATTTCGAGTCGTGTGACTGATGCTATTGTCCGAACCGGATATTCCACAATCTCCTCGATATTCAAGATCAAGTTCGATCGCTATTCCTCAAGCTAGTTTCAAGATTGTTGTCCAAAACTCAAGTCACATTTTATTTGACGCAATCCGAAATCGTAAGCACGAACCTCTAGGTTTTCTCGATCAAGACATTCACTTTTATTCATCGTTCCGAATCGTTTTCTAACTTGCGTTGCCCATTCACAAGTTGTCCAAACGACATCTCGTTCGGGACATTCGAAGTCACGACCAACTAATCGTGACGCGTTCTAAGGCTTTGTGCGATCGCATCGCCTCGCCGACATACTCGTGTTACCTCTAATCCTCAATTTTTGCTCGAATGACTTCCAAGATAAACCATACACCACTCGGATTCGAGCCATCCGATTTAATCCTCAATCACGTTCGTATCATCCGCTAAGACATCTTTCAGATTCGTTCGACGAATCTCTAGCGTAGTCGCTCGCGTCGTATCGACGCGCTAAGTCGTTCGCACTATTTCTCAAAATCCAGCCCAATCTTCCGTTCACATCTAAGTGTTAGTTCGATAGCGTTCCTATCGATATACAGTCTAAGTGTAACTCTGTTCCCGACCGAGTGGTACTTAATATCGCTTATAACTCGTTTGCACCAAAAGATCGAGGTGTACGATACGTAGCACAACTTAGCCAAAAGGCCATGTGCATAACCATCACGTATGGCCTATACTTTGAGTTTGCATGCTCATTTACTAATGTCGATATAGGACTCGTTAGGCACGCACGCGACTTGCTAACTTTAGCACGCGTTTTCTGTTAAGCCAAGTTTGACACCGTTCGGCACAAAGGCCTACAGATGCGTTCGATTGAACGCATGTACGAGCTTTTGAAAATATTTAGACTTATTGTATGGACATTCCGTGGAACATTTGAGAGAGAGCGCACCAACGATATCAATATAAGGAAGCAACATTTAGAATTTGCAGAAACATCGGAGTTAAAGAATTCAATCGATAGTCCAAGGACGTAAAGTCGTGCTCTGATTCCATTATGTCACGCGCCGCACCCGTAGGAGCGATTGTCCTCGCTAAGGCGTGATGCCATACGAGCCTAAATTGTGCTCGTGCAAGGCAGGTTCCATAACGGCCGATTTGCAGCGGCAGCGTCGGGGTCGTCGCATAGAAGTCCCAAACAGATACATTGAATACGCAGCGGAAATTAGAACAAGAACACATGAAAACAAGTCACTCAAAAGAAGCTCTTTATTGATATTGAATACAAGATTACATTTGTGGGCGCAAGGCTAAATTACAAGTCTCTCAAGCTCACTTTTCTCTTATTTTACAAGTCACTCTGCTCTCTCCCATTTCTATATTACAATGCTTGAGCCAGCAAAAGCTTCGGAAGGCGATGTCCATACATTATGTCCTGTATAAATCTTAAATCCACGCGACCGCACGCTTCGAATCGCTAAGAAACTCCATGCCTCGACACATCCAAGCGAGCTCAACACCACGAGCTTCTACCTGTGCCTGCACATGAAACACTGTGTGGGTGTCAGTACTCAACTGTACTGGTGGAGTGAGCTCCTCGCCCACCCATAAAAAACCGACACGTTCATTTACTTTGTGCAGTTTAAAACCCTACCGGTTGCGATCCCCGATGCAAGTCCCCGACCTACCGGTTGCTTCATACCCAACTCGGCTATATCGTAGCGAGCTTTGCACCACGAGCTTCTACCTGTGCCTGCACATGAAACACTGTGTGGGTGTCAGTACTCAACTGTACTGGTGGAGTAAGCTCCTCGCCCACCCATACAAAACTGATACGTTTATTTTACTTTGTGCAATACAAGTCCCTTTACGATTGTCTTTCTAGTCTTGCCTTAGAATCGATTTTAGGACCGACGCCTCGGTCTATTTTATGTCTTTAGACCGTCACTGTGCCTTGCACTAATAATGTACTCATACTTGCTGCTAGACCCTTCTCGTGCTCGCAACGTTAACCTATCAAGTCGTGTTTGCCTTACGGCCACAATCAGGGACGCAATTACACGATAGACTCCATTTCCGTGTGACCGTGCTATCGCACCGATAACATCCTTATCCTTGCCTTAGGACCTTCTCGTTTGCTTGCAATGTCAACACACCGACTTATATTTGTCTTATGACAACGCGGCCGTGCCTCATATTTCGAGGTCATGCCCAGAAACTCAACGGAACTACACCCAACTTGCCCTACGGCCCTTCTCGACTTAATTCGCAATGACTCAAGTTTGACTTATGAAACTCTATGCCAACGGCTTACCACTCGACGCCACATCTCGTGCCGAAGCACGTGTCTTTACTTAGCCAAACCCTAGGCCTCATAATACTTTGGGTGCAACCGAGCACACATTTTATCACTCAAGTCATACTTCGCTTACACTTCCTTTGTTACGACCGACACCGTGCATGAGAATTCACCGCTTAGTACGCCAATTATCTATATGAAAGGTTACTGGCACGACAAGCCATCGTGGACATAGCCTGGCATTCGGGACCCTTGTACCGCAGGTTGCGATCCCCGATGCAAGTCCCCGACCTACCGGTTGCTTCATACCCAGCTCGGCTATATCGTAGCGAGCTTTGCACCACGAGCTTCTACTTGTGCCTGCACATGAAATACTGTGTGGGTGTCAGTACTCAACTGTACTGGTGGAGTAAGCTCCTCGCCCACCCATACAAAACTGACACGTTTATTTTACTTTGTGCAATACAAGTCCCTTTACGATTGTCTTTCTAGTCTTGCCTTAGAATCGATTTTAGGACTGACGCCTTGGTCTATTTTGTGTCTTTAGACCGTCACTGTGCCTTGCACTAATAATGTAATCATACTTGCTGCTTGACCCTTCTCGTGTTCGCAACGTTAACCTATCAAGTTGTGTTTGCCTTACGGCCATAATCAGGGACACAACTACACGATAGACTCCATTTCCGTGTGACCGTGCTATCGTACTGATAACATCCTTATCCTTGCCTTAGGACCTTCTTGTTTGCTTGCAATTTCAACACACTGACTCATATTTGTCTTGTGACAACGCGGACGTGCCTCATATTTCGAGGTCGTGCCCAGAAACTCAACGGAACTACACCCAACTTGCCCTACGGCCCTTCTCGACTTAATTCGCAACGACTCAAGTTTGACTTATGCAACTCTATGCCAACGGCTTAACACTCGACGCCACATCTCGTGCCGAAGCACGTGTCTTTACTTAGCCAAACCCTAGGCCTCATAATACTTTGGGTGCAACCGAGCACACATTTCATCACTCAAGTCATACTTTGCTTACACTTCCTTTGTTACGACCGACACCGTGCATGCGGATTCGCCACTTAGAACGCCAATTATCTATATGAAAGGTCACTGGCACGACAAGCCATCGTGGACATAGCCTGGCATTCGGGACCCTTGCACCGCAGGTTGCGATCCCCGATGCAAGTCCCCGACCTACCGGTTGCTTCATACCCAGCTCGGCTATATCGTGTTTCCTCCTAGGCCGAGTCGGTTCCGTGGCCCCGGGTTGCCGCTCGAAGAAACATCGTCCTTGTCGACAATTTGTCCATGACCACGCACCTACGAGACATCTAGACTCACATAAATGCATGAGCTAATTTGTTGGTACGACTGGAACTATACTTAGCAACTCGACGCTCTGAACCACACTTTACATAACGTGCATCGGGACCGTGAGACTCCCAACCGAGGGACCGCTTCATTCTTCTTAACGTGCATAGGAATGTGAGACTCCCAACCGAGGGACCGCCTCATACATCAGGGAACGACTACTGCATAGCCTTCCAACTTAACTTGAACCAAACATGTTCCTTAAATGCCATAGACCGTGGCTAACTTTACATCCTGCCGACCGTGGCTCGTGCCTTAGACGAACCTTATTCTCTAGGCGACGCTGTCGCTCAAGTCATATAAGTTATACGACGAGCCTTGTTCTCAAGGGACTACGCGACTTAACAACCGCAAATAGAGCGGGACTGTGCTAGAAATGGCTTCGATAGCCCAACGTAACTCTTGTCTAACTTATTCGGATATCGACTCGACGAGCAAAGGCTACGCCGAGCTCCGCGTCGAGGGAACGTGCCTTGTACGCGTTCGACTTGAACAACCGAGTTCTCGGGTGCCTAGACTTAAGCCAACAAGCCGTGCAAGATGACTTAACCAACGGAACATACGAAGGCTATGTCAAGCCTTGCGTGACGGGACCGTGCATGCTTTATCAAGCGTTCATGCGGGCGACGCCTATGACTTAGGCTAACTCGAGTGTCGGGACAACTTAGCAACTTAGGCCAACATCCTTCTCCCAAGCCACGGGACGAAGGATCGAGTGTCATTTTAAAACACGCTGAGCCGACTTCTAAGCAGACCGTGGGACAAATTTCCATGTTCTAAGACATTCCGACGGGTCGGGATTATTCCCTTAGCTATGTGGACGCGTCTCTTTTATTATCAAGCCTAACTTGTGAAAGTTGAAAACATGCGAGTTATTAAGTGAAGGCTAAGATGAGGCGAGTTCACCGAAACTACCCCACCTGTGCGAGGAGTCGCCTCGACCGAGCGAGCCTTCGAGCATCCATTGTAAGGCTAGGTCCGAATGCCGTCGGTGTTTCGATTCCTCCGATTGACTTTGCGGGACGGGGCACTACATGATCGACCGCCGACGACAACTCTGGTCGCCTCCAACCACTGCCGCCTCCGGCTGGGCAGCATCGTCCTGGCCACCAAGAGTTGTCCAGCGCAGCACCGTGGTCATGTTCAAGCTTCAGCGCCATGACCATCTTGTCGACCGTCGTGCCTCTCGCTGCGATCGGAGCGCCATTGTCAGAAGCTCCGGTCAGCGGTGTCCGATCCGTCGCGTGCACACGCGGTGTCTCCGGCGGCTTCCATCGTAGGTAAACCCTCCTTTCTCCCCTTTTTTTTTGGATATTATGTGGGCTCTCTCTCTCTCGAAAGAGGGCCAGTAGCCTTTATAAAAAAAATTACTGTTATAATTATTTGTTTAAGTTAAGGTATTATAATTAAATAATATGCTACTATTAATCTATATTTTTATTATATATGTGTATAATTATACTTATGGTTAGTATTTATTAAAATAATGATTGATTGTTTAGATATATTATTTTATTATCTAGTAAAAATTATTGTGAAAATATATTATATCAAGACTTGAACCATATATCTATTTTCAAATGAAGTTAGAAACCTAAAAGAGTAGTATTTTCATCTAATTTCAATAACTAATTTTTTAGAAATTTTAAGTATTTATCTAAAATATTTTTTTGGAATATTTACCTACAAATAATTTGATCCATAAAAATATAGTTTCTATTATTATAAATAAGTTATAAATATTTTCTAAATTTACAGTTTGAAGAATTTTTAGAGTTTAAGCCTCAAATGATTTTCTTGACGTTTTAGATATTAGGTAAAATATTTTGTTAATAAAATATTGATTTTAAACAAATACAAAATATATTTTTCCTAGATAGTTATGACTGTTCTTTTTTTAAATGAGTATATATATATATATATATATATATATTAAATTGAGAATTATCTTTTACATAAATCAAATCTTCCTCTTAGAATATATGACTTCTGACCATGACTAATCACATACTTATTCTCTTCGGACTTTCTCACACAAACATGGCTATTGGAAAAAACGGAACAGGCCAGATCACCGCACCACACCAGGCGTCACACCAGGCAAGACACCTTGCCTTTACTGTTTAATTTCTTGCTCAATATCATGCATGCTTTTTCTTATTTTTTTGTTCTTTCAAAACTATATATAGATACAAATTACTATATTTTATACAATTGGCTTAGAGTTAAGGGACTACCATCAAATTTAGTGTGTCTCATTGACTTATCACGATTGTACACAAGTTGTGTGTGAGAGTTGTGAGTATCATACAGAGGTCACTTGCATGTGGGCTGATCCCCCGTGCGCATGTGTAGGAATAACTGTCAATAGATGCATATTAGAAGACTTGATAGTTATCTATTATAAAACAGTGTGGTGGAAACGACACGTGTTTGTGTGTCATGGTTACGACACACGTATAGTATCATTGGGGGGAGGGGACAGCTACTAGCGTAGGGGCTACATTTATTTTTACACACATTTGTGAGATAGTATCTCGGATGAGCGCTACGTGTTACCCGACCGATAGTGTCTCGGATGAGCGCTACTTGTTGGCTACTCTTTATTACTTGCTTGCGTGAATCCGTTACAGCCCCTGCGTAGAACGTTGTCCTCTAAAGTGCATTCCACATAGAATGGTTAGGAACCTTTACTCATTCATACTTTTCTGTTGAGCTTTTATTATTCAGTTTATTGGCATGATATTATGTGTCTTGTTACGTCCCTCTGAGGACCTCATGATTTCTCCAGGTGTGCGTTTCGTGGTTTCTTGCAGGTGCTCTAGCTAAGGCCATTCCTTCCTTCGTAATAATTGCTCTTGGACTCGTCCTTTGCTTCGCTTGACCAAATCATTTATTTGTACATTTCTTCGTATTTAAATTTGTTGGTAGCGGATATGTCTCCGTCCAACGTTTGTACAAATGACTATTTGATCATATCATTAAACCTTAGTAATTGTGGATGAGATTTACTTAGTTTGTCATAGCTTTCTACATATCACAGCTTATGTATACATACGAACATCTCTTATACTCGTATGTATACCGCTGGCATGATACGTATCTTGTCCCAAGTATTTTGGGACTGGGGCGTTACATGTTTTTGTGGTGGCCCATGCAGGTCAAGTTTGTCGTTTCGGTTACATGACTGTACCGAGCGGGCCTGCAATATAGGATTAGAGTCTAGAATCTCATCCACCTATTTGACATCCTTTCTTGACTTCAAATTCCGAACTCTCGTTCGCCCTCCTTGATTTGCATCTTTCTTGACTCCTTCTACCGTAAATTCTTAGTTTCGTGCTTAGTGACAACTAGGAAGATGACTACATTCGTATATGCTCATAGGTCAAACACATGGCTAGAAGGATTACCTTGACAATTAGTATGCATTGAGGACTTATTTGTGTATAAAAACATTTATGTTTCCTAGAAATTTGATCCTAAGGGTTAGTAAATTCTAAGTTGGGTAGTAGAGATGGATTTTATTTTGATACTACTAAAGGATTGATAAATTGAGAAAACAAAATGTTAATTTTTGTGAAATAGTTACGATTTAAGAAATAGCTTAAGATTTTGTAATTTAGTGGTACTATTTACAAGTTTATTTAAATTTTGAGTTTGAAGGATGATAGTAAAAATTTGGTTTAAAATATTTTAGAAGATATGAAATCGATTGAAGGAAAAAAATTAAAAAAATATTTTCAAATTTATATTTGATGATTGATTGATAAGATTATATTGAGTTTAAAATTGGATTGATAACATTAAAAACTATGGGAACAAGTTATTGTTAGGGAGGTATTCACGAAGAGACCGGAAGATTTTATAAGATGGAGAAAACGAAATTTTATGTGAAGATTTTAGAAATACTTATGATATATTGGATTATGGAGAAAAAAATGGGACTTTTGAAGATTTTAGAGTAGTTATGACTTGTTCGAAGTTTAGATATAAATTTTGAAAGATATAGAGTAAATTCGAGGAATTATTTTAAATGCTCAATTTTTGTTTGAATCACGATTGATAAGAGTATTTAAAACTTGAGCTTACGTTTTGGGTTGATTGTAATATACTAAGAGTTATCTCGAGGTTATTTGAGAAATTTTAAATTTTTTTTGTTTAGTTATGATTTTATGGAAGTAAAAAAAGGGTTGACGACTGATAGGATTATTGAGTTTTATTACAAGTTTGATATGACAAAAAGTTATTTTTAAAAAGAATTTACATTTTAAGTTATGATTATGTTGAACGATTTAGAATGAATAAAAATTATGGTAGATTATTTTCTGAGGATTTTTGTGAAGGCTCGATTTCAAGAAGTTAGAATTAAATGGTAGACCACCAAGATAACCCTAATGAGTTAGAAGGATTCCACTTTAATTGCTATATCCCCCATGATCATGATAGTAGTGTATACACAAGTGTTGATAGTCATCTCTAAGATCATGTGGTTATATTCAATCTTGACTCACTCGACATTCCCTCAAATCTAGATTTTATCGTGACTTTCTAACCATTTGAAACTTGAGAAATAATTGCATTCTTCCTTGAACATACCCCATCAAGTGGCTATCATATCTCTAGAAACTGTATTCCTAACTTATGTTACCTTTGATCTACTAGAATCTGAATTATCTTTATTTCATGCTTTAACTTGGTCATTTATTTTGTGCATTAATCATTATCTCATGAAACTCCCACTTTCTATTTTAAATTCTTTTGTGTCATTTACCATGACTTGGATATCTGGAGCACAACACTAGACTTTTCTGTCCAACAAATTTCATATGCAAGACCTAGACGAGCTCACCTTCATGTAGGTATATCACGTGCCACTAAAACACGTCCCCTTGTACTTTATTTTTATGATGCGACCCTGGTGTCGAAATGGCTAGCTATAAACCATACCATGATACTATGGTCCTTTCTGACTTCGGTTAGAGATCAAAATCTTGACTCAAATCTTTTCGACCCAAGGAATGATTGTGATCTACTTAATTCCACAAATGCTTAACTTTGTGTTTATTCTTGATTGCTTATCCTTTTATTATCTTGGTTTACTTAGACCTATAATATCTTCATAACCTTCACCACGACCCTTGAACCTAACCATATATTTTTTTCCTTTTGGCTAGCTTCCTTTCGAGGATTTCATTAAACTCCTTCATGATTCATGCAGCCTTGGTTCGTATATGATTTTGTGAAAAGATGGAGACCGGATCACTACCCTTTCAGTCACACGGGACTAGATTAGAAAATTCCATAGAGGAGACTAATGGTATAGTTGGTTAAGATTAATAGGCGACTACAAGGTATATAAGATTTGACATAAGAAAAAAAAAATTAGATGGAATTGAGAAAATGTGATATTATGTTTAAGTAGATAGTATACTTGTGAGTGACAAACAGGTTCAAGAGTAATCAAGAATATTGAAGATGGATTTCTATGATGGTACCTTAAAGATAAATTTTTACGTTGTTAAATGAGTATTTGAAGAGTTTGATTTTTACTTAGACTAAATTCATTGAGGGTTTATTGAATTTCAAATTCAAGAGGATTAAGAAAGACAAAATTTAGCTTGAGGAAAAAGAGGTATATAACTAGATATGTTAAAAGAAGAATAGAGATTATGGAATCGAAAGTTTTTAACTTATCAAAATTTCTATTGTGAGATATAGGATTTAAACATAGCTCTAAGGAATCAAATTTTTTGTGAATTGGATTTTTGGAAATAAATATCGGTTTGAAGGTCAGATATATACGTAAGTATGCCTCGAAGAATTTTTAATAGTTTATGAGATTTATTTTGAGAATAGTTATAAAGGAATGAAAATATGTTTCAAGGAAAAGAAAATTCAATATAAATCTTTGAGGGGATTCAAATTTTGGGAAAAAAAGAAAAGGGAAGAAAAAATGCCTTTTAAATTTATGGAATATGAAACTTGAGAAGAAATCGAAGCTTTGAAGATTTATTATTAATAAAGGCAATGGTGACGACTCGAAGATCATGACGATATTTAACACGACTCAAATATTGAATTAGTAATCTTGGAATGAGATAGATGAAGTTATTAACAATCTTTGTGATTATTATCGATACTAGCATTGATGGTAGCATGATCGAATTAGACACAGAAGGATGTCATGCACATTGTCATTTCAAAGCTACACCATTGATTTATTCTTTTAGTTATCTAAATTGTCAATTTTTGTTGAAAGTCGTTTCTTCCCCTCGCCAAAGATTTAAATCGTCATTTCTTATCAAATACCTCTTTCCCTCTCCTCAACTCTACCTATCCTAGTTATTCCTAAATTTCGAGGACGAAATTCTTGTAAGTTGGGTAGGATGTAAACCCCCTAACTTCTACTACGATTTTTTAAAATAAATTTTTTATTTATTGGTTTTTAGATAGTATTTCGTATTTGTATGGCGTGTGCAAGTTCGAGTTCTCGTAATTGTACGGCGCGTGTGAATTTGTATTTTTTGTACTTGCTCGTCGAGTGCGAATATGTGCGAGGTACATATTTTATAAAAATATTTATTGATGGATTTCATTTATATAGGAAAAGTATAGGTTCAAATTTCATGTGATAAATAAATTATTTATCTTCTGTATTGATTTAATAAAAGGGGCTATTTACTTTTATATAATTGATAATTTCAAAAATGATGTTCTACATAAATATTCTTTTACATACTAAATACATGACTTTAAATTTATTGTATTTTCAAAATTTATTTAATGCTATTATTTATTATTTCGAAAAAGATATTCTAAAACCTTGTTTGAGTTAAGATTTAATAAATCATGATAATTTAAAGTGAAAAATATATTTTTATATAGATTCTATTAAATTAAATAAAAGGCATTATCTAGTTTAAATAAGATAAGATTTTATGGAGTCGCTTTTAATTGAGCTTGAATTTTATAACGAAATTATCTATTGGGATTTAAATACACCCAATCCTTATCTAGCAAGAAGTCCTAAACCCTATATAGGGGAGCTCCCCATTGATTTTACCATCCATCATCTCCACAAAAAATTCCCAACTACTCGTGCATCGTGTCCGTGTACGTGTATCACTCTTATTCCATATTTACAACTACAGTATCCACCCCCACAGTGTCGACAACCCCGACACGATAAATCAAATCCTATCCTACTGCCGTCCCAGGCCATCGACCGTAGAAATCCCAGCCAACGCCCAGCATGTCTCCTTCACCACCACCACTACAGCCTCAGCATCGACCCCGTCTTCTTCTCCATACCCGCACGCCACGACTCCGGCCTGCCTCGCCCATATCACACCTCCTCCACCCGCAGACACAACCCACTGCTGCCAACTCCGTTCATCCAGTCCTCATCATCCTCACTACGACACCACCACCACCGGCCGCCCCGTCCATTGCCACCACCGTCCGTGGCCGTCGCCCAACGACCAGCCCCCATGGGAAACTCTGGCCGACCAAGTCAACATCATCACCACGATAACCCAGAAATAAAAGGGAAAAGAAAACCCCTTACCTAAAACTGCCGCCGCCGCTGCCAGAAGCACACCCGCGCCCCGCCTCCACCAAAGCCACCCGTGGCCAGCGCCTCCGCCGTCGGCTGAATCCGCTGCAACCCCCGTGTCGATCTCCTCTACACCGCCATCCCCGACCAGATCCGTTGATGTGATCGACCGCCGACGACAACTATGGTCGCCTCCAACCACCGCCGCCTCCGGTTGGACAGCGTCGCCCTGGCCACCAAGAGCCTCCGGCGCAGCACCGTGGTCATGATCGAGCTTCAGCGCCGTGACCATCTCGTCGAGCGTCGTGCCTCTCGCCGCGATCGGAGCACCATTGTCAGAAGCTCCGGTCAGCGGTGTCCAATCCACCGTCTGCACCCGCGGTGTCTCCGACGGCTTCCACCGTAGGTAAACCCTCCTTCCTCCCTTCTCTTTTTTTTGGATATTATGTGGGCTCTCTCTCTCGAAAGAGGGCCAGCAGCCTTTATAAAAAAAAATAATTTTTTTTACTGTTATAATTATTTGTTTAAGTTAAGGTATTAATTAAATAATATGCTACTCTTAATCTATATTTTTATTATATATGTATATAATTATACTTATGGTTAGTATTTATTAAAATAATGATTGATTGTTTAGATATATTATTTTATTATCTAGTAGAAATTATTCTGAAAATATATTATATCAAGACTTGAACCATATATCTATTTTCAAATGAAGTTAGAAACCTAAAAGAGTAGTATTTTCATCTAATTTCAAAAACTAATTTTTTAGAAATTTTAAGTATTTATCTAAAATAAGTTTTTGGAATATTTACCTACAAATAATTTGATCCATAAAAATATATTTTACATTATTATAAATAAGTTATAAATATTTTCTAAATTTACAGTTTGAAGAATTTTTAGAGTTTAAGCCTCAAATGATTTCCTTGTGGTTTTAGATATTAGGTAAAATATTTTCTTAATAAAATATTAATTTTAAACAAATACAAAATATATTTTTCCTAGATAGTTATGACTGTTCTTTTTTAAATGAGTATATATATATATATATATATATATATATATATATATATATATATATATATATATATATATATATATTAAATTGAGAATTATCTTTTACATAAATCAAATCTTCATCTTAGAATATATGCCTTCTGACCATGACTAATCACATACTTATTCTCTTCGGACTTCCTCACATCAAACATGGCTATTGGACAAAACGGAACATGCCAAATCACCGCACCACACCAGGCGTCACACCAGGCAAGACACCTTGCCTTTACTGTTTAATTTCTTGCTCAATATCATGCATGTTTTTTCTTATTTTTTTGTTCTTTCAAAACTATATGTAGATGCAAATTACTATATTTTATGCAATTGGCTTAGAGTTAAGGGACTACCGTCAAATTTTGTGTGTCTCACTGACTTGTCAAGATTGTACACGAGTTGTGTGTAAGATTTGTGAGTATCATATAGAGGTCACTTGCGTGTGGGCTGATCCCCCGTGCACGTGCGTAGAAATAACTGTCAATAGATGCATGTTAGAAGACTTGACAGTTATCTATTATAAAACAGTGTGGTGGAAACAACACGTGTTTGTGTGTCATGGTTACGACACACGTATAGTATCTTTGGGGGGAGGGGACAGCTACTGGCGTAGGGACTACATTTATTTTTACACACATTTGGAAGATAGTGTCTCGGATGAGCGCTATGTGTTACCCGGCCGATAGTGTCTCGGATGAGCGCTACTTGTTGGCTACTCTTTATTACTTGCTTGCGTGAATCCGTTACAGCCCTTGTGTAGAACGTTGTCCTCTAAAGTGCATTCCACATAGAACGGTTATGAACCTTTACTCATGCTTGCTTTTCTGTTGAGCTTTTATTATTCAGTTTATTGGCATGATATTATGTGTCTTGTTACGTCCCTCTGAGGACCTGGTGATTTTTCCAGGTGTGCGTTTCGTGGTTTCTTGTAGGTTCTCTAGCTAATGCCATTCCTTCCTTCGTGATGATTGCTCTTGGACTCGTCCTTTGCATCGCTCGACCAAATCATTTATTTGTACATTTCTTCGTATTTAAATTTGTTGGTAGCGGATATGTTTCCGTCCAACGTTTGTACAAATGACTATTTGATCATATCATTAAACCTTAGTAATTGTACATGAGATTTATTTAGTTTGTCATAGCTTTCTACATATCACAGCTTATGTATAGATACGAACATCTCTTATACTCATATGTATACAGCTGGCATGATACGTATCTGGTCCCAAGTATTTTGGGACTGGGGCATTACAGGAACACAATGGTATACTGGCGTACTCGGAGATGAAGATGAGGGTACAGAATCTGTATCCCCAGCCTGACGCACACGGGACTGCCTAACATAATATCCTCCGCGTCGTTCGGGTCTAGTTATACCTGATAATAACATATGACAATAAAACAAATAACATATTTATATGATAGACATCACAGATTTTTTAAAAATATCATAGTCACAAAAGTGTCACTATAGTGTCAAATATGATGATAAAACAAACGTACAAATTTAATCATCTTCTGAAAATTCATCTAGTTCGTTTAGCTCATCTTCTTCTTCTTCTTCTTCTTTTTCCTCCCCTACATCTTCACTTTCATCTGCATCTTCCTCTTCAGATAATTCTACTTCTTCTACACAATTAGATGTGTAATGAGGAACTTCCGCCGTGTCCACTTCTATAATATTTGTTACAAGCGGTAGTTCATCCTCTTGATAAGCTATATCGTCAACCTCAAAGGTATTTCTCGCTTTGGTCTTGCATACTGCCCACCAGTCCGACCTTGTTGTTCCCCGTTTAGGATAACTTATGAAGTACACAAGCTGAGCCTGACTTGATAGGACAAATGGTTCATAGGCTTGATATCGACGTCGATAGTTTATATCCACAAGACCATGCTTGTCTACTTTCCAACCTTGACCTTCAATCGGATCGAACCAATCACACCTGAATAACACAATCTTAGCAGGCTCTATTCCATAACTATATGTCAGCTCCACAATCTCCCGTAGGACGCCATAGAAATCGTTGCCCGCATCAACATCTTTGTAGTTCGAAGATCTGATACACAAACAGCTGTTTTTGGTAGAATCGAGATCCACAAAGTTGTCTCTGATCGGGCAAGTTGTTGACTTAAACCTAAACCCATTCACATAGTAGCTTGGCTATATTTTTGTAGCATAAATTGGTCCCGTGGCTAGCGTTCTAATTGACTCATTCTCAAGTCTTACGTATGGACGATCGACCTAAATACCACGAAAAAATAAATTAAGCTCAGTCTCAAGTGCATATACAGAAAGGTAATTACAGAGTTCTCAAGTCTTACATATGCACTCAACCATGATAGAAAATAATGCCTCATTTCTTGTTCTAGTTCTTCTTCTGTTATGTGTGGCCTACCTGACCTAACATCATCATTAAATATGCTGAAAATAACATCGTTCAATTAATGTAATAGTATAATAATCAACACTATTAAAATAATATAGACATATTAATTACTTACCCCTCCAGCTTTTCTACTTCATCATCGTCGTAGTTGAGTAATACATACACCTGAGCAGCCGTTAGCTCATCATCGTTCATATATCTCTTCTTCATTTTACTTGATGGCTTTCCTGGAGCATTGAATACATTCAGTATTGTATCATTATATTCATGATCTCCGTCGTCGTTTCTGGAAGCTCTCGTTCTATTAGTTGCAACATGAGGCTTGAAATACATCGAACAAAAGTTTGTAATCTCCTCGAGAACATAGGCTTCACAAATAGAACCCTCGATCCGTGCCTTATTTTTTACCTTTCTTTTTAGGTGATTCAAATGTCGCTCGAACGGGTACATCCATCGATATTCGACGGGTCCACCAACACGTGCCTCATAGGATAGATGAATCGGCAAATACTCCATAGAGTCGAAGAATCTAGGAGGAAACACCCTCTCTAGCTTGCACAGTGTTACCGCGTTGTCCTTCTCTTGCTTTTCTAGACGATCAACGAACAATTTCTTAGAACAAAGATTCCTGAAGAATATGTTAAGCTCCGTCAATGGATCCCAAACTGCCTGCGGTAAGAATTCCGAAATGCAATCGGAATTAACCTCTCCATGAATACGTGACAATCGTGGCTCTTCATACCCGTCAATTTATTTTCCTTCGGATCGACATATCTTCTCAGATTTGACACATATTTGTCTAAAATTTTATGCCCTGGATCCACCGACAAAGTCTCACTTTATCCTCCTTGTCCAGTTAGAAAATTGACTTCGGCAGGAACTGTTTTCCATTCTCCTCTATCAAATGCAACGCAGGACGTTTGCATATTTCTTCTAAGTCCAACCTGGCCTTGGGATTGTCTTTCATTTTTCCCTTTACGTCCATTATAGTATTAATTATATTATCAAACACATTCTTCTAAATATACATGACATCAAGATTATGTCTGATCAGATTGGTACTCCAATATGGCAGATCCCAGAATATGCTCCTCTTTGTCCAGTTATGATCTCTACCAAATCCATCGCACTTGTACCCAGTTGTAGGATATTCGATAGCACTTGAAAATTCTCTAACCTCCTCCCATATCGTGGCTCCGCACCACCTTGGTGGTGGATAACCCTTCTCTACAACGCCGGCACGGAATGCATTCATGTTCCTTCTGAACGGATGATCTTTTGGCAGAAATTGCCGATGACAATCAAAGAAGCACGGTTTTCCTCCGTGTTTCAAGCGGAAAGCCTTAGTACGGTCCATACAATACGGACATGAGAGACGGCCATGAGTGCTCAATCCAGATAACATTCCATAGGTCGAAAAGTCGTTGATGGTCCACATAAGGGTTGCCTTCATCTGAAAATTCTGCTTCCTAGAAACATCGTACGTGTTAGCGCCTACTTCCCATAACTGATTCAACTCATCTATCAAAGGCTGTAAGTACACATCAATGTTCCTCTTGGGATTGTTCGGACCAGGAATTATAACGGTTAGAAACATGTACTGAGTCTTCATGCACATCCAAGGCGGTAGGTTATACGGAGTGACAATCACAGGCCAGCACGAATACTGAGATCCGGAAAAACCAAAAGGAATAAAACCGTTAGAAGATAGCCCCAACCTGACATTACGCGGATCTGAAGTAAAATCAGGATACACTCGATCAATGTGCTTCCACGCTTCTCCATCGGATGGGTGATCCAACACTCCTTCAATCTGTTCTCGCATGTGCCAACTCATATTTTCGGCCGTCTCTTTCACCATAAATAATCTTTGCAACCGCGGCGTTAAAGGCAAGTAGTGCATTGAATCGGTCGGTCTTCTTGCACCGGTAGACCTTCATGTACCAGTTGTCTTATAGCGATCAGCACCACAAAATCTGTACACATCTGCGTCCTTGTCGTCTTTGTAGTACAGCATGCACCCATTGCGACAAGAATCGATTTTCTCGTATCCCATCCAGAGCGATCTCACCATCCTCTTAGACCGATAGAAGTCTTTAGGTAACTTAGCACCCGCCGACAAGATCTCTATAATCAACTCCAACACTCGGTTGTAGCATTCTTGCGACATATTAAAATATGACTTGATGCTCAACAGTCTTGTAACCACCTCCAACGGTGAATGATCCTCACAACCAGGATACAATAGAGTCCTTGCATTCTCCAGCAACTCCATGAACTTTGCAGCATCGACATTCGGTGCCTCCTCAGCTGCATCATGAACGAAACTAGGCCACGCAACGTCGAAAACCATGTTCACGCACATGTCGTCGTATGCATGATTATCTGAAATAAAATAAGGTCCCGCATGCATATACAGCTCAACATATGGCTCCGGCTCTGATGCTAAAGACAAAAGTTCTCCGTGTGCGGTCCACTGATAGTAATTAGGCGTGAAACCCCTCGAGTACAAATGATGTCACTTCCACTTCTGGATAATGTAAAACCCCTAAAATTTCTACTATTTTTTAATTAAATTTGGTACTAATTTAAAATTTTGTATTGTACTTCGCGCGCAAGATTTTATTTTTTTTGCTCGTCGAGTGCGAATATGTGCGAGCGTACATATCATAGAAAAACATTTTTTTCTATTTTATTATATACTTTCAAAATATTATATATAATTATTATTCTTCCTATAAAAAGTTTTTTGTTTTTAGCAGTTATTAATCATAATAATATTGTATACTAGGAAAAGCATAATCATGTATACATTATTTATGCTTACATATATATTTCATAGATATTTTATTATGTTTATTTTTTATAATAATGTATTTTCGAAATTATTATTATAGTATTTTTGGAAAACATATTTTAAAATTATTGTGTCAATTTAAATCTTGATCTGATTTATGAATATGTTTTAAATAGTAAATTAATATCTATATTTGAAATTTGATTTACCTTATTTTATTTTAAAATAAAAGATAGAATTTAATTAGATTTAAATTGGATTTTTATTTGGATTGGATTTATTGAATTAATTAATAGATTGAATTATCTAAATTGGGTTTAAACTATTATAATCCTTATCCAACTCGGAGTTCCCACATCCTATAAATAGGCAGGTACTCCTCTATAAGTTTTTATCATTCACAAATTCTTCCACAAATATTTCTCCAACCCTAATCCCGTGCATCGTGTGTTGTGCCCCTATTTTTTTCTTTCACTATTTTATTTACATGTACATTTCACCTTCTTCGTGTCCACATGTCGGACACGATTTCGACACAGCAAACCCTAATCCTATTCTAAACCTTAATCACTTTCTCCGGCTTCTCCCTTAGCCCTGCCAACCACCACCGCGACCCGCTGTCACCACCACAGCCTTTTCCAACTGTGAAACCCGTACTTTTAATTTGCATGTTAATTTTATTAGAATAACGTTATCATTTTAAATTGATAGATTAAATATTAAAATTATTATTATTAGGTATAAAATTATTTTTCAAAATAAATAACATGGACTTTTGTCTGATAGCCCAGACCCGAATCCGGTTTAAACCCAATTGGAACATAAAATATTTTTAGAGTTTTAAATTATTAGAAATTTAAGCTATTTTTCCATTTGGACCAAATAATTTTACACAAACTTTTAGTTCAACCAAGTCCCAAGTCCATAGTTAGCCTTAAGCCCATTTGTTTTCTTTTGTTTTAAACCAATTTATAACATTAGTGAATCAAGCCCAAACCATCCATTAAGCTTAAAGCCCAATTGTAAACCCATTAACCTCTCTTTAAAACTCATTGTCAGAGAGGGAGAGAGAGAGTGAGACATTAAGTCTCATTTCCATTCTCTGTTGGTTTATGGAAACCGAAGTCTCTTCGGTTGGCCGACCCTTCCTCGGCGTAACCGTCGGTAACCGGCGACCGACCACCTTCTGGCCGGTCATGGCTCTCCATCTTCTTCATGTGGTAACTTCCATCCCTTTCTTCCTATTTAAACCATCCCCTAGCCATTCTTCATCACCACCATTTCTTTTCCCCAAATCCAACTCCCACAAACCCTCTTCCCACCGCCAGAGCCCGCTCCCCACTCTTCCCGACCCGACGCTGGAGCCTCTCCCCGCGAGCTCCTCTCGGCCGACCACTTCGGCGCCCACACCCCGCGAACCCGACCGGCGCTCCCCCAGGCCGGCCATCCGCCGCCTGACCCGGCGCCCCCTCCGGCGATCGCGCGCCCCGTGCCGAGCTTCCCTCGCGCGCGCCCCTCCGGATCCGTCGGTTTCCCCGCCAACAGCATCCTGTCGCCGCTCCCCGGCGCCAACCCGTTTCCGTTCCGAGCTTCGGTATTTTCTGACCGTTATTTTCTTTTATGTCTGTGATGATATTCTGGTCCCCGAATCCAGCAGGATTTCGGTTTTTCGACGACGTAAATTCTACGTTGCAATTTCGGTTTTCGGAATTTTCGGAAAATCGGGTGTCTGAGAACCTTTTCGAAAGGAACTCTGGAGAATGATTAATTCCCTGGGTTTTCCTATTCGTAGGCTAATTCTCGGAGTTTCCGAAGGAAATTCGGAAATTACCCGTATTCGGATTTTCGGGAAGTACTGTGGAATTTTTCTATATTCCATGGTTTGATATTTTGGTTGTCTTCTGTTGCTATATGTTTTTGTTAGCTTTGTGGATTATTTTCCTTGGCTCGGTTTGAGTTTAAATATTATGCTGTGGAGAATGCTCTTTGAGCTTTATTCAAAACTGAGTTGCTGGAATTAGGTTTTTGTTGAGATTATGTGCTGAAATGAGATTTTGAAAGTAATTTTTGTGGGATAAAATAAATTGGAGTTTTTGGGATTATTTTGCAGGTATCGGAAGCGTTTCCCAGTTTTTGGGTTGACCGAAAACAGAGGGAATGCTGCCGAAATTTCCGGGAAAATTATTAAATGATTTTCAAAATAAATTTTCGGTAAAATATTATTTTATTAATATTTTTGGGCGACGACCACATTGGTCACTGGGCCCCAGCGAAATGCAAACGCACCGGTACGACCGGACGTTGAGGCAGAGTAGCTGAACATGATGACTGGACCAAATTCTGAAACTCATAATAAATTATATTATTTTATTAAATTTATTTATTTCAATTCTAGGCAGTTTACATTACTAACCAATTTCTTTCTTATTTTAATTCATGGGTTGTAAAGGCATAAGCCAGTTTGTATTTAACTATCTGTGGGTTGTAATAACGTAGTATAGAATTTTATTTTTATTTGTGGTTGGCTAATTTGCGTAGCAAATTAATATTATTATTATTATTATTCTATAGAAAATTCATGTTCTTTCTTATTTAAAGAAAAATGTATTTTTATACATAATAATAAAAATACCAAGTTTTTCGAATAACTTAATAAATACAATTTTTCTGGAATTAAATATAAAATTGATTTTCTTTAATTATGACGTGCTAGTAAATGTGTTTTGATGTGTTAGTAACTAAAAGACTAAAATGGACTAGGAGACAAATTAGATATTTCAACTAGCTTAGTTAGCCATTGGTGACATGGTTTCTGAGTCAAGTTCCCGAAATGTAGGATTTCGAGGAAGAGCGTGACTATTCCAAATACCGAAGTACCAACCTTGTTCAATCGGAAGTTTAAGGCAAGTACATTTTATGTAGATTTTACAATTATTTTCACAATTGTTTCATTGCAAGTTTAAACCACAATTATACACGAACTCCTTCGGGAGCATTGATCGTATTGTTGGGGACTGGGGGAATAGTGTACTGGATATGACCAAATCCAAACTTAGGATAATGAATGTGTTAGCTTACCCCTCTCTCACACGGGGATAAGCCATACCGTATCGCTAGGATACAAATGTACCCAAACCGGTCATATTCTTTACCTATTCATATCACTGTACTGTACTATTTCAAAATTGTTCATTTTCAAACTGTTTAAAAATGCATGTTATAAATTGTCATTTTAATTGTTAAAATTTGCATGAACTGTACTTTGCTCACTCCTGACTGGAGACCAACATTTTAGGTTACTCTGAGGTTGATCTTTCTAGAGTATCTGGTGGCACAGAGCTAATGTTCAACAATCCCGACCTGTACCCGGCGGTACTTCCACCTGAGGAGGATGATGTGGCATCGACATAGATGCTACTTAGTTGTGGAGAGTTTTTAGTTGCTGTTTTAATTTCAGTTGTGAACCTTGTATTTGGAACAAGTTTAATTATCGTTAAATAAATGTTGTGGAAACTTTTAAATTCAAGTTTGTTGTTGAAATGACCTGCAATATGGATTACAGCTTACTGCCGCCGTCTCATCAACGGTGCAGGCTGGGCATGATCCGATTCGACCCAAGTATTTGGGGACCGGGTCGTGACATGTTTTTAGTGGTGGCCCATGCAGGTCAACTAAATCAACAATTTAGGAAAACTAGAAACAATTAGGAACACTAGAACATCAAAATTGCCACAACATAGGACCGATTTATATATGATAAATATTTTTATTATAGACTGGTAGGTTACCTTGCTTATGCTTGCATCCTAAACCTTCCAGAGAATGACCACTGACAAAACCAACTCTGCTGGCGATGTGGTATTATCTCCGGATCGAACCCCGCCTCTTCAGTCAAGTCAGAACTTTTCACCCAACCAGCTGATTGATCATCCTCACCAATCATCCAGTGAAGTTTTCCCCACACTGGCAAATCCTACCTCTCCTCTAACTGGGTTATTTTTCTTTGAGGAAGAACCCACTCATGTTGCTTCACCAGTACCAGAGAACACCTCTCAGATGGTTGCTTTATTTCAAGAAATCCTAGAGTATCAGAAGATTCAAGCTGAACAGATGGATATCTCGAGAGAAGTCATGAAGAATATCAACGACGCAACCTTAGCCATTTTAAACCAAGTTGGAGCGGAACCTCGTCCTAGGAGGGATACCCATGAGAATAGAAGATATTTGGGCCCTGTCCGACAACCATATTGCAAGAAGCTTTTGGCTTGTGCCTACTGTAAGAGACCTGGTCACCAAGCCAACATTTGTCGCAAGAGATTAAGGCAATGTTTGGTGTGTGGATCTGCTGAACATCAAGTTAAGGACTGCCTCTTATCTTATCATCGTATCGGAGCGTCTATTATGCCACAACCTCAGGACTCTATCCAACAGACCGTAGGAAGGGATGAAGCAGAATCAAGGATCATAGAAGAGGAAGAAAATGGAGATGCCCAAGCAAGAACCAGAACCATGAAGAATAGTACTTAGGACTGCTGAGTAATATTATCTATTAAGAAGCTGTAACAAGATGTCCCTAGATCAATTATGAGAGTTTTGTTGTAATTCTCTTATATGAATAAAAATCTTAGTTACATCTTCATGATAGAAGTTTTCCCTAATAGTTTCTGGATTACCCTATGCATAGAAATATTCCATTAACCTAGTACCTAGCTCTTTCCCTATGATTAAGTGATACTATAGAATCGACCTGAAGGAAGCCAAGGAAATGAAGGATTAGATCAATGGACTAAAGGTGTTGGGTTTCATATAAGACGGAGCTTCACTCTAAGAAGCATCAGTCTTGTTTGTATCCAAGAAGGATAAAACAATATGGATGAGAGTAGACTATCAGGGCACTGAAGAAATTACTTTTTCTCGACTGATGATCTATCCAAGTTGAGTGAACTTAAGGGTTTTCGGAGTTTAACTTAAGAACTGACTACCATCAGATTAAGATCATGAAGGAGTACATTCTCAAGACAACATTCAACACCAAATACTGGTAGTTGAATTTTTGGATCATGTCTCTTGGAATGATGAATACTCATGTTGTGTTCATGAATCTCATGAACAGAGTCTTTTTATGAGTAATTGAATCAGTTTGTTGTCTTTTCTTTAGATAACAAAAATCTGATATACTCAAGGACTGAAGAAGAACATGAAGAGCATCTGAGAAATTTCTAGGAACTTTGAAGAAGTTTTTGGTAAGCTATCAAGACATGAATTTTCTTAGACAATGTGGTTTTTTTTGCCATAATGTCACAAGAGAAGAAAATTTGATAGACTCTAGATAGATAGCCGCTGTGGAGAAGTCGTATATCTAAGTTCAATGGTTTCTTGGACTTGATGGGATACTACTGGAATCTGTGTAGGAATTCGCCAAGATTGCTGAGTCGATGATGAAGCTGACTCGAAAGAATGAAGAGTTTGTCTGGACGCATTTAAGAAGCTGTAGAAGAAGCTTACCAATCCTTGCGCTACCCGCAGGATCCGGTGGTTTCACCATCTACAGAGATGTCTCAGGAAAAAGACTGGGTTGTATTCTTCAACAACATGGGAAAATAATTGTCTACATATCTAGGCAATTACGGACTCATGAGAAGAACTATCCCACACATAATTCGGAACTTGTTGTAAGTATCCTTGCTTTAAGGCTATGGAATTATTATGGAAAGGGAGTAAAATTATATACGGACTATAAAAGTCTGAAATATATTTCTACTCAGAAAGAGCGGAATATTGGGTAAACGAAGACGATTGAAGCTGATATCGATGGTTTGACCAAGAAGCGGCACCTAGACATCAGGAAGTTGGGCTGGAGAGCATACTGTCTGAAGATAGAAGGATGGAACTAGATGCTGATTCAGTGTCAATAAAGCTGCAAGTGAGCTCGAGTCTGAAGAACAAAGTCAAGAAGACGCAGTTTCAAGACAAGGCACTTGTAAACTTAGAGATCAAGTGTTGGCAGGAACATTTGGGAGTTTCTTTATTGCCAACGATGGAGCTTTTGAAGAATGGTACGAGGTTGTATACCTTCTGGTGAACTAAGAAGCGCAGTATCCCACACACTCTAACCAGATGTATCGGGATGTGTGTACCATTAAATGGTGTTATGTAATGAAGAAGGACAAATTCCAAGAATGAGGTTAGGTATTCTGTCAACATGTGGAAATTAGCAAGATTCCTGCAGACGCTGGATATTTCGGAGTAGAAGTAGGAACACATAAATGGACCTTGTGTTAGGATTACTTTGTTCCTAAGGAGGGAAGATCATCAATTGGATTTTGTGGACTGACTGACCAAGTCAGTTCATTATGAAGTTGCTTTATTCACGAAAGAGTTGGCGGCAATGTGCAAGAGACACATCTACCGGATTCATGAAGTTCCAACTGACAGACAATCAAAGAAGTCAATCTAGACGTTTGAAGACATGCTGAAGAATCTTGCCTCCTGGAATCTGGAGGATCTTGGAAAGATCAATTATCTTTGGTAGAGTTTTCTTACAATAAATACCCAGTTATCATCAGTACAACATCATTGAAGTTTTGGATGTAGTTTTCGTACATAACTTGCATAGGACGATGTAGAAGAAAGAATACTGTTAGATCCAGAGAGAGTAACTGGCGCAGCAGAGGAAGTGAAGATGATCAGAGACAAGCTATGATAGACAGAAGCACTGGGCAGACAACAGTTGTCAACCACTGGAATTTGTAGAAGAAGGCAGTGTCAGAGAAACCAGTAACAAGCATAGTCAGAGGTGAGATGAAGATCAGGCAAAGTTGAATCATTATTCCTATTTCTTTCTATACTCATCTGTTTCATTTTCAAATTTGACATTATGCTTGTTAGCCTAGTTTTGCGAGCTATTCCTTTTTCAAGCTTGATCATGACATTATCTTATTGGAGGCCTCCATTAATATATTGTCTAATCAGAACCGGTGCAGTGATGGTCTGATCAACCTCATACACTTTGGTTCGCTTTATATTTTATATTGTCCCTAAATTGTCTCATCCATGATTACCTTTAAAAATTCTTATTGTTTGAACCTGAACACCATACTCGTGTCTAATTGAATTGTGGGAATCCTGTCCTACCTGTCCTTAAATTTCGAGGACGAAATTTTCTAAGGAGGGAAGGTTGTGAAACCCGTACTTTTAATTTGCATGTTAATTTTATTAGAATAACGTTATCATTTTAAATTGATAGATTAAATATTAAAATTATTATTATTAGGTATAAAATTATTTTTCAAAATAAATAACATGGACTTTTGTCTGATAGCCCAGACCCGAATCCGGTTTAAACCCAATTGGAACATAAAATATTTTTAGAGTTTTAAATTATTAGAAATTTAAGCTATTTTTCCATTTGGACCAAATAATTTTACACAAACTTTTAGTTCAACCAAGTCCCAAGTCCATAGTTAGCCTTAAGCCCATTTGTTTTCTTTTGTTTTAAACCAATTTATAACATTAGTGAATCAAGCCCAAACCATCCATTAAGCTTAAAGCCCAATTGTAAACCCATTAACCTCTCTTTAAAACTCATTGTCAGAGAGGGAGAGAGAGAGTGAGACATTAAGTCTCATTTCCATTCTCTGTTGGTTTATGGAAACCGAAGTCTCTTCGGTTGGCCGACCCTTCCTCGGCGTAACCGTCGGTAACCGGCGACCGACCACCTTCTGGCCGGTCATGGCTCTCCATCTTCTTCATGTGGTAACTTCCATCCCTTTCTTCCTATTTAAACCATCCCCTAGCCATTCTTCATCACCACCATTTCTTTTCCCCAAATCCAACTCCCACAAACCCTCTTCCCACCGCCAGAGCCCGCTCCCCACTCTTCCCGACCCGACGCTGGAGCCTCTCCCCGCGAGCTCCTCTCGGCCGACCACTTCGGCGCCCACACCCCGCGAACCCGACCGGCGCTCCCCCAGGCCGGCCATCCGCCGCCTGACCCGGCGCCCCCTCCGGCGATCGCGCGCCCCGTGCCGAGCTTCCCTCGCGCGCGCCCCTCCGGATCCGTCGGTTTCCCCGCCAACAGCATCCTGTCGCCGCTCCCCGGCGCCAACCCGTTTCCGTTCCGAGCTTCGGTATTTTCTGACCGTTATTTTCTTTTATGTCTGTGATGATATTCTGGTCCCCGAATCCAGCAGGATTTCGGTTTTTCGACGACGTAAATTCTACGTTGCAATTTCGGTTTTCGGAATTTTCGGAAAATCGGGTGTCTGAGAACCTTTTCGAAAGGAACTCTGGAGAATGATTAATTCCCTGGGTTTTCCTATTCGTAGGCTAATTCTCGGAGTTTCCGAAGGAAATTCGGAAATTACCCGTATTCGGATTTTCGGGAAGTACTGTGGAATTTTTCTATATTCCATGGTTTGATATTTTGGTTGTCTTCTGTTGCTATATGTTTTTGTTAGCTTTGTGGATTATTTTCCTTGGCTCGGTTTGAGTTTAAATATTATGCTGTGGAGAATGCTCTTTGAGCTTTATTCAAAACTGAGTTGCTGGAATTAGGTTTTTGTTGAGATTATGTGCTGAAATGAGATTTTGAAAGTAATTTTTGTGGGATAAAATAAATTGGAGTTTTTGGGATTATTTTGCAGGTATCGGAAGCGTTTCCCAGTTTTTGGGTTGACCGAAAACAGAGGGAATGCTGCCGAAATTTCCGGGAAAATTATTAAATGATTTTCAAAATAAATTTTCGGTAAAATATTATTTTATTAATATTTTTGGGCGACGACCACATTGGTCACTGGGCCCCAGCGAAATGCAAACGCACCGGTACGACCGGACGTTGAGGCAGAGTAGCTGAACATGATGACTGGACCAAATTCTGAAACTCATAATAAATTATATTATTTTATTAAATTTATTTATTTCAATTCTAGGCAGTTTACATTACTAACCAATTTCTTTCTTATTTTAATTCATGGGTTGTAAAGGCATAAGCCAGTTTGTATTTAACTATCTGTGGGTTGTAATAACGTAGTATAGAATTTTATTTTTATTTGTGGTTGGCTAATTTGCGTAGCAAATTAATATTATTATTATTATTATTCTATAGAAAATTCATGTTCTTTCTTATTTAAAGAAAAATGTATTTTTATACATAATAATAAAAATACCAAGTTTTTCGAATAACTTAATAAATACAATTTTTCTGGAATTAAATATAAAATTGATTTTCTTTAATTATGACGTGCTAGTAAATGTGTTTTGATGTGTTAGTAACTAAAAGACTAAAATGGACTAGGAGACAAATTAGATATTTCAACTAGCTTAGTTAGCCATTGGTGACATGGTTTCTGAGTCAAGTTCCCGAAATGTAGGATTTCGAGGAAGAGCGTGACTATTCCAAATACCGAAGTACCAACCTTGTTCAATCGGAAGTTTAAGGCAAGTACATTTTATGTAGATTTTACAATTATTTTCACAATTGTTTCATTGCAAGTTTAAACCACAATTATACACGAACTCCTTCGGGAGCATTGATCGTATTGTTGGGGACTGGGGGAATAGTGTACTGGATATGACCAAATCCAAACTTAGGATAATGAATGTGTTAGCTTACCCCTCTCTCACACGGGGATAAGCCATACCGTATCGCTAGGATACAAATGTACCCAAACCGGTCATATTCTTTACCTATTCATATCACTGTACTGTACTATTTCAAAATTGTTCATTTTCAAACTGTTTAAAAATGCATGTTATAAATTGTCATTTTAATTGTTAAAATTTGCATGAACTGTACTTTGCTCACTCCTGACTGGAGACCAACATTTTAGGTTACTCTGAGGTTGATCTTTCTAGAGTATCTGGTGGCACAGAGCTAATGTTCAACAATCCCGACCTGTACCCGGCGGTACTTCCACCTGAGGAGGATGATGTGGCATCGACATAGATGCTACTTAGTTGTGGAGAGTTTTTAGTTGCTGTTTTAATTTCAGTTGTGAACCTTGTATTTGGAACAAGTTTAATTATCGTTAAATAAATGTTGTGGAAACTTTTAAATTCAAGTTTGTTGTTGAAATGACCTGCAATATGGATTACAGCTTACTGCCGCCGTCTCATCAACGGTGCAGGCTGGGCATGATCCGATTCGACCCAAGTATTTGGGGACCGGGTCGTGACACCAACCAACACCAAAACATCCACCATAAAACTCCAATATCCATCATCGCCATCCCCTCAAAATCACGTTCACAACAACCACCAACCAATGATTCCGACCGCCTGACCCCACGACTCCACCTGACTATCACTACCACAACCCTGCTCCTACCATGCCCAATCGCCAGAACCACCACAACCACCAAAATAACTACCGACACCATCGTCACCAAAACTGCCACCGCCACCATCACCATCGGCCAGCCCGAAATCGATCACCTGTCCACCGCCTTCAGCACCCCATCCAGCATCCCTACCATCGGCCACCGATACGGCCGAGAACCTATCCCGGCCACCCCACGCCCAGACACTCTACCACCACCACCACCAAACCATCACTTCCACCACATGTCCTCCATCCCGAATGACCAACCACAGACGAGAAAAAAAGAATAAGAACTAACACTACTAACTACTCACCTCTGCCTCCACCACTTCCAGCCAGCACCAGATGCGCGGCCATCGTCGTTGCCACCATCGTCATTCTCTTCCATCATCCATCGACCCTCCATCGGTCGGATCCGCAGCCTCGTCCCATCATCTCCGTCTCGTACGCCCGGCCGCCTCCTCCTGGCCGCGTATGGCCGATCTGCGCGCTCGTCGTGCTGTGCGTGGCCGCACATCTTTGCCTCGTCCTCCGTGACCACGGCGAACCGCCAACGCCGCGCCTCCCCTGGAGCGCTGCACCGCCGTGCGTCCGCCGGCGAGCCGCATGGCCGAACCCTCGAAAACCCTCCTTCCGACCGCTCCTCTATCCCTCTGCCGCCTTCGCTTCCTCTCCAACTGCCGGAGCGGTGAGCCCCCGATCTCGCTCGCCACTGCGCCGGAGGCGCGAGCACCCCTCCACCGAGAACCCTCCGGCTTGACCCTTTCTCCGCCCCTCACTTCTTCCCCTTCCACTTCCGCCGCCGCATTCGGCCCCGCTGCGCCGGAGCAGCACGTTCGTCCGCCGCTCCACCTCTTCTTCTCACTCCCTCTCCCTAATTTCTTACCTCTCTCTCCCTCCTTTCTTTCTTTTATTCAAAGAACAGCTGCAGTAGTTGACTGCTGCAATTAATGGTTTTTTATTATTTATTATTTGTTCTGTTGCTTTTGTGTTTGGGTTAGTTTTTATTTGTTTTTTTTTCTCTTTTTCTACTTCTTTTAGTAATTATTATTTATTATTATTAATTATTGTTATTATTATTATTATTATTATTATTATTATTATTATTATTATTAGTATTAGTATTATTATATTACTGTTATTATTATTATTATTATTATTACAGTTAGTAGTTTTATCATCATTATTATTATTATTATTATTATTATTATTATTATTATTATTATTATTATTACTACATTAGATTTTTCTATATACAATATATATAACATTAATTAGTATAGCATTTAAAAGCAAAATAGTATTAAGATTTTTATTATTATAAATTTTTTTGTTATTTTAGAATAAACTTATATTCTCCTAAAATTTTAATTGTCATAAAATATGTAGTACTAGGCTTGGCCTATATTTATTTACAAAACTGGATTTTGAAGCGTAGATATATTATTGTTTTATTTTTATGGTATTTTAAGAATATGGTTTGGTCTAAGAATTATATTTTCACAAAATTAGTTTTCGTCTAAAAAAATATTTCTAGACTTTTCAAGTATTTCTTTATAGTATTTGGAGAAATAAAAACTTAGTTTTAATATATAATTATTTTCTAAAATAGTTTATTTATCTACTTCTACCAATTCTCTTCAAATATGCAATCTTATTCATGGCTAGTCATTTCCACATCCTCTTGCAAATCTTGGACTTTCCTATATCATCCCTAACCAATTTGACTATTCCAGACTCAATAACACGATCCGTGCTACCATCAGAGGTCACCTTGTATAGTTGTTACCGAAGTCGCAATTCATACCACATTGATCATTGCAGTACGCCAGCCGTCCTACCAGGCAAGACACTTTGCCATTTGCTGTTTAATTATTTTAGCTCATATTCATACACTATTTATTATTTTCTTTATGCAAAATAAACTTTGATACATGGCATAACCTGTTAGAACTTAATGTTCATTTATATTTTCTGCTACGTATTATTTTTCTTACACATTAAACCTAGATTTAAGGGACCACCTTGTGTGTTGCATTCATTGGCCTTGACACGTTGTAACACGAAGTTGTGTGTCACATGTAGAACACGAACATGCGTGACTAGCTGGCCACCGGTGCGTATAAGCCGTGCGATAGTAATAACCGCTAATAGAGGTTGCATGCTTAGTTTGACTTAGCGGTTAATAGAGGTTACTGTTGTGGATACAACATAGTAGGCATTGGGCGGGGAGGACAATTCCTTAGCGTATGGGCTTCGATGCACTTTCCCTTTTTTAACCCGTGAGCTCCGCCGGAGACGCAAGTCAGATTACCCATGATTACTACTAACGTTCTACGGAACATTATGCTCGTACTGATTGGGCCTCTGGTGCCCCAAGGGGGGACTATGCCGATCCTATTTAGCCAGGGCCCATGCGTAGAAAGGATTGTTCTTAACTACATTTCACTTAGAACGGTTAGGCACCTTTATCCGTTAGGTACGAGTACTTTTGGATTGAGTGCTTGTATCTGACCGTGGCTTGGAACAATAACTTGTCGCAGATTAGTTCGTCACATCTTGTCCTTGTTTGGTTGTAGGTGTGACTTACTGTAGTGCCCCGACCCGCAAAGTCAATCGGAGGAATCGAAACGCCGACGATGTTCGGACTTAGCCTTACAACGGCTACTCGAAGGCTCGCTCGGTCGTGGCTACCCCTCGTACAGGTGGGGTAGTTTCGGTGAACTTGCCTCATCTTATCTTTCACTTAATAACGCGCATGTTTTCAACTTGCACAAGTAGGCTAATATAAAAGCTACGAACGCACATAGCTAAGGAAATAATCCCGACCCATCGGAATGTCTTAGAACATGGAAAATGGTCCCACGGTCTTCATAGAAGTCGGCTCAGCGTGCTTTCAAATTACACTCGACCCTTCGATCCCGTGGCTTGGGAGAAGGAAGTTGGCTTAAGTTGCTAAGTTGTTCCGACACTCGAATCAGCCTGTGTCATAGGCGTCGCCTGCGTGAATGCTTGATAAAGCATGCACGGTCCCGTCGTTCTGCCCCAACACTCGAATCAGCCTATGTCAGAGGCGTCGCCCGCATGAATGCTTAATAAAAAGCATGCACGGTCCTGTCCCGCAAGTCTTGGCATAGCCTTCGCACATCTCGCAAGTTAAGTCGTCTTGCACGACTTGTTGGCTTAAGTCTAGGCACCCAAGAGTTGGTTGTTCAAGTCGACCCCGTGCATAGCACGTTCCCCCCGACGCGGAGCTCGGCGTGGCCTTTGCTCGTCGAGTCGTTGCCCGAATAAGTTAAGACAAGTGTTGCGTTGGGCTATTGAAGCCATTTCTAGTACTGTCCCGCTCTATCAGCGGTTGTCAAGTCGCGTAGTCCCTTGAGAATAAGGCTCGTCGTGTAAAGTATATGACTTGAGCGTTAGCGTCGCATAGAGAACCGGGTTTGTCTAAGGCACGAGCTACGGTCGATTTAGTGGAAAGCTTGCCACAAATAAAGGAAGTCCACGCGACTGGTTGTCGCCGAGATCGGTCCCGCTACTTGGGAGTCTCGCTAAGTCCTGAAAAGTCCCGCACACGAGATCGGTCCCGCTAGTTGGGAGTCTCGCTAAGTCTTGATATGTCCCGCACACGAGATCGGTCCACTGGCTTGGGAGTCTCGCTAAGTCTTGATATGTCCCGCACACGAGATCGGTCCCACGGCTTGGGAGTCTCGTTAAGTCTCGAGAGAGTTAAAGGAAAGCATAGTCATGTTAATGAAGGATTTGATAGATCGGCTTGAGTATGCATGGTCATTGGACAATTTGTCGATAAGGTGTAGTCTTCTCGAATGATTGCCGGGGCACCGGGATCATTCGGCCCGGGGGAAGCGAGTTGCGGCTCAAAGTAGGATGCTGGATAACCGCATGGGAGACTTCGGCGCCTCCGGGCTAGCTACCCGTGTAGGGACGAGCTGATATCCTACGAGCCGTGTCCAAGATAGCTTGACATTGCTAGTAACCACTCATGTAGATGTGTCGGCAATAGCGGCACACCGCGTGTATGCCTTTGGATTGGGTTTAGAACTGGAATCATGTCTAGTCGGTAACACAATGTCTGGGCCTAAGATTGGGCTGCAGCATAGGCACCGTGCTTAGCACGATACTTGGCGTCGGGATGTCCATGAGATCTATAATAGGTTTGGCAAGTCTTGTCTAAGTTGGTTCATGAGTCGAATAGAAAGACCGCTAGGCGGTAGCATGGATAAAGTCTTGATAAGTTGCGAGGCGCGGCCTCAATCTTGAAGCATATACAAGTCTAAGCAAGGTCTTAAGGCACAAATCTAGTCTAGTGGCACGACCTGTACGAGTCATCCCCTTGACGTCGTTGGCACGAGAACAGTCTTGAGGCACTTGAGTTCAAGTAAAGGTCTTGGCACGGCCGAGTCCATGTAAGCTGCTCCTCGGCGTAGCACCGTCTCAAATATGTCTAAGTCGCGAATAGAGTATGGCACGACCTTGCCGTCCCGTGTTCAAGTTGGGTCAAGTACATGCACGATGAGGCACTGCCTCGATTGAAACACACGTTGGAATTATAGCACAAACATGTCATGGCACCTCGGTTTGGTCGGACGTCCTTGTCCTAAAATGAATCCTAAGGCAAGACTAGAAAGACAATCGAAAGGGTTTTAAACTGCACAAAGTAAATGAACGTGTCGGTTTTGTATGGGTGGGCGAGGAGCTCACTCCACCAGTACAGTTGAGTACTGACACCCACACAGTATTCATGTGGAGGCACAGGTAGAAGCTCGTGGCGCGGAGCTCGCTTGGATGCGTCGAGGCCCAGAGTTCCTTGGCAATTCGAAGCGTGCGGCCGCGTGGGTTGAAGACTTGTACAGGACATAATGTATGGACATCGCCTTCCGAAGCTTTCGTTGGCTCAAGCATTGTAATCGATAGATGAGAGAGAGCAGAGTGACTTGTAAATGAGAGAAAAGTGAGCACGAGAGACTTGTAATTTGGCCTTGCGCCCATAAATGTAATCTTGTATTCAATATCAATAAAGAGCTTCTTTTGAATGACTTGTGTTCATGGGTGTTTGTTCTAAATTTTTGCTGCATGATTCAATATTTCTGCTTGGGACTTCTGTGCGATGACCCCGTCGCCGCCGATATAATCGGCCATTATGGAACTGCCTTGCACGAGCATAATCTAGGCTCGTGCGACATCACGCTTTAGCGAGGACGATTGCTCCTACGGGAGCGGGGCGTGACATAATGGTATCAGAGCACGGCTTTACGTCCTTGGACCTCACGTCGAATTTCTCAGTTTTGAAAGCTCGTTGTTGGAAAATAAGTGTGCGCTCTCTCTTGAATGTCCCTCGGCATGTCCATACAATAAGTCTAAATATTTTCAAAAGCTCGTACAAGCGTTCACTCAAACGCATCGGTAGGCTATCGTCGAATGCATCGGTAGGCCTTTGCGCCCGAACGATGTTAAACTTGACTCGATAGAAAACACATGCTAAAGTTAACAAGTTGCGTGCGTGTCCAACTAGTCTTACGTCGACACTAGAAAATGAGCATGCAAACTCGAAGTATAGTCCGTACGGGATGGTTATGCGGCACAACTTAGTCCGCGTGTCGCACACCTCGACTTTTGGTGCAAACAAGTTGCGAGCGATATCAAGTACCGCTGGACGGGAACGAAGCTACACTTAGAGTGCCTATCGATAGGAACGCTATCGAGTTAACGCTTAGGCGTATACGGAAGATTGACTTGGATTTCGAGGAAATAATACGAATGACTTAGTACGTCGAGACGACGTGAGCGATTACGCTAGAGATTCATCGAACGAATCTGAAAGATGTCTTAGCGAATAATGCGAACGTGATTGAGGACTAGAATGGATGGCTCGAATCCGAGTGGTGTAAGGATTTTCTTGGAAATCATTCGAGCAAAATTGAGGATTGTGAGTAACGGCGAGTATGTCGACGAGGCGATGCGATCGCGTAGAGCCTTGAAACGTGTCATGCTTAGTTGGTCATGACTTCGAATGTCCCGAACGAGCATCTCGTTCGGACAACTTGAGAATAGGCAACGCGTGTTAGAAAATGATTCGGAACGATGAATGAAAATGAATGGTCGTAATCAAGGAAACTTAGAGGATCGTGCGTACGATTTCGGATTGTTTCAAATAAAATGTGACTTGAGTTTTGAACAATGATCTTGAAACGAGCTTGAGGAATAGCGATCGAACTTGATGTTGAATATCAAGAAAATTGTGGAATATCCAACTCGAACAATAGCATCAGTCGTACGACTCGAAATTGGTTGCAAAGGAAGATCGTCAGGTTACACATATCGTCGATGGTATTGAGGCGTATCAAAGATCGATATGCGACAACTTGGGGGTACTCTGACTCGATGAATGACGATCGTACAAATGTCATTGTTCTGACGGATGCTAAACTCGGGATATTGAAATGTGTCGAGGAAAATATAGACGTGGCTCGAGGATTTTTTGGTTGAATGAATGACGGTCGGACTATCGAACTGGATCTTGACTTGGATGAAAATGATATGTTTGGATTTGCTTCGTCGATAACCACAACTTCGACATTCTTGTCTTATACGAGCGCAACTACAGCCTCGCACATGCATCGCGCCTATTAGGGCGATCACTCCGCGTGAGTGCTGGTATGGTGATTCATACAGCGGGGGTGATCGGTACTTGCATGGCGTGGCAATTTCTATACATTGACTTATGGTTTGACGCGAAGATGACTCGAGAATGACCTAGCGTGCTTGACGATCGAATTTGAGGATTGCGTAGGTCCAATCCGCGTATCGAGAATGAACGAGTCTAGACTCAAACAAGAGTTACGCCCCGATGAGAATAATTATTCCGCGGGAGCATTGCATGGTGATTCATGAACCACCGTGGATAATGGGACTCGCGTGAGATTGGGGCGCAACATATTGTCAAAGCTAGACGACCTCGTGATCGAATACATGAATTGGTTAGAATGGGTGATTTGAATGGATTCGAATACACGCAACGAATGCATTGATGTGAATAGGTAATCATGCTCGATGTTTAGAAATCTGAGTGACGCAAGCTTGGGTAGAAAATCCCGTACTACCGACTTTGGTTTGACCCTAGGATTGGGGTCAGTGTTGGCATTATTGTTGGGGAACTATGATTTCAATCCTGACATTGACTTAGCCTCGTAAAGATTGGCCTAGCGGTTAGACGAGACGCCCCTGTTGCAAGTGCTAGTGATCGAAAGATTGATCTTGAGGATTGGCATAGATGGATAGCGTGAATCACGAATATAGGAAACCCTACTCACGAGATTCGGCTGAATGCATATACTTCAGGGACGCTTGAGTATGTGCACGATGCGACTCGAGTGAGAAAGACGAATTCTTTATCATACGGCTTGGTGAATGCATGTATTATGGGGACGCCTAAAATGCACGCACGATCCAACAAAGCGATACGTTGAATTCAAATGAGACTTGGGGAATGGAAGAGTGCCGAGAACTTGAAATCGTATTAAGGGAAACAATGATAATAGTGCGAGCGTGGCTCGAACTCAAGGAAACGCGTAGGCGTATCTCGCTCGACTGTTATAGTCCCGTGTCTAGGCTCGATTAAGTCTTGGCTATAGAAATGGTAGGATGACTTGCCTTCAGGAAAGTCTCGAGGACGAGACTTGTTCTGAGTGGTGTATGTTGTAGTGCTCCGACCCGCAAAGTCAATCGGAGGAATCGAAATGCCGACGGCGTTCGGACTTAGCCTTGCAACGGCTACTCGAAGGCTCGCTCGGTCGAGGCGACCCCTCGCACAGGTAGGGTAGTTTCGGTGAACTTGTCTCATCTTAGCCTTCACTTAATAACGCGCTTGTTTTCAACTTGCACAAGTAGGCTAATATAAAATCTACGAACGCACATAGCTAAGGAAATAATCCCGACCCGTCGGAATGCCTTAGAACATGAAAAATGGTTCCACGGTCTTCATAGAAGTCGGCTCAACGTGCTTTTAAATGACACTCGACCCTTCGATCCCGTGGTTTGGGAGAAGGAAGTTGGCTTAAGTTGCTAAGTTGTCCCGATACTCGAATCAGCCTAAGTCATAGGCGTCGCCTGCGTGAATGCTTGATAAAGCATGCACGGTCCCGTCATTCTTTCCCAACACTCGAATCAGCCTAAGTCATAGGCGTCGCCCACAAGAATGCTTAATAAAAAGCATGCACGGTCCTGTCCCGCAAGGCTTGGCATAGCCTTCGCGCGTCCAGCAAGTTAAGTCATCTTGTACGACTTGTTGGCTTAAGTCTAGGCACCCAAGAGTTGGTTGTTCAAGTCGACCCCGTGCATAGCACGTTCCCCTCGATGCGGAGCTCGGCGTAGCCTTTGCTCGTCGAGTCGTTGCCCGAATAAGTTAAGACAAGTATTGCGTTGGGCTATCGAAGCCATTTCTAGCATTGTCCCGCTATATGTGCGGTTGTCAAGTCGCGTAGTCCCTTGAGAACAAGGCTCGTCGTGTAAAGTATATGACTTGAGTGTTACCGTCGCCTAGAGAATCGGGTCTGTCTAAGGCACGAGCTACGGTCGGTTTAGTGGAAAGCTTGCCACGAACAAAGGAAGTCCATACGACTGGTTGTCGCCGAGATCGGTCCCGCTACTTGGGAGTCTCGCTAAGTCTTGATATGTTCCGCACACAAGATCGGTCCCCTGGCTTGGGAGTCTCGCTAAGTCATGATATGTCCCGCACACGAGATCGGTCCCGCGGCTTGGGAGTCTCGCTAAGTCTCGAGAGAGTTAAAGGAAAACATAGTCATGTTAAGGAAGGATTTGATAGATCGAGTTGAGTATGCATGGTCATTGGATAAATTGTCGACAAGGTGTAGTCTTCTCGAATGATTGTCGGGGCGCCGGGATCATTCGGCCATGGGGAAGCGAGTTGCGGCTCAAAGTAGGATGCTGGATAACCGCATGGGAGACTTCGGCGCCTCCGGGCTAGCTACCCGTGTAGGGACGAGCCGATATCCCATGAGTCGTGTCCAAGATGGCTTGACATTGCTAATAACCACTCATGTAGATATGTCGGCAATAGCGGCACACCGCGTGTACGTCTGTGGATTGGGTTTAGAACTGGAATCATGTCTAGTCGGTAACACAATGTCTGGGCCTAAGATTGGGCTGCAGCATAGGCACTGTGCTTAGCACGATACTTGGCGTCAGGATGTCCATGAGATCGATACTAGGTTTGGCAAGTCTTGTCTAAGTTGGTTCATGAGTCTAATAGAAAGACCGTTAGGCGGTAGCATGGATAAAGTCTTGATAAGTTGCGAGGCGCGGCCTCAATCTTGAAGCATATACAAGTCTAAGCAAGGTCTTAAGGCACAAATCAAGTCTAGCGGCACGACCTGTACGAGTCATCCCCTTGACGTCGTTGGCACGAGAACAGTCTGTAGGAACGATATAGTAAAGCGTAATACTCTAGAGGGGGGGTGAATAGAGTTGGCAGCGGAATAATGCTAAATAAAAAATGTTAGCAACACAATCACAGTATATAGTCACAATTGAAATAATGTAAAGGCAGAGTTCAGAAAGCAAACGCAAAGACAGCGATGTATACTGGTATCCCTCTGTTGAGGACTAATCCAGTCGGTAGAACTCTTGCTACCAGTTGAATCCACTATAGGAAAAACCGCAAGTTTTCTTACGAAGTCCTTGTAACTTCTACAATGCGAGCTTTGATACGAAGAACTCGTCCAACTTCAAATGTGAAGAGGTATTCTTCAATCAAGCCTTCTGATTACAATCTCTCAGAAACTTCTAGACCGTACCGCACTGGCAAATCGACTAGAGGATTGTAACTGGCTTGGGATCTGAAAATGAAAGCTCTAGAAAAATTCTTTGGAAGGCAGAAAGCTTTTTAGATAGAGAGAAGATTGAAAGTGAATGAGTGAATTGAAATGATCGAAATCCATCTCTATTTATAGGAATTCTAAAGGGAGAACTCTGTCAGAATTCGGGCAGAATTCGGGCAGAACTCGATGAGCAAATCTCGGTCAAATCCGCAACTGCTGGAGGACCATGTTCCAGAGAATTTCAAAAATCAAACGGCCACCAACCGAACTCTGGCCGAACTCTGGCCGAGTTCTGTCAGGGTTAGGTTAGGGTTTTTAAAATAGAGTTTTGGTGATTTTTGAAAACCTTTTTGTAAACATTTTGATAGGTCATTTTAAAACATTTTGAACTATTTGGGAGTAGCCTATTTGCCAGTACGACTCGGTGTACAATGTATTCCTAGACTCAAATAAAGTGAAAAATTACATTGCATAGGAAGTACAGACTCAAGTAGGCAAACAGATCTTCAGTCTTGAACGGAGTGAATATCCAATCTTGCTTATGTCCAAGGAGCTGAGATGTCCCAACAAGCTTCGTATATCCAGACAGAGTTTTGATCAATTATTAAAATCAGGTTGACTATGACCAATGGGCCAACAATCTCCCCCATTTTGATAATTGACAAACTATGAATGATATAACATTAAGCTAGTTCAAGCTTGTTCAAAAATATCAAAAAGTAGAAATTGTTCATAACCTGTATTTAACTCAAAAAAAATGTTAGATCATTTTTAATTTTCTCCCCCTTTGTCACTTAGCAAAATAATTGCACAAGAGAAGGCTCCCCCACATTAAATGCAGAAGGCTCCCCCGCAATGAATGCATAAGTAACAAATAGCGAGAAAATAAAAGAAATATAGAATAAGAATTAGAGATATAGCATCACAGGAATGTAAAGAGTCTACAAATTATCATCACAGGCATGTATTGCTTCAAAACATAAAAGAAATCTCAGGCATGCTATTTCACAGGCAGTTTAAAATGGAGAAGCAATATAAAGAGATAGTGCTTAAACAAAATGCTGAAATAAACTGAGATGTCATAAATGAAACATCAAAAACATGTCCATGAAGATAAAAAGTACTGATAGCAAACTACAAAGTACTGATAAAAAGTAAATGATAAAAACTTGGAATGTCGGAGCATTTCCAAGTATACAATAGAATATCACTAATAATCAAATCAGATCTCATCATCACTATCCTCATCAATATCATCAGCAGCGTAGCCAGCATGACCGGAAGTACCAGCACCAGAAGTACCAGCGCCAGTAGGATGAGTAGGGGCGCCAGCATAGAACTCACCAACGTAATCTCGAGGTGCACGATACCAGTCATAGGCGTTACCTGGCTGGAAGTAGGCATGAACAGCCTCATCCTCACAGCGGTAACCCGAAAAAGCTGGATCACGAGGGATGGAAGCAGCAGAGTGACCAGTCTGGGCAAAACGCAGATCGGCCAAGGAGTTTGCCATCGCCTGGTAACGGGTGACATCGCGAAACTCTCGCTCGCGAGCTATTTCTGTCATCGAGACGTGCAAAGCTGATAAATGCTGATGTATGCCCTCAAAAGTCATGGCATACGGCTGATGTGGTGAAGATGGTGCAGTAGGAGGAGCAGGACGTGGAGCTGAAGCAGTCCGGCTGCGACGAGAAAGCTGGAGTAACTTGGGCTCAGAGTCCTGAGTACAAGTCGATAGATCGATCTCGAATCGCTGAAAGATACGAGGGAGAATCATCGCGTAAGAGAGATTTCGATCTCTAGCACGACAACGTCCCATCATCTGAATGATTGTCTTAGGGGCGAAAAAAGGAATCCCCTTAAGAATATGGTACATGGCGGACAACTCAAGCGAAGTCACATCATCCTTGGAAGTGGATTTTGGAAGAAGAGTAGAGTAGATGATGCGATGCAATTCATAGTTAAACAAGTTCAGGTTGTTAGCCTTGAACTTTCCAGAACGTACTCTGTCAGGTGCACAAAGTTCCGTTTTGAAACTCGTGAGTGTAGTGCCTTCGGGGAAATCGAATTCCGTGATATCAACTAGCGGTTCACCTTCATTGGGAATACCAAGAATCTCCGCTAGAAGGACATCATTGAAGTCAATGTCTATGCCTCCGACACGTGTGCTCACGTCAAAAGTGTTAACTACGAGATTGCAATAGAATAATCTAATGGCATTAGTAGCTATTGGGAAGCACAGTTTAACAAGTAAGTGTAACCCTAATGCCTCAAATAAGTGACGATGATCAGGAAATACCGTCCATTTAACCGGAGCGCCGCTACATATTGAACGGGTGGAAAAGTTACCGTACCATAATAAAGCTTGATCGAGGGTTTGAAAGAAGAACCCATCGAAAGCGCCATCGTTCTTTTGGACCGGCGAAAACAAGGAATCCGTGTGAGGATTCGAAGAGGACCCTTCCTCACTAGGAGTGGTCTTCTTCCTCTTTGACGGATTAAATCTAGGTGCCATTGAAATAAAAAGCACTAATATGAAAGGTAGAGAGAGAGGGAGTTATACCTCACGAAAATTGGATATGTTGTAGAGAAGAACGATCTCCGCATGATTCCAAATTTTGGAAGGATTTCACCAAGTAGATAGGAAGCAATGGGTTGGTGAATACCTAGGGTTTGGAGGAGTTTCGGGCGGCTGGAGCTGCTGTTTGAAAGTTTGGAAGCAAAGAAAGAGACGAAGCTCTCGGGTTCTGTATATATACACATACACCCTCAACCGAACTCGGGCCGAATTCGGTCAGAGCTCTGGCCGAATTCGCCTAGGGTTCTTTCAAAGTTGATTTTTGTGCTACTTCTTTTTCATTGACTCGTTGCAAATATTTAATTCAAAGATTAGTTATTTTAGTCTTCAAATAACATAATTAATAATATTTTATGAATTAAATGTCGTTACACAGCGACTGTCTCAGATTAGCTGTAGGAGTACTGTCCCAGCTGGCGGAGGTTCACCGGAGAACTCTTAAGTACCGCTTCGCTTCAACCGTAGTTGTGGTGACAGACAGACTCTTTATTAGCTTGTCTCTAACACAGTTTTTGCATAATGATATATAATCATAAAATAAAATCAATTAATATTATTGACGTCCAAAATTCCTAATTCTCGACGTAAATAATTGAAACGATCTTCCGCTAGAGGTTTAGTGAAGATGTCAGCTAATTGATTTTCAGTATCTATGTACACAAGGTTTATATCTCCATTTTGATGATGATCTCTAAGAAAATGATGTCTAATCTCGATATGTTTAGTACGAGAATGACATACAGGATTCTTAGTCAAATTAATGGTGCTCGTGTTATCACAGAAAATGGGAATATGTGTGAAAAATAAATCAAAGTCTTCTAGGATTTGTTTCATCCACAAAATCTGAGCGCAACAACGTCCTGCGGCGATATACTCAGCCTCTGTTGTTGATAAGGTTACAGAATTTTGCTTTTTACTAAACCAAGAGACTAGAGCCTTGCCTAAGAAATGACATGTACCGCTAGTACTTTTTCTATCAACCTTGCATCCCGCAAAATCTGCATCCGAATAACCAATAAGGTCAAAGGATTTAGTTTTGGGATACCACAAGCCGACAGAAGAAGTGCCCTTAAGGTATCGGAAGATACGCTTAACTGCGGTCAGATGTGATTCCTTTGGGTTAGCTTGAAAACGTGCACACAGGCAAACACTAAACATTATATCTGGACGATTAGCAGTTAAGTAAAGTAAACTACCAATCATACCTCGATACTTACGTGTGTCGACTGGCTTGCCTTGTTCGTCAGAATCAAGTTTTGTTGAAGTTTCCATCGGAGTGCCAATAGGTTTGACATTGTCCAGATCGAACTTCTTTAGCAAATCTTTTGTGTACTTGGCTTGATTAATGAACGTCCCATTGTCGGTTTGTTTGATTTGCAATCCGAGAAAGAACTTCAGCTCTCCCATCATGCTCATCTCAAACTCATTCTGCATACACTTAGAAAATTCTTGACAAAGAGATTATTAGTGGATCCAAATATGATATCATCAACATAAATTTGAATTAAAAGCAGCTTGCCATTAAAAGATTTAATAAAAAGTGTAGTGTCAACCTTTCCTTTTGAAAAACCGTTGTCAAGTAGAAAAGAGCTTAGACGGTCATACCAAGCACGAGGGGCTTGTTTCAAACCATATAAGGCTTTCTTCAACTTGAAAACATGGTCAGGATTTTTGAAATCCGTGAAACCCGGAGGTTGTGCTACAAAAACTTCTTCTTTTATAAAGCCATTTAGAAAAGTACTTTTTACATCCATTTGAAAAAGTTTGAAATCATGAAAACATGCAAATGCACATAACATTCGAATGGATTCTAATCTCGCAACTGGGGCATAAGTCTCATCGTAGTCGATACCCTCTTCTTGATTGTATCCTTGAGCTACGAGTCGAGCCTTGTTACGAGTTACTAAACCATCCTCATTTAGTTTGTTTCGGAATACCCAACGGGTGCCAATGACCGGATGATCAATAGGCTTGGGAACAAGTTCCCAAACTTGATTCCGTTCGAATTGGTTCAATTCCTCTTGCATGGCATCTATCCAGAAACTATCACTACATGCTTCATCAATAGATTTAGGTTCTAGCTGTGAAATAAATACAACACTAGAAACAATATCTTTACTGGATGATCGAGTACTTACTCCCTTGGTAATATTACCAATTACCAAATCTTTTGGATGATCAGCTGTGAATTTTAACCTCTTCGGTAGACTCTGTAGGTAGCTGGTTCCTGGATCTCCTCTAGGGGGTTCAGCTAGTGCAGAGCTTGGTTCAGGTTCAGCTGATGTTGAACTTGATGTAGGCAGATCTTCATCACTATCATCGAGAGACATTTGGTTCATTTCATCAAAAGTGACGTTGATTGACTCTTCGATGATCATGGTACGTTTGTTGAAGACTCTGTACCCTTTGCTCTTTGCCGCATAACCTAAAAATATACCTTTATCGGCCTTTTCGTCAAACTTTCCCAAATTGTCTTTAGTATTAAGAATAAAGCACTTACAGCCAAATATCTTAAAGTATGAAACTGAAGGAATTCTATCAAACCATAACTCAAATGGAGTCTTCTTCGATTTGGGTCGAATTAGAACTCTATTGAGCACAAAGCAAGATGTATTGACAGCTTCAGCCCAGAAGTATTTGGGTAGGCTAAATTGATTTAACATCACTCTGGCCATTTCGGTTAGAGTTCTGTTCTTACGTTCCATAACTCCATTTTGTTGTAGAGTTCTAGGGCAGGAGAACTCGTGTATGAAACCGTGTGTCACAAAATTGCTCGAAATCAGCATTCTCGAATTCGCCTCCATGATCGCTTCTAATACGAGTGATCATGTAACCTTTTTCATTTTGTACTTTCTTGCAAAAGGCGACAAATTCGGATAATGCGTCATTCTTGCGTGTCAAGAAATATACCCACGTGTATCTAGAAAAAATCATCTACAATAACAAATGCATATAATTTACCTCCGAGGCTAGCAACTCTGCTAGGACCGAATAAATCCATGTGTAGCAATTGTAGAGGTCTAGTAGTACATACTGCGTTTACAGACTTGAATGTGGATCTGGTAGCCTTGTTCTTTTCACATTGGCTGCATACCGAATCCTTCTTGAATGTTATGTCTGGTAAACCGCGTACTATCTTCTTTGTGGATAATCTTGAAATTGTATCCATGTTTGCATGACCGAGTCTCATGTGCCATAGATGACTCTCATCACTTTTGGCCATTAAGCATCTACCTGAAATGTTAGCTTCTTCCAACAGATAGAAAACATATATATTGTCTTCCCTGATTCCTTCAAAGATAGTACTACCAGTTGAGCTATCAACTATAGTACATTTGTCTTTGCCAAAGTTGATACCATAACCATGATCAGCTAGATGACTTATGCTGAGCAGATTATGTTTCAACTCGGTAACCAGACAGACATCTTTAATCACGGGATAGGGAGACTTACCAACATCACCGATACCAATAATATACCCTTTCAAATTATTTCGAAGGAAACATAACCTTCCTTCTTCTTCTTTGACAGTGTTGCAAATAGGGTAGCGTCACCGGTCATATGCCGTGAGCAACCGCTGTCGAGGATCCATTTGCTTCTAGCATGTGAAGGGTGTTCCACCTACAAAACAGTTTGCAGATGAAACCTTTGGTACCCATTTCTTGTAGGGTCCTGAATTGTTAGCTTTAGGTATCCAAGCATAAACATTTAAATCTACAAGCTTTCTCATCCTATATGCAGATGATATATGACCAATGAGGCCACAATAATGACATTGTGCATGTCGAGTGTTGAAAGCTGAGTGGTGTGCATGGTTGGTAGGTTTGGGTTTTCTAGTATAGAAGAATGCATACCTATGATCATGTTTGGGCTTAACCTTTTGGGGTAAAGGTTTTATATGGTTTGGTCTGACAGTGTTTGGCTTGGGAATGTTCCGAATTCTCGGTAAGTGACACGTGTTAGGATAGGAAGCAGCAGGCTCAGGCTGTTTTCCTAACCTAATTTCCAACCTTTTAGAAGTGTCATATAACTTAGTATAATCAGAAGTGAGTGATTCCATTCTGATTTGTGCAGATTGAAGACTTTTCTTTTCTCTAGAAAGATCTTCTCTCAATTGGTCTATAATCTTGTCTTTCTCTTCGGATGACTGTTTAGTCTCGTGTAATAAGAGCTTTATAGAGGAAAGCTCACCAGACTCACTAACATTAGCTCTAACCTCAGCTAGTAGGTCGGTAAGTCTTCCTATTTCTCCTTTATACTCTTTGAGTACCTTCTTAGCGGTCTGATATTTACTATGCAGTTTCCTGTAGTCAAGCATCAGGTCACTGAAGGCATCTCCTAATTGCTCAATGGTGAAGTCATCATATGTTTCTACAGGTTCAGTAGGTACCTGATCGATTGCCATGAAGCAGATGTTTGCAGCGTCCTCTGAATGTTCATCTTCTGAGTCGCTAGCTTCACTCTCATGCCATATGCTGGTGTTGGCATATTTCCGAGAAGTTGATCTTTTCAGGTTGCCTTTTTCATACCTGTTGTTCTTCTTGCTCGATGATGAGTTGATGGGACAGTCCTTCTTCATATGTCCCTTCTTCTTGCAGCCATTGCAGACAGCATCTTCTTGGTACCAGTTGTTGCTGTTGTTCTCTTTGACTCTCTTCTCATGTCTCATGAATCTTTTGAACTTCCTTGCTAGGAGAGCTTGATCTTCAGCGTCAGATCCACTGCTGTCTGAGTCATCTTCACAAGCTTTTCTGTACTGAGCCTTGAGGGCGATAGTCTTCTCCTTTGGTGCAGGTTCTTCAAAATCTTGTAGCTCCAGTTCATGAGTGAGTAGTTTACCCATGAGTACTTCAAGTAACATTGTAGTGAGGTCGTTTCCTTCAATGATAGCTGTAGCCTTCGGAATCCAGTTCTTGGTGAGAGCTCGCAGGAGTTTGCGAATCTTTTCGTGGTTACTGTAATCTTTGCCGAAGGAGGACAAAGGGTTTACAATATCCAAGAACCTCTCGAACATTTGTGTGACTGTTTCATTTGGCTTCATTTTGAACGCCTCGTACTCTTGAGTAAGTCTGCTGACTTTTGACTCCTTGACTTGAGTCGTGCCTTCATGTGTAACTTCGAGAAGCTTCCACACACCATTTGCCGTTGTGCATGTAGATACCCTGTTAAATTCTGTTCTGTCTAAGGCACAAAAAAGAGCATTAATGGCACGTGCGTCAAGACTGGCCTTTTTCTTTTCTTCCTCTGTATAACTGCTTTGGGGTTTTTCAACCAAAACTCCCTCGACATTTATACGAGGTGGCTTCTGATAGCCATCAAGAACAATAGCCCATAAGTCAAAATCAAGAGATTTCAAGAAGAAACTCATCCGTGTTTTCCAATAAGTGTAGTTAGTACCATCAAACAGAGGGGGTCTGTTTGTGGCCTGACCTTCACTTGTGAATTTCATAGTAGCCATGTGATGTGCTGTGATCTAATAAATAATGAATAAATAATAGCACTGTTACCTCGCTTTACCTGTAAAACCCGCTCTGATACCAATTGTAGGAACGATATAGTAAAGCGTAATACTCTAGAGGGGGGGTGAATAGAGTTGGCAGCGGAATAATGCTAAATAAAAAATGTTAGCAACACAATCACAGTATATAATCACAATTAAAATAATGTAAAGGCAGAGTTCAGAAAGCAAACGCAAAGACAGCGATGTATACTGGTATCCCTCTGTTGAGGACTAATCCAGTCGGTAGAACTCTTGCTACCAGTTGAATCCACTATAGAAAAAACCGCAAGTTTTCTTACGAAGTCCTTGCAACTTCTACAACGCGAGCTTTGATACGAAGAACTCGTCCAACTTCAAATGTGAAGAGGTATTCTTCAATCAAGCCTTCTGATTACAATCTCTCAGAAACTTCTAGACCGTACCGCACTGGCAAATCGACTAGAGGATTGTAACTGGCTTGGGATCTGAAAATGAAAGCTCTAAAAAACTCTTTGGAAGGCAGAAAGCTAGAGAGAAGATTGAAAGTGAATGAGTGAATTGAAATGATCGAAATCCATCTCTATTTATAGGAATTCCAAAGGGAGAACTCTGTCAGAATTCGGGCAGAATTCGGGCAGAACTCGATGAGCAAATCTCGGTCAAATCCGCAACTGCTGGAGGACCAAGTTCCAGAGAATTTCAAAAATCAAACGGCCACCAACCGAACTCTGGCCGAACTCTGGCCGAACTCTGGCCGAGTTCTGTCAGGGTTAGGTTAGGGTTTTTAAAACAGAGTTTTGGTGATTTTTGAAAACCTTTTTGAAAACCTTTTTGTAAACATTTTGATAGGTCATTTTAAAACATTTTGAACTATTTGGGAGTAGCCTATTTGCCAGTACGACTCGGTGTACAATGTATTCCTAGACTCAAATAAAGTGAAAAATTACATTGCATAGGAAGTACAGACTCAAGTAGGCAAACAGATCTTCAGTCTTGAACGGAGTGAATATCCAATCTTGCTTATGTCCAAGGAGCTGAGATGTCCCAACAAGCTTCGTATATCCAGACAGAGTTTTGATCAATTATTAAAATCAGGTTGATTATGACCAATGGGCCAACACAGTCTTGAGGCACTTGAGTTCAAGTAAAGGTCTTGGCACGGCCGAGTCCATGTAAGTTGCTCCTCGGCGTAGCACCGTCTCGAATATGTCTAAGTCACGAATAGAGTATGGCACGACCTTGCCATCCTGAGTTCAAGTTGGGTCAAGTACATGCACGATGAGGCACTGTCTCGGTCGAAACACACGTTGGAATTATAGAACAAACATGTCATGACACCTCGGTTTGGTCGGACGTCCACGTCCTAAAATGAATCCTAAGGCAAGACTAGAAAGACAATCGAAAGGGTTTTAAACTGCACAAAGTAAATGAACGTGTCGGTTTTGTATGGGTGGGCGAAGAGCTCACTCCACCAGTACAGTTGAGTACTGACATCCACACAGTGTTCATGTGCAGGCACAGGTAGAAGATCGTGGCGCGGAGCTCGCTTGGATGCGTCGAGGTACGGAGTTCCTTGGCGATTCGAAGCGTGCGGCCGCATGGATTGAAGACTTATACAGGACATAATGTATGGACATCTCCTTCCGAAGCTTCCACTGGCTCAAGCATCGTAATCGAGAGATGAGAGAGAGCAGAGTGACTTGTGAATGAGAGAAATGTGAGCACGAGAGACTTGTAATTTGGCCTTGCGCCCACAAATGTAATCTTGTATTCAATATCAATAAAGAGCTTCTTTTGAATGACTTGTGTTCATGGGTGTTTGTTCTAAATTTTCGCTGCATGATTCAATATTTCTGTTTGGGACTTCTGTGCGACGACCCCGTCGCCGCCGATGTAATCGGCTGTTATGGAACTGCCTTGCACGAGCGCAATCTAGGCTCGTGTGGCATCACGTCTTAGCGAGGACGATCGCTCCTACGGGAGCGGGGCGTGACACTTTCTACTTTGATGAGAAGGTATTGAACCTTGTTGGGGTCCGGATACCAGATTGGATTCATAGCATGGTAAGATACGTCACCGTGAATTCGTTTACCATCTCCTGTCCTTGTTTGGTTAGGGGATGGTAAGCTAGTGCAATAGGTATGTATTGGACCATATTATAATTCAATTGACTTATTTATTTGAGCAATATTTATTCAGTTTATACGGCATGATATTATGTGTCTTGTTACATCCCTCTGAGGACCTGGTTATCTCGCCATGTGTGTGCTCTTGTTTTTTGCAGGTGTTCTAGCCGTGACCATCTCTATTTTTTCGAGGATGATTGCGTTTGGATCGTCTTTGCTTCGCTCGCCAAACTCATTTCATTTTCCATATATTTTTCTCTTACTCGTTGGTAGTGGATTTGTCTCCGCCCAACATATTGTATCAAGACAATTCATTATCTTTATATGATATCTTTTATTCATTTATTTTTGTGTGGATGAGATTAGTCATAGTTCTACTGCATTTTACAGCTTACGTATATTTATTATACGGCTGACATGTCTATGTTCCTAGTCCTACATATTTTGGGACTGGTGCGTTACATATTTTTGTGGTGGCCCATGCAGGTCAAGAACTAACACTGCCAAGTACTCACCTCCGCCTCCACCACTTCCAGCCAGCACCCGATGCGCGGCCATCGTCGCTGCAACCATCGTCATTCTCTTCCATCATCCATCGACCCTCCATCGGTCGGATCCGTAGCCTTGTCCCGTCATCTCCGCCTTGTACGCCCGGCCACCTCCTCCTGGCCGCATATAGCCGATCTGCGCGCTCGTCGTCCCGTGCGTGGCCGTACATCTCTGCCACATCCTCCGTGACCACGGCGAACCGCCAACGCCACGCCTCCCCTGGAGCACCGCACTGCCGTGCGTCTGCCGGCGAGTCGCGTGGCCGAACCCCCGAAAACCCTCCTCCTGACCGCTCCTCTTTCCCTCCGCCGCCTCCGCTTCCTCTTCCACCGCCGGAGCGGTGGGCCCCCGATCTCGTTCGCCACCGCGCCGGAGGCGCGAGCATCCCTCCACCGAGAACCCTTCGGCTTGACCCTTTCTCCGCCCTTCACTTCTTCCCCTTCCACTTCCGCCGTCGCATCCGGCCCCGCTGCGCCGGAGCAGCACGTTCGCCCACCGCTCCACCTCTTCTTCTCACTCCCTCTCCCTAATTTCTTTCCTCTCTCTCCCTCCTTTCTTTCTTTTATTCAAAGAACAGCTGCAGTAGTTGACTGCTGCAATTAATGGTTTTTTATTATTTATTATTTGTTTTGTTGCTTTTGTGTTTGGGTTAGTTTATATTTGTTTTTTTTTTTCCTCTTTTCTACTTCTTTTAGTGATTATTATTTATTATTACTAATTATTGTTATTATTATTATTATTATTATTATTATTATTATATTACTGTTAATGTTATTATTATTACAGTTAGTGGTTTTATTATTATTATTATTATTATTATTATTATTATTATTATTATTATTATTATTATTATTATTACTACATTAGATTTTTTCTATATACAATATATATACCATTAATTAGTATAGCATTAGAAAGCAAAATAGTATTAAGATTTTTATTATTATTATTTTTTTGTTATTTTAGAATAAACATATATTCTCCTAAAATTTTAATTGTCATAAAATATGTAGTACTATGCTTGGCCTATATTTATTTACAAAACTGGATTTTGAAGCGTAGATATATTATTGTTTTATTTTTATGGTATTTTAAGAATATGGTTTGGTCTAAGAATTATATTTTCACAAAATTAGTTTTAGTCTAAAAAATATTTCTAGACTTTTCAAGTATTTCTTTATAGTATTTGGAGAAATAAAAACTTAGTTTAAATATATAATTATTTTCTAAAATAGTTTATTTATCTACTTCTACCAATTCTCTTCAAATATGCTATCTTATTTATGGCTAGTCATATCCACATCCTCTTGCAAATCTCAGACTTTCCTATATCATCTCTAACCAATTTGACTATTCTGGACTCAATAACACGATCCATGCCACCATCAGAGGTCACCTTGTATAGTTGTTACCGAAGTCGCAATTCATGCCACATTGATCATTGCAGTACGCCAGTCATCCTACCAGGCAAGACACCTTGCCATTTGTTGTTTAATTATTTTAGCTCATATTCATGCACTATTTATTATTTTCTTTATGCAAAATAAACTGTGATACATTGTATAACCTGTTAGAACTTACTGTTCATTTATATTTTCTGCTATGTATTATTTTTCTTACACATTAAACCTAGATTTAAGGGACCACCTTGTGTGTTGTATTCATTGGCCTTGACACGTTGTAACACGAAGTTGTGTGTCGCATGTAAAATACGGACATGCGTGACTGGCTGGCCACCGGTGCGTATAAGCCGTGCGATAGGAATAACCACTAATAGAGGTTGCATACTTAGTTTGACTTAGCGGTTAATAGAGGTTACTGTTGTGGATACAACATAGTAGGCATTGGGCGGGGAGGACAATTCCTTAGCGTATGGGCTTCGATGCACTTTCCCTTTTGTAACCCGTGAGCTCCGCCGGAGATGCGGGTCAGATTACCCATGATTACTACTGACGTTCTGCAGAACGTTATGCTCTTACTGATTGGGCCTCTGGTGCCCCAAGGGGGGACTATGCCGATCCTATTTAGCCAAGGCCCATGCGTAAGAAGGATTGTTCTTAACTACATTTCACTTAGAATGGTTAGGCACCTTTATTTGTTAGGTACGAGTACTTTGGTTTGAGTGTTTGTATCTGACCGTGGCTTAGAACAATAACTTGTCGCGGATTAGTTCGTCACATCTTGTCCTTGTTTGGTTGTAGGTGTGACTTACTACTTCGATGAGAAGGTATTGAACCTTGTTGGGGTCCGGATACCATATTGGATTCATAGCATGGAAAGATACGTCACCGTGAATTAGTTTACCATCTCCTGTCCTTCTTTGGTTGGGGGGATGGTAAGCTAGTTCAATAGGTGTGTATTGGACCATGTTATAATTCAATTGACTTATTTATTTGAGCAATACTTATTCAGTTTATATGGCATTATATTATGTGTCTTGTTACGTCCCTCTGAGGACCTGGTTATCTCGTCAGGTGTGTGCTCTTATTTTTCGCAGGTGTTCTAGCCGTGATCATCTCTATTTCTTCGAGGATGATTGCGTTTGGATCGTCTTTGCTTCGCTCGCCAAACTCATTTCATTTTTCATGCATTTTTCTCTTACTTGTTGGTAGTGGATTTGTCTCCGCCCAACATATTGTATCAAGACAATTCATTATCTTTATATGATATCTTTTATTCATTTATTTTTGTGTGGATGAGATTAGTCATGGTTCTACTGTATTTTACAGCTTACGTATATTTATTATACGATTGGCATGTCTAAGTTCCTAGTCCTACGTATTTTGGGACTGGGGCGTTACAGATAATATTTTACGTTATGATATTTCACATACGGACACTTAATTTTGGTACCATCAATGTACTGAGGGAACGCCTTAGCAAACTGTTCTACTTCCGCTATGTATTCATCCCGTACACCACACATATCATCAGGACGACGATTGTACATCCATGAACGATTCCGCAAGTAGTAATTCATATCTATTTGGTAATAATTCTGCAAAGGTAGACACACATGTTCAGCACAGTAACTAGTCAAACTGGTTGAAGTTGAGTTGACTTAGTCAATATCTTGGACAAACTAGTCAAACTGGATGAAGTTGACTAAGTCTAGGCAATTATCCTTCACTAGACATAGACATGGAACAAACACCGATATTTGCAGTGTTCGAACTTCCTAGTGTATATTACAGTAGAGAGAACTTTACCCTTTCATAGGGTAAATCCTAATTATCTTGTGATACTATCTTGGTATCACAAGATACCTCAACCTGTCACGCTCACTCTAGCCCACATCTAACTCTAATACAAAACTTCTAATATAAAACCTTACTAACATATCTTCCACAATTTTCTCACTCTCTAACACAAACCACATCCTATTACCAAACCTTTCCTTAACATATTATCTAACCTGTAAACTGATAGTGAGTTTAATATACATGTTAGGGTTCATGTATGCATAGGGATTATTGGTTTTCGAATTGCATTTGGATTGTCAACCTGTAAACTGATTGTGTACATTGATTTCTCATGTATCACACACATGTTTACACTCACAAGCCTGTCACTAACCTGAGAATACATGTGCACTCGACTGAAAATTGATTTCCTGATATCTACACACAATTACACTAAAACCTGAGAACCTATACTACCTACTGCTGTACTGATTTCCCTATACACACACTCATACACATGTACCCAATGAACTGAGAACAAATTTACACACACATGTTCATGTACTGCTATACACTCATGCACACACTGACCTAAGAACCTTGGTACTGTTTACACACACACTGGTAAACTTGGACTGAAACTAGCTTACTGATTTCCTATTCACACACACACACGTGTACACATTACTGCTAACACCCTGTCCACTCATACACACATAAATTCCGGATATCTATACACACACATAGAGTCACTCACTCACATATAAGTTCAGACATACATTCACACAAAGCTGAGAACACACACTGTCTTTACTGCCACACACACCACTATATGCTGCCACACATACACACACACATGTGCACACATACACACACACACATGTATATTAAACTTCAAATATTTTAACCCAAATCCGAGACCGAACCCAAGTATCTTCAAACCTAACCCAACTCATTAACGGGTTTATCCGATTGGGTTCGGGTTTAGCCCGCCTAAGTTGTACCCCTAACCGTGTGTCCGTGTGTGTATCCGTGTATCCGTGTGTGTGTCCGTGTGTGTGTGTGTCTCTGTGTGTCCGTGTGTGTGTGTGTGTTGTCCGTGGGAGGGGAGGAGGAGGAGGGAGAGGAGTTAGGTTAGGGTTTACTTGAGAAAGATGAGGAGGAGCTCGGATTGGGGGAGAAGGAGCTCGAGGAAGAGGAGCTCGACGGGGGGGGGGGGGGGTAGGGGTCGCCGGGGGTGAGGGAGTCGCCGGGGGGGGAAGGGGTCGCCGGGGGGGAGGGTGTAGCCGGGGAGGGGGGGTAGGGGTCGCCGAAGGTCGAGGGGATCGCCGGGGGGGGGGGGAGAAAAAGTTTAGAAATTTTAGAAATTTTCGAGTGAGGGAGAAAAAGGAAACAGCATGCCCTAAGTAAAAACTTTGGCGACGTCATGAGGAGACGTTGCTAAACGTCGCTATATTTAATAAATTAGCGACGTGTAGGGACGATATTTTGACGCATATTCCCATTTAATAAATTACTGTCGCTATTCGTCGCTAGTAGTCGCCACCAGCGACGAATAGCAACGTCAAGTTTCCACGTCGCTAAATTCCCAAAAAATAGCGATGTCCTTTCATGGAGTCGCTAAATTCGTCGCAATTTTGCCATATTTTGGTAGTGTAAGTACGACCTGCGATCAAGCCAAAATTTATACTTACTGAACTTCTCGTACAACTGGTGCTCTCTTAGAATCTGAAGGACTATTCGAAGGGGCTGTTTATGCTCTGCTTTTCTATTGCTATAGACTAAGATGTTGTCTATAAATACTATCTTGAACTGATCCAAGTAAGGCATGAATATGCAATTCATGAGATCCATGAATACAGCTGGCGCATTGGTCGCTCCAAATGGCATAACAAGAAACACCCAATATCCATATCTAGATCTGAACGCCGTCTTCGGGATATCTTACTCTCTGAATCTGATTTGATGGTACCCTGACCGTAAGTCAATCTTTGAGAATACTGTTGCCCCCACTGAGTTGATCAAATAAATCATATATCCTTGGTAGGGGATATCTGTTCTTGATTGTTATGGAATTCAAGGTATGATCATCAACACATAATTTTGACGTACCATCCTTCTTTTTTACAAGAAGCATCGGGGCTCCCCAAGGTGATCCACTAACACGAATGAATCCCTTGGTTCTGAGTTCTTCAATCATCTTGTTCAGGATCTCTAACTCTGATGGTGCTATTCTGTAGACTCTCTTTGACACTGGTGTCGTTCCTGGAATCAAACCAATGGTGAACTCAATTTCTTTCTATGGCGGCATGCTTAGAAGCTCTTCGGGAAACACATCAGGGAACTCTTCTACGATTTTGGGAATTTGAACTGCTTCTGCTACTGCCATCTGCAATACTGCTCTGGAAAATAAAAACTCTAGTTCGCGTGGAATACCAAAAATAATCCTGCCAATATGGCAGTCTATTCTTGCGTATTGATCCTTCAACTAATCCATTCCTAGGACCACATCATAGTCGGCCATCGAAAATTCTATCAATCTAGCGGGAAACTCTCTACCGCTAACTACGATTCGACATGAGGAATAGACTCAATCTACCCCCATAAGACCATTACCAGTAAGTATATTGAGCCTTAACGATAATGACTCGGGCTCCAGTCCTATCCGTGTTGCAAATTGTGCAGACATAAATGAATGCGATGCACCCAAATCAAATAATACTGATGCTGGAAAAGAATTGACAGGAATGGTACCTGCCACCACCTCACCCGATGCCAATTCTTCTTCTACTGTCAGAGCCATAGCCTGACCTTGTCCTCTTGGTGTTGGTCCCCTCTGCTGGAAACCTCTATATCGGTTCTGAATCTAAGCTTGGGCATACTGTTGAGCCTGAGGCGGCAATGGCCTCGGAGGCTGGTACTGTTGTTGTACTGGTGCTGGACCCCTAACTGATGGACTGGTTAAGGTTGACGATGATGAACTGGCTCTATTCGGACAGGACCCTATCTTGTGATCCGGTGCACCACAAGCTAAGCACAATCCCTGTGCTCTACGACACTCTGAAACCAAGTGTCCTAGCTTCCCACAATGGGTGTAGCCCATTGCGGAAGACTGCTTCTGCTTCTGTTGCTGAGGGTATGTCGGTGTCGATTATTGAACCGACAAAACTGTGGTCGACCTCCTAGGAGCTCCAATTGTTGAAGCCTTAGAGTAACCACCACTTTCCTAAAATAAGAATATTTTGGTAATTATGTGATTTTTATTTTTTGAGGATTAATTTATAATATTTTAATTGGTGTTGTGTTAGTAGTCGGTTTAACCTTAGCTAACCATGATTAGAGACTAACCATGACATTAGAAACCTAATTACCTTTCACACACATTTTCTAATAGGAATATTTTAGTCATTGTGCATTATTTTGAATTTATTTAAATTATTAATTAAATTGATTGTTGTGTGGTTTGGATTGGTATTTTGATAGGACCAAGATGGTATAACCTTAGTAAACCTTGTTTAGAAGCCTAATAATGTAATTAGATTTATTATTGGCTTTTTAGATATAATTTAGAATTATTACCTATTTTTTTAGAATTATTTAATGATTTTTAAGTCATTTTTTATAAGCCTTTAAAGCCTTTTGTCAATGGGCCTTTTAGCAACTTAAGAGTGCTTGGCCCATGACTAAACCCTAACTTTAACACACCCCCATGCATGGCCGGCCAACACAACAGCCCCCCCTTCTCCTTGTGTAGAAAATTAATCTCCTTCACAATTCCAAAATCCTAGTTTTTTCCTTCTCTTCCAAAGGCCCCGTTCTCTCATTTCTCAACCAAATCCTTCCAAACGAAGTGCGTTGCTACCATTGGGAGGAGAGGAACCTGCTGGAGACTTTCCAGCAAGGGATCAGAGGCATTTGACCGGAGGAAAGTGGCATCGACCTGCTTTGGAGGCTCGTTTCATTGAGTTTTGACACTCAATAGGTAAATCTCTTTAAACACCTGTTAATTCTATTTTTTCTTTGTAGATGCATCCATATAGGTACCCCAGACCTTTGCATGAAGTTTGGTAGGTTTGTGATTTCGTTTGATAGCCGTATCGGACACGTGTCGGTCCTATGGAACACGTGTTTGACGAAATGCCACTTAGAACTGAAAAGTATTATTTTTCGCTTCTGTTTTCACGAATTCCTTTCTAATATTATTTGTCACAACTTTCGTGAAGATGGATCTGAAATCGACACGATTTCAGTGTCCGAATCGGACACGGACACGCGTGCACGAGGCCCATGCACGACCCCGTGCATGCCCTGCTATCCGAGCGTCGTAACTCGACGCACAGGGCTCTGTTTCATGTGAAATTTTATGAGAACGTGGGGACAACCTCTGCCCACATGCCCATAAAATTTCACATCATTTCGGTAAGCGTGCACGGAGAAATCTCGTGTGCACTGTTCAGCCCGTATTGTGCACGCGGCTGAAAAGTGTTGCTGACACGGCCTTCGTACGCGGACATGGCACGTCGAAGGTCCATTCCAAGAGCACGAGCACGAAGCCCTATACCTAGACTACCCAGGGACTTGATCCCGAGTTGCGGTATTGCTCGAATCACGAGCCACGAGGCCAGGCACGCGCCTACGGGCGCGCACGAACGCGCGCACACGCGCAGGCAGTGCGGGGGGTTCGCGTGTCGCTGTGTCACGTAGACGCAATGTGGTTTCATGTCAGCATGTCCTAGACCTACCTTGGGACCCTACCTAGCTATGTATACGAGCACGAGGCTTCTCGCGTTGCGTGCGACGTCCAATCGGGCGAAACGCACGTGCACAACTGCGAGTTTGGTTTTCTGATACGCGCTCCGTGGACACGATACGGACACAGGTCGACCACTTGAGTACCCGAGCACATCACATGCATAGACACCTTCATGTTTGCAAGTTTCGTGAATTCTAGTTGTGTATATTGCATTTTGGATATTGAGTTGGATTTCGGGTTCGATTTATATATATATATATATATATATATATATATATAATATATATATATATATATATATATATATATATATATATATATATATATATATATTTTGTGATATTGCAAATTGCTGAGATTAATCATATTTTTGAGTTTATGTGAAGTTATTAAAATTCTGGACTTGTGGGTTTTAGTCCCTAATTTTACTTCAGTTATTTCCATATCTATGTATATATATATATCCCTATTTGCCATATGTTATGTATGTTAGTATGTATATACATACATACATACATACACATACAACATACATATATATATATATAATATATATTATATATATATATATATAT